>CM063247.1:8002674-8729798 GCA_032158295.1 Pycnopodia helianthoides | reverse complement strand
CCTTTCAAAGATGAAATTCCTGGCCTGCTATGGCACTACTATTATCACATTTTATCCATCAACGATAAAATGCTTTATACACAGGGCGAACTTGTATGTGTTTATACCCACACGTACTAGGTTTGCGGCCCTGTGCAGATAAAATTGTGCAAGCTTAAGGGGTACTTATTATGGGACGGGGTGCCTGCATGTACGTGCATTTATGTCGGGCAACTTAGGTAATTATGTTTTCGCGGGCAAATTGTTTACAGTGCTTTGTTTTACAGTCCTCTTTATGCAAAAATGTTGTTCAGGTTTACAGTTAGCCAATAAGGTGTGTGGTGTGAAAACATTTAGCCAATGGATTCTATCCTTGCGTTGTTGGGGACGCTATCGTTAGCGTGGGTTTGGCTCTCCTGTTTTTATGTCACTTTGTCACTGCCTTTCAATGTGAACGGGCAATTTTATTTTTCTGGACACATAATTTTGTTAATTTAATTTTGGTTGTTTGGAAAAAATTGTTCGGTTCTTCTACAATTTCTGTTGACACACTTGCATCTCATCGGCCTTGCCTTTGGAGAGATTTTATTTCTGGATTGCGTTATAAACGTGAACTTGTTGTTGTATTTACGTCAATACATGTACCTGGATTTCTTCTCGCCACCGGAGTGCAGTTTTTAGTTCAACTTTACGTTAGAAGAACGACAATTTCTTTTTCATAATTACCTGGCTTCAAATCATCATTCATCGGACATAACATTATTCATCTGTTTAGACGATTAGGGAATTTATTCTGGCATCGTGAGCGGCATATTAATTCGTGAACTGGACGTAATTGCTTCTTCCACAATCAACCGTTTGTCATCGGGAAGTTTCTTTCATTGACATTGTAAATTTGACGACTGAGCTGTGGAATTCATGCCGCGACCGAAGCGGGTTGTTCGCTGCCCAGCTAGGCTCCTTGAGATGGCTCCCCACAGAAGAAGAGAAAGCAGGCTCCCTCGGCAGCCGCCAGTGCATCGACGACTAGTCTCCCCCGGGCCCGGGGTATTCACGATCCAGCCCCCTCCTTGCCAGCCCCCTCATTGATTCCGCCGCCCCATTTGCCGCCAATGGCAGCAGTGGGTGGTGAGTATATTAATAATTTTACTCCCGTTAGTGTCAGCGGTAATTCTGGGCCTAATGTTAATTTGTTAGCCACCTCTCAGTCTCAATCTCATGACTTCATAAATATTGGTAATGTTAGTGGTGGTCTTGGGCCTCTTGACACGGAGTTTGGGTTAGGAACGCGGCCTGTCCCCCTTCCTCAAATTGGCATGCATCAGTTCACCCCACTCGGGTTTCATGTTCCCCAGGCCATCAAGGATAAAATTTGGGAAGGGGCCTACATTGATTTTTCTTTGTTGTATAAGGACACCGCTAATGCGGTTATTGCGAGAGCTCCGGATCAGCACTTGCAATTTGTTATGGAGGGCAATCAGCTGGTCATTAGGAAGCCAGGGCCCTTGCGCAAGAAGTTGGAGTCGTTTGGAATGTGGCAATCGGCATTTCACACATTTATGTCAATATTTATTGTGAAACATCCAACGCGCTGTGCCGAATTGTTAAAATATGCGGAGGTTATCCGCACCGCGTCAATTCAATACCCTGGTTTGGGTTGGCGCACGTACGACGAGCAATTTCGTCTAAAGCAGGAAGCTGATCCGGGGCGATCGTGGGGTAATTTAGACACTGAACTTTGGTTGACAGTGGCCGCTGTTTCGGCCCCATTTCCCTCCAATGTTTCTTGGCGTGCATCTGCTAATAATGGGCAAACTCATGTTTTTCAACCGGCCAGCCAGGCCAGTAGGTCTGGTTTGTGCTTTGCATTTAACGGCTTAACAGGGTGTCACTTTAGCGCTTGTAAATTTGCTCACAGTTGTAGCAAGTGTCTGCGTAGTGGGCATGGCGCAGTTAAGTGCCGTATGGGCGGTGGGCAATCTCGCTGGGGTAATTCCTCCCCGAGGGCTCCCCCGCAAGGCGCTAAACCAGGGTTTCGCGCCCAGGTGAAAAGTGGGCAGGTTGCCAAATCGGCTTCACAGGCTCAGAAACAAGATCAGGGCGTTCCAGCGAAGGGAATGAATTATTCTTTTCGTTCTTCCAACACCAATTAACTATTCTGTTTTAGATTTATGGTTGGATTTTTACCCGTTAGCTGGTGATGCAGGGATTTTAAGGACGGGATTTTCTAAAGGTTTTTCCTTATGTTTTGATGGTCCGCGTGTACCCCGTGATTCAGTTTGTTTGGCCTCGGCCGCAGAGCGCCCTGAAGTGGTTCAGGAGAAGTTAGCAAAGGAGATTAGTTTGGGCCGTATTGCCGGTCCGTTTCATAAACGGCCATTTGACAACTTGCAATGTTCCCCAATTGGGCTTGTACCAAAACGTCAACCTAACACATACCGCCTGATTCACCATCTGTCATTTCCAGCAGGTCAATCGATTAATGAATTTATTGATCCTAAGTTATGCGCTGTTCATTACGCATCTTTTGATTCTGCAGTGGCTTTGTTGCTGAAAACAGGGCACAATGCATGGTTAGCAAAGGCGGACATTAAATCAGCTTTTCGGCTTCTCCCTGTATCACCGCTTGACTATGAGCTGTTGGGTTTTACCTTTGGTGGTCTTTTTTATTTTGATAAGTGCATGCCGATGGGGTGCGCTATTTCTTGTTCTCTATTTGAAAAATTCAGTTCCTTTTTAGAATTTCATGTGAGGCGGGCTACAGGCTCTTCCCTTGTCACTCACTATCTCGATGATTTTTTATTTGTTGGCCCCTCCGCTTTGGAGTGTAATAAATTGCTGCGTGCATTTACTTTGGCTTGTGAATCACTTGGGGTGCCATTGGCTCAAGAAAAAACAGAGGGCCCGGTACAGGTTATTACATACCTTGGCTTGGAGATTGATGCGTTGCAAGCTCAAGTTAAAGTTCCGGCTGGGAAGGTTCAAGCTATGATTGCCCAGATTACAGCCGTTTTGTCACGCCGTAAAATTACACTAGTGGCTCTACAGTCCCTTCTGGGTTCTTTGAATTTTTTATGTAGAGCCATTTCCCCGGGGCGAGCTTTTCTGAGACGCCTCATTGCGCTATCAAAGGGTATCACACAACCCCACTTTAAGATACGGTTGTCAGCAGGGGCGAAGCTTGACCTACGTATGTGGCTTGAATTCTTGGTTAATTTTAACGGCGTTTCTGCCTTTTTGGACCGTGAATGGGAATCGAGCCCGGCGTTAGACTTGTTTACTGACGCAGCAGGTAGCATTGGTTTTGGCGCTTACTTTCAGGGTCACTGGGTTCAAGGGCGTTGGCCTAACTCTTTTTTGTGCAATCCTCCGTCAATTGCGTTTTTGGAATTGTTTCCTATTGTTGTGGCACTCAAATGTTGGGCCCCCCAGCTTGCTAATCGTAAAGTTCTGTTCCACACTGATAATGCGGCTGTAGTCCACATTATAAACAAGCAATCTTCTCACTGTCCCCAAATGATGCATCTTATTCGCTTATTGGTGCTTGCCTGTCTTAGGTTTAATATTCGTTTTAAGGCTACGCATGTGCCAGGGGTTTTTAACGTAATTGCTGATTCTCTGTCCCGTTTTCAGGAAACACGCTTCCGCGCAGCGGCTCCTCAGGCAGATGCAGCCATGACGCCGTTGCCAGACCTACCTCTAGTTTTCTAGATGATGAAATTGCTAGAATTTTCAGAGCTGCAATGGCTTCAAATACACATAAGACATATGCTGCAGGATGGAATAAGTTTTGTCAGTTTTTGGAACAGGGACCTGTTTTGGACGGTCCGGTGTCAGCTGACGTAATTCAACAGTTTGTCGCATGGCTTTCTATGCACACATTTGCTCCATCCACGATCACAACATATGTCTCTGCTGTTGGTTTTTATCACAAGTTGCAAGGGTGGGCTGACCCCACGAATGATTTCTTGGTGTCTAAATTACTTGAAGGGTGTAGGCGGTTGCGTCCTTTATCGGACACACGTTTGCCAATGTCCATCCCTATTTTATTGCAAGTCACTCAATCGCTTCCTGCAGTATGTACTTCTGCGTTTGAATCTTGTTTGTTTCAAGCAGTTTTTGTTTGTGCATTTTTTGGTTTTATGAGGGTAGGCGAGCTGGCGGCGGATTCTCGTCAGCGCGTCCAACCGTCGGTGTTATCAGTCGCGGATGTACAGTTTTGTGAGGCGGAAGGCGGGGGACAGTCGTTCCTGTTTTCTTTCAAGCATGCCAAAAACAATCAGTGCGGCCCACCGCAGGTCATTCGCTTGGTGCAATCGGATAACTCAGCTATTTGCCCTGTAATGGCATTGAGGAAGTTTCTTTCTGTGAGACCTGCCATTGCCGGCCCTCTATTTTGTCATTTCGATTGTTCCCCACTCACTCGCTTTCAGTTCAATGCTGTTTTGAAAAAATCCATCAAGTTTGCGGGGTTGCCGGATGAGCACATCCGTGCTCATTCCTTTCGCATTGGGGCTGCGTCCTCAGCAGTGAGTGGTGGCGTTCCTTATGATCAAGTTCGTAGAATGGGCAGGTGGCGATCTAATGCGGTTGCTACTTACATTCGCCCTATACCTAGTTGTGAAATTCCGTGCACGTCCGTGACGGCCCAAGATACGTAATAAGTATACCAATGCACTCATTTTCTGTGACTTATCAATAGGTCCTGTTTGGATTATTGGCGACTCCATCATCCGTTGGGCAGCAGGTTCCATTGATCTTCCTCGTCACGTGGTCTGGAAGGGGAAAAGTGGGGCGCATATGTGCGATTTGGAATCTTTGTTGCGGTCATGTAGTGGGTCAACTCCTGCAGTTATTGTTTTTCACATTGGGACAAACGATCTCATTGAAGTGGACGAATTTTGCATGCGACAACGTATTTCCGTTGCGTTGCAAACTTACGTCTCTCGGTTTCCGTCATCTAAGGTTGTGTGGTCAGATATTCTCCCACGAGTGTTTTACTTTGGGGCAAAGTCACAACCCGCTGTTGAACGGAAACGGCGTGCAATTAATCGCTGGGCGAAATCCCAATGTGCTAGGTTCGGTGCTCACTGCTTGCATCATCCCCAATTTGCTTGGTCTGAAACGCCCCTTTATCGTTTTGATGGTGTGCATTTGTCGCCGCAGGGAACACAATTGTTTCGTGACAACTTGCGATCTTGCGTTTTTTCTGTGTTATAGTAAATTAAAAAAAAAAAAAAAAAAAAAAAAAAAAAAAAAAAAAAAAAAAAGTGCTCTCCCTGTGGGACGCGACTGGCGCGTTTGGCGTGTTTACGGGATTCACACAGTTTTTTGAGTTTTGGGGTTATAGTTGCAAGTAAATGTACTTTGTCCAACTATTTGTTCAACTTTGAACACCTCTTTGGTCAAGCTTACACACCCCTTCTTTATATGTAGATCAAATATTGTAACAATAAGTTGTGTTAGCGCTCTGATGTACCACAGGGGCTAATTCCGACCGCATGTGCCAAGGTGGAACTTCACAACTTAATTGATTGACTCATTGTATAATTTCAGGTATGACTATTTTGAATAATTGTTTCATTGCAGTCCGCCTGTGTGCCCACGTGGTTGGATTCAGGTGTGCACACAGATAAATGTTTGGCCAGGTGCCAATTAAATAAGTTGGGCGTGGTGCCCAAGAATGGTTGATGTGAATGTACCCATAGTGGACATTTTAAAAGATGCCAGGTGTGCCAAGTTGTGGGTTGGCACTGGTTTGCCAATTAATGTTGGGCGTGGTGCCCATCACAGTTAAAAGATGCCAGGTGTGCCAATTGGTGGTTTGGCAATTGTGTGCCAAACAATAATATGGGCGTGGTGCCCATTAATGGTTATGTCACGTGGATGTATAAAAGATGCCGGTGTGCCAATTTTGTGGTTTGGCAATATTGTTTGCCAATTAATTACTTTGGGCATGGTGCCCAGTAATGGTGGTGGTCACGTGTACATTGAAAAGAAGCCGTGTTGGCCAAATTTGTTGGGTGTGTTGTACGCCCAACAATGGTGGGGATCAGGTGTATCCCAAGCTCTTTTTTAAGTGTGATTGGATAGCCATATGTTTTTCGGCATCCTTCACAAGTTATGTTTTGGAATAAAAACAGTTTTCAGAGGCTGTGACAATCAATCAAAGTATAATTTGTCTGCTTGTTTTATTCGGATCTGTGTATAAATGAAGAATAGGTAATCAGATGATTAGCTGAAAAGTTGCAAGCTTGTGTACAACTCCCTCAATAACAGGCAAAATCTGAGGATGGATTTTGAAGGATTCAAGATTGTTCAAGATCGTTTCAAGAAACAGTGAAGGATTGGATTTCGTTTGGCTGGACTCACCGGCAGTTGGTGACGTTCACCCCTGGCATTTTCAGCAGCATGTCGTAGGGTTTGTGGTTGTATTTTGCTTGTTGTGCCTCTTAACTCGCCGTAATCGTTGCCGCTGCCGCTGCGTCTGGCTGCTCACGACCGACCTTTTCGAGAAAAAAAAGATGTAAAGATAAAAAAGGCAACGTCAACAAATCCCCTATGTAAAGATTTGTGGTTACACTTATGTTATGTATAAGACAACTTAATGGAGTATTGTTGTTACATTTGGGCCAAAGCTTCTGCCTGTCATTTATCTTGATTAGATAGAGTGCAGAAGCGTATTGTTAATTTTGTTGGTGAAGTGCTGGGATCAACGTTACAACCTCTTTCCCACTGTAGGTCTGTAGCCAGCCTCTGTCTTTTCTACAAATATTTTCATGGTAAATGTGCCACCAGTGTGTCCGACCTAGTTCCTCCAATCAGGATGTTTGAGCGTGAAACCAAACTTTCTGGTTCTTCTCACCCATACACTCTTGATTTAGATCTCTGAGATGTAGAACAAGGAGCCATTCCAACAGATTTATTCCACGTATACCGCATTTCTTTGGAACTCTTCGCTGCCTGGTACATGTTTCCCTACATCCTTAAAATCCAAACTGTTTTAAGAGGCGTATCAATTCCTACCTTCAGCTCCCCCCCCCCCCCGAGTTATTTTCACATTTAATAATTTTTCTTCTTGTAGCCCCTTACCAAGAGTGGCTTTTAGCCTTGTTTGGGGAGAACTTACATGAAAAAACAAAATAATAATAATGTACATGAGACTGATCACTTCAGTGTAGCAGGAATCCCAAGATGTTGGTTGTATATGTAAAATGCTCGACAGGGAATAGAGTAAGGCCGTATCCGAGTGGCGGCTACAGCTACGGCTACAACTGTTGCTAAGGACATCTTATACTGATGACGCATGATGACGTGGAAATCTAGCCATAGCCATAGCTGTAGCCGCTATGCACACAACCTTAGTCAGGGTTAATTTCTTAGAGCCTGTAAGCAGCTTTTTCTTTATATGGAGCCGCCTATAGCACAGTTTCCATTTCATAAAAACTGCTTACTTTGAGCAAGGCAAAAGGCGCACAAACTTGTCGGTGGATCTTGTAAGCAGCAGATGAGTGATGCAACAATGCAAATCTACTGTGTTGTACACACCTACTGTCAAGTCTTCTGGCTCATGTATAGAAGAATTTTTTTTGCTTTATGAAATTAGGGCCCTGGATCACAACTGCTTTGTGAAACAACATCGAAACTTGTGTCCTTAAAGGCCCTGTACACTATTGGTAAGATCGAAAAACACAAATGTTCACAGATTCACACATAACTTACATGATTTAAAGTAAGTAATGGTACAAAGGGTTCCTTAAAATATTTCTGCCTAAAAGGCTATCGTTTCTGAGAAATGAGTAAAACAATAGTTTTTATCATGCGTGATAAAAACTTGATGTTTGAAAAAACAGAAAACACATAAGGTCTCTTTTCACTATTTTCTCGTGACCTCGATGACCAATTGAGCTCAAACTTTCACAGGTTTGTTTGTTCATGCATATGTTGAATCACACAAAACATGAACACTGTCTGCGACTATTTTATCAGCTGTACCAATCCTGTATATAGTAAGGCAGATATGTGAAAAAAATGTGGGTTTTGACGTACAAGCATGAAATTTTGCAGACATGTAGACCATGGCTCAGGGGATATTTTAAAATTGAGAGCCACCTGAAAATGGTCACATGGTGGCCATGGCGACCATTTAAAAAAAATGGCCGCCAAAAGTTATAGTTTGAAAAAATTACGTTTACAATAAAAAAAAATTGATCTTAGGAGCCAAGTATATCAAATTTCCCCACAAAAATGTGACTTCTCACTTTTGCAGATTTAACCGTGCCCCTTTTTGACCATTCTTGGGTTACATCTGGGTCGTTTTGATATACTTGCAGTCCTAAGTTTCTTTGAATCTTAATCGTAAATGGAATTTTCTACGTCAAATATGAGTTTTGGCGGCAATTTATTAAAAAATGGCCGCCATGGCAACCATATTACTTTTTTCAGGTGGCTCCCAATTTTAAAATATTCCATGAGACATGGCCTACGACTCTACCAAATTTCATGCTTGTACGTCAAAACCCACAATTCTTTGCTCTAAATGCACATATCTGCCTAACTATATAATACCTTTATGCAAGACACTTCACCATTATTGCTGCGTCCTTCGGATGGGACGTAAAGCCATAGGTCCCGTGTGTTGTGTAATGCACGTAAAAGAACCCAGTTACACTTATCTTACAGAGAATGGGTTGGCCCCGGTGTTCCTTGTTTGATCGGTAGCATATTGCACCACAGCACCTTGTAAACCACTACATGCCGCTACTTAAAGGAATAGGTCTCATACTTCAAAACATAGCTCCGCATACTTTGCAGGAAAAAAATATTGAGCGCTTTGAGACGCCAATTGGTGTGATAAAGCACTATATAAGAACTCAGAATTGTATAAGAACTCAGTATTAAAAGGCAACACAAATATGTATTTATAAAGACATGATTGTGCAAAATTGAAGCAGTGAGTGGATTTACTTTCTCCCGTTATCTCTTCACTTTCAATTTGCAAATATAGAAATAAAAGTGTATTGCAAAGTATTTGTGGCATGACTTTTACCTTCAGTTCTTCAAAGAGTTGAGCGGTAGCATGAGGGCTTGGACACCATAGAATCCGCAGCTTGGGAAAGTGCATTGTAAGGAGAGCAATCTTTGAGGACAGGTCATTGAAGGTAATCTCGCTGGAGGCTGTACTCTTGGACTAAAAAAGGAAAATGTATGACTTATTAGGCAAAGTCCAAATTGACACTTCAATAATTCACATCGATGTATCTTGGCTGTAGCTGAAGACATAAGACATAAGACATAAGACATAAGAAACTTTATTACTCTCCAAAAAGAAGAAATTACATTGCTCGCACAAGTTTAAAAACACTACAAAAAACAAAAAGTTACAAAAGTTACAAATGACAGATACAAATATTGCACAAGAAACAATGCACAAGGATTTAAAAAAAAAAAATCCATATGTTCACCACACACCCAGTCTAGCCATGTAAACAAAACAAGATAAAACAAGATAAGAGCAAGATTGTTTGCTTATGATCACAGGTCTATTTCCCATGTGAAGATCTTGGCCCAATGTCATGGCTCTGTTTACTAGAAGCAGGGATTTACACGCTTCCGATTCAAAGGTAAGCAGGTTTTTTTTTGCCTGTGCGCATGCATACTCCACATTTTTAGGCATTCTTCGCTTATGTAGATAGCGCATAATTCCTGCGGTTGCCCTGTAAGCGAAGAGTATGATCACTAAGTGCATAATTCGGCGATAAGTAGAGCCATGAACTTGGGCCCAGTGGATGCATGAAGGACAGGGAGATCTGGGGACACTTCCCTCTTGACATCATTGGCCGAGGACACTACTCGACTAAAGAAGAATACAGTTCACTAGCGATGAAGATCTTGTGAAAGAAAAAAGACTTACTTGCAAGGAAAAGGATTTCTTGGGGTCAAACTCGATGAGCAGTACAGGGTTCTTGTAGTAGCGGGTCATGGACATGGCTTGATTGAACAACCTCCCCGATGCCAAGGATCCTATCAGATCACTGATGCTCTTTCTCTCCACGCAGATCTCAGGGGTTAGGATGTATTCCCTGACCTGTTAAACGCAATGAATGGAGAGTAAGATCGAGGTCTCATTGCAAAGTGCTTATGTGCCTGAGGCTCTGAGTTGGTTTGGGGGTTTGGGTGGGGGTTCGAATTCCTACCGAGCCAGCCACAACGCTCGTGTCCATTAGAAAGACGCTTAAGAATTATATTATCATCACACACAGGATAAAGCAAAAATTGTTGGATTAAGAAACAAAAAAAATCAAAGCGATAACAATACAAGAACCCCCCAAAACAATAAAATTCAAAACACCAAAGAAAAGCAATAACACATGTATTATAGTAACACGTTAAAATATGCTCCTAGTCAAAACCACCCCCCCCCCCCCCAAATTACAATACAGCAGGAAAGAAGCACATTTTAACAGGGTTAAAATATGACCAATAGACTACAGGAAGGTACAGAATAATAAACCGTGCAAGTATCAAATATTTTTGGGAACTTCAGGAACCCACATACATTGCTTTAGCATGTGAAGAAAACAAAACCAAACTTTAACATGTGACGTGACGTTTAATGTGTGATTCAAATTACGCTAAACATTGTCATTTGATAATTGGAGATTTCTGTAATTAAAACTTGTGGTTTCACGTACCTCAATTGTTACCGGCTCTATATCTATGCCTCGTTTGTGAATTAAAGATGGCAGCTCCCTTCTGAATTCACGCATGTCTACGATTACCTGTAAAAGTCAATAGTAAAGATATTTTTATTACCAAGGTGGTATTTAAGATAAAAAACAAGAGATAACCAGCATAAAATAACTTATTTAAACTTTACAGAAACAAATTTTGACAAAATTTTATAATTTTCCACAGGCCTGTAAACTTTCTTTCATATCCGAGTCAAAAATTAAAGTGCGATTTGATGGTTCATATCGATAGAGTAGGTTCCCCTGAAGCCCTTTTCTGTGGGGGACAATAATTCCCAATATTTTGACAAAGATTCATTTTTGGTGAGAGGCCTACGTCATTATTATTGCAAAAAAAAACCTAAATATTTCCTAGGATAAAAGAGTTATGGAGTTCAAAGTCGATTCAGTGGCATCAGGGGAGGTGCCCCCGACAAATTTAAAGAAACTCAAATTTTTTGAAAGAATATCTGGGGAAATCAAATGCTTTTGAGTAAACAAAAAGTCCGTCATTAAAGTTCAGCGTGTAAGCTTTTGCGGTGTAAATCTTTTGATGGCAACGTCTTTAATCACACCTTTTGTTGCACGAGTCCCTGTGAAGGGCACCCTCCTGCTCTGCTGGGAGCTAGATGCAGACTGCTGGTCTCTACTGAGCTGTGGTGTTATCTCCCCACGACCTTCGACCTCTTCAGATAACACCATTGTCTGTAGAACCATAGTAGACAACATAAAGTGAACTTAGGAAACCACTAATGTGACGAGGATGTAAGCTTCTCTGGAAGGAGGGAGGGAGAGCTTTTTTCGCCTCTTGTTGTCTGAGTGAGGTGTCTTTAAGTGTTATTAAAAGAGGGAATAATTTTGAGGTCAGATGGTAGGGGGGGTACGGTAGGGACTGCTCTGCATGGAGCCCCAATTCTCATGCGTTTCCGCAGATGGACTTCCCAAAAATGCCCTGAGGTCTACTTGTAAAATGAGCTGAAAACTTGGTGTTATCTCCCCACTGCCTTCGAGCATTCTTCTAGATTAACACCGATTGTCACTGTAAACCATAGTAGACAACATAAAGTGAACTTAGGAAACACTAATGTGACGAGATGTAAGCTTCTCTGGAAGGAGGGGAGGGAGAGCTTTTTTCGCCTCTTGTTTGTCTGAGTGAGGTGTCTTTAAGTGTTATAAAAGAGGAATAATTTTGAGTCAGATGGTAGGGGGGGGTACGGTAGGGACTTGAGGAAGGCACTGGTTTGGATTAAGGAGGTCGTTGCATGAGGGTTAATCTTCATTTTACTGTCAGCTTCCTCATAATTTCTTCAATTGCCTGTTTCCCTGCTAAGGAATGGACCTTTCCATGAAATATGTTGACTACATTCATGCATGCGTACTAACACTATTGGTTGGCAAACACCATAGAGTTGTGCACTAGAAGACGCACAAACGCGTGTGCGTCACGCACCATCAGTCCATACAAAAAGGCGCGATGTTCACTCATTTGCCAGCCAGTAGGGAGGTGCGCAACACTCGATGTTCACTTTACATAATTCACGGGAAGAGTCTATTATGAATGGGGAAGCAGTGGGTAGGACTTGGGAAGAGATTTGGGAGGGGATTGGATGAGGAAGGTTCGACAATTACTCACAGCTTTCTCCTTGATAATATGTTCAAATGCTTGCTCCTCCTTCCGGAGCGTTGTCAAGTATCGTTACTCCTCGGTGGACCCCGAGTATATGAGGAAATACACCCTGAGAGGAAGCCTTGGTCTGCATGCCTTGAACACCTGGTCAAGAAAACACACAAGTATTGGCAACAAAATTTAGCATCGATGCAATAAAGGCAGCAGGCAGGTATATGCTTTCAGATTTGAAAATGTGTTGTGGTCGGAAACAGAGAAAATTCTGCCAGTGGAGGTTGGGGAATCCTTAGTGCCGGGCGAGTTTTCCGGCACCGACCACTGTGGGGGGAACCCTGGTCTATGAGAAATGACCCAAGGCAAAATCCAGAGCAAACAATTATTTTGACTGTTTCCAAGTTTTTGTTTGACTTTTAGCTACAATGTGTGTAATGAACTCTCTTAGGAAGAGGTAGTGGCCATGAAAAGAGCCATTTAGTTTACTCTCAAATGCTCTTCCAGAAGACAAGGGCCCAATTTCATAGAGTTGCTTAATGGCCAACTTTGTGCATACTCTGCGAGTGTCCATTTCATAGTGCTGTTAACAGTAAGCTCAGGAAAAGGCATGCTAACCTTCCAGTGCTTACTGTATGAAAATGAATGACATTACAATGCAAATCCATGGTAATGGTGCAAGCTTGCTGCCCAATTTTCTTGCTCACCTGTGAAATACGCTGACACTGAAGCAAATTCGTGCTTTCTGTTAAGCAGCAGAAAGAAATTGAGCCAAGGTCTTTGTAAACAGACAAAAGTTATACAGGTCATATTACTTATAACAGAGACAACAGGTTTAAGGAGAGTTCAACTGGAAGTCGAGAGAGGATTATTTCTTACCTCCAGCTGCCGAACAAACTGAATCTCAGCATATAGAGTATGACATAGAGGGGCTTGACTTCCTGTAGCGTCTTGCTCAAGCTGTAAGGATCTCTGCACGGCAAGCAAGTAAACAAATAGCATTAGTACACAAATTGATATAGTGCTTTATCTAGGGCATCTCACAGCAATTACTTTATAACAGGTATAGAGCTATTTTAAATTAAGATACCTTGTGTTCATTTATTTTCATTTATTAATTCTGGTTGCGAAGCCAAGGACTATGGTTTCTGAGGCATTGCATGGTGAGGTATCAATGTATATTTGGTTTGCGGTAACACCATGTGTATAATTATCTACTTTGCTGTGTAGATTGTGTTCTTTAGAGAACTTGTCTTGCTATTTGTTCTACTACCGCGGAACAAATTTTCGGAATTCAGGAGACTTCTCAGTTCTGAAAAGAACTGTCCTGCTTATTAACTACTACCTTGGGTGGGAGGTAGGAAATCGACCGGGACTACTACTTTAGCTTTGTGGATCGGGGGGACTTCTCATAATTAACTGCACTGCCGCGGAGTAAGTTCTTTTTGGTCTCAAAGTTTCGACTAGCTTGCTCTAGTCATCGCCAAGGACTTTCAGAAAGTTGGTAAAACGCCCGATAATAAAAGCGTTATGGATAACGAGGCGCGGAGGTGATGCCGTAGTATAAGCCTCAGGTGAAGACACACACAGCATCTCATCATCTACATCCTCTTCGGTATCGTCCCCTCCTCCTCCTACTGCTGCTGCTTCGGCATCCTCATCTGAATCACTGGCTTCTCCCTGAAGGAGACAGTTTATCCATTCTGATTGGTCGAGAGGAGATCACATGGCCATGTTTACACGTGTGATATAAACACGGCTAGAAGTGTTTAAACATACCTTTTGCGCAGGCTTACGCAGGCACTAATTTACGCAAAACGAAATCAATACATACTGGTATCTAATCTTAAATCGGTTAGTGTTGCACAACCGTTGAGCGTGGCATGCATCTTTGCAAAACAGGACCCGAGGACGTGACAGGAATTGAAAGGTAACAGAAAAGTTGTACAGATTTTCCAACATTATTATGCTTTTCAACAAAAACGGTCCTTCATCACAAAGCCACAACCCTGCTGGTTTTAAACGGCCAGTTAAGACCTCAAAGCTTACTCTTTTATTCCCTTATTAAACCTTGCAAATACTCAGCAAGAATTATTTGTCTGCATGTAAACACTAAATCGTACCTCATTGGTCCAGTATTATTGGCACACACATGCACTTGCATTTACGTTGTCAGACCTCAGCTATTGCAGAGTATGCAAGGAGGTCTATTAACCAATTTGATTTTCAAATCTTAGTAATTTATGTCCTTTTTGGGGGGTCCACTTTCCATATTCTTTAGATCTACAACCTATTAGTAATATTTTTTGTAAACACAATATTAGTTACCACTGTTATGCAGATGACATTCAACTGTTTGTTTCATTTCCCCCATCTATCAATGCCCTTTCTAACACAATCACAAGACTTGAGTCTTGTCTTGATGATGTTAAAATATGGATGGAAAGTAATGGTTTGAAGTTGAATGACGGGAAATCAGAGTTTGTATTGTTTGGTTCAAAACAGATGTTGTCAAAGATCAATCATGACAAGTGTCAAATTAGGATTGGAAATTGCTATGTAAAACCTGCCCAAACTGCTCGTAATCTTGGTGTTATTTTTGATGCTAATCTTACTTTCAATAACCACATATCGTATGTATCACAGAGTGTTCGATTTCAATTACGCAATTTGAGTTTCATTAGGAAGTATTTGTCACCCTCTGCTGTTGAATCCTTGATTCATGCATTGATCTCATCTCGCATTGACTTTTCTAACTCTTTGTTTGGTAATCTCCCCCAAAAAGAAGTTAATAGGCTCCAAGGTCTACAGAATTCTGCAGCCAGACTACTTACATACACAAAGAAATATTCACACATAACACCAATCCTTCAATCCCTCCATTGGCTTCCTGTTGAGAAACGCATTACCTTTAAAATTTTATTACTTGTATATCATTCACTTCATTCATCTGCCCCTGCCTACTTACAGAATAGCCTCACAATGTACACTCCTTCACGTAGTCTTCGCTCATCAAACACACTATCCCTTCAAGTACCCAGAATAAAACGCTCATGGGGAAATCGTTCCTTCTCATACCTCGGCCCAAAACATTGGAATGATCTCCCCATTGAAATTCGCCAATCACCTTCCTTGGATAGTTTTAAAACTCGGTTGAAAACCTATTTATTTGAACAATAGGTGTACTCTAATTTGGTTTTGTATGTTTGTCTGGTTATTTGTTTATTCGTTTCCCTTTTCCCAAAGCGCCGCGAGCGTCGAAAGACGGAACGTGCGCTATATAAGTATCCACTATTATTATTATTATTATTAAGATGGAGTGAAGACATTAGTGGTTAATATGGTGTTGCTGAATCTATGGAAGAGCTGAACTTCACCCAACCAAGATTCAATCTCAAGTGAGCTATTACAGAACAGACGTAGGTGATTAGGCACCATACCAATTATCTATGGTGCCTAATCTATGGTGATTAGGCACCATACAAATTATTGTGGTTGTTACTTTGCCCAGTTGCGCATCCATGCAACACTGAGAAATAAATGTGGTTCTTAGGGAAAACCAGAGGTAGTATACCACTGTGCCTCATAGCTCAGTTGGTAGAGCATCTGCCCAGAGTGTCAGGGGTCTTGGGTTCAAATCCCAATGAGGACCATTTAATTTTTCTCTCATCCCATGTTTGGTTAGTACAGATGTAGGAAATTTGTCAAAGTTTACCCCATGTTTATGATCTCCCTTGCTCCCGAGGACTATCTGGGTAAGAGTCAGAGGGTCGTCCTTTTTGCTTTTTTCATCTTTTGCTTTTGATCTCTGGCCTTTTCTCCTTCCGCGGCTGGCTGGTTTGTTGGCCGGTCTGTTGGGGTCAACAAAAATCTGCCAATTAATCTCATAACAATGCAAAGTGTTTAATTTATTTCACCAACCACTACAGGCCTTAAACTGTGCATTTTACTTGCCCCAACCACAAGGAAGTTTTAGTAGCCCAGATTTTAAACAGGAATTGCCATGAATGTAATGTTCTAATGTGTTAATGTTAACAATCACAACGATTTTAATGACCATTGATAGCTTGTCCGTATTCAGATTCATGAGGTCCTGAAAAACTCTAAACCTCAAAAATCCCAATCTAACAAAACAAGAATTCCAAGCTATCAATAGTCTACGCAGGGATCCCTCAATACACATCCTGAAGGCTGACAAGGGTAATGCCACAGTTGTAATGGATCATACTGATTATGATCAGAAAGTTCAAAGTATCCTTGACACAGATACTTATGTCCACCTGAAGAAGAATCCGATTCCATGTGTAGAAAGGAAGCTGGCTGCCAAGCTCCTCTCTCTGAACCGTAGCACCACTTTACCCCTTCCGCTATACAGACATCTCAGACCTTCTGCCTCGAAGTGTCCGAGATTCTTTGGTCAACCTAAGATCCACAAACCAGACAAACCACTCCGCCCTATTGTCTCCTCTAGAGGTTCCCCAACCTACAACCTCGCAAAGCACTTAACAAAGCTTTTACACCCACTTGTGGGTAAAACGCCTCACCATGTACCCAATTCAGCAGGGTTTATCGATATCATAAAGGGAATTGAGTTGCAGACCTCTGATGTACTAGTGAGTTTTGATGTCAAATCACTATTCACTAACGTCCCTACCGATGAAGCATGCCAAATCACCAAATCGGTTCTTGAACAAGATAAAACTCTAACCAACCGTACCAGCCTAACGCCAGACCAGATCCATGATCTACTATTGACATGCGTAAAGTCCACATACTTCCAATGGAGAGAAGTGTTCTATAGACAGGCTTTGGGTACCCCCATGGGGTCACCCATTTCCCAAGTCTTAGCGAATATCTTCATGGAAGATTTTGAACAGAAAGCACTGGGAACAGCTCGACTCAAACCCAAGCTTTGGCTTCGATATGTGGATGACACGTTTATCATCTGGTCACATGGATTGGAAAAACTTGATGACTTCCTTAGTCACCTTAACCGGCAACATCCCAACATTCAGTTCACCATGGAAACAGAGACATCCGATTCATTACCTTTCCTTGATGTTCTCATTTCAAAGAGGGCTGATGGTTCTCTTGCACACTCCGTGTACAGAAAACCAACTCACACAGACCGCTATCTGAATGCTCGGTCATTTCATCCTCCTTCCGTGAAAGCCTCAGTAAACCGCACCCTACTCCGAAGGGCACACATTATTTGTGACGATGAACATTTACCAAAAGAACTGGAGCACCTTAACACAGTGCTAAAAGAGAATGGATACAGGCCGAACAAGCGAGAGTTTATTCCTAAACATAACTCTCAGTCTTCAAACTCCGAAGACATGCCCATTTCGGTCCTTCTGTACATTGGTCACACTTCACACAAAATCCAACGTATCCTCCGTGAGGTAGATATCAAGGTCTACTACCGTACTCGCAACAAATTGGAAATGAAGCTACACACCCACAAAGACAAGTATGACTCTAGCAGTCAAGCGGGAGTTTACCGGATTACTTGCTCTTGTGGTAAAGTGTATATTGGCGAGACGGGTAGAGACCTAAACACAAGGCTGAAAGAACACAAAGCCCATGGCCGCAGAGGAGAATATGACAAATCTACCATTGTCAAACATTCTGCTGATCTAGACCATGTCACAGATTGGGATCAAGCTTAAATCATAGCTTCTGAGAGACATTGGTATACACGTCGCAACAGTGAAGCTATTGAAATACACAAGCACAATACAGTGCATCAAAATATCGGCTACTTCATCAGCAATATTTGGCACACAATCCTACCACCCTACTCTACTGGTATCCCTCAGTCTACTGACACGCCCCACTACACAGGGCACTCACACACAATGGGCAACCCACACAATAACTCTGAGCCCTCCAATCACAGTTCTCGCCCAGGTAGTAGTTAATAAGCAGGACAGTTCTTTTCAGAACTGAGAAGTCTCCCGAATTCCGAAAAACCTACTCCGCGGTAGTAGAATAAATAGCAAGACAAGTTCTCTAAAGAACAAATCTACACAGCAAGTAGATATTTTTTTACACATGGTGTTACCGCAAACCGAATATATACTGATACCTCACCATGCAATGCCTCAAAACCCATATATGATATTATTGTTTGTGACCGGTTTCCTGCTACTTTTTTGCTAGTTTGAACCTCTTTCTCAGTGGATGCGAGTGTTTCTTACGTGGTGTTTTGGAGGTTTCTTGCTTTATTTCCTCCATGATCTCCGTCAGGACTTTCCACTTTGGATTCTCTTCGAGTCTCAGATCTGATCAAAAGGAAAACACAATCAAGAAATGAAACCAAGAGTGCATAAAACTAACGCAATAAATGAGAGGTTAGAGGCAGATGCATTAATAATAATATATAAAGGAAGGTAGTGTTAGCACTTAGGAACATTACAGAATTGGGTTTTGCAAACAAAACAGTTGCTGGCAGTGTAAGCACTTTATGTAATCCACCATACACATAAACTGACAAACCTGTAGAAGTTTGAGATTGATCGGCCATCTGGGTCACCAGAAAATAGTGAAAAACCAATTACACATTTGCATGTAAATCATATAGATTCAACAAATGAATAAAACGCTCACTGAGCAATAACCTCCAATCGGAAAGTTAGTTTATTCATTTCTTATCAAATATGGCATTTCAGACAGAAATATTTCAAGGGATGTTTTCTACTATCATCATCATTAGACCGTGTAAGTTTTATGTAAATCTGTGATCAAAAAGTATATTTTACAAGTTTTTTTGTTACCAATTCTGTAATGTTCCTTTAACGATAAGTGTACTAGGTTCTTTTACGTGCATCACACAACACACAGGACCTAAATTTTATGTCCCATCTTAAGGCAAAGCAATTATGGTTATAAAGTGTCTTGCTCAAAAACACAGGTGGGACTAGACCCCACACTCTAGGGTGCATTTTCGAGGCCGTAACCAATAACCGTTTGGGTCATTGCCCAGTGTTTAACCTAAGGCCAAGTCAACCGAAACAGTTATTGGTTATGACCCCGAAACCGCACCCCGGTTACACCACAACTTGGGTCCCAGTGCAGTAGACAGATCAGCCATGACACCACTTTGCAGTGTCATTGGGTCAACATAAAAAATGTGCTGTTTCCCGACCGAACCTAATTTTATGCCGCGACCCAAAACTTTGTTCTTTTATTTTTTAAGTAGAAAAAAACACACACAAAAAAAAACACCCAAAGCAAAACAAACCCCCCCCAAAAAAACAAAAAAAACAAAAACCCAATTGTATGTACCAGGGAGAAAATGTCAGATTTTGACAAATTTAACATGTTTCAAGCAAGAAAAACTTACCGATATCTCTGTGATTTGAGTCTCATGATTTGTGATGTCATATGACTTGAACAAGTAAACGCATTTTATGATGCTTCTAGGCAATCTATATTCCATCACTAGGAATGTAGTATTGGACTTCTAAAGAATCAAAATACCTGTTAACTCACCTTTGTTGCTGACATTTGTGCTTGACCCTGTGACATCTGACCCTTCACCTTTCTTCCCTTTCGTCTTTTTGGCAGCTCCATACACCCGATCCCTGGAATGCTATGAATAAATTGACAAATTTCTTGATAATCAATTTTGTTTGAATCTTTGTGGTGTACTTTACCAAGGTGTTTTGTTGGAGAAGAGGGCATGGAATAAAGAGAGTTGGCGACTGATGAAGAGGCAAGTGGTGTTTGAAGCTTTGCATGGTGTGGACAAATTTGAAGTAACTGTAATTTGCAAGCTTGCTGGTACATCCATTTTCACCAGGCTGTAAACTTTTTTTCTGTTTAAGGGGAGAAAAAATCCACCCAGGGTATTGGAATTTATGGTATAAATTAATTTGTTAAAAATTATTAGTCCACTAACTTACCACAAACATTGATTCAGCTGAATCCATGAACAGCCAGCCCAAGCTATTTGTAACCGTTCTTTCATTTGTTCTAAAGAGAGAGAGAGAGAGGGAAGGGGGAAACCCCCAAAACAACCCACATTAATTCAGACAAACATTTTTTTTAATAAAAAAAACCAAAACGCCAGTTTTGGAATTGTGTTTTGGAATCATAGTAAAAATATATAATTAAAAAGTTAACCGTAGAGATTTTAGAAAATTGTAAAATGTGATGCTGTCATACTGGGTAAGGTAGCTGTAAGGAAATAAATATGAAATAATAAACTACCAGGGAAACTGACTCGGTAAATTTGTATTTATTTTGGGTTGAACAAAGAAAAAATTGACTAGAGCGGGAATTGAACCAACGACCTCGGAATTAATGTGCCGGCGCTCTACCAACTGAGCTATCTAGCCCTATGTTGGCGGTCTCCGCAAAGTGGCATGTAGTTTGAAGCGATATTACTGCGATAATAGAGAGGTTTTGCAAGCATATGGATATGGATACAGATACCATCACCATATCACCGCATTGGATGCGCGTCAGATTTTGTTTAAGGCCTAGGCCAAAGTATAGATACACAATGGCATAACTTTTGCGAGCAAAAAAAAAACCCAAAATACTTTGTATTATGTTCTTGTTACAATGGAGAAATTGGTTGAAGAGTATTTTTGTTTCAACTGTTTGTTTTCGGACCCACACGTTAAACATGTGTGAAGAAAGTTTCAAGCAAAGAAAAAAAAGACTCTGTTTACACTGCATTTTCTTAACATTTTGCTTTCAAATGACTAACACATTTCTGTATATATCATGAATGACACCTTAAAAAGCAATACCTAGAAAATGTTTTTAATATAGGGCGAAAATACAACTAAAATCATTTTTTATAATGTACATGCTCCAGTATTCATTGTCAAAGTGCATGCAAAACACGGAAGCTGCGGTTACGCATCGAGTGAACACACAAAGTGTTGATGCATCTGTATCCATAGCCTTGCGAAACCTCTCTATTATTTTAAAACTACACTTTCTTTCATAAAAAGCCAAACAGTTGTGACTTACTACAGCAGCATTTGCAGGAGCTTCAGATCAGCCACAAGTTGCTTGGTGGTAGAGGTCTTGAAATAATAGAGAAAGAAACTAAACCGTTAAGTTGAAATCCTTCTCATTTACTAAAAGATCCAGCAAACATCAGGCCTTTTTATTACCCAGAGACCATGACCTTTATTCTAGTGTCTTTGCAATGTTCCCTGTATGAACCAATAAACCAGTGGAAATTTGGTTGGTAATCCTGTTTTTATCAATGAAGAAATTTCATGCTAAGCACATTTTTGTGCTTAGCAGCTCTATGAATTGGGCCCAGATGTCATACCAGTTGATTCCAAAGGGGTTGAAGTTGTCTTGGGATAGCTTGCTCCAGGGATTTACGACCAATGGCTGACTCATCTGTCACCTCCGTACTGTCTAACTGGAATGAAAAACACACAAAAATGACTAGGGAGGATTATGTCATCAGTGTATCAAAATCAGTGTACAAATTTATTTGTTAATATAAAGGGCGTTGTCGTCGTGATCATAGTCTGCTTGTGGCTGGACATAGAATCATGAACTCTCACCCAGTTACTACACGCGCTCAGGTTGACTGTCACATCACAAACAAAAACTTTAAAGGGCACCGTCATTATTATAGCGAGCACATGTGCAGTAACTGGTGAGAGTTCAGAATTTAATGTCCGGCCACAGACTCGCTGTGATCACGACGACAGTACCCCTTCAAGTTCAGGAGAACAATCACAACATTTTATTAAAAAAACACAATCATCACAACCAGTCAGGCCAGGATTTTTGCCGACTCCAAACTTCCGCACTTAAAAAGTGCAATAAGGTTACTTAATGATTAATACTTTTTATTTTGTTTTGGGGGGTTTGCAATTTTTTACTGTTGTCTATTTGCATAATGTGCGCATATTGTTTACTTATTTGTTATTGTATGCCTTTGTGGTTTAAGGGTTTTCTGTATTTTTTGTAATTTTTTTTTTTTTTTTTATATAATATTTTTAGACTCGCAAGCCAAAGTGAATTTCACTGTATATGTATATATATGTGTGACAATAAAACAATTGATTGATTGATTGAAAAAGAAGAAGATTTTCATAGAGACAAGAAGACTTTTTCTTACCGCTGGGTTACACCGTTGTATTTCCTTTATGCAAGCAGCGATGATGTCCAAAATGGCTGTCTGGATGGCTAGCATGGAAGGACTTAACTTCAGTTGAATCTCAACAACATCCGGCTGATTTGGGCAAAAACAAATTAAACTAAACGTCAAAAATCAGTTTGGTAGTTTTTCTTCAACAAAGTGAAGAATGTTTTTACGGCTTCAAGTCGCTAAATATGATCTTTGTAACTGCAGATTTGCAATTTCTCTGTTACTAAGGCCGTGTCCAAATTAGTGGCTACAGCTACAGCTACAGCTAGATTTCGGCGTCATCATACTGTAATGCAATGCAGTTTTGAGTGTTGGGATTCGCCAGCCAGTTTTAGGTTGCTTGGCAACGCAACCCGGGCTAGTACCTAGCTGTCGTGTAACGCCCTACGTTGCAGTTGTTTGGAGGGTTGCCAGCCTAAAGCAAGATGAGATAAAAGGACGGAGCGGGTATCGCTCGCTCTCTTTTCCCGCGTTGCGACCATCAGCTCAACAGTGATTTTACCAGTAGTAATAAGTGAGTGTTGCAGTACGCTGATTACGGAGGGAGCCTCATATCATTAGTGTGAGTCAATAATTTCGTCAAGAACTACACAATCATTACGATAATCTGTATTATGTTCATCTCTTTATAATCATTTAATTAATGAGAGAAAGTGGGTGTTATTAAAGATCAGCCACACTTTTTGAAGTATACATTGTGACGTAGGCGAGGAGAGGAGAGAGGAAGTACAATTAACAAATCAAAGTCATTCTCAATTACTGTGTCCGTTCCTGTTATTTGGGTGTGTGTACAATATTGTGGGAATTGATTGGTGTGGTGTACTGCGGGCCTGGCGGTAGACTGCCGCCAAAACGGATCGTCGTCTCCAGCCTTCAAACCAGACCGCTCGCTGACGTTGGCTGGGACCGACCGGGTAGCAGACAGCGACTAAACCGCCACAATACATTGAAGTATAGGGTGTACTTAGCAACACCCTTAGCAACAGACGTAGGCATAGCTGTAGCCGCCAAGTCAAATATGGCTTTATTGGAAATTGACGTACCTTGTGCTTGTCCATGGAATCTGTGACTGAAGCATGAAATCTACACACAAAATAAAAACCAGAAGTTACAAAAAATTATATCAAAAAAATATATATATAAAAATATATCCAAAAATATATCTAAAAAATGTATCCAAAAAATAGTTGAAGAATTATACCAGGGCTCGATTTCACAAAGAGCTAAGATTGATCTTGACTGCAAATCACTCTTAATTGCTAAGCAAAGTGTGATGTCACAATACAAATCACTATGGTAATTGACCATAATTGCTTTTCTTACCACAGATGTATAAATGGTAATCTGAGAGAGCGGAGACAGTATTGTGTTGGATTAACCCATTAGCACTAATTTACGCAGCTTGGGGTTGTATGCTCCCCAGGGAGTTGAGAAAGCTAGAGGATCATGGTCTATAAGTATGCTCGATAAACAGAGATAATATGTTGTCCTTAATCTACCTATATAAGAACCAAGTAATATTTTCATTAACTTTAATGTTGGCCTTGTGTGCTTTAAATTCCCATCACAGTCAAATACACTCGCCTATCTGAGGGAGCACTCGTCCGTGACCTACATTGTATTAATACGGTCTAGGGTGAAATTATTATAAACAGTTGAAGATCAATATTACCATGTTATTTTAGCATCATTAGGTCTGAGACTACCTTGGGAGTTATGTGTTCACAATATTATTACATTGTGGAATAAACATAATTTTGAACAAATTTCTGTTGGTTGCCAATTTTGTCTTGAATGTTAGCCCTCTCGTTGTCTTTTAACTACTCTAGCCAATGATAAAATCTTGATTTTCCATATAAAATGGTCTTTTTTTTCAACTATTTTGTGTTAATGTATTATTTGGTTTGGGGTAACACCACGTGATAAAATCTAAGTTGCTGTGTAGATTGTTCTTAAAAAAACTGACCTGCTGTTTATCTACTGCCATGGAGTAGATTGGTTATCAAGAGACTGCCGGGTTAAAGAGAACTTGTCCTGCTGTCTTTCTACTTATGTGGAGTAGATTAGGACAATTATAGGGGTGACTGCTCTATATTCCGACCCCCCTATGTTTCAAGAAACCCCTGGTGATTTACATGCTAGGGTAAGGGTTATGGGTTTGGTTTAGGTTTAGGTTTAGGTTTAGGGTAAGGGTAAGGTTAGGGTAAGACAAATTCAAGGACATCAACTTGGTTACGTCTTATGGATCACAGCGGCCTGGCCAGGCCCCCCAAGAAAAAAAAATCCAGTGCCGCCCCCCCCCCCTCCCACGAAAAAAATAGACAGACTTATAGATATTTTTTGAGTATTTTTTCATGTTTAGAATATAGTTGGTTGCTGTGGGAAGGTTATTTAGTGTGGTGCACCTGTCAGTCAGAGCCAGTGTACGGGTGCACCACACTAACTCCCATAGCAAACAGTGCAAAATGTCAATGTTAACAAACACACGAACAGCTTTTTACAGTTAAAGGAAAATTATTAATTGACTCTTGAACTTTTATTCTCTGCTCAATTTGATTTGGGGAGTCCCTTGGGCCCTTTGAATTATTCTCCCTGAAAATAAAAACACCCCTATAACAGGTGTAATTTTCAAAACGTCCGACGTGTCCCTACACCTCTCAGCAAGTAGGACCATTTATTTCAGGGCCTATGTCATCCAAAATACCTCAAGTTGGAAGTCAACAACCCCGGGTCACAATTGGGCCACTATTTTACACTGAAACACTTTTTTGTGCTCTCAAATCGGTCTAATTATAGAATATTTTGAAGGCCTACAAAAGATGTATAAGGTCGACGCTCTGTTTTCTCCTTATTTGGTGGGGTGCACCTGTCTGCCGTCACTGATTGATACGAGCGCCCTCATGTTTGAGCGATGTATGAGGGAAGGGACCTTTAAATTGTAATCTGTATCTTCAATTACATTAATTTTGAATTTAGTACTTTGCGACAATCTGAAGGTCATGTGCAATAATCATGGCTCCGTAAATCCGTAAAAAGGAAACTGTTAAAATAATTATATCTAATAATTGCATTTGTTTATCCATATACCAATGTGTGATCAGCACTGTATACTCAAGACATGATATTTTTCTTTCTTTAATCTGATATCCTATTTTTTAGCTCTCAGAAAAAATCAGGAGAACTTTTATCAAATTACCTGAAAGGTCTATACAATCCTTCACCTTACGTACAGGAATGTCAGATCGTGTACTCAATAATATTTTCCTACCTTTTCCCAAAAAATATCATGCCTGAAAATCACAGGCTAACCCTCGAACACATTCTAGAGCAGGTGTCTTACTGCTAGACAACCGACTTGCCCGGTGACGAGGTGTCAAATCTAAATCCTGTATTCATCCGTTAAAGGAACATTAATTGGTTTTTGCTAACAAAACAGTTGCTGGCATTTGTATAAGCACTTTATGTAATCCACCATATACATAAACTGACAAACCTGTAGAAATTTGAGATCGATTGGCCATCTGGGTCACGAGAAAATAGTGAAAACCCGATTACACATTTGCATGAAATCATATAGATTCAAAAAATGAATAAAACGCTCACTGAGCGATAAACTCCAATCGGAAAATTAGTTTATTCATTTCTCATCAAATTATGGCGTTTCAGACAGAAATATTTCTAGGGATGTTTTCTACTATTGTCATCATTAGACCGTGCAAGTTTTATGTAAATCTGTGATCAAAAAGTATATTTTACAAGATTTTTCTTACCAATTCTGTAATGTTCCTTTAAGATCAACTGAACTGCCTCTAATGTGTCGAGGTTTTTCTAGTATTTCTGTTGTTTTGTGTGAATTCTATTTCGTCTGCTAAGTGCATCTCGTATGCCCGGAAGAGGGCGTAAGGCTATACGCCCTTCTTCAAGGTACACAAAGTACTTTTTGTCTCTAATCCCTTACAAGAATGTCGTCAGTAATAAAAACGGCTCCTGACAAAAGACGTTGCACTAATGTTATGTTTTTGTCGCTAGAATTAGGCCTACCCCCAAAGCCTTTTTTTTCAATTTCCCATGCAGAATTTAACCTTCCTATGATGACTAGGCCTACTGAATAGCACAAAACCGATCAAACTTTCACGCTCAGTTTTTTTAAACATACACTTGTGCACATTAATTGCTTACGCCCTTTCTCAGGCAAAACCTTTGCTGCGACCTTTTTCCGGGCACAAAAAACAAAATTCATTTGTAGGGCAGTTATTTAATAGTTTGAAAAAGAAAGCTTTTTTTCACTTATATTTTGATTCACTGCACATTGCATAATATTTCATTGAGGGCTTGTCATCGGCACAAGAAACTACTTTACCATGCGCCCTTTCACGTGAATAATGACATTAAATTGGTTAAATTAATATTTTATTCGTTTTTGTTTAAATTCACTTTCAGCTTGAGTGTTGTATAGCAGTGTACTCATGGGCCCAACTTCATAGAGTAGAGCTGCTTAAGCATGAATAGAGTGCTGAAGAATTTTCTGCTTAGCAAAAATGAACAGGATACCAGTCACAATGGTGCGTGTGACATGGTAATTTGGCTGGTGGTAACCTTCTTTTTCGTAAGCACAATTTTGCAACTTGTTCGTGCTCGATAAGCAGCTCTATGAAAAAATGCCGTTTTTTTAGCCTATGGAATGCTCGCAAGTATTCGAACATTGGTCTGTGAATGTGCGCGATTTTGTTCCGTACATGTAAAATCAGTGTTCATGATGAGTGGAAACCAAAAGTTTCAAAAATAATGTTCGAATATACCAGGCGCGGATCCAGGGGTGGGGGGCAGGGAAAAATTAAAAAAAATATAGGCCTATAAAAAAAAATTGCCACAAGTGTGTGTGGTGTCTTTTCCCCCAGCGGCAGGATGGATTTCTTTTTCATCCTATGCCTATCAAGTTTATTTCTTTCTGCCAAAATGAATCTTTCATGATTTGTCACTTGTAAGATTTGCACGATAACCATAAGCGTTTGAAACCTGACGTGCCAATTTGTCCTGGATAAAATATACTTCATGTCGTTCTGGCATTCAAGTGTAAAGACTATACACTAAGCTTGAACTATATTTTTTGAATGAAAAATATGCTTGAAACCAGATATTGCAGCGACCTGATCCAAACGCGAGATTTGTGGGATTAACATTTTCTTTGAGTAAAACTAGAAGATTGGTATGGATCAGAAGTGCTTAAAAAGTGTTTCAGGCACACACAGGCTTGATTTTTCACCCCTCAAAATGCAAAAAGCTCAGAGCTACCGGGGGCTTCGCCCCCTGGACCCCCACCGGGGCCTTACACCCTGGACCCCACCATCGATGTTACAGAAATTTTTCCAGTAACTTTAGAAGATTTATATGGATCTGATTTCCCATAAAAGTGTTTCTATTTCTCTGTTTTAGGCACATGGAGGCTTGATTTTTCACCCCACAGAACGCCAGAGGCTCAGAGCTTTAGGGGCTACGCCCCCTTAACCCCCAACGGGTTCATATTTGTTTAAATTTTTACAAAATGAACAGATTTTTCAAGAATTTAGGAAATCGCCCGGGCTATTAGTAAACCGGGATTTATATATATATATTGGGGGTCATGTTCTTAATACGCTACCGTACCTCCGTACTTTCAACTGGTTTCTTATGCGTGAAAACTCAACCTCCGGTCGGGTCCTCCCCCCCCCCAATATACTACGGCTCTGCCCCCCCCCCATATACGGCTCCCCCCCCCCAATGGCCACAGCGCCACCTATTGACGTATGACTAACAGTGATGTAATCCATCATGGCAGCCTCCATGGACGTTCTTTTTGATGCCTCTTCTTTTTACTTGCATTGCAATGCAATGTGACATGTGTAACTAAGAATACGCTGCTAGAAAAAGCGTTAACTAAAGCTATAGCCTATCAAAGTAAATGTATTTACCGAAAGACTACTTCATCGACAACGCTGACTAATCAACGATTTTCAAAATGAGTAGACTGTTGCTTCGTTTTGGCCAGTTCGACCGAATCGTGGGATCTCGATGTTTCAGAATCGACAGAGTTGTTGACAAATGTTGTGCATCTCTAAATGGGTACAGCAGTTTGACGTGTCCTGTAAAAACGCGATGTTCATTCTTTTCCACAAGGGTGAGTAAAGCGTAGAGAAGAGGGACTGTTAAGACAAATATTTTATTATTTTTTTTCAAGTTACCCCAGGCCCAAGTGAAGTATGTATAATTAGGATCTTGTTTTACATTTTTTTTTTTTTTTTAAATGATACAGTTGCACCCTTTAATTTCCGTAGCCAGTGCATCCATGTACACTTGCAAAATGCAATTGCAACTACTAGTCTAGTACCAGGTAGTATTGTACTACTACAACTTACAAGATCATGTTCATTGTCATTGAGCCACAAATCTTAAATTAAAATCTTAATTCGTAACTTTCTTTAGTTTACCAGTGTTAATTTTGTTGTTTTTAGTATTTAGTTTTTTCAAAGGCACTTTATTTCTTACAAGACGTGGTTACTCTTGACATGCTTGAGTTAAAATCAGGTGTGCTATGCCATGCCTATGCCAACGTTTACTGCATTAATAATATACTAATAATGGTAATGGTTAGCAATCATTACTGCTGTATTGTAGGTCTACATCATGGACATGTTTTAGTTGTTCATGCATTGGCTAATCTGGTTATTTTGCCACAGGCATGTAATTGTCATGCGCAATGATACACTACGTCCACAGCTGACATAATTAAAGAAGATGCATAAACAAAAACGGATGATAACTGAGCTCGGCATTAGGTCTGTTAGTGTTATATGTGTATGCCTTTGAATCTTTGTTGTATCCGACCCTAGTCTCAGGGTGTAAATTTTTGACCAGGCTTATTAAAACTATTAAAGACCCCTTGCACAACGTGTGCCTATCCTGGGTGTCATTTTGGGTGTCAAAATCAGATACAATTTACAAAGTCAAACATGCATAAAAGAGAGTTGACACCCAAATTACGCGCATTGTTCGGAGGTGCGTTCTGTGTAGTGTAAGGGGTCTATATAAATCAATAGCTCCCCTTTGCATAACGCGAAACGCTACAGGTACGCTGAGGTCACGCCCACGTTTTTACGCACAGAGAACAGCTATCGTCCAATGATCTGCCTCCTTTTTGAGAGTGTGACGTCTTATGCAATTGGTCTATAGTTCCCGATATACACCATCTTTAAGCAACTTGGGTTTGGGATTTGAACCACATCAAGCGTTCTAATATTTCTCCACAGCCAAGTCATTGCAGTTGGTTCAAGTTAGCAGTTGGTTCAGTTGGTTAGCGCTTAGAAACAGGCGTATTTACAATCTATAAATTTTGTAATTATTTATTATTGATATTATTATTTTTCGCCAACCAATCATTCAAGGAAATTGATAAAGATCCCATGTTGCCACATGTGGTATTTTAGGCCTACGCAAAATGTATAGTTGTCAAAAACGGTAATAGTCGGCCTTATTACATAGATGGCTGACAGTACACTGTGTGATGTCAAGTCGGAATTATCTTTAGACCACAACGTTTCAGTTCAGTGTTCAAAGAATACATGTAATTATAAATGTTTTCTTCAATTACTCCTATTGTAGCATGGCACACCTCCACTGTCGTTGATGAGAGAACATAAAGTTGTTGCAGTCCAACAAGTTTGGAAATGTTCTCAGATGTTTTCAAGCTCAACCGAAGGGTGAGGCATAATTTTTAATGAAGTTCAAATGGACATTATGACGGTTCACTAACCTGATTGCAGCGGTGCGTCAGACGAAATTACTAAATTTGCCAAAACATTTTGAGACTGCTCCAAATTGAAAACATTAGTCTTAAAAATAATGCTGAAGGAGCAATACCTTAATGACAACCCCAAAAATTGCATTCTGCCTAAGCTGAAAGAAATATGGCCACAATGGTTTGGGGTTAATTTTTATTTTGGCCCTTGGGGGGAATAAATTATGGGGATTGGATTCGGGGAGTGGGCAAAATGTGTGGGGGGGCAAAGAAAGTAACTTGTGGGAACATTTGGCTCCTTGTAGCGTCACTGCTGCCTGATGGAGCAAGGCATCATGGAGTGGTGGCATAAGAGATTCATTAAAGTTCTGAGATTTACCAGTGTTTTCAGACTGGAAGCTTTTAGTCTTAACCTTTGAGGCCATGTTTGTTTGTGTTTATTATGTGGACATATACCAAGTTGTCTTTTTTTAAAAGGCCGTAATTAATATGAGAATACCCCTATGTGATTATTAAATAGCTTATACTGGTCCTTTCCGAGTCGCACAGAAAGAACAATTCACAGATGACAGGCTTCACAATAAGAAATTGCACCTCACCCAGGCCTGGAATTTCATCTTTGAGAGGGCAAGGCCATTTTCACTTTGCAAAGGGCACTTCCATTGGAAAATTTTAAAGTCTATGGGCAACTTTTGAAGGGGCACCAAGGCCAAGATCAGGGCAACAGAGGCAATGGCCTCCGTGGCCTCCGTGTAATTCCAGGCCTGCTCACCCTTCCACATTCTGAAGTAAGATGTCGGAACTCCTAGACCACTAGCTTGTTTGTAAACCAGATACAAGCCTGGTTTGTAATTAGCACCTGGTACAGCAAATATTGACACCTGATAGTTCTTGTAATTCTCTCTCCCTTCAGAGCCCTTGACCAGTTAACTTTTGAGAATCTGGCGGAGGAAACTCTGGAAAATCTACTAGAATTCCTGGAGGAGCTTGGAGATGAGGAAGAATCACTGACAGATTTTGACGTCACATACTCAGTGAGAAATGAATCTTGATGTATCCCTAATTAGGGGTATTTATAATATTGTGATCTTTCCTCACAAGATGAGGGTGGGGGAGGGGGGCAAAGAAAGTAAGTTCAGGTCCCAGTCATTGCACCCGTGTCCTTTGAAGGTACATGTAGGGTGTACTTTTGGTAATTACTCCACAAGTTAACGACCATAAAAACTTACTTGGTAGAGAGCACCGGAGAGCTGTTGATGTTATAAAACATTGTTAGAAATGATCCCCTTTGAAGTAATGTAGTTTCGGAGAATAAGATATTTTTTCACTCAAAAATTTGAATCTGAGATCTCAGGATTTTTAAAGCACACAATTTTATGCAACAAGGGTGTTTTCTTCTTTCATTATTTTCTTGCAACTTCTCCAAATTGAGCCCAAACTTTCACAGGTTTGTTATTTTATGGCTTTTTTATATGCATATGTTGGGATACACCAAGTGAGGATACCGGTCTTTGACAATTACCAAAATTATACCCTGCCTTTACGGCATTTTACCAGAATTGCTCAACACTTCAAACGGGATGTTTATGCACATGTAGGTCCTGTAGGTCCACAAACGAAGAACACATAACTTTCAAGTTTTTGCCGGTATTTTAACGAAAATTTCTTCAGTTCTCATTTTGTTCTATTCCCTTTCTTTTCTACAGTCAGGCGTGTTAACAGTGAGCTTTGGGCCTGACCATGGCACTTATGTCATTAACAAGCAGTCACCTAACAAACAGATATGGCTGTCTTCACCAACAAGGTTTGTTCAGTGCTTCGGATACTTTTTATCTTTTATACTGAAAAACCCATCAACAGTTGATTCCTTGAAATTTTGTTGTAGAACAACTACTGCTATTAAGCCATCAAGGCTAACAGTTGATGGGCATGTGTAGATTGTGGTCAGTGGGAATTAAATGTGGTTCTTGCACCAGTCTTATGCTTTGGTGTGGTCAGAGTTGGGGGGGTTGCAAGAGGCGTGTCCCTTCAGATCGCATGTAAAGCTATTTCATGTACCTGTAGGTCCTGTGTGGTTGGCTGCAGATTGAGCTGCCACACATTGAAGACCCTCACAATAAATTGGTCCCTTACTTGTGCACCTGTCAAAATATATTGATGAGCATTTTCAGATGTCCCTAGACAAAGCGCATTATAAACATTCTGTGTTACTATTGTCTGTTTTACCCAATTGAAACAAAACAGTGTGTAAATTATGCACTAATTCAATGGTTCACGTAATGAAGATGCTGGGTGGCATCACAATGATCCCCAATACTCAAATTGTGTTGATCCACATGTTGTTGCGTGCTGTAAGAAAGGCACATGTAAGTATGAAAATGATAATGATGAACGTGGGGCTGGTATTTGCTCATTGTTTGTATGACAGGTATGCAGAGTTATGAATATCAGACCCATTTTATGCAGCACCTTGTAAACTTTAACAAGATGCCGCGGTGCATCCTGCAGCCAACATGCCAGAAAAACACCGGGGCAAACCCCTTCTCTTAAACGATATTAAGTGTACTGGGTTATTTAACATGTATTACACAACACACGGGACCTACATCCCACCCGAAGGAAAAAAGCAATAACGGTCAAGTGTCTTGCCAACACAGGGACTTGAACCCACACTCTGCTGATCAGAACAACACAGCTTGACCCGGTGCTGGACCATGACAAGCTATAGTCAAGTTGCTTTGTACAGTGTACAAATATCCAGTTCTGAGAAAACATACAAGTGTGCAAGCTTGGTAGCACCGCAGTATTCATGGCATTATTTGCTGCCATTCAGTAGTTAAGTCCAAACTCAACCATTTTTCGAAATACTCAACTTTTTTGTAAATGCTCTTTCCTATCATTACACAATATGTATTAGAGAGTTGATCATTCTAATGTTTGCTTTATCTCATCTCTCTTTAGTGGACCCAAACGGTATGACTACGTGAATAACGATTGGGTTTATTCCCACGATGGCGTTCCCATGCACAATTTACTCTCCGAGGAAATCTCCAAGATCGTCGGCAAGACACTCGACTTTTGTGAAGTGATAAGGATTAGTAATACGTGACATGAATATCGAGCCATGAAATGGACAGATGCATCGATTAGTCCACAGTTACTTCCTAAGCAAGGGCAGATTGAGCAACGTCAGAGATTCCACCTCATCCTTTTGAGTGGCAGGCATATTCACATTGTGTCATGTGCAATCGCAGAAAGTGCAGCTGGGAGCAAGTTCGGGTGCTGACTTTTTCCTGAATTTGTGACTTAAATCACACATGCGTGGTCCCTTTTTCATTGGAACGCATCTAGTCGATCGATTTGTCTAAATGATTAGTTTGTGCATTTTGTTAAGCAAATGATAATTAAGCAGATTATTGCTAACTTTACTGAAGCAACTGTTGGCAGTCATTTTCATTTTTAATCAAAAAAATGTTTGCATAAATTTGTTCTAATCACAACTTGTGTTTTTTTAACAACCTTGCTCAGCTGCCAGGGCAATCACTTTTTGTAATATTTGTTTGCCATCTTGTCATGGTGAAGGGGGATGGGGGACAGTGTGGGTACTTTGGGTAGGGGTTGGAGAAGGTTGGTCGGGCAGGGGTGGGAAGAGCAGGTTGAGTAGGGGGCAGGTTGTGCAGGACCTACATGTACGTCAAAATATGGAAAATGGGACTTTGCAAACAGACTCGAGTTCATTACACTAATTGAAGTTCAATCATCCAATGATTGTATTAAGAAAACATTCATTGTTCAGAAGAGCTCTTCTGTATCAGGGTACATATATGTGTATCTTTAAGTTGTGATGCTCATAACCCTCGTGTCCAGTCTCCATGTATTCCTTTTTGTAAAAACATAAAGTAAGACTGAAAAACAATTGGTTGATCTGTACCCATCTGGGTCGTGGGAAAATAAAATTGAGATTTGTACAACACATGTGTCTATACAGTATTGGTTTATTAATAAAATAAACACATGTATAAATGTTACCGAACAACTTTCATGCCTCCATAATTTATTAGTCTAACAGTAATAATGTCCACTCTGTTATAGGTTTATAAACAAAGCTTTGGTCACGCCCAAGTTTGAACTATTTGACCGGAGAAAGTAAATAAAACACACATTTGTTGCACATAACTTATATAAAACTTATTTAGATCATGAATGAAAATATACATTCTTATAATAGTCTTATGACTCATCAAGGCTGTACAGACCCCTTCCACAGATGACATACGCTTCTGGCAGTGGTGCGGACATGGCATCCTTAGAATGTGTGTGTTCAATTTTGGGGGGGTATCCTATTTGGTATGCGCGCATGCGCACCGCACTTGGCAAATGGGAACGCCCTACGAACATATGACCGGCAGTCAACGTGTTAATGTGCATACTAACACATGCTACCAAGGATGAAGCTACACATTTTTGTATATTTTGTTTATGCAAGTTTCCCTTGAACAAGGCTAAAAGCCACTCTTGGTAAGGGGCTACAAGAAGAAACAAGAAGGGTGTGTTGACAAACACAAATGTCCTGGTGAGATTAATCGCATTCTTCTTGAGTTGTCGCTTGGACAACGTGGACTTCTGTTTTAGCCATAATGACCTCAACATTTTACCTTGGAGTCCAAAAACAATAGGCTTCTGGGGGATCCCAAGACCTGCCCACACATACATACACTCACACCAGGAAGGACAAGGCAAACACTATATGTCCCTTTGGCATTGCCAGTAGGGCATAACAAAAGCATTGCCATTATTAAAAAATGGCACACATTGTGCTGAACCGAAAAGAGGAAATGTACCAGAGGTAGATGTTTTGCCACCATTACAAATGATGTACTTTATCTTCAAGCAAGAGAGTAAGCAAACATTACAAAAGTTATACCATATCTTGATTCAAAGAAAGTAACAAACTGCTTTGCAGTTTTTAAAACACCTGTCCTTATATTGATTCAAGGAGAGTAAGCAAATGGCAACAGTCACCCTACCTTGATTTGAGACGGTAACAAATTGCCTACTGCAGTTTTCTTAGCGCCAGTGCTTTGCCTTATCTTGATTCAAGGAGATTAAGCAAATGGTGACAGTTAGCAAACATTACCGATGCTGTACCTTGTCTTGATTAAGGACAGTACCAAATTGCCTGTTGCAGTTTTCTTAGCACCAGTGCTTTGCCTTATCTTGATTCAAGGGGAGTAAGCAAATGGCAACAGTCAATAAACAATACTGATGCTCTACCTTATCTTCATTCAAAGAAAGTAAGAAATTGCCTACTGAAGTATACATAACGCCAGTACTTTGCCTTATCTTGATTCAAGGAGAAAAAGCAAATGGTGACAGTTACCGATACTACTAATGCTTAACCTTACCTTGATTCAAAGAAAGTTACAAATTGCCTACTGCAGTTTTCATAACACCAGTACTTTGCCTTATCTTGATTCAAGGAGAGTAAGTAAATGGTGACAGTTAGCAAACATTACCGCTGCTGTACCCTATCTTGATTCAAAGACAGTAACAAATTGCAGTTTTCATAACACCAGTGCTTTGCCTTATCTTGATTCAAGGAGAGTAAGCAAATGGCAGACAGTTAGCAAACATTACCAATGCTCTACCTTATCTTGATTCAAAGACAGTAACAAATTGCGTACTGCAGTTTTCATAACACCAGTGCTTTGCCTTATCTTGATTCAAGGAGAAAAAGCAAAAATTGAGTTAGCAAACATCACCAAATGTTTATCTTATATTGATTCAAAGAAAGTAACAAAATGCTTACTGCAGTTTTCAAACACCAGCACTACACCTAAGCATGATTCAAGTAGTAGTGACAGTTAGCAAAGGTTTATCTTATCTTGATTCAAAGAAAGTAACAGTGTACTGACTACAATTTTCAAACACCAGTGCTTTGCCTTAACTTGATACCAATAAGAGTAAGGGTCGTGTCACACGAGGCAATTTACAAGCAACCAGTTCCAGGCAATCTCCAAGAAGAAAAGTCATTCACATTCAAATGTTTGCATATTTGTCTTGGAGATCATAAGACACTGTTTAAAAAAATTACTCATGTGCTACCAAAGTGGTCCCGCAGCATGCACTGCAGTTGGTTGCCTCCAAGTTGCCTGTAAAAGTTGCCTCATGTGACAAGGCCCTTTAGTGATCCAGTGAGAGCAGTTTACCGTTGTAATCCATGCTGTGCATTATTTCAAACAGCAGTGTCACTACTTTTCATGCTTTTGCAGATAACGCTGAAGGGATTATAGCCACTTTCCCTGACAATTCTCAGCGGCAGAAATAGTTTCTCAGTTGATGGAAACTTGTCCCAGTCCCACCATTCCCAACCTATGAAAAAACAAAAACAATAATATCAGATTATAATAAATAAATTGAAAAATTCAATACACATAATATGAAAGCCTGGAATTTGCCCTGGTCTTGGCCTTGATTTCCTATACTTTAAGTTTTTCCATGTGAAATGCCCTCTCAAAGATAAAGTTCCAGCCCTATGTGAAACGCACATCTTTATCTTATTTTTTTTAAATACATCTAGTTATCAAAAAACTTTAACTGACAAAAATAAGGTCTTGATATCATTTTGATCCATCATAAAATAAAACCAAAGAATTAACTTAAAAAATGAAAAATGATTGTTAAAGGGACACACCGGCTTCGTTGGGCTAATTGGGCTACAAAATAGACTAAAACATGATTTAAAAGGTCTCCCTGTAATGGAGAAGAATGGTTCATAAAAGAAACCATCAAATTTGGTCGTTTTCAAGCATTTAAAAAAAAAACGAAGGTCACATGATTTTTCAGAACCAAAATGTGGTTCCGAAAAGTCACGTGATCTTTAAAGTTAGTTTTACTTCCAGCCGTATAAAAGTAAATTACTGAACCAAATTTAAGTGTGTGTTTTTATACTATTGTTTATCAGTATTTGACAAAAAATACTATGTATTCAGATTATGGATACAAGCTGTAAATAATGATGAAAAATCGAACGTAAGATTCGCTTTCAGAAAGTCCGTGCAGCGGATGAGTGTTTTACTGCGCAGCAGCATGGGAGCTAGCGGAACGTAAACCTTGGGTCGTGGCCTTACAGCCAGTGCCCTGTCTCGTGGGGCCAGAGAGATAAACCCCGTGGGCATGAACTACCCAGCTTGCCGGTCTAGTCGTGAGCTTGGGAGGGGTAGGGAGTCAGACCATTAATTACGTTGTGTTTTACGAGGGTTTTTAGTCTGGACCCCTAGCTATTTGTCACGTAACGTGATGCCTGCCAAACACACGCGGCGAACGACGACGAATAGCTGCACGATGTCCACAGAATACAAGTTGGGTGGATCGGACTGTGTTTATGTAGGTTTTTTAATTACACGTGAATTTGTGCTTGATGGATATGAAGACTGGAATCTCATGCCTCGCCATTGTTATAATTAATACATAAACAGAGCACTAGTCTACTTGTCACGTAAACTTGACAGTTGCAATGGCTGGAAAAGCGTATAGGCTGACCTTTGACCGCGTTTTGGTTTTTTCACATTTTTCGTTAATTACTTGATATTTTGATGATTTTTTTTTTTTTTCAAAAACCATCTGAAAATTATTGTCTATGATTCCACATCACTTAATTAGGTAGACAGTAAGCCGGTGTGTCCCTTTAAATCATTCCTTATTAGAACAATGTACAATACCAGGCTACCTGACAAAATGGCGTGTTGCGGCCCAGTGGTCTAGTTCACCGGACCAAAGCTCTGGTGTTGTCAGCGGCAGGGTGTGGGTTCGAGTCCCGGTCGGGACACTTGTGCCCTTGAGCAAGACACTTAACCATAATTGCTTTGTAAAAAAAGGGTAGGTAGTGCATTCTGCTCTACCAGCCAGGCCCCTAGTGGATGATACCCATGCCCACATCCTTAAGGACTGTGAAGGAGGTAGCCCTGTTTCAGCCCAAGGAGTACATGTAGCTGGCAACAGGCCCCTGGTGACAGTTGATTTGGGTCTATTGCCCAAATCAGTAAAGTGTAACCCTCACCTTGAAGTGGCCAGCTGGACTTGTGAGTTATCTCATATAAAATAATAATAATAATAATAAAATACCTGGGTTCCTCATTTTGGCACTTAAAACAATTTTCATCAATTGGGTATTAATCCGAGGATATTAAAATATCAAATTTAAATAATAATAACAATAGTGGCTTCTTGTATAGTGCTTGAACCATCGCACAGTGAAACTCATGGTGCTCGAACATTATTATTTTACCTGTGGTCACTGAGCCACTTATTTCATTCCTTGAACCATCTCAGCTCCTTGGGGAGTATACAGCCTGTGCTGCGAAGCATACATGCTTATGCACCAAGCTAAATGAATTACAAGAACCATCTCTGCTCTCAAAGGTACCCAGTTACCCCCTGGGTAAAGAGAAGCAATTTTAGTTCAGTGTCATGCTCAAGGACATAGTCATGATCAGGATTCGAACCCACACCCAGATGTCTTAGCCCCCCAGAACTTGAGTCCAGTGCACTAGACTGCATGGCCAGGACTTACACATAGATGTACCGGTAGTGGTAGATTTAGGAAACCACATCCCAACAATTTTGGGGGGAAAGAACACACTGATGTTTTACACCACACCAACCTTCACATTTATGCGGCTCCACATTCACTGGTTCCTCTTGATACGACATATCAATCTCGGACTCCATAAATATGACGACATAATGGTAGTTTTCTTCAACGATGACCGCGTTGATCACTGTACCAAACTTCACCTTCTTTATCCTCAGACCAGTTTCTTCTTCAGTCTCCCTGATGGCACATTCCTCCCAACTCTCTCTGTGTGAGAAGAGGGAAGACATTTTATACAAGCACCAGTGTTATAGTCAAGTACTTTTCAGTTGAGCTTCCAAGTACATGTACAAGGGTGGCTGAGTAGTACTCAGGTACAAGTGCTTAAAGGAACATTACAGAATTGGTTTTTGCTAACAAAACAGTTGCTGGCAGTGTAAGCACTTTATGCAATCCACCATATACATAAACTGACAAACCTGTAGAAGTTTGAGATCGATCGGCCATCTGGGTCACAAAAAAATAGTGAAAAACCGATTACACATTTGCATGAAATCATACACATGTACATGTAGTATTCAATGAATGAATAAAACGCTCACTGAGCGATAAACTCCAATCGGAAAATTAGTTTATTCATTTCTCATCAAATATGGCATTTCAGACAGAAATATTTCAAGGGATGTTTTCTACTATATCATCATCATTAGGCCGTGTAAGTTTTATGTAAATCTGTGATCAAAAGTATATTTTACAAGTTTTTTTCTTACCAATTCTGTAATGTTCCTTTAAAGGCCATCAAGTACGAGTGCAAGTGTCCGAGTACGAAGTCCAACAGCCACGTACCAGGTACTTGGACCTCCGAGTGTGTGCGATTACAAGTACAAATACTTTATACAAGAAATACGGTATAAAAAATAATTTGTTTTTTGACTGATTTGAATGTGCGCTTGTTATGATAACCATCTTTTAAAGGCAGGGTGTTTTTTCTTTCATTATTTTCATCCAACTTCAATGACCAATTGAGCCCAAATTTTCATAGGTTTGTAATTTTATGCATGTTGGGAAACACCAAGTGAGGATACTGGTCTTTGACAAATACTAAGTGAGAAAATAGAATTAGCTGTTGTAAACTGCTTACCAACCAAAAGGACCTGTAGTATAAATGCAAAAAATTAGTTAGTGGCCTGACGTTTCGACCCTAGGAGAGTCTTTCTCGAAGGCTAAATGACAAGACAACACACATACATGCGTACAAGGGTGACAAAAGCAGTCAAGTAGAAATACATGAATAGAGAGAGTGGAGAGAGAAAAGCAAGAGGCATTCAGAGAGAGCATGGGGCAAGCAGTTATTATGGAGACAAAAGGGGGGGGGTTGGAGGGAAGGGGATAGCTAGACCACAAGAAGTTGGAAACACAAAGGACAAAATGGAAGGTTGGAAGAAAAGTAAATAATTAGTTAATAGGGCAGGCAGACTAAAAATATGGATATCTGTGGGGGAAAGGGAGAAGGCAAAGACAAAAGGTTATTAGTCATTTCCTTCTTGGATGTTCAAACCATGGGGCTGAATGGTCTTTGTGCGCCTTACCCAAAATTTCTCCCGACTCAGACGGACAGTCTCTCTGGAGTTACCTAGTGCCTCAATCCCCTGTAAATTCATGTAAAAAATGGAGTGGGTTAGGAAGATTTAAGTGGTGTCCTACAGGTGTATCCAGCTTTTGGGTGTTGACTGTGGATCTGTGGCCGCAGAACACCTCTTCAGTGTAGTTCTTGTTTCACCTATATATTGAACACCACAAACTCTGCAAGATATTAGATAGATTAGATTAGTTGTGGTGCAGGTGACATGACCCCTTGTCTTATGGGTGGTACCACCAGTATGGCTGGTACAGGAGTCTGATTCCCTGATGTGTTGTCTACAAACGATGCATTTTGATGTGTTGGAACACCTAAAAGTACCCTGTGGCAAAGGGGGATAAACATCATCATTAATGGGTGGGACTTCTGCCCGGACGATGAGATCCCTGAGACTGGGTGGGCGTCGGTAGGCAACTATGAGTTCTTCCTGTACAGCACGTTGAAGGCGATCTGATGTGTGAAGAATATGGTGGTTAGAACTGGTTATTTTACGAATGGGAGGAAGTGAGGGGTGAAAAGTAACAACAAAAGGAACTTTCCCCTTGGAACTCCGTTGTTGCTTGGGTCCTTTGGAGAGTACAGACTCCCTAGAACGATGGACTGCTAGGAAGCTACATGTATGACCCCTGGAAACAAGGTGTTTGTTAAGTTCCTGTGAGTGGTGGAAAAAAATCAGAATCATTTGAACATATTCGAAGGAGTCTGAGGGCCTTCGAGAAAGACTCTGCTAGGGTCGAAACGTCAGGCCACTGACTAATTTTTTGCAATTACTAAAAGTATCTACTCTTTAACCTGAATACAAGATGCGTTTAACAACCTTAGTCAAAGTTCAGAGGACTTTTTTTTTAACATTGTACACATGGATGTACAGTGTACTCCCCAGGAAGCTCAGATGGTATAAGAAATTCAGTAACTGGCCCAATGACCATGGTAGTCATTTTCATGAGCCATGATTGTAAACAATTTACCAGTGCAATATACATGTAGGCCTAAAGGCAGTGGATATTTTGGCCATCTCTGGCTATTCTTTAGTCAACGATAGGCCTATAATGCCAGAAGTAGAACGCCACTGACGTGGGTGCTGACTCATTTTGGGGTTAAATTTACCATGACAAATCTTAGTCTGGTTCCAAACCAGCACAGAAGTTGTGATTTCCGATTCACAAGATGGGAATCAGAACATTTACATTTTCAGACTTTATTTCTCTTTTAAAACATCTTTTTTTTAAATCCCCCAGAGCCACAAATCAGAAAAGGTGTCACTAAGCAAATAAATGTTGAAGTCATTTCAATAAGAATATGAAAAAAAAGAGACAAAATGTCGACAAGTTTTGAGCGCAGTACCTTATATGAAGTATTAACAGACATACATGTAGTTTTGAAAGCCTCCTTTTTGATCCATGGTACCATGGTAACCTAAGAACAAGGACCTTAATCTATGATAAGATGTTGAGACTATTTGCAAAAATTAAACTCTGTCTCCTAAATAAGTCATTAAAATATTCATATTTGCAAAAAATAAACTCTGTTTCCTAAATAAGTCATAAAAATATTCAAATTGTACTACCGCTTAATCTAATCACTATTCACTAGAGTACTAGTACAGTAGTACTATTTATTCTAGTTGCGATAATCGTAACCCTCCATCCTCCCGACGGTCGGAGACCGGAGGGTTACGAGTCATGCAGTGCAAAAAAGTGGCGAATTTGCAATTTCGACTATTTTGGTCAGACTAGTCACCAGATTTGCCCAATTTTTACCACTTTCAAAAAACATGACACACATTCTAAAAACATGGATGTGATCATCAATGTGTCATGAATCCATTCGTATTACTCAAAACATCGTTGAAAAATTATTTGAAGAAAAAACGAACAAAAACTTACCAGAAACTGACCGAAATGTCCACGGACCGCACTTCCCCATAACCAACCAATCAGCGTAAACCAAACCGTTGTGTAGGCGTGGCGATCGTCTGTGTGCGACTGTGCGTGCACGCAGTTAATGTATTAAGCGGATTTGCGCTATCTGCAGTTTGCGCTGATTAATTGCAGGAACAGCATTCCAGAATGCGCGCTCAATCTCTAAATTTTTCTCATCAATATCCTGTGATTGTGCAACTCAACAAAATGCGCTCATTGACGAGTCCGCTTACGCTGATTGGTCGAGATGTTGCTAGGTCACGAATCGCAAGGTTCGAAAACCGGACCTGAGATTGTCTACGCTTCGTGAGATTTTTCGCTCAGTCTCTGGTAAGTTTTTGTCTTTTTTTCTTAAAATATTTTCTCAATGATGTTTTGAGTAATATGAATGGATTCATGACACATTGATGATCACAAACATGTTTTTAGAATGTGTGTCATGTTTTTCGAAAGTGGTAAAAATTGGGCAAATCTGGTGACTAGTCTGACCAAAATAGTCGAAATTTTTATTTCGCCACTTTTTTGCACTGCATGACTCGTAACCCTCCGGTCTCCGACCGTCGGGAGGATGGAGGGTTACGATTATCGCAACTATATTTATTCAACAAAATAGCAAACTTCTACTTTATCTCCTTTACTGGACTACCTTTGCCTGTCCAGAATGGTTGAAGGTGGTCTTGACTCTTGACAATGCTACTAAAATACTTACTAAATGCCATTTCTATACTTTGTGCATGAGTGCACAAGATTGAGTTCTGGCCACGCGATGAAATGTCTGCTTGATGTTTCTTCTTAAAGGAAAACAATTAGCGTTCTAGCTACCAATTCCTCAAGAGGAATGTTTTAAAAAGGGAAATAATTCCAAAAACCATGAAAAAATTCCCTCAGAAAAAGGCAGTCGGATATTGAATTTTTTGTTTAATTATTAATTACGAATGTCAGATTTGTTTGAAAACAACAACTCATTCCTCATTAAAATTATCATGTAGTGGCAAATGCTGGAGTGGAGTGTAGCGAGCCTGATTTTGACACTTTGTAAATTACAAAGTGCCCGTGCCTCTAGCTCTCAGACTCCGAGTGAGTCTGAGTCTGTATTTATTCTGTCAACCCTTCCGGACCGCAAATTTATGTTCTGCAGCACACGCTGTCTACGGAGTCAACAGTTAAGGAACAGCCTATCCCTTAATAGTTGCGATAATCGTAACCCTCCATCCTCCCGACGGTCGGAGACCGGAGGGTTACGAGTCATGCAGTGCAAAAAAGTGGCGAAATAAAAATTTCGACTAGTCACCAGATTTACCAAATTTTTACAACTTTAAAAAAACATGACACACATTCTAAAAACATGGATGTGATCATCAATGTGTCATGAATCCATTCGTATTACTCAAAACATCATTGAGAAAATATTTAAAGAAAAAAAGACAAAAACTTACCAGAGACTGAGCGAAATTTTCATGATGCGTAGACAATCTCAGGTCCGGTTTTCGAACCTCGCGATTCGTGACCTAGCAACATCTCGACCAATCAGCGTAAGCAAACTCGTCGTTGAGCGCATTTTGTTGAGTTGCACAATCACAGGATATTTATGAGGAAAAATTTACAGATTTACATTCTGGAAAGCTGTTCCTGCAATTTATCAGCGCAAACTGCAAATAGCGCAAATCCGTTAAATGCATTAACTGCGTGCACGCACAGTCGCACACAAGACGATCGCCACGCCTACACAATGGTTTGGTTTACGCTGATTGGTTGATGTAGGGGAAGTGCGGTCCATGGACATTTCGGTCAGTTTCTGGTAAGTTTTTGTTCGTTTTTTCTTCAAATAATTTTTCATCGATGTTTAGAGTGTTATGAATGGATTCATTATACCTTGAAGATCAAATCCATGTTCTTAGAATGTGTGTCATGTTTTTTGAAAGGAGTAAAAGTTGGGCAAATCTGGTGACTAGTCTGACCAAAATAGTCGAAATTTTTATTTCGCCACTTTTTTGCACTGCATGACTCGTAACCCTCCGGTCTCCGACCGTCGGGAGGATGGAGGGTTACGATTATCGCGACTACTAATCCCTTAATTGTTGACTCCATAGCAGACGTGTGCTGCAGAAAAAAATCGCTTCCGGACCGGTAAGGATAAAATTTGACCGAAATTAAGGGAGATAAAGTGGCTGCCGGATAAGGAATTTTAGACGAAGTCCAGCTGTGGGCTACTCTACTCTTTTCTTAAACTCTAACTTTACTGCGACGAAGGGGGCCCGAGGCTGCGGCCGCGGCTAGCCGGCCGCAGATTCGGAAGGGTCGGTTCGGAATCGGAGTCACTTCATCACTAACTTAATTATTTGAAACGAGCATAGCAATAAATAATCACAACTTACGCAAATTCTAAATGACCTCCTGGAAGAGCAAAATAACCATCGCCGTGAACGTTTTTCCTTTTGCCAATTAAGACAGAGTTTGGATGTTTTGGGCTGGTAATAACAACACCAACACCAACTTTTGGACGGAGCACATGCTGGTTATTGGGCGCTGCCATCTTGGTTGGTTAAAACGTGACAAAAGAGGTCGCCCTTTGCCCAAAACTCGGATTTGCACATGCGTTTCCGAAAATGTCTGGATCACCCCATGTGCCCTACACTGTAATTTTTTTTAAAACAACAACAGCAATGACAGCAACAATAAAAACAACAAACACAACAGCAGCAGCAGCATCAACATTGAATCAACCTAGATACTCTTTGACAATCATTACCAAAAGGATACCCTGCCTCCATTAAAAAGCTAGGCCCCCTAATACTTTAAAGTATTTACTTTTTAACTATGAAAGGCAGCGTATACTTTTGGTAATATTGTCAAAGACCAGTAGCCTCACTTGGTGTATCCCAACATAAGCATACACATGTATAAGAAACCTTTTGAAATTTTGGCTCAATTGGTCCGAGTCGAAGTTGCAAGAAAATAATGACAGAAAAACACCCTTGTTGCATAAAATTGTGTACTTTCAGATGCCTGAGATTCAAACAATATTTTTGTGAGAAATACCTCTTTCTCAAAAAATACGTTACTTCTATCACTATCAGCAGCTGTCAGGTGCTCCTTTTAATTAACAAATAAGTTTTTATGGCAATATATTTTTTGAGTAATAATCAAAAGGTATCCCCTACTTACCTTTAAATTGATAACATAACATGCAATCCACATATACCGCGGTTTCGGAGAGAAACATTATAACATTCTTGTCGTCTTTCAGCGCCCGCTAAACATAGCTCGACCGGTGGCAGCAGTGTGTGGCTGCATGTAATTAATTGGTTCTGAACACAGAGAAGGGACCTCAAGTTCACGATGCACCGTTGCGGAGAGATTAAGCATACTCCGCCGGTCCCCTAGCGGCGAAACTACGGTACACTAAGGGGCCGGGGGATATGGGGATACGTCATTTTTTTCAGGAGTACAATTGAAACTGTCATTTCCGTTTGCATTTTTCTTAATAAGCAAGCCCTTTTCAGTGCCCTTATGCTGTTCACTATCTTTATAAGACAACCTGACGTGTAGGTAAACATTAACATTGCTAAATAAAAGCTTTTAAAATTTAACATGTTTTTTCCGGCAATTTTTAATCTCAAATTTCCAAACTTAGGATGGGGGGGGGGGTTGCATCCGGGAGATGGGCGTGGTCCATTACGCCATGAATGGGTTGACTTATACTAATTACATGAAATGTATAAATGTGTAAGCAGATGACAGTGACTTTATTATGCTCGAAGCAGCCGCGGAGAAACATTGGATGGTATCACGAATCATTCAGGCATTCCGAATGACGTTATTAAAAAAATTGCAACCTTCAATCACAAAGAAATGTGGCCTACGTTTCCCGCAACACATACAAGATGATCAGGGGGGAAATTGTCATTACTAAATTATATTGTATGAATCGTAAGGCATTTGTCCTGTGACAGTATTTAGTAATTTTGCCACTGAAACCGTGTTAACACATTTGTCTCTACCATCAATCAAATTGTTCTTTGAAAGTCAATATATTTACTAAGCGAATAACATAACAATGATAGGTAGATCTGCAGATGAACACCGGTCTGTATCCCTTTGTAGATAATAATAATAATAATAATGCAGAATGAAGTGGCCATGGCGAGTCCAATATATTTATCTCCATAATCAAAACGAAATGATAAACACTCCACCTGGTTACTGTTTCTCCTCCTTATTGAATTATTGAGTCAACTGTTTAACAAAATCCTCTTATATCGGCGACATCTTGTATACCTCCTGTCGCCAGCCGTTGGGGGCGGGTGTCGCTTATGATGATCACAGCAAGGGATCATTCTCAACAGCCCCGTGTGTCCATAAAACGAACCTCACACAGTCGATGGATTTACGGCCACGATGAGTTGGAGCAATTTACAGATGCTTTCAGCGAGTGCGGATATTATGAAGACTCGGGTTGTATTTCTTAATTATAACCACTGAGCTTTGCTGAAAGAACGGAGGACATTATAGGTTATTTTTAGCATGTCATCCTGCTGCGCCTTGCTTATAAGTAACAAAGGGGAGCATGCGATAAACGACGCCGTTAGTATCGTACTTTATGGGCGAGCGTAAACGTTCAAGTTGGACATTGGTGAAACCGGATTGAATTGTACTGTGGATATAAACCATGAAGCACACGATGGATACGCTCTACGGTGCGGGTGTAGCAAATTCATGTTATCGCGGGAACACGGGCGACGATATGAAATTGTACTGATGCACGGGTGAGATCGCACGAGACGACGGGGACACCACACGCTCGATGATCTCGACGTCTTCGTTTTACGTCCGTTACTGATCTGAACGACGAGACATTAGTTCGCCTTCGGGCCAAATGCATTAATATGATTCATAACGTCAGTTGGGGCCGTGTATGGTTAGGACTCGTTCCCATCTAACTGCAGCAGTTGATTGTCAATAATAATTAGACAGTGAGTGCCTGTAGTGATTCTCAACATAAGACACAGACAGCGTTTGCTCAACCCATTTTTTTTACTCCGAGAAAAAAAAAACATGAGGCACGTTCCATATTGGGAGGTATACCATGACCTCGACCTCGACCGCTGGTGAACATTGTGAACATTTTATTTGGTACAGCCACTCATAAAGAGAAACTGTGAAAGCATTGGTGCGCATGGTTAAAGCAAGGGACTTTTAGAATTCACCACCGGTGGGTTAGCGTGCCCTGACCGATGAGTAGCTAAAACTGAGGTTATTTGAATGAACCGCACCCCGTCCGGACGCTGCAGTAGACCCCGGAGTGGTGGTCATTCTGCTTTAGCGGTGCCGCACGGAGGGGCAAAGGTCCATCACCAGCAGCGCTGCGGTAGCTCGGCTGGTTACGCCGGCGAATTCGTCTCAACTCCCGAGGACAGCTACGACGAGGCTACGTTAAAAGCATGTGTGGATGAGTGTGAGAAGGTACGGATACTTTAATATATACAAATGCATACAGTGTTGTATCACCATTATTATTCAGACCCTTTACAAGTGTAAAATTGTGTGTTAATCTTGTGATGGGGAAACTGATTGGGGGAGAAACTGGGACAAGATTCATTTGTATATTAGTTGCCGTGGGGTGTCGCGCCCGAGCCGTCGAGGTCGGTGGACTCAAGTTCTGTAATTTACAGAATGTGGATTCGCATCCTGATGTGGTCAGCCGCGACACTTGTGTCCTTGAGCAAGGCACTTTATCACAATTGCTTCTCTCCACCCAGGAGTACAATTGGTTACCGGCGAGAGATGGGGAGTAACCTGCGATGGACTGGCACCCTGTCCAGGGGGAATAGAGATATTCTCAGTCGTTTAATGCCAATGAAACCAGATATAAACACCGGCCTGATGAGCCAATTGGCTTGGGACTGATTTTACTACTACACGTCTCAATGCACACGTTTCCTTGTAAAAATGTCATCTGCCGTTTACTGTTTGGCTATCCTTATACACTTCCCTTTGAGGTGATCCTATAGGTCTTTGTAAATTTTTCGTGATCAGAGGTCATCGTGTGGTATTTTCGAGGTCATTCTGAGGTCATACCTAGGTCAATGTCAAACTCAAATTCTAATCAACCATCTGTATTAACCCAATGACGATCTCCTTTAGTCACACTATGGTAAGCCATCGTGCGACTTTAATGAGATCTATAATACGATCATTTTACGGTTTCCTCCAATGGGTCAACGTTCACAATTATGTAAAACTAGTATAATGGTCATTCTGTAGTAAACATTCCGTGGCGTGTTGTGGCCGAGTGGTTTAATGCAATGCGTTTGACTCAGGTTCTGGCGGTTAACTCATCAGGGCGTGGGTTTGAATCCCGGTCGTGACACATGTGTCCTTGAGCAAGACACTTAACTATAATTGCTTTTCTTCACCCAGGGGTAAATTGGTACCTGTGAGGGCAGAGATGGTTCTTGGGATTGATTTAGCTTGGTGCGCTACATTATTTGGCAGCACAGGCTCTAAACTCCCATGGGAGATGAGATGGTTTAAAGGGAGGGTATATAACCTTCAGTAATTACTCCAAAAATTAATGACAATAAAAACTTACTTTGTTAAGAGAACTAGAGAGCTATTGACACTATAAAACCATTGTTAGGAACGAAACGCTTTGAATTAATGCAGTTTCAGAAAAAGAGGTAGTTACTAACCAAACAAATTTGAATCAACAAGGGTGGGTGTTTTTTTCTTTCATTGTTTTCTTGCAAATTTTTGATGATCAATTGAGCCCACATTTTTACAGGTTTACTATTTTATGCATAATGTTGGGATACACCAAGTGAGGATACTGGTCATTGACAATTACCAAAAGTATAACCTGCCTTTAACATGAATGAAATAAATGGCCCACAGTGACCAGGGGTAAAGATATCAGAGTGCCATGAGCGTCACTGACTGACGGATTTGAGCACTATTATATATAAGAAGCTGCTATTATTACATGGTAATACCTGTGGTAAACCTGTGGTCGATCTGTGGTTCAACCTTTGGTCATTCTGTGGTAAACCTGTGGTCATTCTGTGTGAAAACTGTTATCCCCCTGTGGTAAACCTTTGGTCATTCTGTGGTGAACCTGTGGTCATTCTCTGGTAAACCTTTGGTTAATTTGTGGTAAACCGGTGGTCATTCTGTGTTAAACATTTTGTCATTCTATGGTAATCCTATGGTCTTTCCGGGCCTATGGTCGTTTTGTGGTAAACATATGGTCATTCTGTGGTAATACTGTGGTTATACGAAGTTACTTTGAATTTTAGCAATCGCCGTTCAAGTTGTGACCGTATCATAGAGTAACTTTAGAGTCAAAGTATGTACGTGGCAACAATCAATGTACCTTTTACGGTCACCCTGTGGTAACTCAGTTTCATGCAGTGGCTATCACGCGGTCATTATGAAATATTTTTTCACAAACTGTTGCACCATTATGGTCCGTATAGCTAAATCAACATTTTTATAAAGCAAACCAATATCAATGAAGATGTAAACCGTAGATCACTGACTTGTCATCCAGCAATACGAACACGGCGATGTAACAATATTAAACTCGCAAATTCAACTATACGGTGAGTCTTCACGAGACAATTCTTCCATCTAATCGTAGATACACACAATGTTGATAATAAGCAGCTTCCAACGCTAGCAGAATAATTCATTATATTCAGAGTCACGCACACCTGCAAGTCAACCCTGAGTTTACTATGCGGGTTTCAAATTAATTTCTGCGGATGACAATAGCTATTTGTCCTGGATGCTTCTGCTCTCGTCGCAAACAGGATAAGACGGCAGACAGGAATCCTACGACTGAATTCAAGGTTATGTCTTGTGTCTCTTTTTTTAACATATGTACAAAATTAAAGGTATTGCACATGATTGGTAAGGATTGAACAAAAAGAATTGTTTAATTTTAGTCTGAAAGCTTACTGATTATGAAGTTCGTACTAGAACCATTTTTTATGTGAAATAAGTCATATTCGAGAAAACTGTATCTGAAAACCTACCCCCCCCCAATAAAAAAAAGAAAAAAGAAAAAGGTAAGAACAAAAAAGGCAACAGCTGATTGTTTCAATCAATTAAGGACAATATGTTTACAAACTGAAAATTGTGCATGGTTTTTCACCATTTTCTCCGGACTCACAGAACGGATTAAGCCCAAATGTTCACGGGTTCGTTATTTCATGTGTATGGTTGATCACACAAAACATGAACACTGTCTGCGACTATACCTTGTCAGCTCTATACCAATCCTGTATAATACCTTTAAATATTTCTCTCGCCACGACGTTTGTTTTACAGAGGGCGCAGTGGAGGTTGTAAAAGTATTGTGCGATTGATTTTAGACTTAGGCTTTTAAAAAAAGACCGTCGGCAGAACAAATCGACGTTTCCCTTAACACGATTTGAAAGTCCTCAGAAATATTCTGAGCTACAATCATAAAATATACAAATGTCACTATAATATAAAAAAGAAGACGCGCTTTTAGAACGGCAAAACAAAAGATTACCGGTACAACGAGCTCATCGGTTTAGCTCTGAAGTCGGTATCGTTACGTAATACATTTTCCTTGCGGTATTTTGTTAAAATTAAAAATAACTATAATAATAAATAATCATTCAAAATTATTTACAAGTGATAGCCATGCCAACCGTTAAGATGACTTCCAATGGGCTGGTGTATTAAACATACATCACCTTTTATAGAAATTGTTTCCTTGTTGGTCTTAAAGATGCTCGGTCCGACTTTTTGCCGAGTAATCTGACAATTTAGATTTAAATGTTAATAGCTATTTTTATATAGCTTCGAAAGAGTTACAAGCTTTAATTCATTAAATCTATTGCACGAAAAAATATATAAAAAGTTCGCCAATGATAAGTGGTAGGCCTACATGTAGTTAATTAAAAAAAAAATTAAAATTAATTATTGTCGAGACCCCGATTTAATTCAAGTCCATCAGCCATGTATGAACAATGTGCACTGTCCGTGGCATATGCGCGATGTTTTGTATGGTTTTCGTTCTGAAATAGCATCATATGTCAACATTCGTTCAGAGAAAAATATTTTAAAGGAACATTACAGAGTTGGTAAGAAAAAAACTTGTTAAATATACTTTTTGATCACAGATTTACATAAAACTTACACGGTCTAATGATGATGATAGTAGAAAAAAATCCCTTGTAATATTTCTGTCTGAAATGCCATATTTGATGAGAAATGAATAAACTAATTTTCAGATTGGAGTTTATCGCTCATTATTCATTTGTTGAATCTATATGATTTCATGCAAATGTGTAATCGGTTTTTCACTATTTTCTCGTGACCCAGATGGCCGATCGATCTCAAACTTCTACAGGTTTGTCAGTTTAAGTATATGGTGGATTACATAAAGTGCTTACACTGCCAGCAACTGTTTTGTTAGCAAAAACCAATTCTGTAATGTTCCTTTAAAACAAAATTTTCGGTGGAAATTAGGCATGCAACTTTAAAATATAATATAGAACACAAAATGACACATTGTGTAGTAACTGAATCAAATGCAATTTTATAGTTTTAACAAATTGGATTTTGTATTATATCATCGTCTTCTTTTGTTGAATCGTTTTTCTTTTGAACGTGAAGTAGACATACATCAAATTGAAATCAGTTATTCGAATCACCCCAAAACCAATCTCTGTCATTCTCAGTTTCCCATCTCAGTTTTCAGCCACAGCTGAATTAGTCTTGGTGCAAGACGTCCTTCGCGCATTTTGTTCTGCCCGATTGGTTACTGTACACTCTCTATCGATTCGGGCAGGAAATGCACTATAAGGACGTCTTGCACCCAGACTACCGCTGAATCTGCTTGGGATCGTAAGGCGTTTCATGATCATAGACGACAATCTTCCCAGATACATGTCTAGCTATTACAACGAACCAACGTAAGGAAACTTACGATTTCACGTTACATATTGTAAACACCTGCAATCGGGAACCTCCTACTGTCCCTCTTTTGTTGGTTTTGTACACGTTTTCCAACTGGTGGGTGACCTTTCCCCAAACGGGGACCATATTGTCCTCTTTTGTTATATAGGTCCCCGGTTTGAATGTGTATACCTACCCACACTGTCATAGCTGCATACATGTGGTAACCGAGAACACAATACACATCAGCTAATACTGTTGGCTACATTATGTGGCCGTCATTATCAAAGACCGGTATCACGTGACTCAACATTGAAGTTTCAGCTCGATCGATCATCGGAGTCAAGAGAAAATAGGGCTTTGGACTCGCGAGATCATAATTGTTTTACGACCTCAAAAACTATAACATTTCAGGTCAAAATATTTCATCGAAGAAGCTTTCCACCAGGAGCATATTTATACTAAGGCCCAATTTCATGGAGCTGCCTAAGCATAGAATTATGCTTAGCAACTTTCTGCTAAGCACAAATAAGCAGGATACAGATTGTACATATTATGACATGGTACTTTGGTAGGTAACCGTATTCTGGTAAGCAACATTTTGTTGTGCTTAGCTACTTTTTGTGCTTGAGCAGATCTATGAAATTTGGCCCTGTTATGTGTAAATCTGTAAAGATTTAGCAAATAATAGACTGTGTCCTTAGTGCGCCACAATACAAAATGAAAATTGATGACAGTAAAGCCGAGAAGGAAAAGTAAAAAATAGGGAGAGGTTGGAATAACAGACAAGATCGGTCGCTCCGTCCATGTGGAATTTAAAATTATCTTAGGATTCGATGAGTAATAGCTTTTTGTCTAAAAAGGCTAGAAAAACATTTAAAATTGCACTTTGTTTACAAGATTGGTATGGGGGTAAGGTATGGATCATGCCTTATTAGTGGAATTTCTAAAGTGCATACTGCTGGAGCCTCGCAGGCCTAAATGACTTACATTACCATTAAAGTGTCTTCTGTTTTGGCGCAGCCGGGGAACGGTTCTCTTTATTTAAAATATGAAACAAACTTTAACTATTTATTTATTCCTTTTGGGGGAGTAGCAACCGTAAACCACGGTAATTCCCACACTCTGTTGTAAAAAAAAACACATAAAATGCAACTTACTTGTGAAAAGTTATCATGTAGTGTTGTGGTCATGTTTTGAGTGATTTCCTCTTCTTTTACACCCCCCCCCTCTCTTTTTTAGTCCTCACCTTGAGTGGCCTGTTTTATGGACTTGTGGTTGACAATTTTCAACTTTCTCTTAAATTACATTGCTTCAAAGGAAGTCGTTTCTAACAATGTTTTATATCAACAGCACCCAAGTGCAGTTTGTATGTTCATTAGTAGTGGAGTAACGTACACCTGCCTTTAAGAGAGGGGGTTCTCCGGCGGTGTTTCGGGGGGTATGGTTGGCTGCAGATTGCGCCACAGTACCTTGTAAACCGTTACATATAGTGCCATGTAAATAGGGGGGTCTTATAATTTCATATATAGCTCTGCATAGAAAACCATAATGACCGCTTTGAGACGCCCTCGGGTGAGCAATATTGCGTATAATCAACCCAGTTATTTAGTAAACCCGGTTACCACCAAGTTTAATTGATCGGTACAGATTTTTATGAAATAATTATCAAATTTTAATTTCGAACATCGCTGTGGCTCCCTAGGTGAATATTTGTAGTCGAACCGTACATTGCTTTTATATACTACGTTATTGTTGGCAAATTGCGATATGAAGTTAGTAAGTTGAGTTACTACAGAACGGAGGCCTGTATTTATGGTAAACAAACTTACCACCTAAATGAAAATAAAGCTTAGCGACTCTAGAACATGCAGATGTGATACGATATTCTCAATTAATTAAACTACAAACCCAGCTGATGTTTGTACTGCCCGTTCCACAAATGACGGACAGTTTAACTGTACCTTCAAAAGGGTCTTTAAGTAAAGGGAAGACAACTCGTTGACAGCAATACGTCTATAGTCGGAAGCCAGGCTCAATAACGCCCGCTTATTTTGCCGGTCCGTACTGCATTGTGCCTTTGCCGTCTTTGAATGATCAACTAATTGATAATTTGAGCTTTGATGGAATTCACGTCAGTTCACTGCGATCGGCACATCGTTCATATACTGCTAATTGGCGACCTTTCCACGGACGTTCACTTCACAACTATTGTTTCCTTAGTTACGAAACGATACGAAATTACGCGTGTGTAACCATATTAACCGTAATGTATTGGGCAAATAAACACAGCTTGATGCAATGAATGTTCTCATCAAGTTACAATTGAACTGTAACATTAAGACAGCTTCCATGCTGGGGAAACAGAAGGCAGGAAAAAAACAACCAGGATGATATGGAATAGTGATGTACCGAAGCTAAGAAAATACCTTTTTCAACTTGTTTGAAACTTCACGAAACTTTTCTCCTCATAAACTCGGTCTCGGACTCAAGTTTTGCTGGCCTATAGTACTCGGATTGTGGGATAGAATGCCAGTCATGACACTTGAGTCCTTGGGCAAGACTCTCAACCATAAATTGCTTCTCTTACACCGGACGTAAAGGGCACCTGCAAAGGATGGGACAGTATTGCGTTGACTATACTGCAAGTACAAACAGCTTGAGGTTGAGCTTCCCAGAGAGTTGAGAAAATTTGTGAATTTTGTTAAGTGTGCCTGATAAACAAAGGCTATAATGTTGTTACCTTGAAAGCTGTTGGCGGTTTGGCGTTGGTTTCTTTTCTCGCCTTCCACCTCAAGGACGTCGGTTCGAATCCCACCGGGGGCACTATGTGGAATTGGTTCTCAGTCCCTACCCGATGGCGTGGATTTTCCCTGTATTAATTCTCTTGGGTTTTCCTCCCACTTCTAAAACTGAAACTTCCTTCTTTGTCTTCTCTCTCTCTCTCTCCATGGGGTTCTTGGCTAGTGTGGTGATTAAGTTCGCTTTTCTGAGAATCCTTGGCTTCACAACTAGAGAATTAATAAATGAAATGAAAAATAGCTAATACGATATGTGTTATGTAAAAACCCAGTATAGTCATACAAACAGAGAGTGGTGTGCTAAAGTGCGTCATACGACAATCTCGGTTCCATTGGTTTCAATCAACTATACATAGGCCTAATCATGTGGGGGCAGAGAGAGGTCTCGGTTTAGGCTCTTAAAGGAACATTACAGAATTGGTTTTGGCTAACAAAACAGTTGCTGGCAGTGTAAGCACTTTATGTAATCCACCATATACATCAACTGACAAACCTGTAGAAGTTTGAGATCGATCGGCCATCTGGGCCACGAGAAAATAGTGAAAAACCGATTACACATTTGCATGAACCCATATAGGTTCAACAAACGAATAAAACGCTCACTGAGCGATAAACTCCAATCGGGAAATTAGTTTATTCATTTCTCATCAAATATGGCATTTCAGACAGAAATATTTCAAGGGATGTTTTCTACTATCATCATCATTAGACCGTATCAGTTTTATGTAAATCTGTGATCAAAAGTATATTTTAAAATTACCAATTCTGTAATGTTCCTTTAAACGACATGCTTATCAAATGAATGTAGTTTTACGTTGGTTTAGAGACGACATTTCAGTCCAAATGAATTAATTACTTTTGAGAAACATTTTAAAGAAAACCTTGAAATGTCAAAAGAGAAGGTGGTTGTATTTGCGAATAACATAAATCGGTTTTCCTTTTACTTGTTGTTTTCATCACATTTTATTTTATTGCTTATCAACCAATTGCCTTGCAAAAATGGCATGATAATTAGATATAAAGATTTTAATAGATGTTAAAATTGCATCATGAATGAAGATTGTTAGCGTTTTATCCACACTCCGATGTATATTACCAAGTACTTTCCCGCCAACAACAAATCAAATTTTGTTTAATACCCGATGCAAAATTAACATCAAAACATCAAACATCGGTGATCTGCTTGTAAGACATCTGCTCTAGAATGGCAAAGGTCGTGAGTTCGAATCCCACCGAGTAATATGCCTGGGGATTTAAGTTTTCCAGGACTCGGGAAAGTGCACTCATCGATGTAGGTTAAACACATTTAATTCGATGTAGGCCTAGGGCCTAAAGACACTTTAGATTGGTGCATTGAGACCTTTCAAAATAACTTGTATTATAGCTCTAAATGTTAAGGATACACATCGGTTTCAAACAATTTCAACAAACTAGTATATTTTGCCAGCAGCTAGCAAAACTCTCTCCCAAGTATGAATCGGTGACTTAACACTTTTATAACAGCATGATTGCAAAATCTGTATGAAAGAACAACAAACGACTGAACGGGTGGGTTGTGACGTTGTTAGAACGTTTAAAACATGTTCGAAGTAACATTATAACCAAGGAGGCCTTTTAACAACGTTTCCATAACAAGTTACCTTGGTCTACAGCTTGTTAACCACGTGTATTCTCGTAATGGCAAAGTTGCCGTATAATCACATGTTGTATCATTGTATGAAAGCTAGAGGTACAAACAGTATTCCTTACATATTAAATATATAAGTGCATGGGTAAAGTTTGAACTGTACAATGATATAAATCAAAGAAAACAATTACATGTTAACTTGACTTTAAACTCTTCGATAACTATAATGCAGCTATGCAATGAAAGACCATTTATATTTCCTCAAATGAAACCCAAATTCCCTGGAAAAAAATGATGTGGTTTGCTGAATCTCCATGGGACCCTAAAACCCTGACCTATGTTAGGTTAAGTTCGTGTATCTGTTGGTATAATTGACAACAAAGCCTTGTCGATTTGCAGTATAAACAGGAAAGGGAAACCGTGTAGAGTTTCAGTGGCAACTGGTGCCAATAAATTAAAGTGGTCACCATTTCCTTCTCATAGAGAGAGATGTGAACAATATAGGAAATATAGGAGTTGAAATGAGACCAATTACACCAATCATAGGTTGAATTCGGTTTAATTGTTTAAGTGGTCATCCAGAATTATTTAAATTATTTGAATTACACAAAATACCTCTGAAGTTTATGTCCGATTAACAACAGACAACCCTTTGTAGTGTGGGCCTCTTTAAGAATAGTTTTTGACGATGAAAAGTAACTTTGAAGAAAGAAATGTAGAATTTTGTACGTGAAGGAGCTTGTCATAAAACAGCTTTTAAACCGACGACTTTTAACAAAAAGGGCGATCAACGATTCCTATCCACAGATCGAGGGAACAGTTGGGTTAACGTTTGCCAAAAAAAGGGTGTGTGTGTGTGGGGGGGGGGGCTCCTCGTTCGGAGAAGTTTACACAAGGGGGGATATGGTTGGGGATGTGATTTAGTTTTGAATACTTGTATCAAATGAGAATAAAAGGTCCTAACTCGAGGGAAGTGCTCGGTTTGGATGCAAACAAATTCAACACTATTTTTTGAATATTTGTGTATTGTTACAAACTGTGGTTATCCGTTTTTGCTTTACATTTATGGCTTCCCAAAGTTTTCCAACCTGGTTGGCAAAAAACTTGGGCTGTGATGACGCTGCGAAAGAAATGTCTTATAGACCTTTCTTTTCGTGCAGTCCGTTTACCCGACTGCATCACAGTGTCATGACACAACGTTGATTCAGCATTTCATTGGGCACAGCCGTTAACAGTCAAACCATTTGGAAGTAATTTTTGTTCCCCATTTGAGAGAACTCATCAAAAGGCCTATTTATTTATTCGTTTCGCCTGTTGGTATTGCCTGCTAGAAATCTGTGGAGATACACCACTCTTTCATCGCATAAGGCCTGCTTCTTCACTAAAGATTCCCTGCGCGCTTGTCACTGACTCTTTTTTATGACCCCTCAATGTTCGCAACACATTAGGATTTTCAAATGGATATCATTTAAAACATCATGTAAGTACTCGCAAGTTTTTTTTTATAAGCACGCCACACCAATCAACGATAAAACTTACGAGCCCAAACGAACAACAAAATGTTCTACATAAAATAGTGTCCAGCAGGAGAATGATGACGACATTTTAACTTGGTTGTTATGTATCAAGTAATAAACCACAAGGGAAACTGATTGGATATGTTAACAAATTTGGGGTTGAACAAAGAAAATTTGACTAGAGTGGGATTGGAACCAACGACCTCCGGATTGACGTGCCGGTGCTCTACCAACTGGAGCTAACAAATCCTATGCTGGCGGTCTCCCTGTTTTGTCAATTTCTTCTTCTTTTTTCGGGGTTACAAGTCAGAAGACCGTATAGCCAGGATTAACACCCGAGTTTGCGATACAACCTGGGAAGCTGCCGAGGGGTCACTTTAAGATTCTTATTTCTTCCTAAATATTTATAGTTTTTTTGTTTTAAATAATTATAGAAAATTGGAGAATCGAAACGACCGGGTTATTCCCATCCGTACCGAACCAGAATGCGAGATCCTATGAATATTAAAATCCTATCCCGCCATGATGCACTTCTTTGTAGCGTACCTATACACCGTCCATGTATGCATCTCATTCTTGATGTACTCAAACCTTGGCGCAAAGTGAAGAGAAAAGGTTGGATAAAAACAGCCTGTCAAATAGATTAGAGTCGCCCGAGTGAGCATGAGTGAACACGTCACCATGGCTTGATGAGTCCTATATTAAAGATGAGTAGGACACACAGGGTAGATTACTGTGGGATGGATACAATATTAGACCGTTAAACTCGGGGGATGTCAGTAAACGCAAATCACTGATATCACATTCGATGGTAAAATGTGATAATTCGGGGGTGGGGGGATAAAACATCAGTCCGAAAATTTGCACTAAACTAATCTTCTCATCACTGACTACATTCGTTCTCATCGTCATAGCTTTCCATAATGCTACCTTTCAACCAATCTGAGAGAACTTGCTCAAAATGATTTGATTTTGGTTTCGATTTTTCAGTCATTGTCAATCTACTACAGGATGAAGGCCTCGGCATGATGTCTCCGAATGTCTATATTACTTTGTGCTTGTTAATACCAAATTGACTATGCCCCCAGTATTGTTGCAGCTCGTCTCTTCATATTTTCCCCTGGTGCCCCGTATTCCGTTGCTTCCCATATGGTTTCCAGTGTTTGGTTGCTCAAATTACGTTTTTGTTTTGTCTGTGCATGTTCATTAAGGAATATTTCCATAGCGGCAATCCAAACAAGCAATATTTTTTTTTTTTTCAAATGTTACGTTCCCTAAATTGACCGTCAAGATGGAAATATTTCTTCATGGAGGTTTTGATAGCTGATATGAACTTTTTTCAAATTAGATGAGGGTTTTGGTTCGGGGAGTCTATGGACTAATCCAAACAAGCAATTTATTTTTATTTTTTTTTGGGGGGGGGGGTGGTCTTCAAATGTTATGCTCTCTTTGACAGTTAAGATGGAAATGTTTCTTTAAAGACACTGGACACCAAAGACCAGTCTTCTCACTTGTTGTATCTCAACATATGCACCTGTGAAAATTTGAACTCAATTAGTCGTCGAAGTTGCGAGATAATAATGGAAGAAAAAACACCCTTGTCACACGAAGTTGTGTGCTTTCAGATGCTTGATTTCGAGACCTCACGCGTGAGGTTTCAAAATCAATTCAAATATTTTACTGTGAAATTACTTCTTTCTCAAAAACTACGTTACTTCAGAGGGCGCCATTTCTCACAATGTTTTATACTACCAACAGCTCTCCATTGCTCGTTACCAAGTAAGTTTTTTTATGCTAACAATTATTTTGAATAATTACCAATAGTGTCCAGTGCCTTTAAAGAAAACGTTGGTAACTCGTATGAACTGTATTCATCAGTACCGGTAGGCATGCAAAATGAAACCAATCAATTTTACTTTCGTTAGTTAACAACCCAGCCGTTCGAATCTCATTACTGGGCAGCACATATATTCTGCCATACAAGTCAACTTCATTTAATTGATTTGATTATCTGCTGTGACGAACAAAACTCTCTTGACCCGTCGTTAAGTCTATGGATACACTGGTAGCAAAATGAAACTAAGACTGGCGCCATATTCCAACTTTATTTACATTTTTTTTTTCATCTTACCAATCGCGACCTCGCACCTTCTAAATGAAGCGTTACATAAGCACACACTGCCATACTACAAATATTGGACAAAGTGGATTATTTTAAACACAAACATTTATACAACCGTTGATACATTGCAGAGTCATTATTTCATAACAAGCAATCAATCATAATCACCCCATCGTCGGTAAATTAAACAAGAGCACCCTTCGCATTTCGAAATGCAAGATCAGCAAAGTGTATATTATGAGGGGATAAAGACAGGCACTGGTCTTACAGGCCCAGTGATTTCATTGGATAAACATGCAGTGACGTCAGAATTTCAGATCTGTGTTTATGATTGGTCCGCTCTGAAGTGAAGTGGTTTGTCAGCAACCCACTTTCGATTGCCTGCTGCATACACGTGTGTGTAATGCTTATTATGTCGCTATGTAATGGGTGTACAGTACGTGTGTAGCAATATAACTCGCATCTCCGTCTCATCTGTGTGTATGTGATTCGAGGTCAAAGGTACATCTGGCAGGATCCTGCCAGGCGCTCAAGCCCGGTATCTGGCGTTATTTACGCGCCTCGAAGTGTGTCGTCAGATGTTCCGGCTAATGATTCTAAAAATTCCGTGTCATTTATGACGTCATAACCGTATAAAATTATGGTATTCCTGCAGATACAGTTTCCTTGACAGTTTTTGAAGCAAATCGTAGGATTTCCCATACTTGTGTTTAAAGCCAGGGCCCAATTACATCGAGCTGCCTATAAGCAATCACTGCTGAGCAAAAACGAGCAGGATGCCACTCTTAAACTGACATGTTGCATTGTATTTTGGCTGGTAACCTTGTTCTGGTATGCATAATTATTTTATTAAGCAGCTCTATGACATTGGGCCCTGGTCTGGTGTGATTTCCGAATCAACCACTCCTCAATTTTTAAAGGCTGTGGTATATTTTCCGTGATTTATTACCCAACCACCGGTATTCATGTTGGTCCGCAAACATAACACTCTGAAGGTGTTCTCTCTTTGAGTGCTGGACCATAAATCTGGATCTGTTATCATCAAACTGTACCTTAGAAAAGACGTAAACAAGTGCAAGCTGAGTCCAAAATGGAGGAGATACAAAATTAGATTAATTGCAGTCACAGTCCTTTGAGGGAACACTGAACATCTACGACGCGCCGCGATGTGCCAAATTGAGCCATTTATATTTATCTTGTTATTAGTAGACGCTGGCACTCGGTGCCCACTTAAGCTGACGAGATCATAGAACAGAATCCGAGGCGTCTTTTGATAATGGAGGTATATATGCTTTGATCCAGAAAACATAACGTGACATGTTCAAATGGGTTATTGCGGTCTTTATTCAAGGAAAACATTCATTAAACTTGGATGTAATTCGACCGCATGCCGTTGTATCCTTCGCTCCAGCATAACTTTTTAACAAATATCAACATTAGACCAAAACAAAAGCCTTCATCATTCACCCCTTCATTCCTCGTTCAAATTGTCTCCAGAGAAGTATAGCTATGTATGCAAACACGATACCAAATTGTATATTTTAGTCGTTTGGAGACAATAATTGCCAGTGAGGAGACTGAGGCCTGCGCCCCAGCAGCGCCACTACACAAATTTGATTTCCGAGGAGACACTGATGACAAGAACAGCTGCCGTTATATTTGACCATTGATTTTACATGCTATGATGACTGTCCTACATGGTTCTCTCACGACCATAAACAGTCGACAACCACCGTAAATGTCAGCCAGAAAACCCTAGCAACTTGATCAATATACATATCATAATAGGTTGGTAACGTTGATTCCCATGGGCCAACACCTCCCAGTAAACGCTGAATGCACACATGGGCGAAAGGGCACTCTGTAAATGTTTGCTTTACCAGATTCAAGAGATAGCGTGGACGTATAATAATGTAACAACTGAAGAATCTGTTAGCTGCTAAATAGGCGGGAGTTGTTGTCTGCCAGCTCTGAATCGAGACTTATACCTTTGGTAATTACTCCAAAAATTGATGACCATACAAACTTACTTGGTAAAGAGCACTGGAGAGCAGTTGATATTAGAAAACATTGTTAGAAACGACCTTCCATGCACTAGTAATGTAGTTTTAGAGAAAGAGGTAATTTCTCATCAAAAAATTGGAATCTGAGAAAGGCTGCAGGCATTAAGCCTTTCTCCGTTTTTGTTAATGCGTGTTCAAATCCCAGCGGTGCTTGGGCCGATTTCACAAAGTGCTCATGATTGATCTTAACTGTGTATCAATCTTAACTGCTCAGCAAAGTGTGATGTCACAATACGAATCACAATGACAATATTATTAACGACTCATCTTAAGATGATTCATAGCGCTTTGGAAATCAAGCCCTGAGTCATAGAAAAGGACCTGCAAAACCTGGGCTGAGAAAAAACAACTATTTTAGCTACAAAAGTCTGAGAATTGCTCTGCATGTATAGATTTAAGGTCATGCTTGGCAGATTTTACCCAACATTTTAGTTTTGAATCTTAAATTATCATTGTATATTGCTGGTAATGAAACCAACGATTACTTGCAAGTAAACTTAATCACTGCAGCTTGCAAGCCGAAGGGAAAATGTAAGCAAGGATGATTGCTATTATATGTGAACAAGAAACACCGGGGTTAAACTCCTACTCTTCCACGATAAGTGTTTTTACGCGCACTACTACTTAGTACTAGTCCTAGTACACGGGACCTACAGCTTAATGTCCCATCCGAAGGACAAAGCAATTATGGCAAAGTATCTTGCTCAAGGACACAAGTGCCAAACCGGGACTTGAACCCACACTCTGTCGATCAGAGACATCGGAGATTGAGTCTGGTGGTCTCAATCAATCGGCCATGACACGCTATTTTGAAAAAAAGTTTAAACCACTGCAAGAAAAAAGATCCGCCAAAGTGGTGGTAAATTAAAAACTTAAGTTGTCGGAATCCCGACATTATCTCTTGTTTATGAGCCCATGTACAAATAACTTTGTATGTTACATTTCTTTTTCATTGTCTGTGGTTATAACATGCACAAATTTTGTGCAGTTTTTTTGTTGTTTTGAAATGGCACCATCTGTCAAATTTGTTCAAAGAAAAAAAAGTGCTTCAAAAATGTCAATTCGGCGAGAATCGGAACGTGCAGCTCTAAACACAAGATTGAAGACGATTGAACACTTTGCCAAAATCTGTGCCGATTTAAACCATGGGAAACTTTCCTATGCGTGTCATTTTTACGTATAAACCCAGAGAAATATTTCCTCTGAAATACAAAAATGCAGAAAATCTTAGCTAATACATAAACCGTTCGTCATTTTTTAAATCAAATGTGACTGAAGAATTTGATGAGTTTGACACAGGTGGCTGTCGGCAATAGTCTGATTCGTTGAAAACTGTGGGTTCAAAATGAACCAAATAATTATTGGTGAGGCATCCCTTTAAAGTAGAGGGTTGTGGTGTGAACGCACGTAATGACAATAAATCTATACCATTGTGTGCTTTTGGATACGCTGTAATTGGTTATCAAAGTGGTAAATTAATACAAGCATTGCCAAGAAAAGCGTGTCTAATATTTCAAAATATTGTTTATATATCCACTGAATTATCATATTTCCTTGTTTTTCATTTTTATTTGTCTTTGTCTGTTTTTTATATTTACACTGACGTTTAAAAGTAGGAAAAAAAAAGAAAAAAACGTGACTGAGATTAATTAAAGCACGTTAATTACTTATAACAATCCCCTACTTTATTATAATAACGCTTCTTAATTTATCGAATGTTTTATTTTATTTTCACCGGTATCGGAAAATAGAAATGAAAATGAACGTGACTGAGATTAAAATGAGCTGAGAATTAATCAAAATGTATGAGTGTAATTATGTCATCAAATAAATCTGGATGAAATGTATTAAAAATTAACACATGCATGTTTACTCAATAACGAGCGGTAGGCCTGTGCATCATGGAAATGCAATCCTTGGGGAGTTTTCTGGCAGCACACTTAAAGGAACATTACAGAATTGGTTTTTGCTAACAAAACAGTTGCTGGCAGTGTAAGCACTTTATGTAATCCACCATATACATAAACTGACAAACCTGTAGAAGTTTGAGATCGATCAGCCATCTGGGTCACGAGAAAATAGTGAAAAACTGATTACACATTGCATGAAATCATATAGATTCAACAAATGAATAAAACGCTTACTGCGCGATAAACTCCAATCGAAAAATTAGTTTATTCATTTCTCATCAAATATGGCATTTCAGACAGAAATATTTCAAGGGATGTTTTCTACTATCATCATCATTAGACCGTGTAAGTTTTATGTAAATCTGTGATAAAAAAGTATATTTTACAAGTTTTTTTCTTACCAATTCTGTAATGTCCCTTTAAGGACCATTTCACCCAACCTCGTCCCCGTGGTTTACTTTATTTTCAACAATGTTTACAATAGTAAACCCTGTAGGGAGGGAGACTCCTTACTTGGATCCTGATTGGACAAAACCAAATGTTAACCTTTGTCACAACAGCCGGCCGGCAACCAATGTACAAACAGGCTATTAAATCTGGTACCTGACTACGAGACCATGACGAAGATGTAAATTTCGATAAGCAGCCAGACTATTCTAATTTGCATACGTATTCAAAAATTTTGGATACGCAAATGACCCCATACCAGGGTGAGAGAGCGGTCAACCTGGTACTGCTCGACACACCCTGGGGACGAGGTTGCTTTTCACCCGGTACAATTTTTACGGGCAACTTTGGGAGGCAACCATGCAAAAAGGAACATCGCACTAAAAACCGCCGGGTCAGAATTGACCCGTATCCGGGTCAGAATTGAACCGTATCCGGGTCACGTGGGGCCTGACCCATATCTGGGTCAGTATAACCCGGAATCTGTTTTAAAATGAAGCAGAAAGGGGTCAAAATGACGTAGAATTCAAGCTAAAATCACATTTTAACCACTTTCCGGTTCCCCCCCCCTGTGCACAGAATCCGGGTCAATCCTTACCCTGGAGTTTAAGGGTGCACTGTGGCGATGTACCGTAGCACAAGAGACAATTTTCAAAAGCCTCTCTATCTATTAAAATTGTATAGTGGCAAATTGGTCGGCAAGTGTGTTTTGTTACTAAGAGCGCCTGCGGAAATGGCTGCCTTTAGGAGCGACATAATGGCCCAAAGAGAATCAAGGCTCATTCGTTTTGACGGTCAGTGTTTAACTTAAAGATCAACCGTAAAAACAAAAACAGAAGGCAAGATGAAACCAAGGCAGGCAGGTGCTTTTTGTTTTTCATCTTAATGTGTTTTTGGATTTTGCTTCCCATTTTGACCCATTTTCTTCCTGTGAATTCGTCGTTCAAGTCGAGCAATTATAATCAAGTCTTTTGTTCTATTTGGATCGCTGCGCTTCCTTTTTAAAAATCAAGGTCTTAATGTTGACGGTGAAGCCCAGTTGACTCTTCCCAGGGTCTTACCTCTTCCTCATTAATAATACTACTTAATAATTCGTTTCCCTCAAATATTTTCACCATAGACTCAGAGGTAAGTTTTATTGTCTGCTTTGCTCGTACCAGAGCACCGGTAAAAAAAAATGTAGGTTTTTTTTTACCAGCCAAAATATCATAATGACTGGAACTGCTCATCACTGGTTCCCTTTAAAATTTGTGTTCGGTAAATGATTGGGGCCCATGCCTTTATTTTGAAGCTAATGTGTTTTAAAAGCAGCTCTACAGGATTAGGATCTTTGTTGGCTTCCGGGTTCCAGTCGCCCAGGTTTTCTATATGGCTCCATTTTATGGGAAACGCTTGCAGATTGGTTTCAATATCAAACACAGATAAACTGAAAATTGAAATAACTGCGCTTTAAGTATTGTATAAATAGATTTTAAAGGTAAATGGTAAATACTTCACAAATTAATGAGCTTAATAAAACTGCATCTGTTGGTAAGTATAACATTAGAGAAACGATTCCCTTCTAAAGAATGTGGTTTTAGAGAAAGGGATTTAAAAACGTGTCAATCTGAGAAACGTTTTATGCACGAAACGTTTTTCAGATCGTGTATTCCAATCTATGGATTATTCTTCCTGCGTGGATATAACCGCTCCAGATTTTCGGCAATATCTCAAAAACTCGACCACCTTTTGAAACAAGACTTTCACAGGTTAGTTTTATTGTATAGAATTAAAACAATCGAACGGTTCCAATATCCAAAAGTATACCTGGCCATTAAGAACTGCAGCCATTATTTAGGAAAAACTACATGCCGTTTGATAGAGTAGGGCTATAATAACCAAGTTTGTGCAACCATTTTCTCAGAATGTTCATACTTTTTCTGGAAAGAAACCTAGCAATATATCGAACATGAGGCTTTGACACCAAACTGGCATGCAAACCCCAAATGCTCTAGTAGTAAACCCGTTACTCACAGTTCTCTTGCAAAGCTAATAAATCGCACGTTCTCGTAAGTGGGTTCGGTACTAACCAAGAGTGCCTTAATTGACGTAAATTCACAAGTTATTTGCGGAAACATTCACCATTTGGTTTGTCGCAAGCTCTGTAACGACAACGCAAAGTATGTCATCGAGGGTCGAATGTTGGACCAATGCTCAGGATCATTTGCAAGAAGGATCCAAACCCAGAATCCTGACATATAATTTGAATGCTTACTTATATAAGGAACCATCGAAAGAAACAAAAACTAACAAGGAAAAGAAGAAAGACAAACAATCCCTAACTAAATCCCGCATTTGTTTTTTCTTTCCAAATCTCCAGCTTGTACGTGACTTCAACACGAGAGTTGCCCAATACCGTGAGAAATTGATTGGCATCGCAGATGTTTGTGACTGCGTTCATTTCCGGGAGGACATACGGCGCAAGCGCCGTAAGGGGCTGGATGCCGCCAAGATCGCCAAGTTTAAACTCTTTCCACACATGCGAGGGTTCGTATGATGTCAGTATATGACCATATTCAATATTTACCTCTGTGTTAAAGTTTAACACAAAAACGGTGATAATCGACGGAACTTAATTTTCAAAAAACTAGATACCAAGCAGATGAATCCCTGGTTCTTCGTTGGTAACCCCACGTCTATTGTAGAACCAGCCACCATTAATACACATGAATACCTCACGAACCATCCGATCTTCCCCAAAACTCTGTCAAAACGCACCTCAAGTCAAAAAGATATTCTGAACTGTTTCTTTATGTTGACTTGGGTGTAGTTTACTGTGCTAGCACACTGAGCCCAATTTCATAGAGCTGCTTAAGCATAAAAAGTTGCTAAGCACAACAAAATTTTATGCTTACCAAAATAGGATTACCAGCTAAAATACGATTTTACATGTACAAAATGTAACTGGTATCCTGCAGAGTTTTGCTGAGCAGACAAATGTTAAGCAATATTTTCTGCTATGAAACTGGACCATGGTCGATGGATGTTTGCGCATGCGCCTTATAAAAACTATTATTACCAAAATGTCTGGAACAAAATGTTTCCAGCTGAAAAACCGAAACACTTAACTAAGGGCCATGGACCAGAAGAACCGATGTGCACAAGATTTCTGACTTTAATGTGAGGGAAGTAGGCTGTGCTAGTCTGGGTGTGTGTTTCCATTTCCATGAAGAGCAGGGGTCCAATTATCTAGGAAAGGTGCGGCAACCCACCCCCCCCCCTCCATAAAAAAAAGAAAGTGCATTAACAATAGGTTTTTCGGCTGTTGGCCGAGCACCTAAAAAACACACAGATTCAAGATTGCGTCTGCTTATGTTTGGTGTGGTCCACGTTTAATACTCCCTGAAAATGACCAGGGTCCACTTTCATAGAAGCAGAATATTTTGCTTAACAAACTGCTGCTATGCGAAACTAGGCTAAGGTCCTTCCTCAAGGCTTTAACCAAATAAGTATTGGCACTCAAGGCTTTAACCAATACGATCTTAACACTCAAGGCTTTAACCAATAAAATCGGGGCACTCAACGCTTAAACAAATAAAACCGATGGCAATCAACGCTCCACCAATAAAACCTTGGCGCTATGGGGAAACAAATAAGACTTTCAGACCAGAAACTTCAACTTTTACCGGTTACTTTTGTTATCATAGTTAATTGATTTGTTTTCCCCCTCAATATAATTCATGATACTTAATAAAACAAACTTTTGCAAATTAAGAAGAATAAATAACGTTAAAAACTGACAAGTGGAAACGAGACGCACAACTAATGAAAGAAACAACTGCGAAATGGCTGAAAACCTAATTGTCATTCTGTTGAAACTTTGATGTTCCGCACATAATGACAGTGAGAAATATAGATGCATCAATGAACGCATCATTATACGGGCACCTGTGTCCCAGTCAAGGGCAGGTGTATTGCCGTTGAGTGGGCAGTTACTAATGCATGACAACGCACCCTCTTCATTATTTATCACCAAGCGGCTACCGAAGCACGGAACCACCGTGTTGTCGGTACCAGCGATAGTTTCGCGTCCAGTCACTTGAAGACATGGATTGTACCATGATTCCATGCAATGATACAATCATAAATGATGATAAAAATGCAATCTGATTCAAACACGTGCATGGTTGTATTGCAGGTGGAAATAATGCTTGTGATAATTTTTGTACCGGCCTTTCTACAAAGTAAAGCTGACCGCATTATTTCTGTATGGCTTCTGACTGGCACCCTCGAACAAAGATATTGACAAATTATAGGGAGACCGCCAACATAGGGCTAGATGACTCAGTTGGTAGAGCGCCGGCTAGTTAATCCGGAGGTTGTTGGTTCACGATCCCGCTCTCGTAAATTTTTCTTTATTTACCCCAAATAAGATATATATATTGTGTTGAACACACATTTACTTCACCGCTCATTGTCATTAATTATGTATGATACATAAGCTGCCGATGATTATTTAGTGTTCACCTTTCGAGATAATTGCGTGTAGTTCTTACATTTTTTTTTTTTTTGCAAGGTCATGATGATAATAATGCAATCTGATTCTAACACGTGCATGATTGCATTTCAGACGGAAATAATGTCAGACTAATTTTTGTACCGGTCTTTCTATACAAAGTAAAACCGTCCGGTTTTCCTCCTACCTCCGATACCGGTATTTACCTGTGATAAGGTGCCTCCAGACCATTCAACCCCATGGTCTGAACATCCAAGAAGGAAATGGTTCATGTCTGTTTGTCTTGTCCTTCTCTTTTTTTCAACAGATGTCCCAAATTTAAGCATTGTTTCATTCATTACTAATTATGTGTTCTTCCTCTTGCAACCTTCGATGTTTCCAACCTCATTTTGGTTAAACCGACCCTTCCCCTTAAACACCGTCCCTTTGTCTCCCTTTTCACTGTTCATCCCTGGCTTTTCCTGACCGCATTGTGCCCCTCTCCTTTCACTCCAAAAGATATAGCAGCCGAAATGCAGCGGTCCCGTATTAGATAAACAGACGCACATCGCTTTCAGAAAGGAGCATAAAGGGAAAGGTGGTTTGGTAGATGGTAATAAAATAATGGCTTAATGTTGATGCGATACGGCTTGTTTAACACTACCAACATTAACTCTGACTAAAGTGACCTTTCAGCTCTAAAAACAGCAATTTATTTGTTTTAGTTTTTTTTCTGATTATAACGACCAATTATTTTGAGCCTTTTAACATCGCTGTCTTGCTGTCATATATAAGTCCAACATTAAGTATACACTGTATGCGGCCAGTCATTGACTAATGCTTGGCAACAGATTATGGCGACGGTATCTAGCATGACATTTTGAGGGTAGGTTTCGTTCCAAGTACGGGGCGCCATCTTCAGCATAATGAGGTGAAACGAGTCGAGGTTGTGTGATGATCGAACAACATAAACACACACAGACACACACACACATTTAGGCATATTGAATTATTGCTAAATAATGTCTTAAAAATATATCACCAACCCCGACACTAAAGTGATTTCCGTTTAGGCGTTACTTATTGATAACAATAAAAAATGTTGTGGAGCCGAGGGCGACTAAATGTTATGCACAATTCTACACTTTCGAGTCTTATTCTAAGACTTACGTCTAAACTGAATTCCACGAAAAGATTAAATTCATTTATTTTGATGTATTCAGTCTTACAAATGTGTTTGTAATCCTTGAAATATTTATTTAGTTTTCAAAGGTCTTTTCCATATTTTTTGCAGATTCGAATCTACTGTTTCAAGTAGATTCATATAAAAATAATCTCAACTACTTTTATTAATAGTTAGTGTGACGTCTTACAAATAGTTTAAAATGCTCAACAATTTACACATTTAACAATTGCCAAGCATTTTACATTTTAATTTAAAACTGCACATTTTGAAATTACTTTGTTCGGCATTTGTATAATTCTACACGGTATAAACGGTTTTGTTGTGGTCATGCACTGTCTCCACTAGAGCACACTAATGTATACAGTTTATTTAAAATTCATTCCCGTATTATTACACGGTGCAACTTTATCCGGGTTTTTTTTATACCTGGATTTATTTACGGTGAACAAAATTTCTTCACATTTTCACGGTGGTAAAATTTACTTCCTATTTTGAACACCAACCCAAACCGATATCGATCCAATGCAAATTTGAGTCAAATTTTTGTGTGAAGTATGGATTTGCGTCGAATCTAAACGAAACTGTTCAACCTTCCGGTAAATTGGACTGAGTGGGGACCCACACGAAGCTGAGAGATTCGTGTAATGATATGAGGTGTTATCAACCTCCCGAATCAAATACGAACGTGACACGAGACGGCACCCCAATTATGCAAGCTCAATCTAGTTACGAATATAATTTGCTGATGCCCAAAATAGATTATTACCAGTCGTAACGATCATTTGGCGTCGTGTTTACGGCCGGATACTTGATGTTAAATACTGGCCACGATTCAGTGTGATTAATGACCTCTATAATGAGAAGGCAGTGACATCAATTCGACCAAATCCGACCATTGTATATACAGAAGATCAATTTACCAATGATTTCCTATTGCAATGCAATACTGTAAAACATTTAATAGGACCTATGGATGAAACGGGTAATTTTGGAAGCATATCCAAGATTTAATGTCTTGTATAGAAATACCTTTTGAAAACACTAGGAACTAGACATCAACATCTGTTTTATCATGACGTCATGACTGTAAAGGTACGCGCAAACCAATCAAATATTAAATTATGCAGCCGATGAGTTGCACCATTCGTGAAAAGGGGGTTACTTATAAAAAATTCTTCTTCAACTGAGGAAAGAATCAGGTAACACATATGTTTTCAAATCAGAAATTAACCGGGGCCAGTCACCGGCAATGTTTATAATGTGGTATTTAAAGGAACATTACAGAATTGGTTTTTGCTAACAAAACAGTTGCTGGCAGTGTAAGCACTTTATGTAATCCATCATATACATAAACTGACAAACCGGTAGAAGTTTGAAATCGATCGGCCATCTAGGTCACGAGAAAATAGTGAAAAACCGATTACACATTTGCATGAAATCATATAGATTCAACAAATGAATAAAACGCTCACTGAGCGATAAACTCCAATCGAAAAATTAGTTTATTCATTTCTCATCAAATATGGCATTTCAGACAGAATTATTTCAAGGGATGTTTTCTACTATCATCATCATAAGACCGTTTAAGTTTTATGTAAATCTGTGATCAAAAGTATATTTTACAAGTTTTTTTCTTACCAATTCTGTAATGTTCCTTTAACCTGTTTGTGCTTGCCATTGTTATTATATTATTGCCATGAAAAGAAGATCCATTGCAAAAATACATAAAACCAATAAATATGTATGGATAGCAGTATTTATAAATAAATACAAATTTAAAAAAGTTAGGCTTGATTTACAACTGAGCACAGTATCCTTTATGTATTGCTGGTCGGTAAAGGTTGACAGTAGAACGCATGTTGGTTTTCATCAATGTTCGTGAATCTTTAAAAAATACATATGCACTGGGTGACCTTTCGACATGAAGGTACTTCCTTAAAGTTGAACATAAATTAACAACAGATATTGCAAAGCCTAACCACAAGGCATGCATCCAAATTAACTCGCACCCTGAACTATCAAATTACCCGTTTCTGTTGATTGGGCAGAATTGAGAATTATGCACGAGATGTTACCGATTTTATTTGAAAAAGTAAACAAACATTTTGTGTGATTTCATGCAACCGTAAAAGTGAGTGTGTTGCGCGATGGTGGGGTTAATACAAGACAGGTTCTCGGTGGCTTCCGGTCAATCTAATAACATCATTGATGAAGTGGGACTAATACAACTCTAAAGTGTTATATGCCCTTTTCGAATCCACGGCTTCGGCTCCGAATTGGGCTTCAGGCCCAGTTTTCTTGTCTGAAACCCTGACCGCAAAGCATGCGTAAGTTAAAATAATTGAGGGAGCCTAGCTAGCCTGAGCCGATTTTGGAGCCGAAGCCGTGAATTCGAAAAGGGCCTAAGAGTCTGATGTACATAGATAATGTAATGCCAAAGGTATCCATGGTTTGTTCGTTAATATAAAACAAAACAAATAACGTTGAGAAGTATCAAAGCGTGGTCCAGCCTTAAAGGGGCACGCTGCCTTCGGATTGGGCGCTTTGGGCTATACTAAGCGTTTTTTGAAATGAATATGGTTGGCAATAGATTCTAAAAGTAAAATGTAATATTTGTTTGTTTGTTTATTTGTTTGTTTGTTTGTTTGTTTATTTGTTTGTTTGTTTGTTTGTTTATTTGTTTGTTTGTTTGTTTATTTGTTTGTTTGTTTGTTTGTTTGTTTGTTTTTTGGAAACAGCAAATGTGCTCATACCAACACTATTGCAATGAGAATGTTGGTTGTCCATGCATGGTTAAACAATAACAATTCCGTACATGCAATTTTGTTGAAAACCAAACGAAGCAGTAATAATAAAGTATGGGAGACGGCAACGATATCTGCCTTACCCATCTCTGCATCTTCATCACGCAAAATCCATTTTAAGGCATTTACCGGGCGAGTAATCAAATAACGGTTGCACTTCAAAGTTGTCGCCCGGAGCAATTTCTCTTTGGTCCGTGTGTCCTCTGACGATTAAAGGTCACGGCGTGCCCGATGTCTGACAAGAAATAAAACTTCGCTTGCATATACAGCAACGGGGAATACACATTTTGCTTTGATGGAATTGTTCTTTTGTTTTATTCAGGAGAACTATAAATGTTAAGTAATACGACAAATTTTTAAGTTAAAAGTGTAGAGTGTTTAGAACGGTGACTTGTCGATTGTGGTCATTTCTTTGTTCATACCTTGGGCAATTGGATTCACTTCTCTTTTCAAGTCAAGTATGAATGAGCAGGTATAGCGTGCATATAAATGTGCCACATTGCTTTGTCCAAACAGTCGGACACTCGTAACATGAAAGCTCATAATTTAATCATTTGGGGATGCACAAAGAAAACTTAACTAGCGCGGGATTTGAACCAGCGACCTCCGGATTAACTTGCCGGCGCTCTGCCAACTGAGCTATCTAGCTGTAATGTTGGCAGTCTCCCCGTTTTTTCAATATCGTTGTTTGGGGGTGCCGAATAGCAATACCATCATTTATAAACTATAGGGCGCTGAAATAGTTGGTTGTACGAAGAAAATGACACTGGTTAAAAGCTAAACGGTGCGATTGTGTAATTTTGAAATAAATTAAGATTAAGCTGTTTTTCGTTTGCCATGATTATTAAGACACCTATCTATTTTACAAGTTATTATCATTGTGATCATGACTACCTTGTATACCTCTAATGCTACTAACCAAGAGTCAAAAGCAAAGACAGAGTGCCGAAGAAACTCGGGCTGAAATGTGAAATGTGCACTAGACGCCATTTCAGCAAGACTTTTATGATGCAACAATAGATCAGTGCAGACAATGCCCGTTGCTATCAATGGTATAGACTGGTCCCCTGTCTTTATCGGCACGGGTAAGACAGGCACTGGTCTTACAGGCCAAATGGTTTTATTGGATAAACATGCAGTGACGTAAGATTTCCATATCTGTGTTATGATTGGTCTGCTCCGAGGTGACGTTGTTTGTCAGCTACCCGCTGAAGTAATAGACTAGACTATATTTGTCCATGCCAATGGGATGCGAGGTCAAAGGTACATCTGGCAGGATCCTGCCAGCAGGCGCTCAAAGCCTGTATCTGGCGGTATTCATGAGCCTCAAAGTGTGACGTCAGATGTTCAGGCTATCAATGATATAACAAAGCATTTAATTTGCTTGCTGAAATGGCGCCCATGCGATGTTCACACCCTAAGTAGCCCAGTGTGCGTTGCTCTTACAACAGCGTTTCAGCTAAAAATAGTGTTAATATTTTGATATGGGGAGTTCCAAGGCCTCCCTCCAAATAAAAACACCCCTACACCTTTAAGAATTTCAAACGTCCAAGCTACAAACTTCACAAAAATTTCCTACACCTCTCGGCAAAATAACAATTTTTAGGGGCCTATGTCATCAAAAATACCTCAAGTTGAAAGTCAACAACCCCAGGTCACAATTGGGCAACAGTTTCACACTTTTATTTGGCTCTTAAATCTGTCTAGTATAGAATATTTTGCGGGCCTACAAAAGTTTAATGCGTCCAACGCTCTGTTTTCTCCCTATTTAGTGGGGTGTACCGTCAGCCCCCTTCACTTTTGGTACGCTGCTTTAAACAGTATGCCTGAGCCTAAGCCCAAGCCGTTTCGAAAAGGGCAGCTAGTCAGTGATAATCCAAAGATTTCAGAAAGCCACTATTGTTGCCATATGCTCCCATGCAATGTGTACTGAGTTTCATAACACTTAAAAGGGGGACCAGACTACAGCCATCTTGCTTCGGTTTCGGTTTTGTTACATTGATCTATTTGATCCATTGATCTAACGCTATAGGGAGGTGAACGCAAAATAATGAGCCATGATGTGGCCGATGTGATTACCGAGACATTGGATTCTTAATTAAATGAACTAAAACGATCTGTTGAAATGATCTGAATCGATGCAAAAATCAAAATGGATGTTTTAAAGGAGCTGAACTGCACTTTGACAATGAGCTTTGGTTTACAAAAGCATTAGACAATGCTAGAAAGAATATGAGTCTGCTGTTTGTGTTGACAGATCCCGTAAGCCGCCATTGACGTAGCCTTTCGTCGAGGCTTTGGTGGCTTAGACAGCTGTAGCCGTGAAGCGACTGGAACCGGAGTCCATACGCGAGTGGTGAAGCCGCGAGGCATTTCCAACTTGATTTTGCGTATTTTTTTAGTTAGTCTGTTTGTTTGTTTGTTTGTTTGTTTGTATAAAAATGTTATGCAAATAAGTAAAGTGCTGAAAGGTTACCAATCACAATGCATAATAGCCGGGAGGGCAGCAGAAATCAAGAAATCGAGAAAAATTATTATACATTATTGACAAGTTCGAAAAAGCCCTCGTGGCTTCACTACTCGAGTGTGTGGTCTCCGATTCCAGTCGCTTCTTCACGGCTACACAGCTGTCTAAGCCGGGAATGCCTTCACCAAAGGCTACAATTGACGTAGTTCATCAACACTGATATATCTCCATCCGGGTTATCTTTAGTCAAAGGGGGCCTAATTAATTGAACTCTTTGTTAATCGGCTGATTGCTCTTGTGATTCGATGACTGTGTCGACAATAGAGATCTTTACGGCCTTTACGTCATTCACAGTTTGCTGCACGATTGGCAACGATCTAAAACATTTGTAAGAATAAACGATTGTTTTTTGTTGTCAAATAACCAGAAGTCCTGAGACATATTTTTGTTACAATAATGTGTGAGACAATTGTCCTAAAAACTCGGTTTGAATTTTGATATCCCAAATTGAATTGAGCTTTACGGGTGTGCACAATCTCCCTAACAAAACAAGAATCATCATCCACAAAATAATGTCAGGTAAATGCTACCCTCAACCCTAACACTAATCCTGACCCTTTTCATAACTCATTTTAATTAACCCCTTACTCTTACCCTATCTCTAAGATTGTTTAGACATTTGGCATGAAAAACTAGGGGGAAAGTGATCCCGGCCACAGCATTGCTGGGGTAATTGGTGCCTCGTACTAGTAACGTGTATTATTACCACATGCTGCACCGGGTGACCTAATTGCTTCAATGTCTCAGTAAGTACGAAGACGCCATGGGTTTCAAAAAAAATAAATATATATAGCAACTTCTTGCTCTCGTTATGGAGAAATATTAGCATGGGTGTGTGTAGCCTCAAGGTGCACACGACCCTTGCGCTTACAGCCTAACACTCGCCGGGGCTTTCTTCAGAATAAATATCCGGTAATCGCCAAACTAGACATGCAGCCTCGTACTTTTTACGAGATGGATACTATTTTAGGCGATGGGCAAAAACACTCCACGAAGCATAAAACTTAAGGTAGTTATTTTGTTGACCTTTAAGATGGGGGTTGATGTGCCTTTCTCTCCTCTCTGTAGCTATCAACATCCTTTATTGTTTGTTGGTTTGTGTTTTTTTCAATGAATGCAAAGTGATCAGCTTTTTGAAGCATTTAAAATACACCTTGATTAATCACCAGGTGACCTTTTTGTGTACGAAATATACAGGCGTGTGCAAATTGTCAGTTTCAACCATTCTAACGGTGTAGGGTTCGTGTCAAGATGCTGCAGTAGCTGTGAACGTTGTTCTTCTATCGTTGCTCTGCAGAAACGCAATACAAACGTGTTTTCCATACTAACTCCAAACTAATGAGATTTACCGTGAATGAACGACCTTCCAATAGCATTAAAATATACCACCGATTATTTTCCCCCTGGTTGTGGTATTTTGTTAAGGTGTATTCTGAAGAAAGGGCAAGATAGAATACAGACCACAACCTTTCATCTTAGTACGCAACTGCAATCCTCTCGGGGGTGTTCAGTGTATCATAAAGACTTGAAAATGAGTGGGGAAGGAGTCAGGGTGGAGACTGAAAGTTGAGTGTCATGATAATGACCGAGCAGCCATTGGTGAAGTCTGGGTTTACCCATTTTATTTTTCCGTATTTTTTTTTTTCGCTTTCTTTAGTATGGATAAACTGTGGTTTATTTGGCGAGTTCACGCCACATGCACACCCTGACCACGACCGAAATTTTCAAGCCAGTTGTGCGCACTATTATAAACCTCTCTGTGCAGTGGTCGCAAATGCCAACAGCCAAAACTCAAAAGTTCGACGGGTAGACGTCAGCAAGCTGAAAGGCCAGTATCTGGCATAATCCACGAGCCTTTATATTAACATTATTTTAGGCTACCTTATTAAATTGGAATCTACACGGACCGATTGTGTTATTTTGTGATGAAATTTATTGCAGGCAGCTCAAAGTAAGTAAGATATAAGGAGTGAACAACATTATTCGGAAAAAAAATAAAAGTGCGTCTAGTAGAACTTGTAGATGGTTGATGTCTGTGCTTCAAAAGAACATTAACCACAGGACTATTACTCGTGTATGATTATGTTTAAAGCTTGTTTAGATGAGCTATGAATGGTCACTGCAATCAAAATGAGATGTTATTGGTACGAGGAGACATCATAATACAGCAGGTTGATATTGCGGCAATTGTCCCGTACTTCCCTATACAGTCAACTAGTCATGATTTTGAAAAACAAGTTCTAGCAAATGACCTACAGTCTGTTATTTTTCTTAAGGACGCACGTACCTATTGTATAAGGTTAACCATGGCACATATTATAAGGGAGGTGAACATTTTCACTTCTCCAAACATTGATGTCCCGCTCATATAGGCCTACGTGAGCAGCACAGCACGCCGCAATACTGCATAAATAACGTGCACAAGAGCCCTTACAATGTTTATTCACAGCAGACGATTTCCGAACATGGCTTGACAATCTGCACGTCCCAGTCCGAATGCCGAGTGTAATGATCAAACAAACAAAATGTCCCCTTTCTTTCCCTTCCCCTGAACTCCTATAGGAGCCTTACGAAGCCGGACTTCCAGCGTCTGTTCATACAGCTGACAGGCTGCATGCATCTATTTATAGCAGAGATGAGAAAATCACTGGTACTCCTCTCCGCATTCCCTATAGATCAAATTGGTAAGTTTAGCTGATTCCCATGATCCGGAGAGAATGTTTTTTCCAAATGGCATTTACTCTTCTCTTCGACGAGGTTTTTTTTTAATCAGCTATTTATGTACATTTTTTTTTGATTAGTTCCTTTTGTTTGATCAAAAGAATTGCCAGATTAATTTATGAACAATTATTATTTTTCGAAAATAAAATATAAACCCATACAACTCCTACGGTACACAGTGTTTATCATAGCTTTAAAATTCACCTATGGGGTAACGTCACCAACGCGCCACCAACCTTGACAAAAATTTGCATTAAATGTTAAACTTGAATTCAGCTACAAATCAAAACAGAATGTTAACTAATTAAATTCCTCACAGTCCTTGAACATTCTTCCCCGATATGTTTAGTTGCATGAGACAACGAGCATTTGTTGTGCTTCAATTCTCCTCCAACTTATTTTATGGCAGAGTCTGTTTTTTTGTTATGACAAAACCAATTGCGTATAATTTATCACCCGGAGTATGTTTTATCTGGTTTTAAAATTTCATTGAGCTTTGTTTGTATCATCAGCAAGGATGCCTTTTTGAGCTGCAAGTATACTTTCGATTCAACTCCCGGCCTTGAAAAGCTTGCACATTTATTTTTGTCCATGCGTTAAGATATATAAAATGGGAAGTTAAAACTTAAAACCAACAGGGATGATTTACAGTGTCAGTTCTGCAAACTCTAACCAAACCCAAATGATTGCAGTTGATCAACTTAGTTGATTTAGGGCAGCAGGTAGGTGATGGGATTGTGCCTTTCATGATTACAAGCATGGAATTTGGGCACACAGTCAGAGTATGCATTGAGAAAGATTGGCTGTAGGACCATTGCAGACTTGTCATTTGGAGAAATATAAGTAGAACAACAAGCAAAGACAACCATTTAGAAAAAAATGGAAATTTCTTGCTATTCCACCAATATTTTTTCAAAGGATAAATTTGTGATGGCCCTAAAGCCACATATTTGTTTCTCGTGACATAATCTGACAGTGTGACAAGCTTCAGTTTTATATCATCAAAGGCACAATTCACCCAAATATTTCCCCTATCTGCCCCACCCGTTCCGGAGTGTTTATTGAAGAGAATCTTTACAATGATCATAATTGTTTAACATTGCATGATTTTTCGGTTGCCTATTTATTTAATCCCTTCATTCCTAAATAAATCCACATGAAAACATTCGCTCCATTAACCCACCGCAATGCATGACTTTTTGCACGCATGCTTCAGCGCACGAAAGCATTTCGGTTGTTTCTTTTTATATACATATATATTCCCATCTCGTCCACAATATTTATTATCAGGCCATCCGTATGAAAACCTCCCAGGTATGGTGATGATGATGGACATTGCCGGGCCATCAGACCGCAGAGGCGGTAGCAACAAGGGCCGGGAGCTGACGGTGTCCGAAATATCTGACCAATTAGAGGAATCCGTTATTCTGGACGGACCAATGGCGACATCGGAAGACCTGCAGCTTATTGCTAAGTAAGGAGGTTACGAAAACTAATTCATTGACAATTTTCATGGTGCAGCCATCTACTAGTTCTTCTAAAATGTTACCATGCCGATGCAGACAATGTGTAAAATAGTCTGGTCCTTTTGGGTATAATGAGAAAGCGGTTTTTATCATTATAATTGAAGAAGTGCTACATTTTAAATGGTTTATCTCAATTAGGATTTGAAGGAACTCTTTTTTATTTTGAATTGCCGTCGATTACATATTTAGGAACCAGGTTCCCCGACTGCTTCTGCGTGCACTTGAATATTGCATCCACATAGCTACCCCACCCGTTGACTTAACTATGCTTTAAAAAATATATATACAATAAAAGGGGTATATCTTTCGTTGATGTAAAACAAGAAGCTTGTAATGGTCTTGTTTTCTCTATCCTGTTGGTAAGATATTCGTAGGCGTGCATATCTGCTGTTTCCGGCTCGAAAACTTGCCTGCGTTGATCGTCACCGTTTTCACCGGGCTGCACGGGGCATGTCAAAATGCGTTAAAAGAGCATTCGAGATAGGCCCTATGCATTTGAAAAGTGTTAAATTTTGAACTGAAAACTCTTGCAGTATCACAACTTTCTTCAGCAATTTAAATGCCCCTATTTGCTTTTCTAAGAGTAAAGCCTTATAAGTAATTTGAAAACTAAATACCAATCATTGATCAATTAAGACAACAATTAGTCAAAAATGCCCGTCTCTTTGTGAAAACGCAAAATCATGATGGCCTACTTTTGCGCGCATCTAAGTAAACGGTTTTTTTACATATAGTGAAGGGCGAGCATGTCACGTGATCACGCGCACGCAGACAGGCCCGTCTCTTCGTAAAATAATGTTTTTGGCGCATGACTGTTTGGAAATCAAGAAGCCCGCCTCTTCGTAAAAACGCAAAATGCAATTACTTAGATGAAAGCCCACATACCAATTAATGTAATTAAGAAATTGAGCATTATTTTGATTAAGCAGTAATTTAGTATGGCTCACATTCATTTTAAAGGCAAGAACGTGAAAACGGTGACGGTTTGTGTGTAACATTGTATTTTTTTTTTTAATCACTCATTCCATCGTTTAAAAAAATATGTTTGTGACAGGAACTTTTAATTCTTTTAATTACGGATGTAAAAGCTAACTCCAAGTATTAAACTTTTCTTGCATAAAATCATAAAAGAAAAACTAGTTTAATGCAACTTCAATGGGCCTCTTCTGTAATCAGTGGAGCCAGTTTGTGGGATGAAGTTTACGTGGCTTACAGTTTGGATTAGGTCAAACTTACGAACAGGATAGACTCTGCACGTCTCCTTTGTTTCATCCATACTTTAACTAAAGCAATCAATACCGCATGCGTAGCAGAACAAAAACCTTAGATTACGCGCGGGACTTGCACGGTCTCGGAGTGACTGTATTTTAAACCACAATATTGGCCGGACTTTTTTTCGAAACAACAGCTCGGGCGGAGAATATTGCCCTCCAAGTTCTTGCTCAATGCGCAAAAAGAGCGGCCTCGAAATAGTTGAAGAAGCCCAAATCTTAAATCATGTCAATTTTAGCAACGTCTTTACTTTTAGGCAGATGTAAATTAAGATATCTATCAAAGGTATACACATTTGAGACAAGTCATCCTATGCAGTACTGATCCTATGTCGTTGGACAAAATCCATGACCCTCAAATAAAGCGCTCTTTTAAAACCATGCAGCACAGGGTAAACTAAAGGCAAATCAAGTGATAATCTTGGTTTATGTGTTCACATTTTGTATAATAATGTCATTTGCCAAACGACTGATAGCTAATGCATTCACATAGAAGTGAAGTGTGCGGAATTTACAGTTATTTAAAACATATAGCGTTCAATACTATGCAAAGGACCTTACGTGTTCGAAATTTAATTACCGCTACAAATAAAGAACACTTAATCACAATCAAACTGACTGCAATGAAGGATTATTTTCTATCGTCCACACACAAAGGAATGGGTAAATTGCCAGTTAACAAAAGGTAAAATGCATTACAGATCTTTTCTCCATTTTTTTTTACAATGTCGGTGGTACATCAATACAAAAAGAATATTTGAAAGACTGTAATTTCTCATTCTCGAATTAAATTTGGATGACTTCACACTTTTCAATTTGTACAATGGTTCAGGTTGCATAAAATGCCTTTGAATATGTCATTATGAGCATTATGATAATTTCCGGCAATTGGCAAAGACCCTTGTCCCTGTAATAATGTCTTAGGTACAGAGTACTTCCTAAGCATGATGGTTGGAAGTTTGGTGTATGTATTAGTTTTCTTTCTAGAAGGATGCCACCACTGGGCAGCGGCGAAAAGGGGGCCTGTGAGGGCACAAGGGGGTGCACCGTCTTTTCCTGGGGGCACTTCTGGCCAAATAGTTTGATATGTATTTTTCTTTTTTCAAGATATTCATTGATGCACTGACTGGTATGCTCTTTTCCAGCGCTCTTGTGATGCCGTTTTTTATATATATAAAGTAGTCTGATAGTTTGTTAAAACAATTACATTATTTGTGTGTAAATATAAAATAGTTTCAAATAGTGAGTAATATACTTCACAAAAGCTTATACAAACGTTACATTTTATAATGGTAACTTGTAAACTCAAAGCTCCAGAATTTTAATGAGGATACCCAGGGGAACGGACATCAGTGAGTGGGGGGGGGGGGGGGTGCGCCACTGAGTCCGGAAAACTAAAGATAATTGAACATGTTAAGATTAGGTCGCTGTCGACTTAACCGTTCATGCAGTTTATTTCACTTATTTTTTTTTTAATTCGTTGAATTCCAATGCAAATTTAATTCCTCAATTCCAGGTCCTTCAATTTTTTTCTTTAGCATTTAGCAAACACCCTTCCTCCCAGAACTTCTTAAAGCATTGCAAAATAATTACTTAAAACGGAAACAATTGTTTCATCAGTTTGCAAAAAACGGGAGCGATTCGTTGTAAACACAATTAATGTCCACTGTATTATAATATACACGTCTGACATTTTTTTAACTGAATTTCTCGGGGGGGAATATGAACAAAAGAAACACTTAATTTCGTGCAACCAAGGTTAACTACAATTGGCAAACTACTCCCCTCCCGAGGGAATTCCCCGAGTAAACATTACTATTGCTGGTTATTGACGACTGTTTATTGACTATTTGCTGGTTATTGACGACTGTTTATTGACTATTTGCTGGTTATTGACGACCTTGTTTGCTCGATTTGTGTATCCAGAGACATGGATGAGGTACGAAAGATGCTACGTGAGGTCGATCTGGACGAGATGATCCCTCGACAACGATCACCCGGTAAGCCATAGCCATATCCATAATCCAAAGGGAAATATACATATCCCTAGTGTGGTGAAAACACATTATGGATAGAGATTGTAACAACGAAGGGCTTAACTTTTTACCAGAATATATGCGTCAAGTACAACCAATTTTACCAAGTCAGTTTCCCTTTTGGCTTATCACTTAAGAAATTGTCGCCTGCCCTTATGGAATCCCTGTCGTGCCGCTTCCCGAGTCGTATCGTTAACACCCTTCCTCACGTAACTTTTTAAAGCATTGCAAAATAATTACTTTGGAAATGAAAAACGGAAACAATTGTTTCATCAGTTTGCAAAAGGAGCGATTCGTTGTAAATATAATTCTTATCCACTGCATGCACGTATGCACTATATATACACGTCTGACATTTTTCTAACTGAATTTATTCGGGGGGGGAATGAGAACAAAAGAAACACTAAATTTTGTGTCATTCAACCAAACCAAGGTTAACTACAATTGGCAAATTACTCCGCTCCCGAGGGAATTCCCCGAGTAAAGCTTGGGTGTGATCCCTGGCTGTACGGCAGCACCATTGTTGTCTTATGACCTCTGACTTCAATTGCTACCAAGCAAAGATAATCTGACGAAATGGGGAGCCATTTTTCGGGCTAGATAGCTGAGTTGGTAGAGCACTGTAAACCCGGAGGTCGCAGGTTCAGATCCCACTCCTAGTCAATTTTTCAACCCCCAAAAATAAATGAAAGAAAACTATTTCTGAGTTAAGTCTCAGCTTGTCTCCTGATATCTACCATACTGACTAACTAGAGGACCACGCAATAGAGACATGCCACTATTCAGGCATTATCACAATACATACAAAAATATACAAATAAATTTTGAAAAACAGTTTTAAATATTAAACAAAAAATAAATATCCCCGCCCAGGGCTCGAATTTTACACTGGACCGCAGGCCCGAGGCCAGTGATTTTAGTGTCGGGCCAGTAGCCTCAAGACCTGACAAGTCCGGTTGTCTTGTGTGGTTTTTTTTTCAACTGAATAAGAATGCCTCACACAGAGTTGAAATAAAACAAAATATGTTCAAAAGTTGACTAAGGGTCTGATAAATACCTTTCAATTCTGTTGAGTAAAGCACACTTTATATGAAAGACAAATGATACAAATCTTCTCTTACATGTCTTAGTGTTCATTCAAATAAAAACTGTTAAATGCATGCTAAACTGCGTCAACAAGGTTCTTTTTCATTTTGAATCTGGTCTTGCAACAAAAATTCTGGTCCAGTAAATATTTTGAGCTACAAGCCCTTCGGTCTTGTGGATGTTCCCCCTAAATTCGAGCCCTGCCGCCCCAATATTCAGCTAAAAATTCAAATAAACGAAGAAATTCACGGGGGGGGGGGCACACAAACACAAACAAGGATACTGAATTTTGACAAACAAACAAAACAGGGGCATCAGCAAAAACAATGGGCTGCCTATGGGAGAAAGACAAAGGTGAAATAAATCACTATCACCAAAGGGGTTTGTCACTCCGACATATTGCTACGCCATTCAAAAATAATGATGTGTATGGATGTACAATAGACCTTTCCATTGTTGATAAACAAACCGCGCTGGTTGGCATGGAAGGCCGAATGTTAGCAAAACACTCAATCGTGTTAACAGATGTTCCAACAAAATTCAACATTTTCTGCAAACTTTCAATTAAGTAAAGTACCTCTCATGATTGGTTGCTTTATTTCCAACAAATTCAACACTATTTTTGAATATTTGTGTAACATTGTTAAAAACTGTGGCTATCTGTTTTTGTTTTGCATTTATGGCTTTCCGTAATTTTCCGACCTCGGTTGGCAAAAACTCGGGCTGTGACGTTGCAAAAGAAAGGTCTATAGTGCTGGGAAGCCATCTTAACTTGGTCTGGTCCCCTTTGCCTAATGGTTCAAAAACACTTATAAATGAAAGAAGACAGACTATTAGTGTTTTTTTTTAAAACTGGAACACAACCTCGACGTAAACTTGTGCAAGTTACTGACCGAAAGTTTAGCGTGACTAAACAGGCTGCAAGGACCTGCTTTACCACGGTCAAAAATCGACATAGCATTGAGACGTTTCATGGTTTACATCGATCTTTTGGTTAAATCAAGCTGCCAACGCTGCAGATCATTGATCATAATGCAGTGGGCACTTTATCACAATATTATGTTTCCCGCCAACGGCCATTGCTTACGTAGGAACGGTAAATGGTTACTTTTACTTTCTTTCCAGAGAGGTTACTTTCCTATACTTCGAGTTTAGACCACTGTTGTGGAATCAATACACCACAAACCAAGTTGAGGTTCGGAGTGGAAAGTGTCTGCCCCCCTCCTGTCGTATGGAGTAAATTTGCATATGTGAACAGCCACAATCATGGGTACATTTGTTGTTACAAAGACACCAAATGAACAACACAAAAATATTGAGTAACTCTTTTCAGATCTGGTATTCGACAAACTCAAGTACTTTCTACTCTTCATTCACAAAGCACTGGTTAATTAATTTACAAACAACATTGAGATAATTGTTATACCACTGGTTTTCAAACTGTTGTTCATAACATGGACACGTACAAAAAATGGGTACCCATGATTGTGGCTGTACGCAGGAAATGATAAAAAACGATCATTGCACGATCAAAATACCAACAGACAATTTGAGTCGGAATAAATCCACTGCCTTTGTACTTCAAATTTGAAAGACTACACATAAACACCGCGATGGAATTAAAAGACAGTGCAGCACTGTATTCGGCGAGTTTATACACACACAGGGTAGTTATATGGAAAATAGTTTCTCTGAATTATTTTTTTGTTTTGCTTTTTCATCAAATGCCGTTAAACCTGCAAGGTAATTTGACATCCTCTGAGACTATCGACCACGTCGGTCGAACCCATCATAAAACTCTTGGTCAAACCCTAATTCATGGTCGAGGTTATACTCAACCGAGACATGATTAAGTCATATGAGCTTTTTCATTTACCACGTTACCAAGGGATTGTCGTGCATCGCGCACTTGTTTACATAAATAACACCGAATATAATATCTGCTTTCATTTAATTTCAAGTTTTAAAGTTACACATGTGGTGTTTATAACACTGTTGGTGTTCACAACTGTTTCAGGGTTGAGGTCGATTTGCTTATATAGGTCAAGTTCAAGTTTGTCTTGAGTCACTTGGGTTGAGTTCGAGTCTCGGGTCACTTGGGATGAAACCGACTTTCTGAGTCTCGAGTCACATGGATTGAGTCCTAATCTCAAGTCACTTGGAATAAGTCCAAGTTTGAGCCTTGAGTCAAATCAATGGGTCCTAATCTCAAGTCACTTGGAATAAGTCCAAGTTTGAGCCTTGAGTCAAATCAATGGGTCCTAATCTCAAGTCACTTGGAATAAGTCCAAGTTTGAGCCTTGAGTCAAATCAATGGGTCCTAATCTCGAGTCACTTGGGAAATAAGTCCAAGTTTGAGCCTTGAGTCAAATCAATGGGTCCTAATCTCGAGTCACTTGGAATAAGTCCAAGTTTGAGCCTTGAGTCACATGTCATGAGTCGTAATCTCGAGTCACTTGGAATAAGTCCCAGTCAGAGTCTCGAGTGACATGGGAGGAGTCCGAGTTCGTGGATAATGTCACTTGGGATGGGTCTGAGTCCAAATCACGATTCACTTGGTTGGGGTACGTGTACGAGTCAGGAATCACGTCTGGAACGTCTTGAACGTCTTAATTATAAGGAAAAAATGCATAGCTGTACAGGATTACTTAAATTGATCAGTTGGTTTAAACCCAAGTCATATAACACTGGAAATTCATTGTTTGGACGGAGGTACGTTTCCCCCCGCCCCTTTCCGGTAACATGCATCTTTGTTTGGAAACAGGGACATACCGTGTTTCACCAACGAGAAAATTCAGCAAACCGGAATTTTGCACGGTGGCAATTTGCAAGTTGGTGATGATGTTTGGGTGTGGCTATCAATTGGGAAACGGTAATGTAACAACCAAACGTTTCGTCGCAGTTAAAACGGTTTGCCAGTCCCCTGAACATATACATGTGCATGTAGGTCAGAATACCAACTCAAAACTATACGAAAATGGTGGCTACGAATACAGTAACGTCGCTTGAATATATTCATTCCTATGCTTTAGGTTCCAACAACATAATAACAGAACCTTCCAAGTATTTTGTTTGTTCCCTGCTTTTTTTATTTAAACTGTGTTGTCTCCTTATTATTACAAAATAGTCACAATGTACTCGTGATCTTTATACAGAATCAGATAGTTTCGTTTACTTGTGTTTTAGCGCATGAATATTATAATCGAGTCATTTTGTCACAATTTTAATATCTTAAATTCATACTTATTGAAGTCCTACATCATGACAATAAGTGTAGTACGTTTCGTATACGTTTCAATAGGCTATACTCAATTGTTGAGAATTCAATTTTAGCCGTAAGTACCATCCCCCCTTTCGAAATCAAGTGTTTTACAACCCAGTGCCCCGTGCTCATTATTCGAAAATTTCCGTCATGACCTACAATAGCCGGAAGGTGTACTTTTACTGAACGATTAAAAAACATATATAATGTCATATAATACTAGTACTTGGTTCACTCACGTAAGGTCCTAGTAACTATAGAATGAATATGTTATATTTTAGTATAGCATAACAACGCCACACAATGGCCCATTCAAACCCGCACGTTTAACATGTTGAAGAATTCCCCTTATGCAAACGACACAATAAATTGTGACAACACACGGAGAGCCATTACAACCCACTGAACTATAGCTATGGGGGTGCCTTTTTACTTTGATCGTGGATGTTCGTTTTACCCCCGCGTTTCCCCGGCAACGTCGTCGGGTGATTCGTGCCCGACGAGAATGCATCCCTTCACCGCATTCAATTGATTTTGCACAACCAAGTTTCTCTACATAGCGAGGTCTTGCGTTTTGTGCGGCGGCACAGCGTGCATGAATTCATATTGTGAGCGCGATCAGCCTAAAAGGGGGATCCAAGAAAAGTTAATCGTACACGATATTGTGTCCCTAATTGGAGAGATGTTACTTCCTCGTCATAATAAAATTACATGACTCCAGACTTAAAGGTGAAACACAATATAATTGTATCCGTTCGAAATACTGCCACGGACGAGAATATCATACCACAGCATTGAGTTCTTATTTGGAGTTGCAAAGTTGAAATAATCACGCTTGAAAATCTCAGAAGAACAACAGACTGTAACAACAACAACAAAAACGCGCCTATAATTTGATGAGATTTGCATGGTGTCAAAACACCATGCAAACATCGTGCGAAAATCTCATCAACACTCATTTACACTCTCTATTATTAAATAGAGAGTGTAAATGACGATGCATCACACCTTTATTATAAGACGCATGACAGATGCTCTATGCTATACCCACGTCAAATTCGTAAGGACGCCCCCCCCCCCATCTTCCCCAACAAAGGCACTAACCAAGGCTGCTGATCACAGAGGCAAAACAAAAGCTATATCAGTAGTTTTATACACAGTATGAGTACATCGATTTCTGGTTGGTATAATTACTGCCAGCGACCCTGGTCTCCATAGTGTTAACGATGTAGGGATGCATCATTATCTCCATCACGGAAGAGTAAACGCCAATTGTCATTATTGCGGAAAGGGGGTACACTATGCTGCGATGTCAGTGATGGCAACCTGTTCTATACAGTTGACTGCAGCAGTACAAAGAAATACATTATTGCATCCTCACATCAAAATATTCCATCATGTCCTCATCAGAAGTTCGTTTTCTTTTAATAATAACAATGTCCTTGTAATGTCAGTGGGCACGGACGGGTGGTGGTTAAGACGGTCAGGCAGTTGGTAACCACTTCAGTAGAGGTTTAAGAGGGGGAGTAACACACCAACCCTCCCAATGGCATTATTTGATATCAGTTCCAATCTCGTAATAGGCAGAATAAATCCGTAAATCTTGGTCACCCTCGGGGAAAACACTCGGTTTGCCAAACTCCCACTCTTCCTTATCCAGGTTCAGATACCTGGAATACCACCCACCCCCCTACTCAGGCGCCCCTGGCTCAAAACTCCTCGATACGCCAACACACAGACCGAACTTATCAAATCGTGTTGCTTATTTCATGCACAGCTCGGTATTTTTTTATTTATTTTTTTTTAGCTACAAGGTAAATTGTACCCTTTGAATGATTATTATTATTCTAAAAGCTGCTCACCAAGCAACGTCTTTCACATGTGACTTCTCTCAATTATTCTGTCTTTATCTTAATATTGTCCAGATGATATCGTGCACGTGGCCTCCATCCACCATAACAGCAGCCTAATTAGACTACGTCGACGGCTATTCTGCTGCTGCGGACGGTCGAAGCACATCCAGCCCTAAGCAAGGCCGTGTCCGAATGAAGCATCTTCGGCAACGACTACGGCTGTTGGCCGCAGCGACTACGGTTAAGAGGAGGCCTTTTCAGCGACGCAGCCGCAGCCACAGCCACAGCCACAGTTTAAGCCGTCAATTCGGACACAGTCTATGAAGCAACAAAACAATATCAAGACAATCATTTATGAACAAAACAAGGAAACAACAATATTGGATAAGTCGACACAAATTTTCACGGTAAAAACCTGCACACCAATGGCATCAGTGAACACACAACACGTGCACCAAAGCAACCCAAGCGTCTTGTGATCGCTCCCCTCTTGCCTATTGTTTGTGAAGGATCAAGAAACTCGATACTAGACTTTTGCACTGGTGGATTATCAACCATGATATGAAAAGATGGCCTATCACGAAGCTACCAGACTCTCGCCATAGGTTCCTTCTGTACTGCTCATGTTTGCATCAAGGAAATGAGCAGAGCTCAACCCTCATGACCAACTCACAAAACGTAGTTTTACTGCCGGGAACGTGTTGAATTCAAAGGAATTTAGTTTGGCTACATTGAACGGCGGTGAACATAGAATTCAAGTTCCTGCGTACAATCACCGGGCGAATGGGTGTGGGAATCTGCCTCGTAAAGAGAAACACGCAAACTCATTCCATTATTTGCTTGAGCTAGGTCAGAATTTGATTTTGAATCGACACGGCAATGGCTCGACGTTTGAAACAAGGCCGTGCTAACTACCGCCGCATCATCGCCCTGCCGGGTCGAGACAACTAAATTCCGATCATTTGTTATTTTGGCACAGAAGTGCAATGAGAGTTTGGGTTTTTTTTAAACCGGGACTGTAAAAATGACCATGTTCAATGCTGAATTATTTATGAAGACCTTATGCCCACGACGTCATTCGAGTAGGGCGCCCTCGGCTAGAGGTCAAAAGAATGCTGCTTATTGGCCCATCCTGTGCGCCGCGCGTGCATAGCTGCGTGTTTCCATTGTTTCGTCACCGTTTTACCTCTCAGATGGCGGCGTGATGACATCAATGCATAAGGTCTATACCACAAGGCAAGATCAGTATAATATATTTATAGAGTATGGTAATTAATCCCTAGGCCAATTATCAGGGAGCTGCAGAGCATATCCAAAACAATTATTTTCTGAGCACCAGAATGCATTTTTTATCAGTTAATTGTACCGACCAAAATGCTAATTGACATGCTAAGTGGGTGGTGTCTGCAAAGGTTCACTTATAGCATATTGTAATAAAGTACTATCAGCTGCTCTGTGCACGAGAGAACAGACAGCGCCCTCAACTAGTATGCAACTTGGGGTATAATTGATGTTTGAAACTTTGCGTGAAGTGGATAGTAAGAAGTAACTATTATTACTGGTAATATTGGTGCATGACAACACTCGAGAACCACCGGTCAATCACAACTCAGATTTTAAAATTGCCTCCCTTCAGGGCCGGCTACCGTTGCCCCAGCAGCAGTCCAACATTCTCCTAAAATACTACAAGAGTGCACCTTTTTCCGAAACGTCGATCGAGACCAAACCAACGGCTCTTCTCAGAGCCAACATTTATCCCTAGGGAGATTTACATATTAAGTAATAATTACTTCTTTAGTGTGGTGAGGCGAGATGGTTGGCTCAGGACAAGCCTGGCAATAGAATAGTTGTTTGAAATGTAAAGACAAATCAAAACTATTATACGGAGCACTTTTTAAAACGGTACACATTATTTATTATTGTGAGGCCACCTTGCTTTCCCCATTCAAAACCCAAATAAGCCATTTTGAAATATGATGGACACATTATGCTGGCGCTAATTAGGTTTGATTAAATCTGTCTGTATATACACCCAAACCAAACAGTGCACTTGTATATTGTCCACCATATCTCAAAAAGGCTAATGAACCAAACATGGGCTCGAAAGGGGAACAGGCCTGGTCCTATTATGAAATGAGAATACAAACTAGGCCTATAACTGTTAGTAGTCGGGAAACCTGACAATGATGCACAATCTATCCAAAAGGGAATAGAAGAACGTTTTGTATGCAATCTGATTGTAGAAAATGCAGAGTATCTCTTTAACATCAGTCTATTTGTTTTAAGTGGCGTTCTAAACTGCATGACGCCCTTTTATAACTGTATGCACCTCAAGTACACATGAGTTGTGTCGTCATTGATTACCAACGATTGCTGACCAATCATCTTCAAGACCTTAAACAGGGCATTTTAGTAGCTCCTTTGTACATTAGACGGTTAGATGTAAACTTTTTTTTTATGTTGACCTTTTGAATTCAGACCCGGGTTTGGCGAGTGAATTTGACAGTGCCAAAAGTAACCGTTGACTATGCGCACCAGTTCTTCATTCACGTCCAAGAGTACGGCAATCGGGAACTGTACATTATTCGCACGGAAATGATGATTGCGAAAGTTAAGACGTAAATTGGGCTAAATTGGATGGGGTTTTCCTCACGCATTTACAACTTAGAGTGTTTTTTTTTATTGTTCATCATTTCCCTTACAAAATATTAACGAATATAAAACTTAGATAACCAACGTCTCTTTATCCAATTAGAGTACGGACCAGCACTTTGCTCTTGCTCAATTAAATTTTGGCAAAATGACTATTGAACATTTGTTATAAAGCACAACATTAACAAAAATGGGATGCAAAACACCGATATACATTGATTTGGGAAATGTTTAAATCAAAAACTGTTCGTTTAAACAAAACTAACAAGTAACAGATAATTAATAGAACTTCAGTATAACAGCCTCTATAATTGCCACCCATGCTACAGCCTGATAGTGATCAAAACTGGTTGAAAACACCAATTGTTTTATCACACACAAACTCAACATCAGAAGTTAGTTCTCCAATGCATGTCCTAATGCGCATGATCGGCGCGCAAAGGATTCTGGGTGAAATCCGAGTCCAAGCAACAGTTGCTTGTACACTACAGCATTTCGTCCGTTCCCCAAGATGCATTGCGGTATATTTTTTTACGATGGCACTTCACATGTAGCCTACTCACCATTTGTGGTCAATTCCACGTAAAAAAAATAATATCCACTTCTTGATTCATTTTTGCATTACTTTTACCTGACCGTGCATAAGTAACCAGTTTCTGTCTGCTTCACATTGATGCGTGAATAATAATATTAGGTACTGGTCCATTGGTTCCACGGCTGATTGCGATACAGGCAGCAAATTTATGTTCTGTAGCACACGCTGGCTACGGGGTCAACAGTTAAGGGATAGGGAAGAACAGCCTATCCCTTACCTGTTGACTCCATAGCCGACGTGTGCTGCAGAAAAAAGCGCATACAGGCACATTCACTCGCCGATCCCCACCAGACTATCTGCTTTTAATGCATGCGAAAGGTGAACCAGGAACTGCAATTTTCGTTTACATGGGATCGATTTAAAAAAAAAAAAATGGATTTGAATGAGAATTGACTCGGAGGAACTGACTGAAACGAAGAGTGTCTCGTTGATTATCTTAGCAGCTAATTTGACTGTCTTTACTTTCGCAATATGTTGTGTTTTCATAATTTCATGAAATACTTAAATGATTGCTGGGTAAATATAAAAATATAACCCAGGAAACGTTTGTTTTTTTGTATACATCTTAAGATGTTTTAGAATGACATTTTAAATATAATTTTGTTATGTAAAGGAACACATTGCCTTCGGATTGGGCGTTTTGGGCTGTAAAAAGCGTTTGTTATGAAATGAATATGGTTGGAAAGGTATTAAATGTAAAATGTATTAAATGATCCACACAAATATGCCTTGAAATTGTGTGGTTTTCCTTTTACTTCGTGAACTAACACAGTCCGCCGTTTTGTAGAACCAAATGTTTGTCTCTACAAAATGGCGGACCATGTTAGTTCACGAAATGAAAGGAAAAACCACACAGATTCGAGGGATATTTATGTGACTCATTATATTCTGCTTTTAAAACATTTTTCCAACAATATTCGTTTCATAACAAACTTTTGTATAGCCCAAAGCGCCCAATCCGAAGACAACGTGTCCCTTTAAAGACACTGGACAATATTGGTAATTGTCAAAGACCAGTCTTCTCACTTGGTGTATCTCAACATATGGATAAAATAACAAACCTGTAAAAACTTGAGCTCAATTGGTCGTCGAAGTTGCGAGATAACTATTAAAGAAAAAACACCCTTGTCACACGAAGTTGTGTGCTTTCAGATGGTTGATTTCGAGACCTCAAAATCTAATTCTGAGGTCTCGAAATCAAATTTGTGGAAAATTACTTCTTTCTCGAAAACTATGTCACTTCAGAGGAAGCCGTTTCTCACAATGTTTTATACTGTCAACCTCTCCCCATTACTCAGTACCAAGTAAGGTTTTATGCTAATAATTATTTTGAGTAATTACCAATAGTGTCCACTGCCTTTAACAACAATGCTATTATTAATGTTTTACCTACAAGTTATGTTGCTCTTGAAGAATATTTATACTGATTTTCGTTGCAGGCAACTCAGAGTATACCAATAAGTGCAAAGTTCAAGTACGTATGTTTTGTACTTCGATCACAATATTATAAAATCACTTTAAAAAAAAATGAAATAAGTATTTAGTAATTAAAATAAAGTTGAATTAGATTCATGGACACAATCAAAACATTAATCCTACAATAAAACAATTGAACTATTATAATGTATGAATTACAACCGGTTGTTTTCATTTCATCTAGGTCAGAGGTAATTTACGATGATTGGTACTGATCAAAAAATTAATGGCCACTGTTTGATAAGAAATGTTGACTGCTTTAAATAAACTTGACACTTGTCAATTTTCTTGAGAACCATTTCCTCAATACTCGATTCTTGAGTTCTATTTGCAAATCAATTTTATTAAAAGGGGTGGTCGGGTTGGCGAAGCGGTGTCTGTTCTTTGCCTTCCATCTCGAAGACCTCGGTTTGAATCCCGCCGGGGCACTATGTGGATTGGGTTTTCAGTCCCGACCTGATTGCGATGGGTTTTTCCCTGGACTAATTCTCTAATTTTCCTCCCACTTCTACAACTGAAACTTCTTTCATTGCCTTCTCTTCATGTGGCTCTTGACTAGTCTGGTGATTAAGTTCGCTTTTCTGAGAGTCGTTGGTTTCAGAACCAGAATAAATAATGAAAGAAAGGCTTAGCAGAGCATGACTCAGACGGAATGAAAATGCTACATGTTTGACGAATCGTTCATTTTCCGAAATTGTGTTTTGTTTGTTTGTTTGTTCGTTTCAAATTAGTGCGTTTCATTTGTCTCTTTGTCTGTCTGTAAGAAAGATATCCCAAAAAGTGAAGGTAGGATTTCCTCGAACTAGAACGATTAATTACCTTTAAAATGGTTTAGCTAGGGAATGTTTTTGAATTGGCTTTACATTAGAGACGGACGCTGGTGCTCGTATTAAATGACAATTTCTTACTCGTTACTGACTTACTTCAAGTTCAACATTCACGTGGACAGTCCACCTGACACTGAGAGCATGAGTTTCGCAATTCTTGCAGAGCTGCGGATTTAGAACAGCATGCAGGCGCATGGTCAAATGTCCAGACTTACGCTCGTTCTTTTCATCACCAGAGCAGGCTCAGATATTATAGAACAGATTCACGTCGGTTCATTCCTGTCGGATCATGCTGCCGTTTCATTCACTTGTGGCCCTCAAAGAACCTTCAACTCCAGTTAAGACAGTGTCATACAGGATGAAATCAATCCTGGATTACTTTCTCTGTATCTTCGCACCTCTTACACCATGTTATGTTAGACCGTGTATAAACATAACAAGTCTATCTCAACGAGTACATTTATTTTCTACAAAACAAAGGCTTGTGCTATTCCTGAACAATTATACTTAGCCATTGAAATGTAAGACTATTCTCATCCGACCTGACAGCACATTCCTTGGTACTTTGAGGACGCCTTATAGAGCCTAAGCGCAATGTACGGCGTGCAGAGAGAGACGTTAGCCAGCGTCACATTGGAACAAAAATTGTGTTATTGTGTCGCAAAACTTTACAATTTGAAAACAATGACAAATAAAGACTGAATACATGAGTTCTTAGATAATGGAACGCTCCATATAACTCGAATCATTTATTCAACAGGATGGTCAAGAACCTCCTTGGTATTTCAAAGACTGCTGCTTTAACAATCAAGTGCTACCTTGTATCTTGCAAACGCATTCTGCGTCTTCTTTGCTTAATGATACAAAGGAATGTTGATTCAACAATATGAGTCTGAAGCCACAGTTAACTCCTTTGATCCAGCTCCAACGTGGATGGTATCCTGGCGAAGCCCTTGCTCCCAGCACAAATGTCACACGTAATCCCTCGCTGGTGAACAGCCGAGGTGTCCACAAAGATCCAATTGACATTATGTGAAATTTTGCCAAGAAAAAGAGGGCTTCGAATCAGAACAGTTGTGTGCAAACACTGAGACAATGTCTACTCTGCTGTTTGTCTCCAAAGCAGAGAGTTGTCCTATATGCCAACTCACGCAAGTGTGTAAACACCTGTAATCGGGAACCTCCTATTGTCCCTCTTTTGTTTGTACTCTAACTTTTTGGCAACAGCTCTCATTGGTTTTGTACACGTTTTCCAACTGGGGACCTTTCCCCAAACGGGGACCCTATTGTCCTCTTTTGTTATAGGTCCCCGGTTTGAATGTGTATACCTACCAATGACAATCTTTCAAATGATAGGCAGTCATTATACAGACAAGGGTATGTCTATATAAACAGTGTGTGTACTACTCTAGTGTCTTAGTTTCAAATGTCAATAATCGGATCGTCGGTTCTTCTTGTACTTATTGAGTTATATTTTGCCTTCGATGGCATCAGATACTCGGCTTGACTTCACTAGCGTAGCTCAACAACGTGTCAAGTCTGTATACCTTGATGAGAGAGATGAAATTGTGCCCTTGTTTGTGGAGTCCCAAATGGCTCTGTAATAGTCTTCTCTTCTCACAACATATACACTGCCTTTGGCTGACATTGCCAGACAGTAACACCACTTGCATTTCTATACTGTTGACCTCAACGCCCAGTTTTTACTTGGCCTTTCCACCTGGTGTTGATACCAAATTTATCTTTCATACAAATAATCACTTCCAGTCATGGATGAGCTGCAAATTTTCTGCATTTTAAAAACACAATTTCGAATTCTTGGAGTCTTATTGGATCTCGGTTTGATCACTCGAAGTTTATCTCACCACAACTCACCATCATTGACCATGAGCTGTTGTCATTCTCAAACTGTCTTCGCAAATGTGTAAGGAAGTTGTGTTTTACCGTGCTTTTTTTCTTCACATCTGGATTGTTGCAAAGCTCCGACTGGTCTTCCAGCTACCATGTACTTCTATATCTTGATTGCAACATGTCCTGAATAGTGTGAAGCGTGGACCATTGTCCAATGTTAAGATCACAACCTCACTTCTCTGGTTGTGTGAGAGCTACAAAGGCTTCCAATAACCAAGAGGGTCTGATTTAAGATTTGCCTCCTCGCTTTTAAGATCCTGCGTAGACGTGCTCAACAAAGACATGTTAGAATCACCGCGAGCCTATCATATTAAGTCAAGCAAACAGGTCATGTTCGCAGATCTTATAGTTCACATTAGTTGAAACAAGAACTAGAACAGTTCGCTGTGGTCAGCGCGCCTTTTTTGAGGCCACACTTTTGGAAGAAGCTCCCTCCTACCCTTCCGCCAAACAACACCATCGGGCATCTTCAAGACGGACCTGAAATCGCGTTTGCCTCCAATTGCTAGTTATTTCACTTCGATTTGATTCCATTCAAGTCAACGTGTATTTCATACTTTTCTTTTCAAAATAAAACACATTATTATACAATAGATTACATAATAATAGAAAGAAATTAGACTTGAACATTACCTTTGTTTGTCACACTGCTTATGACGTGTGTGGGAGCGCCGGAACATCCGGAACTTTTTGTTGCTCCATGAAGTTGTGATTTTTACGTTTTTTGAGAAAGACGAGAGAACACAGCCACTGGTGAGAGTTTCGCCTATGTGTGGAGCATTTTGGGCATTCAGATCAGCGCGCAGTCAAATTTTCACCCCGTGCTCAGCCTGACGGTGATAATATGCGTTTCCGATCCGTGCTTTCTAGTTCACGCAATGCTTTAATGTATGATTGAAAAAGAACTTTGTGTGTAGGTAAGTATTCTTTCCAATTCGCATTAAATGGACGTGTTACCTTTGAATTGGGCGCTTTGGGCTTTAAAAGCGTTTGTTATAATGAAATGAATATGATTGGAAAGATGTTCTAAGAGTAGAATAAAATGAGTCACACAAATATCCCTTTAAAATTGTGTGGTTTTCCTTTCGTGAACTAACACGGTCCACCATTTTGTGGAGTCAAAAATTTGGTTCTACAAAATGGCGAACCGTGTAAGTTCACGACATGCACGAGGTAAAAGGAAAACCACACAATTTCGAGGTAGGTTTGTGTGAATCATTATATTCTACTTTTAAAACATCTGTCCAACCAACTTCATTTCATAACAGACGCTTGTTATAGCCCAAAGCGCCCAAATCCGAAGGCAACGTGTCCCTTTAAAGCAATATTTTCGAACATGTGAACATCACACCATGCCACTTGAAAGAATGTCAGCGTGAATCAGATTGACATTGCCAAGATCAATAAAAAATATCATGTAGCATTCGGTAGATGTAGTCCTATTCGAATTGGAATGGCCAGACTTTAACAGATTTTTCACCAGCGAAATCATGTAAAATTTTCAGAGACCAAAATAATGTCCTGACAGATCCAATCATATTCAAAGTTAAAACCGATTTCACATTTGACCGGAAGAAAAATATTACAAAGGCAATATATATTACTTGCCCATAAAGTCCGTTTCCTTCTCAATTTTGTTAGTAAGTACAACAAATACATGAGCCAATATTTCCGAAGGTAAACGTCTCTATATTATTATCTTAAAAATAATTGACAAAATTTAAAGCACAACATGTAGACGTTATTGCTTTTACGTTGAAAGCGGAAATGGCAGGAACGGTCTCAAGAGGGCTACCATAGAATCCCTATACGTTCAAAAAGGTCGCTAGTCTATAACAAGACATTACGAGTCAGTGACAGCCAGACTATAATCGTGCTTATGTATGCACATTCATGAGTTTGCCAAGCTCGCACAGGTATATCAGCCATCTATCAATATTGGCCAAAATATCACATATCATTTTCATTTGTAATTAACTAGATAGTTTTTATTAGAAATTTGCGGTCGGTGTATATAAATATATATACAGTTGGAAATCAAACATCTTGCTTTCTTTTGACCACGTTTAACAGCGGTCTTGTTGGCTGACTTGTACACGATTCTGTGACTCTCTCCCAAAAGGGATAATACATATTGGTGATTGCAAAATAACATTTACCCATTCGTAGTGTTCTAGTTGTTCAATAGACCGTATTGAATATGACGTCACCATTCGAAAACCTGCCCTACAACATGGCGTCTGTGAGCGTGTGCGTGTGCGTGTGCGTACGTGTGCCGTAGAAATCAAACCGGGAACGCTGCGCGCTGCGTGCTTCATTGATGTACGCGTTTAGACGCGCATACGGTTTGCTTACAAGATGGTGACTTTCATAGCAACAAAGCGGTCGATAAGCACGCCATCTATACATCAGCCTGTGAAAATGTTGGTTACGTTTCAGTGAAAATGCCGAAAAACGTTTTGTACGACATTTTGCTAACGTTCGTAAGAATTTAACTTTGTGCTTATTTTTCCAATGCAGCAATAAAACGGTGATTTGAGTCTTCACATGCTATTTGACAGTGTACCTTAGACGGACATTACTTCCTCTAGAGGATTGGTACTGATTTTAACATTTATAATCAGTAGGCTTTCCGATTCAAATTAACATTTTGTCCTATAATTAAGAACCTTTTAACGGTGGTCCCTTAATGGGCTTCAATTAATCACAGCCGATGTGAGTTATTGTTAACTTGTATACCAGGTGGTCAAGATTCATTTCTTTAAATTCATTTGATTTCCACACCGAAGCACATTAACCAACATATGTAAAGTATAGAAGTACCAATGAGTTAATAAAATGTTGTACGCGAGAAAAAGAAAAAGAAAACAAACTAAAACAAGCAGCAAAGTTGTGGAGGGGGTTAGCAAAAAGCAGTCTGGATCAGGGTTGTTCAACCAAGAGTATGGAAGTTCGTTCCCCCTCCCCCACCTTGAGATCTTAACCTTTGTGATTAAAACTTACCAGAATATAATGTTACGTTTAACAAACTTTTATGAAGTATAACTCAATGTTTAAAGCTACGTTTTTATTTTCACACCACTGACAATAATGTATTTGTTTTGTACCTCAAAAACTGGACAGTGCTTTAACCAATCTTGTCAACGTTTTCATGGCTCAAAAATGCAAACGTAAACTATAGTTAATTTGCCAGAAGTGCCCCGGGCCCTTTAGGGAAATGGTAGCACCCACTTGTACTCCCCACAATAACCTTATGTACCCCGCCCCGATGGTTGAAACGTAGAACTGAATGCACCGATAATGCAATGTTTGTAACACTAAACAATAAACAGTGAGTTAACAATAGGAAACAACAACAGCAACCAACGATAAACATAATGTAATAAAGGTCAAACCACGAGCTCCCTCTGAAAGCCATTCACGCCATCAAATCTCAACTGATAAATCATCTGAGAGAACAAGAGTGACATCTCAAGGTAAGAACATTTTTTTCTGAGTGTGTCCATGAATCTTGTACATGTTAGCTTTCAATAATAATATAGTGCTCCACCGATGTCGTCTTATACTTCACAGCGTTCAGCCGTGGAGGAAGAGCGCCCTTTTAGTAATATCCACAGTGGACACAAGTGATCAAAACGTATGATACAACCAAAGATGCACGGTAACTGACTGATATTAAAGATGGAACCTGTCAAAATTATCCACAAAGATCCAAGCGGGTAAATTTCATTTCAATAGAGTGTTTGACGAGATTAAGATGACACTAAATCAATTTGTTATACCTCTGTCTTGAATGCTGTATTTTCATTGGCGCAGAACGATCACATGAGCGGGTAACAAATATCCATGTACCACTCTCCTCTCACGCGCGCTCGCGGCGTACAACTTTATGTGCAGCAAAGGATCGAGATTATCATCGTTTCGATGAAATTGGAGTCCTTCAGATGAGGAAAATATTACTAAGAATTCAAGACAGAGGTATAACAAAACAATTGTTTCCTGCTGGGACATGGTCCATGGGTTTTGTACACCCTCGTGGGCAAATGGCACCCTCGGCTTTCGCCTCGGGTGCCATTTGCCCCCTCGGGTGTACAAAACACCATGGACCATGTCACCATTGTATAATGTCTCACGCGTGTAATTTTTAGGGTGTAAAAAGAAGCATGATACAACGCGTTTGGAAAATTCACTGCAATAATGGATGTTGAAGAGAAGTCTGTAGCATTGATAATGATTGTGAACTTAAGGAATACTGTGAAAGTTTATACTTCACCAGTATATTGGAAAGGTACATCAAAAACTGCCATGTCGGAGAAGCCTGTCACCCAAATTTCATTTCTTACTGCAATTTAGCTATACAAGTAAACTTAAAGACTCAACCGCAATCATGTATGTCGACCGGATAAACCGAGGACTTTTTGTTCTTTCATTGTTTTGTACACAAATTCAAACTGATGACATTTATGTTGTTTTATATATCATGTTCAATGGGTCCTCCCCCCCGCCCCGCCCCCGCACCACCCCACTTCAAATTCATTGATGACGCCCACAGTCAACCAAAACCTTCGCCAGGCGACCCCGCAACACCTGGGTGCACCAGTTAGAGTAGTCTAGAAACTAGAGTCCTAAAGGTCAACACACTAGGTACAGCCTCAAGTCCCTCCGGATTCTGAAGAGTAATGCCGCTTCCGAGTCAAGCACTTCGGCTACGGCTACGGCTACGGCTATGGCTACGGCTATGACCGATGGCTGCAATGACAACAGTGATGACGAATAGGCCTTTTTATGCGGTCCAGTCATAGCCACTGCCGAAGCATTCAATTCGGACATGGGCTGACCATGGCCTTACCCTTAACACAATTGTGCAAATTCCGTTAAAGGGAAGGTATACATTTGGCAATTAAGTATCAAAAAATTAATGACCATAAAGACTTACTTGGTAAAGAGCACTGGGGAGCTGTTGATATTATAAGACATTGTTAGAAACGAACCACTTTGAAGTAACGTAGTTTTAGAGAAAGGGGTAATTTTTCACCCAAACAATTTGAGTCTCCGGTATGAAGCCTTTCTCATGCATCTGAAAGTACACAATTCTATGCAACAAGGGCGGGCTTTTTCTGTCATCATTCCCTTGCAACTTCGATGACCAGTTAAAGAGGTTGGGCCACGCTAGAGGTCACTCTTTAAAAAACAGTTTTACATCCCTAAATGCACCTATATCTACCAAGAAAACACTGTGACAGAGTTATAGAATGAATGGTTATTCGTTTACAACGCAGTTTCCAAGCGCTTGCCTCTTTTCACCCCCGCCTTCAGGCAAAATCGGAACAACAGCAGTCGGTGCCTGAAAGCCGTCTCAAAAAATTCAAAAGAGTAGGGACGTCGCAGTACGTACTCCTCTGTCAAACGGCTGTTCGTTGTTACTCATTGAAGCATTGCTCAGTACAGACCATCTGGGAATTCAGTACGTATAGTGACGTCATGTTTTGTTTGCTGCCCTCATTTACGGGATTTTTATAAATTTAGGCGGCGGGCCAGTGAAAGGAGTAGAAACTCCCTGCAAATATCACTTCTTTTGTTAATGTAATGTTAACAAAAATGCAACAAACTATAGAAAGCAGAAAACTAAAAAAGAACGTAAACTTCAATCACCATGGCACATCCTCTTTAAGCCAAGTTCACAGGTTGTTTATTTTATGCATATGTTAAGATACACCAAGTGAGGACACTGGTCTAAACAGCATCGATATCAACGACATAAACATACATGCTTTTTCTTTGCATGCAAATAGCCCACAGGTTCAACTTATAGAGGTAAGTTTTCTACCTGTCTTGTTATTCCCCTTTAATCGACAAAATAATTTTAGTTTTTAAATAAGCACCGTACATTAACCAAAATGTAATAAGATCATAACATTGTATGATTTACGTTTGAGTAAAAACAATGCAAACGGAATAGTACGACCGTTTCTTGTGCCATACGTAAATCAAAATAAGACACGAATTGAACAAATTCTTCGCACCTGCAGGTGCGAAGAATGGTAGTCTTTCAACAACAACATATTTTCATTTGACAAATTACTTGATTATCAAGTTATAAGACGTCATTTAATAAACCACAAGGGAAACCGACTGGGTAAAATAAAAATGAAAAAAATGGGGTTGAACAAAGGAAATATTTTGATTGCAGCAGTTGAAATAAGCCCAATATGAAAGTGCAAAAAAAACCCGTTATATCCACAGAAAATATGATAATCGAATTTGATGAAATTGTTCAGTTTGGTTGAATGGTTGGTACTAACACCGTACAGTAGTCTACACTTCCTACAATGGTACAGAGCTGTGTATCGAGAGAGTTGCAACATGGAGGAACTAGTTTTCTTTGGTCACATGAATACTGGACGCCATTTTCGGTTCAAATGTAGCACAACCTTATTGCAGCAATCGAACGGTCATTTGACAGTCCTCAAAATGATGGTTGACAGTATACAAGACGCCATTCCCTTTCCCACGTCCCCCCACACGGAAAAGGTCATGGCGCCGCTGTTTTACTCTATACATCACGGAATTCCGAGTTTCCGAGATACCATGTCTGTGAATTCCGAGCTTCAGATCATTGAATTCCGAGTTTCAGAGATACATTATCATTGAATTCCGAGTTTCAGAGATACATTATCATTGAATTCCGAGCTTCAGAGATACATTATCATTGAATTCCGAGTTTCAGAGATACATTATCATTGAATTCCGAGTTTCAGAGATACATTATCATTGAATTCCGAGTTTCAGGGATACATTATCATTGAATTCCGAGTTTCAGAGATATCTTATTGTTTAAAGAGGAATTCCAAACCAGGATTCAGAGTCAGGGAACACTAAGAAAACACTAAACAAAGCATTCAGCCAAAACTGCTCTCTCGCAACACACGGGCCCAATACCAAGCATACGAATCAAAAATACGATACATCGTACCTATCATGAACAGGTTACCAGGCGATTAATTTCGCGTTTCCATGAAAACAAAAATATTTTTCTGAGATTTCTCGGTTTTAAAGTGAAGGCAATTTAAGCTTCCGTACTGACTTGGTGTACGTGTACACCTATAGACTAAATTTCCCTTTAAGGTGTATAGCGTGACAATTGCACACATAATTTGTTCATGACTTTCTACCAAGGCGTGAATTTCAATTGAAGAGGCAAATCTTGAGGGAGTTGGTCAGAGTGTTATAAAGTGCTGCGGCAAAGAAATCAAGAGTGACATTCAGCACTGGTGACATCCCAAGTAACTTAAGTCAATATTTGAATGTGCATACATAAATGATGCATTTTAAATAAATCAAAATGTCTTGTTCCCCCCTAGTATTGAATTTCCCGGATACACTCGAGTTGGCCAGGGGAAACGGTGGGACTGTTTGCCCTTCAGCAGTTCGTGGAAACCTCGCCTTCTTGCTTACATATTTTATTAACGTACGAAAGAGGCTCATGCCAATAAAAGCAAAGCAGCCAGAGGCAAGACAGGTGTTATGGTATGCAGTGGCAGGTGCGCCAACAGAAAAAAGCGCGGGAAAAGACAAACAAAAGGGTGAGGTTGAAGACAGACTTTGTTTATGGTAGCTCGTCATCGTTTCGCTTTCAAATAATGAGAGAGTTTGTGAAATTTGAGTTTTCTGTCCTCCACCAATAGTGATGTGTAAGCCAGGCTACGCTTACTGTAGGCTTCGGATGGTTGCTCTGAGTATAAATATGATCCATTAATGTGGTTATTTATTTAATTTACCCTCCCCCCCCCCAACAACAACAAAAAAGAGAGCAATATTTTTGAGAAAACGTCGTGTACAACACATAATGCAGGAGTGTGTACTCTTTACGCATGTGGGTTCGACTCAACAACGTAAGTGTAGATCCGTGCCTGTCACAGAATCCGAACCATAAAGTGAACACATGAGAAAGACAGAAAAAAAACACTCAAAACATGGACTTCAAATCTGCACTGTCACCGCTTAGTGCAAGGTATCCCAAGTAATTCTAGAATAAAAAGATACCATCGGAGATATCAAGGTGTGTGATTTGATAAGTCCATTGGCGCTGGGAAAGTACGCAAGCCGTAATTAGATAGCAGCAACTAACCACGGCTAATATTACTACACGTTGACACTACATTTACATTCTCACGTACTATCAAATTGTTGGCGTTGGCACTTGATTTCTTCTCCTATTACATAAAGTGCATCTGATTTTTATTTATTTTTTTGTACGAGAGATTCGTTATTAATGGTAAAAAGAATCCGGTGGCTCAAAGAACAAGGAAGGGAAATGGGGCGCCGGTGAAATTTCCTCGGTAGAAATTGCTGTTTGAAAAGAGTGCGTTGATCTCAGTATTCATTTCCAGTGATCCCAAATCTGTGAGTTTTTTTAAACGACAACAATACTAAAAATCAACAACAACAACAACAGCTTCATCCCTTAATGCTTACACTTTCCTACTTAATTTTTTTAAATCATTTCAGTGTACTTTTGAATAATTTATGTTGTTACATCAAAAAGGCACATTATAAGAGATACATAATGAGAAAACAAAAATATATAAATATAAGCTTAACTGATACTTTCCAATCCAAAATGTTTTATCGCCTTTTTAGTTTTTGTTTTAATTTTTTTTAAAACAAAAATAGAAAATAAAAAGCATATTGATAAGGATTCAAAATGCAACTTCTTATTAAAATCTGTACAGGTATCAAAATATCCGATTTCATTCACTGACTGCGTGAACAGAGAATCTGAAGCACACTGCACTGTGCTAGGAACTCAAATTCAAATGAGTGATTTTATAAGTGGGAATAAATAAATAAAATATGGCATCGGATATGGCGTGAAATTATCAAATTACAATCAGTCTCACTTTAACCCAACTCCCTCCGAGTCTTGGCCGCAAAATGCCCCTAATCCATCAAAATACTTCACTCTATGGAAACTAAACACCGGAATGTTAGGACCATGGACATAAATTATTACATGTATGCTTGGCTCTATAATGAGTGCACGCAGGTAAAAATGACAACCCCCCCCCTCCCCTTGATGAGAGTGTGTGTTGGGGTTCTCTACAAAATCCATCAACATACTCTACTCTATGGTTACTCAGTACTGAATGGTTTGGAGTAGGGCAATGTATGCCTGACTTCATAATTAAGAGTGGGTAGTTAGAGAGTACCATCCAATCCACTAATGTGATGGATAATGAGGAATTTGGGACCGTTAGGATATTACTTTACCTAGGGATGTTAAATATAAGACACATTATCAAGTACTGAGCACCCAACATTACTTTTTTACTCCTGGGCCCAATTTTTCATGAAGGGTGCGTAAGCACAAAAAGTAGCTAAGCGTAATAAATTATGCTTACCAGAATAAGCTTACCGGTCAAAATACCTTTTGTGCCTGGTATCCTGCTCATTTAGGCTAAGCAGAAAATTGTAAAACGATATTTTATTCTTCAGCAGCTCTATGAAATTTGGCCCAGCTAAATTCCTAAATCCAAAAGGCACATCAGAAACTATCTCGTATATATTTATGAATATGCAGCTTTGTCAACCTGTTTTCATCAATATCAAGAAATGCAAAAGTAAAAACTTGGCTTCAATGCGACAGCAGTCAACACAGGCTGGACTCCATCTGGCAATTATGGCATCGACAATGATAATAATATTAATAATAATATGTACTAATTATGTGCTTTCCAAGAAAAGCAGGCTTCTCAAAGTGCCTTACATATATATATTACCCCTGTTGATTTGGCCTGCAGCATTCCTAGCATCATCTTAAGTCCTCAAGAGCAGCGCCAGCAGACAAATTGGCGCACAGGGTGCTAATAATTCACACCATAGTGCTAGCCAGAAGGGTGTCTGGGTGTCTTTTGGACACCCTTTTAGAAATGTGGACACCCTGTTTTATCTGTCATTTACATGTACATGTATTGTAAGTGAACAATTTGGACACCCAGTTTTTAAAGTTCCAGCAAACTTGAACACCCTTTTACCAAATCCTGGCTAAAACCTTGATTCACATCAACAACCTCTAGCCTCCCAGGTACCCGTTTACTCCTGGATAATGAGAAGCAATTATACTCCCGCCCAACCACACAAATGTCACAACCGAGATTCAAACCCACAGTCGAGTACGACGCTCAAGACCGTTCGGCCATGAGACACTACGTTGGTGGTCAACATGTCTGTGATGTTAATACAAGATCAAGATTGGGCCTAGAATTCCAATATTTTAATAAGGAATATGTTTCCAAATACTCTTCACAATTGCATCTTTCAGTTACTCCTGACGCAAGAGTTATCATTGCCTTAAAGAAGGAACATGGTTAGAAGAAGGATTCTAAGCTGATAGGTCAACCAGCCATTATGACTACCCAGCAATAGGAAGTCACAACTGAATTATAAAGCCACTTACTCGACATAACAAGAGGACTTCAAGTAGTGAATTAACTTCCACTAGTCAGAGACAAAAACATTAAGAATGGTAAATATTTGTATCTGACATTATGTTGGTTTTTTTACAATTCAATGTACCTTTGAACACTCTTCTCAAGATATTCAGGTGTTTATTTATTCACACATCCAACAGCACTATTAGCGCCAATAACAGGATGAATAGGAATCGAGAAGAAACGTTTAGTTTTAGATGATTGAGGAAAACCCCAATGAAAACCCAGTCCACATGCAAGGCTCCGGTCTGAGGGGGGATTTGAACCGGGGTCCACCGAGGTGAAAGGCAGGGTGAGAAACCACTGGGCCAACCTGATCCCCATATGCATGAGGCATTTCAGTTACCTTGTCTGCTGTCCTCAACTTGACACCCCTACGCCCGATGGGTTGTCTTCCACTTTGGAATCGTCTGTGCTGACAACGGCTGCTTCCATTTTAGGATCAGGGGGTTTCATATCTGCACCTGGGGGTCTGGATGCCATGATGGAGTCAGGAACGGGCACGCCCAGCATGTCTGGGAGCATCCACGGCATGAGCCAACCCACAAGAGGTGTGCTGCCGGGTGTGTAATGAGTCTGCTTGTGGTAAAAAAGGATGCCGTCTAACTCTGCCTGCAAAAATAAAATGTTGAGAACAAACTATTATTATTATCTGGTAATGGAGCCAATTAATCATCAAAAGTAACTAACACTGTAACCTATCGACCTGGTGAAACCAAAGGATGACGGTGTAACATTCTTCAGTATTAAATGTTGAGAGAAACCCCCAACAAACATAATAACCCATGTAAATTAGATAAGGACTGAAAATCAAACCTACATGCAAAGCTCTGGTGGGAATCGTACTGGAGTCCATGGAGGAGAAAGGCAAGGGCAAAAACTGCAAGTCAGCCTGATCCCCAACAGTACATTGACAACAATCATTAAGTGGTTAAAAGCGTGTGTTCACCTGGGAGAACTGGGCCTGTACATAAATAGTCTGAAAATGATTGATGCATTTTACAGTTTATCAAATCATTTTGAGCCTGGAAGAAGGGCAGAAGGCTCTAGGCCCTTTTTCAACAAACACAAAGTACCCTTGTCCTGTAACAGAAGGCAGTAAGCAATCAAATGGCTCCCGACAAAAAAATATGACAATGAGGTTACATTTTTGTTGCTAGAATTGACATGTTGCCCCCAAACACAAGTTTTCTCATTCCCACGCAGAATTTAACCGTCCTATTTATAAATTGCAGAAAATCAAACTTTATTGTCACTTTTCATTTTTGCACATAAATTGCTTATGCCCTTTCTCCGGTAACTTTTCAGTATGCCCTTCTTCCCAATCTTCCGGGCACACGACCAAACGTGAACATTGCATGTTGCCGCACGCTTGTCATAATTTACAAAGGAGAGCAATTTTTCAGGAGTTAATTCCGGCTCCGACCTTTTTTTCCAGTCTCAAAAGCCAATCGCCAGATAGTTGTCTTTGTTAATCATTGATCACATAATCAGAGGCAGTCTCTCGCAAGGTCTCTTTAATCCTTCAGGTATTAAAATAATCCCTTCAGGGATTAGATAACCCAGGTGGATTATGTTTCCCATGGTAACAGAGTAAGTGGGTCTGCAACATGATGCAACTTGTTGAGCCACATGGATCAGAAAATAAATCAGAAAACAAATGGAAAATGATCATTAGAGAAATGTCAGAGGCCTCTTCAGAAATTTGTCTTTTACCCTTTAGAGAATATAGCGGCTGCACCCAGCTGCAACCGGCTTGAACCGGCTTGAACCAAAATGCCTATAGCTGATGCAAATGGCTGCAAGACTTGATGTACTGTATTTTTACTGAACAAAAAAAAAAAATTTAAGTAAAGGTCAAGTCCTGAATTGACTTTATTATCCAATGTTTCCCATGTTAATGAAATAGTAGAGATACATTCTAAAACCAAATTTTACCCTTTCATATTATCGCAGGCATATTTTACTGACAATTTTAGTCAAAAAATCTATAATGTAAGTCAAGTCTGGGCATATGGTGATGACTATAAATATTTAAAATTAATAATTTTGATTGAATTAAAATGGTTTATTCATAGAAAAAATGTATTTGTGGCCACAAAATTCCTGCTTCATATTAGGACACTTTTACTTTCAAATTTAGTCAAAAAATATATGATGCAAGTCAAGTCTGAGCGTATGGAAATGATTATAAAATAACCAAAATAAATAGTTCTGACTTGTAAAATGTATTTACGGCCACAGGCCAAATTTTAAAATGTGTACAAAACTGTAGTACTGCAATACACAGTTTAAAATAAAGAGAATGAATATTAAAATAAAGCATACAAAAGGTCTTTATATACCTTTGTGAAGAAAAAATGTATGTAAAAAAAAAAGTAATGTATCAGATGAACACAATGATTTAAAAACTATTTAAAAAATGAATTGGCTCTTCAGAGTTAAACTTTAAAGATACAGAATTTTTAATGATTAACGAAATTTGGAACCATTTTTTTTCAATTTCAAACTTGCTTTTTTCAAAAACAGGTATGCTGAGTTTTTGAAATAATGATACCCATTTATACATTTATAGCTTGTAGATGATGTGGCGCAATATGCTGGCAGTTATACACCAGAAACACGAGGGCAAACTCCTTCTCTTAATCATAACACGTACTGCACCCCACAACAAACATGACATGTGACTTTGCATCCCATCCGCAGGACGATCCAATAATGGTCGAGTGTCTTGCTCAGGGGCACAAGTACCATGACCAGGGGTCGATTACACAAAACCCTTCCTAACTTAGGATCAATCCTAGGATTTAGGACACGTTAAACCCTTCTTATCTTTTGTGAAATCGTTCCTAGGAAGTGTCCAAAGTTAGGACTAGTTACTCGTCCTAACTCAAGATAAGACGAGTCCCAACTCTTTGTGAAATTGACCCCAGGACCCCAACTGAGAACACCAGATCCTGAGTTTGGTGCTACAGATCGCTCAGCCACAACACTCCAAAGAAAGGGTTATTCCTGAAACCCAACTGAGCTTTTTGTTTAGTGGTTCAATAAAATACTGCTTATTTTGTAAAAATTGTTCCCCCCTCGAGCCCTGCAGTAAAAAAGAACATTCACTTGTGTGGTGAAATGAATCTTGAAGTAACTACATGCATTACATCAGACATCTGGATGTTTCTACATAACTTAAAGGTAGGGTCATAGATTGGTAACTACTCCAAAAATGAATGACCGTAAAAAGTTACTTGGTGAGAAGCACTCCAGTTGTTAATAGTAATGTAGTAAATATTATTTTGAGAAAGGATTTTCCTTTGAAGTAATAAAGGTTTAACATCTGAATCTGAGAAAAGTTTCATGCATGAATTTTGTTTCCAGATTTCTGAGGGTTGGTGTCCGTTCACGAATGCTGCGGCCAGAGATGCAGTTGGTAACCACTGTCACCTTGCTAAATGTAGATGGATTCAACATTTTCTGTGAAAATACCGTGACAGTTTTGTGCCGTTTTCTCAGCAAGTAGACACTGTATTCAGCTGAAACTTTCACATGTGACTTTAATTGTATCTTTCTTTAGAATGTTGCTTATAAATCAGCAATCTATGACCCTACCAGTATGTATTTTACATCATACATGTAAAAAGCAAAACCATCAGGATTTTTGTCATTTTCCTTATGCAACAATTACACAGTCATTGTAAATTAGTTTTTGAAAAGAAGCTCAGAACTGTACCTGGAATGGTGCAGGCTTGGCCAGAGTTTCTTCTATAACACTGGTGCCACATGGAAAGTGAGGCAGAGGAAGAAACCTGAACTGTGATACAGAAAAGGTGGAAAACATATTTGATTATTTTAAATAATGGAGAATAAACAAATATTTTGATAACAATTTGATTTATAAATTATCCAGATATTATTTTGGTCTGCATATTCATTAAATAGTTAAAGGGACACATTGCCTTGGAGTGGCACTTTGGAACAAAATTTTGTACTCCACAAAATGGCGGACCGTGTTAGTTCATGAAGTAAACGTAAAACCACACAAGTTCAAGGCATATTTCTGTGGATCATTACATTCTACTTTTAAAACATCTTTCCAACCATAATCATTTCAGAACAAATGAAATCACCCAATCCAAGGCAACGTGTCCCTTTAAGCATCAAATAAAAGTTTATGTTGATATTTTCCTTCCTTCATCAAAGAAAAGCTGGTATCTCGTAATTATAGTAACTATATTGGAAACAAAAATTTTATTACAATCAAAAGAAGGAAGTAAACAAAAGATAACAAATCTAAAGCTAAATTTAAGCCTAAGTATATTTTTGCTTTCTCTGACAATTTTCTTGCTGTGCCTGAATTTTCCCACTGTTTTGCCCAAGCAGTTCCCCTCCCCCCACCCCCTTGGTAGTACACCTATAACTACCCCGTTCATTGGGTTCCTCAAACCATCTCAACTCCTTTACAGAGTATGCAGCATTGGCAGTCTAATGTGCACACAGGTTACTAAATCATTCACATCAATAGTCTCTACCCTCACAGGTACCCATTTACTCATGAGTGATGAGAAGCAATTAAAGTTAAAAGTGTCTTGCCCAAGAACACACGTTCACAACCGGGATTCGAACCCGCACTGTCATGACTCAGCCATCAGAGCTTGAATTTGATGCACTAGATACTATAGATTTATTTACATTATTTCTTACAGTGTGAGCTCTACTCTCCACCCATTGGGAGTTCGAAATCAAAAGAACACTCAGCCTAAACGACTACTGTGCACACAAAATAAGCATTATTTAATGTACCAGTGTAAAACAGAAAGCATTTCGGTATCAGGAATAACCCTTTGTCTGTCCACTGGTGCAACAGATCGAAGTTTAAATAATGAGGCATGTCAATTATCCAAAACTAGTCAGTTTCTTGATCTTTTGATCTCATGACATCACAAGCCAAAACAGCGCCCTCACTGAGGTCAATGATGACCTGTTATTGGCAGAGTGTTGTGCGCGGCGCGACCTCAGAGATGGCGGCCTATGCAAGGGAGTCTATTGTTTCAACTATCTACTTGAATAACTCATTCTTGAACGATGACAGTTTTAAATGTCGTCCGCTTCATGTTTGATTGAAAATACAGCTTTCTAAATAAGCGATGCCTGAAATATACTTGGATGCTGATTTTGTATTAAATGTCAATGGATACAATTTGAATGGCAGCTTTTTGAATATGACTATCCAGTCTCGTGTCCAAGTCATTCAAAAACATGCAGGTAGGATTTATTAAAAGTCTAATTTCTTATTATCTTATTATTTTTTATAACTTGCAGAACAAGAAAAGCATTGCCATTCTCAGCAAGATGATACAAAAATGAAACGACTGCACGAAGCAAACATTCCGTACACTGGTACATGTACTACTTGTACCACAAACTGCCACAAAGTACCAGACTTTCCAGGCTAACATTGGGTTTGTTGTGTTCGTACAGCTAGTATTATATGGAAACTCCATGGATTAGGTTCGGTGGACTCAGTCTCCACAGTCTCCTGTGGTATTTTGTGACAAGGGCCAGTTGGGCAGGAGAGTACACTTATAGTTAAAGGGTTAACCCTAACAGGCACAAATCCCCCAAGATCCTATTTAGGAAGGTTTCAGACTTTGCAGGATTTGGGGACTGCAGGCCTAACTAACAATTGCCAATCATTGGCACAGTCTTACTAATCTCATCCAAGTCTAAACATTTGGGGGTTGAATTTGATTTACCTTAGATTAGGGGATTATGCAGAATATTGGAGGGTCTATAGCAAAAGACTCTGGGAGTTGGGGTTTAAATGTCATTTTATTTAAAACTCCTTCAAATCGACATTTGAAACAGGAAATCATTAGATGTTAAAAATAAAGGGATCAGTACATTTTACACAGATTTTCGTTTGTTAGTAAAAATGTCAAATTCACACCGTTTTGACTGAATTCAGTACACAAACGTACAGAGCTATTAAAATGTGACGCCATTCAATGTTTTTGAATGTTAACAATGGCATTTTACACTGTTTTAAGGTGAGGTAAGAGACATGAAATATTTTGTTCTATTAGAAAATGAGTTCATCACAAAACTGAGTTTTAACCTTAGACAGGGTATCTGCTTACTTGAAAAAGTAAAATTAAAGGACCCTTTTAAGGCTACCCGTAACAAAATTTAAGATCAAAATAATAATGTGAAAAAAAGCAGGGAGAGAAACAACTATACCTGCTCACACTTTATGTTACTTTTTGACGCGCAGTGTAATTCGGTTCATAACACGCTTCGTCAATTTGTTAACACTTCAAATAACTGAATTTAGTATTTGTTAATGCTTCTTAAGGCCTAAAATTTTGATAGTTCAATTCAAGAATTTTTAAAACTTTTTAAGGGATCCGCAGAAACCCTGCTTAGAGCCTCTTTTTCATCAATGTATTGTATGTTACGAATATAGGAAACCACAACACTAAACGAAAAGGAGGCAAACCAGAAGAGAACTTTCCTTTTTGCATACTACACAGCACTTGAGGATATCAAGAATCAAGAATCTTAGATATCACATCTTCAAATATACTTACGGGATTGGTAGATGAACTCACAGTGAGGTTGGGTACATCAGCAACCTTGGCATGCAGCCAAAAGAATCGGAACTCTGTGTCACTGTCATAGACTGGATGGCCCCTCCAGCACATGATATCCAGGACGTAGAACGTCCTCGAAGCTTCATGGAAAACGCAGTCCAGAAGACTGTACTCTAAAAAACATTAAAAATACAGAAAAGATCAATTTGCTTACTACTTCTTGAATCAAGACTAAGACCATCTCGGGAGGATTGTATGAGGCACTTTTGAGCCAAAATCAAAGCACGGAATCACTATCCTATTTAATTTGGAAACCCTGTGAGGGAAGCAGTGCCAGAAATCCAATTTGGGATCATTTACCTCATCAATCATGAAAGCAGTCTACAAAAACAATTTTGAAAAACCTAATTATTAGTGACACCGTCTGGTGCAATGCCAGCTTGTAATTCAAGCATTTGAACACCATTGCCATCGAGAACGCTCCATGAATTAGAGGTAAGATATTTATCTGCTCTAGAATGCAGGGGGGGTTCAAATCCCAGCCAAGTAGTAAACCTGTGTGGGGGGGTAGTGTTTGAATGCCACCCAAGTAGGAGGCATGTGGGTTTTTCTCTACAGAACTCAGGAAAACATTGAGTATACAGTGCTTATCACACATCGGTGTGGGGTTAAACCCAAACTATGATTCATTATCCCTGATGAAGTTTTTACATCTATTCAACAGAATTTATGTGCACCGTGACATTCTACAACATTGTTTCGTTATTTGTTTGTTTCCATGTGGTACATCGCACTGAGTTAGGACTGTCCACTCACCTGTGTTATTGTGTTTATTTTTCCTACAACCTCCAGGCAACTGAGATGGAAATGTTGACAAACGATACCCACTCTTACTGTAGCTTGAAGTCTTCCCCTTATGACAGAAATTAAAGACAAAATTAATAAGACTATTTTTCCAGAAATTCATTGATTATTTTTAGTTATTATTACTTTGTTTATCAAGTAATAAACCACAAGGAAACTAACTGCTGGGTAAATTTTAAATAATTGGAGTTAAACAAAGAAAAATTGACTAGAGCAGGTAATCAACGACCTCCAGATTAGCGTGCTGGCGCTCTACAAACTGAGCTATCTAGCCCTATGTTGCAGTCTCCTTATTTAGTCAATATCTTTGTCTAGGGGTTATTTCGTTTGTAACTTGCCTAAAATGGAATGCTCTCATTGTTTATGCCAGGCCTGGCATTGCATGAAGGTCATTGAGGACTTGGCCTTGGTTCTCTTTCAGGACTTTAAGATTTTCCAGTGGAAGTGCCCTTTGCAAAATGAAACTAGCCTTGCCCTCTCAAAGATGAAATTCCAGGCCTGTTATGGTCATTGTAATACTTCCAATGTTTGTAAAGGCTTTATGGGGGAAACAATATTTAAAATGAAATATCAAATAACAGATCAATTGTGTTGCTAAGGTCTGAGGAGAAATCAAAACATTGTTTTATTGTTTAAAGGTGAGCAGGTAGTTTGGTGTCTAACTGAACTCAAAATCTAGTGGTGAGTTTGAATTCTGGCACATACTTGTGTCCTTGTACAAGACACTAAAGCAAAGCACCAGATTGGTCATTATAAAAACAAAAATGACCTGAAAACCCACTGGTTATACAAAAGTTCATACCAGTACAGATCCTCCAGAAAAATATTTTTGTCTGAAATACTGTCCCAGTCGAGGATTAGCATTTGAAGATCCACAAATCCACATTGCTCAAATTTCATTTGTTGCAATCAAAATTAGCCACAAAAAAGAATATGTGAAAATGTCACTGTAATCCCCGGCTACTGCCAGGCTGTGACCTCCAACTTTTAACAACACCCAATTTTTTTGATTTTTGATCCAGGCCTCTTCCTTACAATTCTCCTTGTGCTGCTGAAATACAATGACCTTCACATGTCTTGGATTTGATATAAAAATACCAGATGAAAAAGAACAATTATGAGTTGGCCTAAATGATTATAATTTATTATGATTAATAAGCAATGACTCACCTTTGCTGCCACAACAAAGGTTCTTTTTCCAACTGGACACATGACCATCAGCCATTCCTGTGCCAAGTCAGCGGGTACTTCCACCAACCACTCTGATAGCATTAACTACAACCAAAAAGAATATCTCATTTTTATTTTTCGGGTTTTTTTTTCGATAAGGGAATAACAGAGTGGTAATGAGGTCTTAACCTGCAATTTATAACCGACTGGGTCGTGGCCGTGCGATAAGGACAGAGCCAAATTATCGCATGGCCAGGACCCTGCAAGGGTTATAACTGGCCGGTCAAGACTGAGTCACTACTCCCATTCCCAACCATCAATGCCCTTTTTGTTAAAAAGCGTAATAATGTTTGGAAATCTGTACAACTTTTCTCTTAATTTTCAATTCCTGTCATGTGATGCTCAAAAGTTTTGCATGGCAACAAATTTTAGATTGAATACCAGAGTGTAATTATTGAGCTTCACGTTTCATTGCCTGGTACCCAACACATGTTTTTGAGCATGAGTACCAGTCTATCAGCCGCTAGTCGACAAAATGGTCATTGTGCAAACTAGACCTATATAATGCAAAGAAGCAATTAAATCTTTATGATTGGATTTGGCTAATCAAAGAAGAACGGAGTGTTTGAGTCAATTTTCTCACACAGGGAAGTAAAGTACTCCAGATTGGAGAATTTCTTAGGGCAATTAAGTGCTGGTATCAGCTTTATAATAAGAGTGAGCTTTTCGATTTGAAGTTGTCAAGATACTTTTTCAATTGTGTGTAACACCTTTATAATGTCTAAAGACATGGTGATGCTTGTTTAAAAATTTTCAGATATGTATATTTTGCATGTAATAAGCCACAAGGTTGAGCACCAGCTCAACCCCGGAGGTTGCTAGTTCAAATCTCGCTCCAGTCAAATTTTCTTTGTTCACCACCCAAACATTTATCCAAAAAACAAGACCCCACATATCCAGAGAGTCGTACCTGATTTCTGTAATGTCGAGGCCTTCTCTTGCGTTTGACATTTGTCTTTGTGGTTGCACTCTCCATGTCCTCCTCTTCGTGTTCACCATCATCTTCTTCATCTTTGTAATTGTCCCAATCTTCTTCAGCCAAGCATCTGGCTTTATTCACATAATCCAGCCTCTCTCTGTAATCAACACCACACCAAAACAGTCATTCCAACAAAAGTTTCAAAATTGAATTGCCATAATATATTCTTTAGATAATGTTAATCCACCATGTAATTCTTCTTACTGAATTCAAAACATCGTTCAAAATTGTAAGCCATCCTGGCGCTCTATGTGGCCTAGATGTGAAGTGTACAGAGTAAAAAGTACTGGGCCAAGGACAGAGCCCTGAGGTGCTCCATACGGAACCTTAGCTGGAATTGAAGACTCCCCAAGTATGTGGACAACAGGAAGGCAATCGTTGAGGTAAGACTCAAGCCAGCTAAGAACAGATCCTTGAATACCAAAATAGTTATTCTGTTTACGAGGGAAGTAGTTTATGGTTGATTGAGTCAAAAGCCGCTTAGAGGTCAATTAAGCCTAGCAGTACAGACTATTTGCTGTCTACTGCACACAATATAAGTCATTGTGGTCTTACGAAGAGCCGTTTCAACACTTTGGAATCTTCTGTGTGCAGATTGCTGGCTCGCTCACAACTGATATTTTTTGCCAAGTGTGCATTTAACCTGCTTGCAACAATCTTCTCAAGATCTTTGACACAAAAGACAGGTTGGAAATAGGGCGATAGTTTTTCATATCGTTACAGTCATGCATCTGTTTTTCTTTGACTGGCTAACCAGGGCTGTTTTGAAGTGTTATAAAGGTAGGCCCTACAAGTGCCTCCAAGCTGGCCTTGACCAAGGGAGGGGGTTCAGTAGGCAGGAATTTGGAGGGGGAACTCTCAATGATTTTGTCAATCTCGAAATATGATGCCAGAATTGACGCAACACTAGGAAGACTAGAGGATTTTAGCATTGTGTGAATCAGGTATGGAGGGGTCAAGACCTTTTGGACGTAGCTTGTCTCTGATTTGTTGAATCTTGCTGGTAAAGACTCTTGCTCATAACACTAAAACTGCTAGAACATAAGATGAATTCAAATCACTCCTAAACAATTACCTCTTTGTTTAATTGCCTTTTAACATGTTTAATCTTGTAAAGACTTTTGTCTGATGCACTTATACATGTAAAGTGTTTATTGTTATTATACATTAGTGCTTGGATTATCATTATTATTACATTATCGTGTCATTTTAATCTAATATCCATTTCACCAAAATGTTGCAGCAAAGGTCAATGGACCAATTTAACAAGTATAAAATAATTTGATTGCACGGAATTTACAGCCAAAAAGTAGAGCTACATGTATGGTCAAACAAAATCAGTATACCTCACCATTAATCTTAAATGCCTTCTACATTCAAATATGAGTTGGTTTTATCCTGGTGTGTACCACCACTGGTCGCACTCTTTATGTTTGCCGCTGAAATTTTAGAATACAATATTTGGACCTTAAATTGTAGTTTACCTTTTCTGTGATTCCAATTGGCTAAGTCTTCTTTCCTCTTGATTCAACCTATTTCCCTTCTGTTTGAATTGACTCAATCTTGGATGCGGAGCTGCAGTGTCATTGTCTCTCCTGTTGACATGTAATGCTCCTGTGAAAGCGTCCTGCAGTTCCTCCATGATAAGACTGCACAAAGGACCTATCAGAAGAAACACAACTTATAAATGTTGTACCCGAACCAACTTTTTCACTTGAATACAACCAATAACAAAATTTGTTAGGATATCCAGTGAAAAATGGTGGTCAGATTTGGCATTGTTTCTGGGGGATGATGGCAAACCAATGTGCACTCCTGCCTGCAGTATTACTACTACTAGTACTAGTCATTAGTCAATACAGTTTTTAAAGTGTTTTTTTTAGAGTATTATTGTTGTATCATAATCAAGAGTGAAAAAAGTGGAGTTGGAATTCAGAATCTTTCACAAAGTTAAAGACTCTTTGAGAAAGAATCTGCTAGGGTCACGTGTGAAAGTGTCTGCAAAATGGTTGAGGGGGGTTCATCATATATATTTGTAAGAATTTTTTGATTATGATGTTGTGTTGTACAATATGCTGGTTGTGTTGATCGTACGTACATGTAATCTGATTTATAACTTATAATCTTCTGACAAATTCTTATATCAAGTAACAAACCACAAGGGAAACTGACAGGGTAAATTTGAAATAATAATGGGGTTGAACAAAGACAAATTTACTAGAGCAGAATTTGAACCATTGACCTCTGGATAATAATGCCGGCGCTCTACCAACTGAGCTATCTAGCCCTAATGTTTGCAATCTCCCTATTTTGTCAAATATTTTTGTTGGTAATGGTTGCCAGTCATATTAGCCATACAACCTGTAACTGCCATGTAGCCAGGGATCACACACAAGTTTATGATACAACCTGGGAAGCCATAGCATAGGGATCACCTTAAGGGGATATAACTTTCAAGTAACAAGTAATAAACCACAAGGAAAACTGACTGGGTAATTTTTTTTTTTTAATTGGGTTGAACACAGAAAAATTGACTAGAGCGGAATTTGAACCAACAAACTCAACCAACGATTGTTGTGCCGGCACATTAATCCGGAAGTTGTTGGTTCAAATCCCGCACTAGTCAATTTGTCTTTGTTTAATTCAACCCTAAATTCTCATATCATAACAAAAACCTATCAAACATGTAGTTCTATGAGTTGGATCCCCCCCCCCACCTCTCCGAAATAAAACTTGCCACATCCTATAAGATCATCCTGGGTTTTTTTTCAAAAAGAAGAGGATGAGAGGGCCTTTATATTTTTTCTGTATTTTTTTCAAGGAGGAAAGACTAACAATTGCCGGCTTTTAGAGCGTAAAAGTCTAAAATACGTGTAATTTAATCAATTATTGTACAGTTGTAAGAATGTAGAACTTTGCATACAGACCCTCCATCCTCCCGACTGTCACAGACCGTCGTCGGGAGGATGGAGGGTTACGATTATCGCAGCGAACTAGTAAGAATGGTGCCAAGATGAAGTCGGGAACACAACAATATTTTTTAAATGTTTTTAAACAGGATGCAGCTTCATAGGGTGGGGACAATCAACTGGTGTTTTTTTTACTTGGCCTAAAGTGCAATGTAGACTAGTACTTTAGTGTGGTAGTGATAGGACTCTAGTTACTAAAACAAAAAGTCTAGGATGTCAGTTACAGTCACAATCTTATCTATCGGTTACACAAATTCTTGCCTTATCAAATTGCCATTGGTTATTTTACAGGGGAAAAAAATTGTGCCCTAGATTGCCTATCACTTTGTTTGTTACAGATACACTCTGGCTTAGACCCAGTAACTGGGCCGCTGTACTTTTTTAAAATTTTGACTTCTTCAGTCCACTAGTAGTACTAGTATACTAGCGCCCCAGCCCTCTGAAAAAGGGAGTACAGCGCCCCAGCCGGCCCAACACTCACTATAGTTGAAAAAGTAAGTTGTATCGAAATTTACCAGTAACAATGACTGAAATTATAAATATTCAGAATCGTGAGAACTATCTACTGACCTCTGACAGGTTTATCCAGCAATGCAGTCTTCTAGTCTTAAAACAAGCTAAGATTTGTGTAGTTTTTAGTCACAGGCATGACAGGATTCTTTTGACACGGGCGCTGCCATCTTGTTACCGCAAAGGATTGTGGTACTGCCTTGCGTCCACCTGTGGGCGGGGCGGGGGCTATGGGTATCTGAATCAGATTAGTAGGCAAAGCATCATTTGTATGGGAACGTCACACGAACTTTTAAAGAGGACATTTAAGAAATTTCAGTAGAGACGGTGGAGGCAAACCTCTAATAGGGAAAACTCACACAGTCGGGTAGGGACTGAAAGTCCGGCAATCTAGTTCGGGAATCAAATCTTTGTCCACAGAGGTAAAAGGCAGACTAAAGAAAGTTAAACCACAACCTGTGAAGGAACAATAACAACACACTTTCATATTTCCAAAGTCAATTGAAATATTTAATATTACACTTCTCTCAATAATTCCAGATTAAAAGGAAATATTCACTTTCTATTGTAACATATTAGCTCCAACTAGTACAAAATTAAATAGTGGTTTTACAACCACCAGCAGTATGATCTTACTTGCAGTACTTTCAAGTTACCAAAATTTATAAAAAAAAGTTACAATTAATTTCATGACTTAGTATTTTACAAATCTTAAATTAAGTTTACCAGAACACTATTTAACATGGAACAGATTTTTGCAAAACAAAGCATTTCCTTTAAATTCTTAAGGCTTGTGGGAATTTTACGATTGCGAAAGTGAAATATTTTAAATAGCAATTTTTAAGACAAATTAATGTACTAGTTCTAAAGCAAGTAAACTTTCAAACTTAATGTTGCTATTTCAATCAAATGATACTGATATATTTCTTGCTGAAAAATTACTTTTATGGGAACTCTGCTGCAGAATGAACAAACTTTATTTGATAAATATTTGTTCCATAATGTTGTTTATTAAAGGTTTTTTTATTTCAGGCTCAGTAACTTTCATGCAATCTTTCATCGATCATTAAGATTTAATAACTAACAAATCTTTTCACTGTTTATTTGTATTTTAAGAAAATAAAGAAATGCAAAAAAATCTTTAGGTCATAACAAAAAACATACAAGAATAAAAAATAAACATTACAAAAAATTAAAAATCCCTTTTACCCCGTAATCTACTCTACCTCAAGATTTGTTTCACTAGATATGCGTACAAAATAAACTACAATCAACAGATTTAGCAGAGACTATACATCGTTAGTAGTTGTTGTATCCTTTTCTCGAGAAAATGTACATTTTGTGGGGCAGAATCTAAAACGAAATATCGTTCAATCGACATGTTTACTGCCAAGAAAAACAAGAGCAAATTGTGGTAATTTTAAGCTGTCAGACAGACCTTGTATTAAACCTCACGCATTCAAATGATGGTCGACCGACCATTGCTTCAGAATGATACAAACTTGCATTTTTCTTTTAAATGAAACAACACACAGCAGGAAAAAAAATTACTGTATACTTTGGAATAGCATTTTGAAGTAACTTGGAAGTACACTATTTTGATGTCTGCAATAGATGTATTTACATTTAAGTTCACACATAGCAGCACCGATAACACAATCTGGCCCGATACTCCACAAGGGAAATTGGGGCAATTGCCAGAGTCCATGCCCCTTGTCCCTGCCTTGGGGGCCCTTGAAATTTTCGAGTAGAAATTTACATTTCCCTCATAGAGCCCAGAGGTGCACTGTTCTAAAGGAAAACCGCCTTGCCCTACAAGAGCTAGTCGGACATTCCTTTTGTTCAGTACACTTTAAAAAAATGATTCAACACTGTAAAAAACACTGTTTTAACGCCACATTGGCATAGTGTGGACATGAGAACAAAAGAGGTCCACATAATGTAGAGACTCAAAACACTATGTGGACTTACACACGTCCACACAGTGTTTATTAGAGATAAGTGTGTGGACGTGTGTAAGTCCACATAGTGTTTAAAAACCCTTCTTTGTGTGGACCTCTTTTGGTCTTTTCGAGAATCAGATCCACACTTCATAATGTTTACCCACTTTAGCTATATTTACTTATATAGATCACTTTTTTTCCTGGAATGCTTTTAAGTTCAGGGGAAATGAACATGGGACCTTTCATAATGATAAAAAAAACACACAGAAAGACAATTTGAAAGAATGGAATACACCTTGTTACTAAATTAAATGGAATAACATTTCCAGTTAGCACTTTCATTGGAATGGGAGTGACAAATTTAAAACTGCACTACCGTTCTAAACAAAATAACAATATCCTGTAAAAAAAAATTAAAAAAAAAAATTAATCCTCCATTTATTATAATCCAAGGATTTTTTTGTCATTGCTTAAAGGTCTTATTCATACAAGTTAAGGCTGAAAATTGTTGCCAACCCATCACTTACTACAAACGCGGGTACAATCTGAAATCTGATTCCAGACCATACAGTTCTGACGCTGCCCTATTGTTGTAAAGAGAATCAAAGGCACTTCTTCCCATAAATTACACCATACGCAAAAAAGCACTTTGTTTCGCTGCATCAACTTTCAACTCTTTTCCAACCAACTTTATCGCATTTCCAATTTAAAATATTTAAAGTATTTTAAATTTAAAGTAAAATTTGAAAGGAAGCAAGATGACCACCGAGTACAAAGTTCAATACATATTATTAAATCGTGAATGTATTTAATAAACTTGTGGGAGTCAAACAAACAATTTTTTACCAGAATATACAAAAAAGATTTATACACACTAGCTGTATCAAATATGTGTAATTCCATGAATTTCTAAGCTGTAACTACTTAAAAAAAATAGACTTTAGAACCAATAGCTGCAGTAAGGAAAACATATGTTCAAAGCTGAAATCCCAAATTTTATTTGGGTTATAACTTGTAATTTTAGGGTCACTTGGTGTGTTGTAAACCAATACTAATGCGTTAACAATTCAGGGCTGCCAGTGCAAAGCCCGTACAGTGCAAGGATTAAGGTCAATTCGAATCACAGAGAGCAAATGCTGACCAATGAAGAATAATTGGCAAAGTGTTGAATAGACTTTCAGTATAACAAAAACTGGTCATAAGAAGTATTTCAGGAGGCTAAAATCATTGGCTCTAGACTATAGTTATAAGGTCATTAGTGCAGTTTGTATGAATTTCATAAAAGAGGTTTCGCAGATATTGGAGCTCCTGGTAAATGGAGTTTAGAGGTTTCCAGAGTAATTGTTTAGCAAAAAGAAAATTTATTTTCCAAACAAATTGTGGCTGCAAAAAGAAAATTGAAAACATTTGTTTGGATTTTGATATCCCTTTTGATAATTATGGATTTGAAATTGCAACTATAACGACCTTATAGCACTGAGCGAAAGAAATTATGGCAAGTGAAACAAGTGGAATACGAGTATCACGTTTGAAGTTAGTACAAGATCAAAAACATCTGATAACAAGTTTTAATAATAAGGAGAACAAATTTGTGGACAAATTTCAAAGTTTGGATATGGTACCAAACTACTGCAAGCTTGAAAGGATCATATGATCTTTACACAAAACAAGAAAAGGCAAAATCAACTATTTTTAATTTGGAGGTTTTAATGCTTTTAAACATACAAAATAGTTTGCGGTTAATAATAAATTTGCATCTTTGTGAAGTGAGAGTTAGTACTGCAGAGGCTTTTGGTAGTACCATTTCAGAGCTGCCAACATTTTCATCTTGAAATCAAGGAGATTATGTACAACAATCAGGGAGATATTTAGAGCTACATTCAACATAATAGGGACAAACTAACCATAAATCAGAGAGATTTTCGAATTTGTTCATCAGAACATGGAAAGATTGGTGACGTTGTCAGGGAGCTTTCGGCAGAATCAATGAGAGTTGGCAGCTCTGCCATTTAAATACCTCTATTACAGATGTGGCTGTTAAATCTCTTCAGAGATTTATCTCTAAAAGATGTTTACACAGCACCACCACCAGCTGGCCAACACAACCTTTCTAGTCAATTTTACTCTGGGTAATTATGGGTTTTCTTGTTCCCCAAAATTCTTGCTGTCATCTTGTACTATCCGGTAACCATCGTCCTTAATCACCACAACAATCAGGGACTCAGTGGAATGTCACAGAATCCTGGACCAGTCACTGGTTCAGCCTGCAAACCACGCCTGTTGTATTGGAAGGAAAACATTTACAAATGAACAGGGTTTTGTTTTGTTTTGTTTTGTTTTGTTTTGTGCTTAAAAGGCAAAGTATACCTTTGGCTTTTGGAACTGTTGGATTGTTTTAATCCTATATGAATGTTGACATATACAATAAAGCTAATCTATGAAAATTTCATTTCAAAAGGTGGTAGCGTCTTTGAGATGTCGCTGAATTTCTGGAGCGATTATGTCCACGCAGGAAGAATAAACTGAAATTGGAATACACAATCTGAAAAATGTTTCATGCGGAAAAGTTTCTCAGATTGAAACGTTTTGAATCCCTCTCTCTAAGACCACATTCCTTAGAAGGGAATCGTTCTCAACATGTTATACATTATCAACAGTTGCAGTGCTTCTTACCAAGTAAGTTTTTATGGCCATTAATTTTGGGAGTTATTACCAAAAGTATACCATCATGCGATTGTTTTTTTGCAATGCCTTAAATGAAAGCTTAAAACTTTCTTAAAGGCACTGGACATTATTGGTAATTACTCAAAATAATTGTTAGTATAAAAACTTACTTGGTAATGAGCAATGAAGAGCTGTTGATAGTATAAAAAATTGTGAGAAACGGCTCCCTCTGAAGTACATAGTTTTTGAGAAAGAAGTAATTTCTCAGTAAAATATTTGAATTGATTTTTAGACCTCACGCGTGAGGTCTCAAAATCAAGCATCTGAAAGCACACAACTTCGTGTGACAAGAGTGTTTTTTCTTCCATTATTATCTCGCAACTTCGACGACCGATTGAGTTTAAATTTTCACAGGTTTGTTATTTTGTGCATATGTTGAGATACACCAAGTGAGAAGACTGGTCTTTGACAATTACCAAAGGTGTCCAGTGTCTTTAAGTCAATCAAACTTAGCTATTTAAAATCTAAAACTAAATTCTGGTAAAACCAGCAAAAAAATGGACTTAGCATCTTGAAACGATCAAGCATGACGACTACGAATGATTATATTGAACAAAAATGTTCAGTGTTTGGTATCCTCAAGAGGGGAGGGGGTAAAACAAGAGACAAATTAAAACTTACTTCAGCATCCTGCAGCGTTGTTCGGCTAATCTAGGAGCTGCTTTGCCAACATCAATTACAGTCTGTGCACTCCACAGTCTCTCTGCTACTGCACAACCCCTTGGCCTATCACAAATATAACATTGAGCTGATTGGAAGGGCGTCTACCGCAGACAGTATTTTGACTATAATTTTCCTGATTTACCCAATACAGCTTACAAATCCATCTTATTTAAGGATACTTTTTGCTTAATGTTTACTTCACAGTGAATGGAAAAAATACTAATTCCAATGGAGTGGAAAGCTGCTGTAGATTATCATATGCATCATGCTGACGTTTTTCAATGAACTCGGAAGCTTTCGTCTTGAAAGTTTGGGACGGATTTTAAACTTCTTTAATTAGCAAACCATGCTATATGGGAGCTCTCATTCAAATGAGTCAGTCAAACATGAACAAATTGAATTAGCTGTTGCAATCTGCTTACCAACCAAAAGGACCTATAGTATTAATGCAAAAATTAGTTAGTGGCCTGACGTTTCGACCCTCAGAGGCTAAATGACACTGACAGCACGACACACATAAACAGGTATACTGGTGTAACAAAAGCAGTTCGAGAAAGACTCTGAATTTTTTAATGGGTTTCAGCAAATGTTGTATAATTCACTTACCAGCTTCGCTGCATCAGATTGGTAGCATCAACAAACTCTCCCCACATGCACGCTTCTCCACCAAACACCAAATTCTTCTGAGCTTGTGTACCTTTACAATAAAACAATTACTTAAAGTCAAGAAACATCTCTCCGATAAAAGCCCAACAAAATTGTTTGGTAGTGCATTGACGCATGTATCACCACTTTTTTCTTGTTTATAAAGCTCTACAAATTTCTGAAGTGCGACGCTATCTTTGATAGTAGCAAAGTGGTACAAGCTGTCACAAAATACTTTTATTAAATAAAATACATGCATGTTAAACATGACTTGATTGTGACCTTTTATCCTGTATTTACTGGTTGCATTTACAGCTGAAGTGTAATATAGTTGAGAGCTAAGAAAGCTTTGAAGGTGTCGAGTTATCAGGCGATTAGATTAACAGCAACTAGATAGCCAGCCCAAGATGAGAAAAGTATTCATATTGGCCGATGTCCTTAACTGAAGTACAACCTTGTCACAGCAGTATACTGTAGCTTAAAGGAACATTACAGAATTGGTAAAAAAAAACTTGTAAAATTTACTTTTTGATCACAGATTTACATAAAACTTATACGGTCTAATGATGATGGTAGTAGAAAACATCCCTTGAAATATTTCTGTCTGAAATGCCATATTTGATGAGAAATGAATAAACCAATTTTCCGATTGGAGTTTATCGCTCAGTGAGTGTTTTATTCTTTTGTTGAATCTATATGATTTCATGCAAATGTGTAATTGGTTTTTCACTTATTTCTCGTGACCCAGATGGCCGACCGATCTCAAACTTCCCCAGGTTTGTCAGTTTATGTATATGGTGGATTACATAAAGTGCTTACACTGCCAGCAACTGTTTTGTTAGCAAAATCCAATTCTGTAATGTTCCTTTAATTTCACATACAACTCGTATCATTTGCTTTCTTTTCCAGCCACACTGAAAACTTAATATTTTGGTATTCCCTCAGAGTGATGTTATGACAATTCCCTCCGTTCCATTGCAACCCCATCAGGTCAGTGACGCCAATGCTATACTGCCTTCAAAAACAAGCAAAGGAATCCTTATTAAGTTAACTCAGGTTTCCTCAATACTTAACAACACACCATGCACACAATTCTAAAGTGTGCTGTTTGTTTGTTAGAGTTAGAGTGTTATGTTACATGGTCAATTTGGGGGTTTTCTACCGACCACAATGGCTCTGTTTCCATGTTGACCAACAGATTCTGCAAAATCAACCGTGAAAACTGAAACCTGAGAACTTAATCTTTGGAAAGAAGGGCCTTGCCATTTGAAGTGTGACACTTTGTTACAATTTTTTTTTATTTCTATTTTTATTATTTTTGTTTATATGCAAGTTCGCCTCAAACAAGGCTAAAAGTCACTCTTGGCAAGAGGTTAAAAGAAGAAAACATTGGAGAAACAAACAAGAAACATCATGGAAAATGACAACAAAAGAAATTATGTGGAAATGTTGCTTTCTTGGACAAAAGTTATACACAGGTTTGTTGGCAAGTAAGATTTATGCAATTATCAAATTACTGATGAACCTACTGTGTATTAGGCATAAAAAATGTTTTTATGCCAGCTATTTTTTCTTTCTAAGTTTATAACTTTTGCAAGGTTCAGAGACTAATTGGTAATTCCAAAACAAAAAAACCATTACGACCCGATTTCAGGGAGCTGCTTAAGCATAACAAGTATTTGAGCACAACAAATTAGGCTTACCAGAATAAGATTACCAGCCAAAGTACCCTCTCACAGGAGGCTGGAATCCTGCTTATTTTTGCTAAGCAGAAAATTGTTAAGTAATATTTTTTGCTTAAGCAGTTCTATAAAATTGGGCCAAGGTGATAGGCATTATTCCTATCCTACTCCGAGCTTGCAAATGATAGTTTGCACCAAAGAAAAACAAATAATGTAAACATTCTCAACCAGTGGCCACTTTATGAGCTGTGGATATGATTTATGAATCAGACATTTGGCAGTTAAACTTTGAGTTTTGGAACTAAAATTTTATGAAAGGGGTGTGCATCCCCCTCCCCACCCCCACAGAAAGGTGTCATTACCTCTGCAAAAAAAATTATAGAATTGTTTTTATCATTCTACTGATGGTAAAAATTACTTGACTCGACTTGACAACCAATAAAAAGAAGTTAACAATGAATCGCATTAACTCTTGTTTAGACCAACATATAACAAGGTTTGAGCAGACAAATTTAACAAGGATTAATGAGATAATAGTTTTAACTTCCTGATGTGTACAGCAGAACAACAACAAACAAGAAAGCTAGAAAAGTGTTAATTACTTAGTTGATTTTAACTGCATTAGCCCATAACCAGTACGTAACGGCATTCAAAGAATAGCATCCGAAAGAGTCACAGGAGTCAGATAAGAATGCATGATGTACACACAATATAAAGCAGTAAAAATAAGCAAAAACGTGGGTAAAAAAAGCTCATGCATGGAATGGAGGTGAAGGGAAATTGTTCCAATCTTTTTTGAAAAACTGTCTAAATATCATTCTATCTGACAATTTCAGATTAGTAAAGTCAAAGACTGAAGAGGCACATTGCCTTCTGATTGTGGGCTTTGGGCTATAAAAAGCAGTTGTTATGAAATGAATGGTTGACAAAATATCTTATAGTGATTCACATAAATATCCCTTGTAAATGTGTGGTTTTTGTTTAATTTTCAGACGGAACTTGGTCCACCATAATGTAGGACCAAATTTTTGACTGCACCAAATGGAGGACTGTTCCATCATCAGTTTCCTTTTTTAACTATAATGCAACTTAAAGGGGCCCTTTGCCTTCAAATTTCATAAAAGTTTTGCTGTTTGGAATTTCCCCTTATCCTTCAAGAGTTGTTCATGCACTACAGTGTGTTGTAATCAGTGAGTAGTGATTTTAAAAAACAAATTAATTTGCCTAGGGAAATACAACCATACTGATTACAACACACTGTATGTGTTTTCGTGCATGAACAACTCTTGAAGGATAAGGGGAAATTCCAAAACAGCAAAACTTTTCTGAAATTTGAAGGCAAAGGGCCCCTTTAAATTGTATTATAGCAAAAAAGGAAACTGGTGATGGACTCATGGATTGACGTCATAAGCAGAGGTATGTCAATTGGATACTCCACAGTCCAACAGTGATTAGGAGATACACAACAGTTATAAAAAAGCTGCATGGTATGCCTTCAACAACCTACGCCATCTTGAAAAAAGGGAGAATTTCATGAACTAAAAAAATGGTACCAAAAAGCAATTTTGCCCAAATAATCTGAAAACTTGAAGATGAGTTTTTCAAAAATGGTTTGAATGAGTGAATGAGTGGAGGCAAAAGCAGCCTGTGAACGTTGATCTCTTCTTTATGGTTCAGTTTGTTTACCAACAAAATTCAAAGGTTCGACTGAATACAAATTCTTCCAGTCCTGGCCGTAGGGACTACCGGCGTAGTTCAGGTACCATGGAGTAGACAGCAGGGTTTTGTAGCCGCGTTTGGTGATTTTGGTTAGTTCCTGCTCCCAGGGCCCTTTCCAAACATGCACCACTGCTTCCGGTACGACCTTTGAAAATGTTAGTGTTGAAAGTATTATGAGTTAAATTGAAATCATTGTTTTAGTCAGCCTTATATTGAGAAGGAATAATATGACCATAATCATCCCATAAGGCATGCCCAGGAAAAAAACATCATTGATGATTAGCTAAAAACAATTAATTCTACAGTGCAATTTTAATTTTTTTATCAGTACATGATGTTTTTTGTGGAGAAATTTATTCATTTTATGAAGTATTTGTTATTCAAGGGGATAACAGACATTTGATTCACTAAAAGGTAAAAAAGACAGAAATTTGCCTAGTCCAAGAATTGACCCATTTCGCGACCTGCAAGGCACTTACACGCACTTATCCTGTCCGCCATTTTGGTAGTCAAAATGTACGCGATGGAAACAACTCCCAAAATGGCAGAAATGGTAGATGCGCATTGCGCCGTCAGACTTGCTGCAAAATGAGCGTTTCATTCCATTTCATTGATTAATTCTGGTTGTGAAGCCAAGGACTCTCAGAAAAGTGAACTTAATCACTCTACCAGCCAAGAACCCCCATGGAGAGAAGACAAGGAGGGAAGTTTCAGTATTAGATGTGGTAGGAAGACCCCCAGAGATTTTTTCCGGGAAAACCCTCGCAATCAGGGCCCAATTTCATAGAGCTGCTAAGCACAAAAATTTGCTTAGCATGAAATTTCTTCCTTGATAAAAACAGGGTTACCAACCAAATTTCCATGTGTTGCATATTGCCTGTTACTGGTATTCAGCTGTTGTTTGCTTATCTTGAAAATCACGTGGAAATTTGGTTGGTAATCCTGTTTTTATCAACGAAGAAATTTCATGCTAAGCAAATTTTTGTGCTTAGCAGCTCTATGAAATTGGGCCCAGGTAGGTGAAAGGCGAGGAATGATACCCTTACGCCCACCCGACCGCCAAAGAGCTGAGTTGAGACTAAGGCTGCACAAAATATTAATGAGCTGCAGGATTGTAAGAGCTACTAGCAGCAGGGCAGGCCGGGCAATCAGGGCTCACACTAAGGTGGAACAAATTTTTCTGATGCGCATTGGTGACAAAGTCCTACAGTGCAAGGATAAAGAAACACAACAACACCACCACATGCCAGTTAGTACACATTAAGAGTAACGTTAGCTGGTGTACACTACCCACACACATGCAGAATCACAACAAAAATAGCCACAGCTCAGTAGGATTACCATTGAAATTTAACGGCTCTACGGAGTAAATGCTCCGCCAGTCTTCACTGTACGGACTTGCACTGGCCATATTCAGGTACCAAGGAGTTGATATCAATGACTTATAACCCATCTTGGTGACATTGAAGAGTTCCTTCTGCCATGGCTGCTTCCAAACATGGACCACTGTTTCAATATCGACCTTCGTAAAAATCATGGGACATTAGTAATTTTTTTATCTTGGCAAATTCTGTCAGCTGAATAAAGCAGAAACAGTCTTAGTATGCCAAACCACTGCCAAAAAGAGTTCAGGCAACAAAAAAACACTGTGTAAATGAAAATTTAGTTCCAAGAAAATCCGCAAACTTGTTGAGAATGTTCTCATGAAAAATTGGTAGTGTGACTTGGAATGAGTTGTGTGTGAAACTTTGTCGGGCACGGGCATGCTTAATCGATATCCCAGACACCACTATGACGAAAACAAAAGCAGAAGGTCCAACTCCAATGTCAGTCTATTTGAAAACATGAACCCCAAAAACACAACCCATGATGAGTGGCCACTGGTTGTTTCTCTAAAACACTGACAATTACCACCTTCAAAGTTATGCGGATCCACAAGGTACTGAAGTTGCCACCTCTCCAAATAAGGATTTCTTGGGTAATTAAGGTACCATGGGGTAGACAGGAGAGCCCTGTATCCTAGCTTGGTCACCCTGGACAGGGTGTCGGTAAAACCTGGAGATTTCCAAACTTGAACAATTGTTCCTTCGTTCAACTGCCAAATAAAAGTGTGGTTGTTATAATGGTGATATAGGCTCGTATATGACCGCCACCCCCACCGCCCCCCCCCCCCAAAAAAAAAATAAATAATAAATAATAAAAAATCTCCCGACTCATAATCAATCTTGGCTGGAGTAAGTTTCAAAAAGCAAAAGAATTTGACTGAAACTATGGAAACCAAACTTTATATCTTGTGATGTATAAAACTACATGGATTGTTGAATGTATATATTCAAACTCAAAATACTTCACAAAGGGTTGTATGAAACCTTTCACAACATAAAACATTTTTCTTCCACAGAAATCTTCAAGAAACATGAGGAACAAAATCTCTTTTTTTTCCTATTTCTTTTTGACTCAGTGCCGTAAGGTTCCTATATCCGTATTATTCACAAAAATGTTACAGTAAAAAAAAAATTCAGTCTGGAGGGGAACAAAATCTACAAATAATTGTTTTTCTTTGCAATTAATTTGTTTTTGTTATATTATATTTGAGACCACTTTTAATCAATAAACTACATTTAGTGTTTTAAAACAAATCTATAAAATCGTTACGAATTGTAACAAGGACCTTACAGTCCTGTGACGACAACTTACGATTATTGATAGTCATTAGCATTTACTTGATGATGCAAGTACAGATTCTTTGATTTCATTTCAATTAGTAATTCTGGTTCTGAAGCCAAGATCTCTCAGAAAAGCGAACTTAATCACTGTACTAGCCAAGAACCCCCATGGAGAGAAAACAAACACAGAAGTTTCAGTATAAGATGTTGGAGGAAAACCACACACATCCAGGTAGGGACTGAAAACCTAATCCACATCTATAGTGCCCCCAGCGGGATTCGAACCAGTGTCCTAGAGGTGGAAGGCGAGGAAAGATACCACTATACGCCAACCCGATCGTTCTGTTGCCTGTCAACAACAATGAGCTTATTGTTCCTACCTTGACTCCATTGTCTACGACCTCCTGCCAGACAAGAGGTTGCACCTTCAGCCCTTCCACAATATCTATAAATCTCTGCTCGTAGTAACCCTCCAGTCTGGAGTAATTCTGACCATAACCCATCTGTGTCATGAATGCTTGGATATCTTTGTTGCTCTCCCTAAACCAAATACAACAGGACAAGGGTGTACAATTTTGCCAAACGAATAAAAAGTTGCAGATGTGAATTTAAAATTCTCTAAATTGTGTATATTTTAAGATGGGTGTTTTACAATCTGGGCCTTATATCATAAGATCTTAAAGGAATGTACAGAAGTGGTAAGTAAAATTCACAGATCACAGATCACAGATTTACATAAACTTAAACGGTCTAATGATGATGAAAGTAGAAAACATCCCTAGAAATATTTCTGTCTGAAAAAGCCATATTTGATGAGAAATAAATCAAACTAATTTCCGATTGGAGTTTATCGCTCATGAGCATTTTATTCATGCATTGTATAACACATGCAAATGTGTAATCGGTTTTTCACTATTTTCTGGTGACCCAGATGGCCGATCGATCTCAAACTTCTACAGGTTTGTCAGTTTATGTATATGGTGGATTACATAAAGTGCTTACACTCCCAGCAACTGTTTTGTTAGTAAAAAACAATTCTGTAATGTTCCTTTAAGATGAGTGTTTTACAATCTGGGCCTTATTTCATAACACTTTAAAAGCAAAAGAAATTGCTTAATGCTTACAACAGAAATATGTTGTTAAGCATTTCTGTTGTTTAGCGGAAACATGTTACCAGACCAGTTACCATGATTTATATTGTTTGTGACTGGTTTCCTGCCAAATTTTGCTTGAAAACAAAATTGCTGTGCACTGTTTTCTGCCTAACAGCTTTATAAAATTGGGCTCAGGGCTTTTCCTGGCAGGCCAGGTACTAATGATGTTGTTGACATCATACCATTTCTACATAAAATCAAGTATGGTAAACACAACAACTGAATTATAACTTGATAAAAGTTGATACGCCGATCTGCATTGTATACAGATATCGACTGCTTTGAGTGCTATGGTTTAAACTGGTACCAAAAAGTTTAAAGAGGTTTAAAGAGGCTGCCATTGCAATTGGTACAGTACACTAGTTGCTATAGGTATATAACATTGGTTGCTACGGGTATAGTGCCCTGCGCTTGCGTGGCTTTCTTGTAAAATAAGACAATTTATGTTACGCGCTCTAAACCCATCACAAGGCAGAATATAAGTTTGGGTTGCTATATTATACAAATAATGAATGTTAATGAGTGCAATGGTGCGAATATTTTCATGAGTTGAAAGATGGAATGTTCTTTTCAACGAGGCGGAGCCGAGTTGAATGGAACGTTCCATCTTTCAACTCATGAAAATATTCTCACTATTGCACGAATGAACAACATTCATTATTTGTTTTATATAACATCCAAGTAGATCTTTGTCATTTTGATTGGAGGATACAACTTTCAAAACAACAAAGCGTACAACATTTATTTGTGACATTGCACCCATTTCTTTTGGTTCGGCTTGTTTGGATTCAACAGTGACCAAGTGCAGACACGCGCACGGAATGATGTGGTACGCACCATGCAATGGAACAAATCGGATGGAACAAAAAATGCACGGTGAATGGAACGAAAAATGCACGGTGAATGACGTAGCGTGCAATAATACGTTTATTTGCTATCACGTGACGGACAATCCTCCAATCAAATGGCAGGGATCTGCTTGGGTGTTATATAAAATGTAATAATTGAGTTGTGTAAGCTTTTTTCTAATATGCTATCTGGTCTAATGGAATAGTTAGATTATTATTTATTAAGAAGCCACTCACCAGCAGGCAAAGTTGACTTCATCCCCTCCAAGATGAACATAATGATCAGGAAACACTGTTGCAATCTCCTTAAAAAACGTCGTCAGGAAATCATAAGTTGAATTCAGCATTGGGTTAATAGGGCCATAGGAACCGGTGGGTTTCCCCGTCTTGTCTGCACAGGGGGTCAAGAGGTTAGCCACTGAGCCCCAAGAGAGAGTGTGGCCCGGGGTGTCAAACTCAGGGACGACTCGTATTCCACGATCTCGTGCATAGTTGATGACTTTTAATACATCTTGCTGGCTGTAGACATAAGATGGCATGTATGCTCCCTAAGCACGAAAGAAGAAAAAAATGCACTCAGTTTAACCTTCCTACTGTCAGTGACGATTGGCAACATTTTCCAGTGAGTTGACCAACCATTTGAAACCATTCGACTGCCAAGGTTGTGTACGGTGGCACAACTGTGCACAGAGCTAACTGTGTACTGTGTACATGCATTCCCTCATGGTATCATATTGCAGGCTGGCATAGTTTATCTATCATTCAAAACCACAGTGAATGGCATCGAATGATCAGACAGCAAGAGGGTTAAAAAAGCTATTCACTCAAAACTGCAAAACAAAAAACTCTTGTTAATGTATGATACATCTCTGGTTCAATTCCAGCCCAATCCTAACACAACAGGCTCCCAACCTGTGAACACTCCATGGATTGGTCATGAATTTTACCTGCATTTATTTTAACAGTACTTTATTTGTCTTAGAAAAAAAACAAAGTTTTTAGACCCAATTCTGAGATTTACATTTTCAAAACATACATGAATCAAATCATAAATGTTTGAATTACATGTAGTTGAATTTCTACGAGTCCCATTTCTACTAGTGTTTTACACTCAAGAAAAGCCCCAAAGAGCACCCTCTTGTGGTCAAGCAGAAAATGTTGCTGTACTTCTAGGATACCAGTCACAGATGTTACATATGACATGGTATTTCAGCTGGTAATTCCTTATCCTGGTAAGCACAATTTTGTTGTGCTTAGCTACTTGTTGTGCTTAAGCAGCTCTATGAAATTGGGCCCTGGCTTTTAAACAGAAATCCTTTTACCTTTTCACTCATGAAGGGGAATGCGATGCTTTCATATGGGAAAGACTGATCATCAACGATATGCCAGTGAAATACATTCATCTTGTTGTACGCCATCGCATCCTTCACATTAAAAAAAAACACAAGTTACACATAAAATAACAAAAACTCTGGATAGAGCAAATGCAAGTCACTTAGTTAAGATTGCAATGTGAACAGCCATTATCCAGGATTCATTAATACTAACTCAACACTTTGGGCTTGCCAATAACAAATCATGCCATTATTTTGCTGGAAAGAAAATTGCAGTAATGCACAGAAAATTCTTATGTTCGGATGAAGTTGCCCCTTTACTATCTATGTTAACTCAGTAAATTTGCATGCTGTTGTCATTTTGAATCAATAACTCTTTGACAGTTTTAGGCTGTTTCATGATCAAAAGGGCCAATATTGCAATGTGGTCCCTTTGGCACATGTGTAAATTATGTTTTTGGATTTATATTGATTCCTGGGGTCTAGAGGGCCTCTATCCATCTATTCAGACCGTTATAGAAAGGATTGTGTTCACCAAATCAAACATATCGCAGGCTTATTCACACCTACTGTACAATAAAGTGCGACTGTGTAACAGTCCCATCGTAGATTCTCATGCTGCACTACAGAGTTTTAATAAAGCACGTAAAATAACTTTGTGCATGGTTTCGTTATAAAATATGATTCTTTCTCCTGACAGAGAAGTTCCCTACTTTTTTGAAAAAGATTTTGGAAAACAACATAATATAAAAGCATCTAAAAAGGGCGACTTCTAGTATCGCAATATAGTTTGAAGTTGGACAGTCAATATTAGCTCCTTGAGGTATTGGAAGTTGACAAACTAGTTCCCAAGGCAAACCCAATGGAACTAGTTTGTCAACTACCAATATCGAGGGGAGTTGATATTGATTTTTCCAACCCGAACAGACTACTACCCACGCGTGTTTACCCTGTGCGTGAATACTAATGTGAACTTGGTGAACAGCAAAAAACAGCATCGTCCTTGTGATGGTGATTGGACCAGTGAGAATTCGGCTCTCGATCATGAATATGTATGAGGTATAGTAATATCATATATTCCCCTCAACGACATTGAATGAATCAAATTTCTATAGCTTTATGATGGCAGATGCATCCACTTTCTCGGAACCTTGTATTCAACTGAATTTGATGATAAAAACTCTCACCAAGAACTTGAGAAGGTATCCAACTGGTAGAAAATGCCTTGAGGAATCCACCAGATATCCTCGATGAGCAAAGCGTGGAAAGTCCACAATGCTGGTCTTGTTCACAACCAACTAGGGAAAAACAAAACAATGCTATTCTGATCAGGTGGGATTCGAACCCATGACCTCTGCATTCTACAGAACGTCTTAACCACTGTACTTGGGATGCATTTAACACACAAGGATAAAAACCAAAATAGTGTTGTTTATCCTAAATGCAATTATTACATTAACCCTCCCAAGTCCTAATTGTCACGATTTAGTGTGACTAATTATTCGCTATTCCAAATATTTTGGTTGACCCCCCAAGAAAAACCTTTTCGTGTTGGTATGTAGATATATTTAAGTTTGTTCAACTAGGTTAACTTGTGTGAAACATTTAATGCATTCTCCTTTACTTTTGTTTAAAACTAATCCCGGAGCTGCGTGTATCGAGTGCCCTTTTGACCCGTTTCAGCCATTGTATAATTAACCTTAAGTTGGACCCAAATTCCTTGTCTTAGTTGTAAAGGATACAGATTTGTTTTTCCCTCATGAGGAGCTTTTAACCAAGGCAAGGTTCTCCTCATGCACAAGCTAGCGTATCCAACCGACACCAACGAATTGCGTGCAAAAATACATGCAAAATAATTTTTTGTTTTTCACTTATTTCCCCAAAATCATCAAGGTAAAACCACTTATAATGCTCCAGAATGCACATTCGTGCTTATAAATCCAAGATAAATACCGAGTAGAAAATATTCCGAAGACCTTGTTTCAGTTTAGCGTCCTTTGGCCAAACTTAAAAAATTTGGGTCCAAAATGCACCCCAGTTTAGAAAAATCCTAGGGAGAACCCTGCAAGGCAAAACTGCCTACGAGAGTCAGGCCAGCTAAATAATATCATATTGCAGGCTGGTATATTTTATCTATCATTCAAAAAACCACAGAGGATAACATTGACAGGTCAGACAGAAGGAGGATTAATTCAGAAACTTTAAGTTTGAGTAAACTAGAGACACAAGTTGCTTATAGAATGTGGATTGAAGTCCTGGCCTAACTAGATGAGGCACTTGACTGCTTAACTAAGACACCGTTTAAAGCTCGATCCCTCTGAGTGGAGGTTAAGAGAACGCAACAGGTATTGTTCCTTGAGGCAGGCTATCTCATCAATTCTTCAAGAGATCTTAAATGAAGGGTCATAGATTGGTAAATACTCCAAAAATTGATTACCATAAAAACTTACTTGATAAAAACTTACTTGATAGTACAAGCTACTTTGAGAAAGGATTCCCTTCGAAGTAATAACATGGTTTGGAAAATTTTTCACCCCCAAAACATTGATCTGAGAAATGGTTCATGCATGAATCGTTTCTCAGATTTCTGAGGGTTGGTGTCTGTTCGCGAATGCTGTGGTCGGAGATGCGGTTGGTACCCGCTGTCACCTCGCCAAATGCAGATGGGTTTGACGTTCTTGAAAATACCATTACTGGTTCTGGTTGTTTTCTCAACAAGTAGACAAGTATTCAGCTGAAACTTTAACAGGTGACTTTTATTGTACATCTTTCTTCATAATTTTGCCTTGTATAAGTCAGCATTACGTTGATGAAAACCTATCTACATGTACGACCCTACCTTTAAAATGAAGTGTTAGTCACATTTATTTTGTAGAAATAATTCAACATAGCATCATAATGTAAGCTCTGATAAAATTCTTACCGATCCTGCTGATGCGTACACAATCTGGCTGAACGTTTCCAAGCCTACGAAAGAAACATATCATGAACATGGGAGCAATTATTTCCAAGTTTGATGGTTGTAAGCTCATAATCTCTATTTCTAAGAAAACATCTTAATGCAAATGAAAACCAATGATTTTGCACACCATCTTTTTACAATACCTCTTAGTGCTCCCCATGCTGAGTGGGCAATTAGTACAGCATCATTTCCACCAACTTCCAAAGTGTCTGCGGATAGAGTAGAAAACAAAAACTGTGATGTCCATCTTATCTCAAGTTTTGTTTGTTTGTCATCTTCCTATAGATTCTGTTTCAACTACAAAGTTGCGTGTTTGAAGCAAAGAAAAGCCACTGAAAAACTCCTTAGCCAGGAGAGCATTGATCTAAAATGTCTACTTCATTTGAGGCATTACTTTGTTCTTCAGTGCATAAAGAGTCATATTAAACAGTCTGTCAATATTTAAAAATCAAAATTTGGGGTGGCTGGGTGGGCCAAAACAGTGGCATTTTTTAACATTTATTATTCTGAATGGCCCCTTAAAAGTTCAAGTTCTTTGGACAGAGACCAAGTCTTGACAATCACTAGGCACCTCTCGGATGGGGAGATTTGAATCCTTGCTAAGTGTAGTGGCCATAATTAAAGCCTTGAGAGTAAACATGAAGGGATTTATACTGGTAAAAAAATAAGTGTTTGTTAACAAACTGGATGGGCCATTATTGTTGTTATATTACGTGACAGTCTCGAACCATTTGTACTAGTATTGCTCTTATCTTAAAATTGCAAAGCTCATAGATCTCCGTTATTATTTCATGCTACTCACAGTTTTCTGAGGACTGAAGTGAAGGGTAGGGCTCACTGCAGTCAGTGATGCTGACTGCAAGACCTGTCAGAGGCAGGGAGGCCTTGTGATTAACTTTTTGTTTCTCGCCACTATGCTTGGCCGATGGCTCAGGTAGTTCATGAAAGACAATGCTTTTATAGCGAACTAATGCCTGGGCCAAGACTGGGCATGACACAGTTGTTTTCTGGTAGAAGCTGCAGAGGGGGGGTAAAAGGTCAAACTTTCATAAGGTCGGTTAAAATTAAAAAAATAAATCCTCATCACTCAAGGTTTGGGGGGGAAGAAGTGGTGGGGAGGGGACTTTACATTTTGTATTTTAGAAATTTCACTTTTTCAATTGAGGTGGCAGATATACATTTTTAATTACCAGGACTCACATTTTACACTGGGCTGAGGCCAGTGATTTTAGTGCTGGGCCAGTAAACTCAAGACCTGACAAGTCTGCAGTCTAAGGCCTAGGCGGTCTTGCGTTTTTCAATTGATTAACAATACCTCACTGAGTAATATCTTGAGCAGAAACAAATTATGTTCAAATGTTGACTTTGAGTCTTATGAAATACATTTTAAGGCACTTGACACTATTGGTAATTACTCAAAATAATTGTTGGCATAAAAAACTAACTCGGTAACGAGCAATGGAGAGCTGTTGATATTATAAAGCATTGTGAGAATTGGCTCCCTCTGAAGTAACGTAGTTTTTGAGAAAGAAGTAATTTCTCAGTAAAATATTTGGATTGATTTTGAGACCTCACGCGTGAGGTCTCGAATTCAAGCATCTGAAGTGAAAGCACACAACTTCGTGTGACAAGGGTGTTTTTTTCTTCCATTATTATCTCGCAACTTCGACGACCAATTGAGTTCAAATTTTCACAGGTTTGTTATTTTGTGCCGTATGTTGAGATACACCAAGTGAGAAGACTGGTCTTTGACAATTACCAAAGGTGTCCAGTGTCTTTAAGTCAATAAAACTGAACTCTGGTTAAGTACACATTTTGAGCTACAAGCCCAGTGGTCTTGTTGATTTTTCCCTCAAATTCACCAAGCCCTGATTATATACCTTGAAAAGGACACAACAAACATGAAAACTACAACCTACTAACTTGAGTCAGCTGTTTTATGATGGTCTATGGTTCGTGTCTAGAAAGATTAACAAACCTCAGTCAGTAGACTAAGGCTATTTTTGAAAACATGGCCTTGGCTCCATCCACCTGTTTGAAGCCCGATACTGAAAGCGCACATTTCAAAACTACTGACAGAGCTAAAATCGGAGCCCAAAGCCCACGCTGTAGTTTAGAAAAGGGCAATGGGATATAAAACAGGACTGTAAATAAGTATTTGGTGAGAAATTTGTTTGACAAAATTAACTTGATTTCAGAAAAAGGCATTCTTTTGGAAATAAATATACAATATCAAATTTTGGGCAGGCAGTAATGAATCCAAAAAATTAATTTTAACTGGCCTTAATGAGGGAACTTTTTACAGCCAATAAGATTAACAATCATGTCAAAATTTATGAAACAATTTTTAAAAGTTGCAAGATGACACCAGTTGGACATGATGGTTGGTTGAAAGGTTATCAAAACATTAAAGATTCCATGACAAATCTTACATCTTACATTTGTACCTGTTAAAAAGTTATTTTGTTAAAATAAGTGAAAAATTACTGAAGTCTTTGTATTTTAGTGTAGGCAGTTTGGCAAACGTGTGGCCTAAATCCTCCAATATCCTCTTCTCCTATGTCACTCTGCACACCAAATTGTTTGGCCTTGGATAAGATTGGTACGCTTGACCCTATGATTTGTAACTTTACTTGCGCTTTTCACACTATGCGTCAAATGCGATTATCAAGTTGCAGCGTTCCAAATAAACAATACACCACTGCACTTGGGGCAGATTCAACATGGCCCATATTACCGCGAAAGGGTCTAATAATGTACCCTTGATGCTCCCAATATAGTTGTAGACCGGAGGGTTCCAGCAAACCACAACGTTAAAATGAACTTGCAATTTTTAAAGCTTTTTTCCCAATACCCTAACTCAGTAAAATGTTGAAAACAAAAATGGTTACTTGTAGCTTAGGTAAAAGGGCTTTGACGAAGAGCTACGATTGTTGCAGCTAGCTATATCAGTCCATGGAGGTAGAAATACAAGGAGACCGAATGAGTGGCTGATTAAAGGGTTAAAGTTTAATGCCACTGCTGTTATGTAACTGGCAATTTAAAATACAACAATGGGCAAATCAAAAGAGTTGTGTAATATATAATAGGCCTAATGACCAGCAAAACCCAAATATAAAGCTGTACTCTGTGGAATTGCTTGAATCTGTGCAAACAATAAATTTGTGTAAAAAAATTTGATAATGATTGATGAATGTAGGAATACTGAAGTTAGACGTTATCATTATAATCAATATAAACCATCAGATTCACGGCACAATTTTATCAAAATTTCCATAAAGTTTACAAATTCGAATTGCCACGCTTGAATTGAAAAAGGTTACATATAAAGAAAAGTGTGAATGTAGAACTGGCTCTCAACAAACCTAAAAGATTTCTGATCTGCCAATGTGTAAATATCTGGTGTTGTTGTCAACGTTTGGGGCATTGGCCAAGGTGAGCCGACGGACTGTTGTTGCCGCAGGCGCACCCGGTTCGTGTCGATCGGTCGCCCATCGCTCGAAGTTACTTCTGTTATCTGTAGGTTTCCATGAACACTCACCACTAACATCCCTAAAACACCTACAATTAGTGCAACCAACATTTTGTACGGCGAATGTTGTTAATTTTGTTAATTTAGTGCCAGCTGATAAAACACCGAAACTGCCAAACGCGTAGTCCTTTCTCTATTCACATACTAAACTCTGCAAACCTCCATCACATCAGAGTATCACATGATGTGATGCTCGGAGGTCACCTGATGGCTGTCACGTGCCACTTCATGTGCTCGCACCTGTTCGCTCGTCCCCGCGCAAGATAAGAACAAAGAACCTTCAGCTGAGATCACACTCACAAGCGTAATACTTCCATCCATGGCGGTATATCTCACTTCGACTTTGACGTAGTGACCACAACCACTAGTATTTGACAATCATTTATTGAAGATTAAATAAAATAACATCAAAATAAATACCAAGCATATAAATTACAGTGTGACACATCATCCAAACGCTGTAGTTTCACCGTTCTCGACCATTTTGACCGAGTGTGTGGGTTTTTTTTAAGCGACGAATCCAATATTGTTACCCTGTGGCCAAACTAAACAGGGGTTGTTTATAATATTGTGACAAAAACAACTTTGTGACTGTGGAGCACCACTTGCTAGTTCATTTCCTTCCTCCATGGTCCAACCATGAATTTCAACATAAATACGCAAATTCACGAGTATAGACATTTTCATTAAACTGGGTGTTGTCTGTGGTGGTCAGACCACAGAGCAAGGGTTTGACCGTGGTCATCGTAACCATAATCGTAACGAAGAAACTGCATCACCCCTAGCTACCCTAATCTAATACCAAAGAAATACGGAGCCCCTAAAAAGCAACAAGTATTAAAGAAAAACTAACAACAGGGTGGAAAAAGTTTTCTTTAATACTTTCTATTCCCTCAAAGTATCCCTTTGTCCCTTCAAAATGAGGAAACGAAATACATTATTTCGTTTCCGCTTCCTTGTAATACAATTTCGAGTTTGAGAAAATGAATTTTTCAAGGGAATGATTCCGAGGGAAAGAAATATTATTGTGAGGGAATGGGTAGGCTACATTTCCTTTCTATTTCAATTACATGTTTTATTTTGACACCTGTTCTTTTAGGAACTCTGCAGGCCAAATAACATAATTTTAACCCGAGGTCCATCCACACGAGAATTGAAATAACGAATCATTGTCTCTAGGTCGATGCATGGAGGTGAAATGGAGGTATCTGAGCACTGGGACATAAAAATTGTGAATTTGCCACATACCGGAAGGAACTCTGAACTGCGAGTGTGTAAATCACTGGTGTTGTTGTGATTACTTGTGGCAATGGCCACGGTGAGCCAACCGACTGTGGCTGTACAGCCCTACCCAACGATGGGTCATCACCGACGAACGACGAATTCAACTGGAAATTGCCATGCACTTCAACACTAAAAAGCGCCAAAATCGTGACGAGTTCGATGAATACTGACGACATTTTTCAAACACTGGCGACACTTTTGTAAAGGGAGTGATTATGCACCGTTCAGCACAGTGTCCATGATGACATAATATAATAATAGGGCTAGGATTAGGAAGGAAATAGTCACAGTGGTGTCTAGTTGAGCGCAAAGTGGAAACCAGCGCAAATTTACAACTCACGCAACAAATGTAATTCTTCCCGCGCAGGTTTCCGAATTGCCCGGGCTAGTTTTTAACTTGCGCAGGTTCAATTATACAGATCAGTGGATGTGACCTTGCAATCAAGTGCGTAGCCCTACCGCACTGTTCATCGCGCGTACCCGCGTACGAACGGGGAGCACCAAGCGTGTTTGCTTTTAGTGTTTGGCGTAAATGAAATTTGATTCCAAAGCATTTGTTTCTGTTCACATACCTACTATATAATGGAAATATTATTCTTGCAATGCAAGGAGTTTTGTGAACACAGACTTTTTGGGTTGTTCTAATAGTTTCCGCTTTAGAATATAGCCTACCACAAGTACGAGTTACGTCTGAAGGTTCTGGTATCTCCGAGAATCAAAACCGAATCATCTTACAATGAACCAGCTTGAATTGTCGAAGCTGCTGACGACTTGTAGATTTTTTTAACGCAGAATATCTTATGGCACTCCCAGATTTATGGTGGCCCTGAAGGGACATATCGCATATCGCAAATATTATGTGCGCAGACTTTGTCCGATGTCGTGAAATTAATCGCAAATAAGTGCGCAGACGTATATGCAATGTCGTGAAATTAATCGCAAATTGTGCGCAGACTTGTGCGATGTCGTGAAATTAATTACGGTTACTATGGGGAAAAAATCAATTTGAGTCATCCGAAAATAATATAAAAGAAAGCACACTGGAGGAATTAGTAAAATCATGTATAAGATCAATAACAAGGGCCAGGATGGATCCTTGTAATAATAATAATAATACACAGTTCTTTTATAGCGCATAACACATTACAGGATGTCCCTATGCGCTTTACATAGAAAGGACAAAATTACAAGAAAAAGTAATGCAGATAAGAAAATCCACTTAGAAGCAAAAAAGTACATGTAGTGTTGGACACTGAGTTCATGGGTGTACACTTTTAACATTGAATAAATACGTTTTAAGAGAAATCTTAAACTTGTTTAAATCATTGTGATTTCTCATGAAATCTGGAAGTGCATTCCATAAAACTGAGGAGGCGTGGGTAAAAGAACGCTCACCGTAAGTTTTAGTTGAGGTGGGAGGGACAATGAATAATGCTTTTGAACTTGATCTTAAAGTACGAGTGGGCCAATACAATGATAATAGTTCACTTAAATATGAAGGGGCAATGTCATGAAAGCATTCGTATGCAAAAACTAATAGTTTAAACAAAATGCGGGAGTGGACAGGAAGCCAATGTAGATTTCGTAGCACAGGAGTGATTGATTCATATTTTCGAGTTCGGGTCACTAATCTCGCCGCTGAATTTTGAATAGTCTGCAATTTTCTGATTTGTCGCTGAGGAAGACCGAAAAGAAGACTGTTACAAAAATCAATGTGGCATAAAACGAAAGCACGAACTAATTTTTCAGTGGTGGGCCTATCCAAAAAATCACGAATTTTTCCAATTTTATACAAAGCATACGAAGCAGCGCGGCATTTTTTGAGATATAAAATTCTCAAAAGTCAACCGACAATCAAAAATCACTCCTAAGTTTCTACAAGATCTGTTTGCATGTAATAATGTTCCATCTAGGTCTATAGACTGAATTGATTGTGTTTCTCGAAAACGTGAAGAAATGTGGAGGAACTCTGTTTTACTACTGTTCAGCTTCAGGCTATTCAGCTGGGACCACTCCTTGATAGCATGTATACAACTTAAGATTTCAGTAGTTGGATCAAAATAATTAGACTTTTTAAAAGAAACATACAGTTGCGTATCATCCGCATAGAACATCTTGTGTATATGATACCCATCTATTATGGACTCCAGTGGAGAAATATAAAGCGTAAACAAAATGGGACCTAACACAGATCCTTGCGGAACACCTTGAGTTAAAGAGTGGGTGGATGATCGTTCATTTCCAATAATAACACGATGGCTTCGGCCCAACAGATACGATTGGAACCATTTCAAGGCCTGGTCACAAATTCAAAATTTGTGTTCCAAACGCTTCAGGAGAATGTCGTGCTTTATGGTGTCGAAAGCCGATGAAAAATCTAGTAATATGAGAATTACTTCTTCACCCTTGTCTAATGACATCAACATATCATTTGTGACCCGAAGAAGAGCTGTTTCGACACCATAAAACTGACGATAACCTGATTGGAATTTGGCATACAGATCATTTTCTTTAAGATAGGTTTGTAGCTGGGAAGCTGCAAGCTTTTCTAAGATCTTGGCAAAAAATCTTAGATTAGCGATTGGACGATAGTTTTTTAACTCTTCTGTATTCAAAGAACTTCCTTTTAATTTGGGTAGGATATTGACACACTTAAATTTATTGGGGACGCACCCAGTTACAAACGAATCATTAACAATGGTTGTCATGATTGGAACAAATTCATCTAAGAATTTTTTAAGAAAGGGAGTCGGAATGGGGTCAAGCTCGCATGTCGTTGAGGAAGACTTCATAATAAAACTACGTACTTCTTCATCAGTTACTGTTCTGAAGTGCCCAAATGATGATGACCTGTATGGCTCTTCAACAAGACAGAATTCAGTAGCACTGGGGATGGAGGACTCTAGCTGATGTGTGATGTTTCCTACTTTCTCGGCGAAGAATGTAACAAAGCGTTCAGCTAATGAGTCACCGGGGCCATCAGTGGTTGGAATAGTTAGAGAAGTGGTAGGCTGCGTCAACTGTTCAACTTTCTTAAAAAGTTCACGTGGGGTACATTCTCTAAGCTGATCACGATGATGCTTACTCCTTGCAGATCCCAGCTGGTTACTGTAATGATGGGCTGCTTTTCGGAAATTCTCTCGATCAATCTCCGACCCATGTGGGAAAGCTTTTCGTTCTAGCGCTCGGAGTTTCCGCTTGAGCTGATGGAGATCTTCACAATACCACGGAGATTCAGGTCGACTCGTGATGGTGCGGGTAACTTCAGGAGCGTGTTTGTCAAGGAGAGAGGAAAGCGAATACTCAAACTGGTCAACATGTTCGTTAACGTTGTCGGAAGAAAATGAGTATAGTTCAGACAAAAGAATGTCTTGTCGAAATGCCTCAATGTCAATGTTTTGTATTTTCCTAGTTCTAATCTGCACCTTCATGGGCTTAGGTTTACGAATATTCATGGAGCATATGACAGCTACATGGTCAGATGGAAGATAACTCGTTGATGATACGTTGCAGATGAAATTGTCATTTGCTCGTGTAAGAACCAGATCTAATGTGTGTCCACTTGTATGTGTTGGAAATTGGACATGTTGCTGAAGGTTAAGAGATGAGATATCATTCAGAAAGCCAACGGAGTTTGAGTCCATGTGATAGTTGAAGTCACCGACGATCATTAACTGATGTGATGAAGGTACCAGCTGCTCCATGAGCGTAGAAAATTCTTGCAGAAAAAGCTGGGCCCAATTTCATGGCTCTGCTTACCGTAAGCAAAGAATCGGCGCTTGCGGAAGCAGGGAATTCCGCGCTTACGTCAAGCGTATTTCACGGGTTAGCGGGGAATTTCGGCTTGTGCGCGTGCGTACTCCACGTTACTAGGCATTTTACGCTTACACAGCTAGCGCAGAAATTCGACGCTTGAACAGTAAGCGGAGAATGGTCAACGCAAGCGCAGAATTCGGCGGTAAGCAGAGCCATGAAATTGGGCCCAGATCTGTTGACTGTCCTGAAGCAGTTCGTTGTGGCTTATATAAGACCAAAAGACGAGTTGGAACTTGTCCATGAGAGGTGACAAGTACATCGATATATTCAAATGATGTGAAGATTCTGGCCGATTCAAACCTCTTGACTTGAAAGGACTGCTTGATGCATATAGCTACACCACCTCCTACACGACCCACTCTTGGCATATGATGTAAGTCATAGTTCTTAAGGGTGGATGATATCTGAGCTAGGGTGATGTTGTCGCGATCATCGCCCATGAACCAGGTCTCCGTCACAGCTGCGATGTCTATTCGATCATTAATCATGAGATCACAGAACATGTGCGTTTTATTGTTCAATGATCTGGCGTTCCAGAGGGCAAATGTCACCGGGTCTTCGTTGACTACCGCAGTTTTCTGTAGCTGCACACGACGTCGGCACCTTCCACCTTTCCGACATCGCCTGGTGCGACCTCTACAAATGCTTAATTGGTTTAAGGTTGACCAGACTGATGAAGATATTTTTAATTGGTTAGAATTCAAGTTGTATAGTGTATGAATGTCATACATAATTATATTGGTGGACACAGATATTCTATCTGCAATACTGGAATTACTGGACAGGTATTAGTATTAGTATTGGGATCCTTTCTATTTAAGGAAAGACCTGGATTGGGGTGTATGTCCCCACACTGAACCAATCTCAAGTGAAATGTAGAGGCACAAGTAGGAGTTGAGTAATATGATATTCTTTTACCAACATATTTCACATGTAGCTGAGAATTTAAACCAAGTCCATTGCTACCAGTACTCGTGCAATAGACATTACAAGAAATCAGCACCATGACAGCAAGAGCACAGCTCTTAGCATAAGAGACTTTGTGAATGAAAGCCATAGTGAATGACTTACGTAATCTATTATAGGCCTACTCAATAAATCCAGGATTTTTCACAGAATGAGTGGTCACAACTGAATGAGTACACTTCACTAAACATGATGAATAGAATGAGAACATTGACTTGTACATGCATTGTACAATATGGCTACTATATGTACATGTACTTACAAACTGAGAATGAGGATGACAGGCAAATTGCAATCACATAAATACAGAAAAATTATCTACAAATATCACCTCGCAATTGTCCTGTGTGATCAGTGGCATATTATAAACAAACTAGTGTAAATATAAATCTTGTAAATGAACTCAGGTCCAACCTAATTGAGGAGAGACTTGGAGCAGCTGTGACGCGCCCCAACTCACTCACTCACTACATACGGCTAGGACATATTGTAAGGACATCAGAGTCGGAATTCATGCCATTGACAGAAACATCTTGTGGCCTGTCTGTGAGATAACTACTAAACCATTCTAGGGGAATTCCTCGGATGCCATATAGTAGGAAAGTTTATACAATAGTGTTCCGCGCCCCAACTTTATATTCGCACCAACTATAGTTGGGACTGGTCCAAACTTGAGTGTTAAAGTTGGAGCGTCCCAACTATATTTGGGACAGTGGAAATTGTACAGGGTGATATGCCTACCAGTGCAATGGAGCAAGCAGGGGAGCTCTCTGCATTTGCAGGTTGTGTGTGTGTGTGATAGCAGAATCCCAGAAATATTAAATTTTTATATTATGAATCAATAATTTGTTGGATTTGTTTTCATGTGTTATGTACAAGAGGTCTTTTTTGTTCAAACAAAAAAGGACAACTTTTTCAGGGTGAATAATTAAGGTGGAATATGTTATTTCTGTGACCTCCTGTTTTTTATGGAAAGATATTGGCTACAAAGGTATTTAAAACAACAAAACCACATGACAAAATTGACTCTCATCTACTATTCTAAAGCCAAAACTTTTTAGATTTGTTTCGCATTACCTACCAGGTACAAAACCGTGTTGATTATCACACAAAACAGAGGATATGTGATCCAGAATGTTTTCTGCAACAATCTTTTCAAAAACAGGCATGGACAAGGGGGCACCCTCTGCCAATCAGGCAAAGAACAATAATTAGTAGAAAATCATCAGCCCATCCCAGCGGTCTTGAATAAGACAGGAGGGCTAGGGGCCGAAAGATCTGGATCGAGATGTTTGCTTGTAAGACTTTGCGAAAGACGGACATGAGAGTTGTTACGTATGTCATATAGAATTGCTCCATGCGTACACAATGTAGTAATGATTATGAAGAAAAGATGCCTCACAGAGAAGAGACCGTCTTTTGTGTGTCCAAGGATGGTCCAAGGTATTAGCATAAAGTGCAGCTTGGGCACATCACGGGGTGCGTGGTGTGTGACTATAATCATGGTCGATATTGAGCTTGCAGAAGAACAAGTCTGACCAAATTGTTGTCAAAGTCCTTTGCTTTTAATTAGCTCATAAAACTTTTGTGAGTGGAAAGTCCCTGGAAAGCAAGCAGTTGGTAAGTTACACCATGATTACAACTTAATAAACCATGTCTGAAACATGCACTCGTCAAATACATGTTCTCAAGGAAGGGTGAAGTGACTCGCCAGTGTCTGACACCGTTCTTTGCCCACATTGAAGAAACGAAGACATAAACACAGCAATGTGATATTCTGGATCTATCTTAAAGACACTGGACACTATTGGTAATTGTCAAAGACCAGTCTTCTCACTTGGTGTATCTCAACATATAGATAAAATAACAAACCTGTAAAAACTTGAGCTCAATTGGTCGTCGAAGTTGCGAGATAACTAAGAAAAAGAAAAGATGCAAGAAAAAACACCCTTGTCACACGAAGTTGTGTGCTTTCAGATGGTTGATTTCGAGACCTCAAAATCTAATTCTAAGGTCTCGAAATCAAATTCGTGGAAAATTACTTCTTTCTCGAAAACTATGTCACTTCAGAGGGAGCCGTTTCTCACAATGTTTTATACTGTCAACCTCTCCCCATTACTCGTTACCAAGTAAGGTTTGATGCTAACAATTATTTTGAGTAATTACCAATAGTGTCCACTGCCTTTAATTCAGTTTGTCTTAACATGATCATTTGGGTCAATGTCAAAGTAGCCAAGCAAATAAATAAGTATGCTAAACAGAATAAGGCAACCAGCCAAAATACCGTGTCGCATGTCCAATGTTTAACCAACTGGTTTCTCGCTTAGTTTCGCTGAAACAAACTTTTTGCTTATTTATACAAAAACTCTATACAATTTTGCGCTTTTCATGTGCTCCATTTTCCCCCGATTCGGAAACCGACTTGGGACAATGATGTCGCTCATGACGGATTTGGGGGAACGGTAATTCGGTGGTAAAATTTATAAATCATTCGTTGTTTTATTGGGTTTTCATCCAATCATTTCCACTGTGTGATACATTTAAGTAGTTTTGCAATTGACACTGGTCTCGGGAACATGAACACGTTTTGAATTTCCAACATAACTTGTCACATTGGTGTTTGGGGACCAATAGGTAGATACATGCATTGTGGGACTTTTCTTCAATCTACCAATTTAAGTTACACTATATATCTTCCATGGGGGACGCATACATGTACTGTGGCTGGACATGCTGGAGGTCTCGGCTTGTAATTGTGTTGCCCGAAACCAATCTTCTGTGCCTCCTGGGGTTATATTAATATCGATCCCTATGTTATTACATGTATTTGGTTTTACTCACACACCGATGTGTATAAAGCACTGTACTCGGTACTTTCCTGAGTCCTGTGGGTAAAACCCAAATAGTATTCCTTATCCCTTGTTCAAATTTAACACTAAGGAACGTTACAGAATTGGTTTTTGCTAACGAAACAGTTGCTGGCAGTGTAAGCATTTTATGTAATCCACCATATACACAAACTGACAAACCTGTAGAAGTTTGAGATCGATCGGCCATCTGGGTCACGAGAAAATAGTGAAAAACCGATAAAGCCTACACATTTTCATGAAATCATATAGATAAAACGCTCATTGAGCGATAAACTCCAATTGGAAAATTAGTTTATTCATTTTTCATCAAATATGGCATTTCAGACAGAAATATTTCAAAGGATGTTTTCTACTATTATCATCATTAGAGCGTGTAAGTTTTATGTAAATCTGTGATCAAAAAGTATATTTTACAAGTTTTTTTCTTACCAGTTCTGTTATGTTCATTGATATACAGTGGCGGCACCAGACCTGTTAGTCTGGGGGGCAAGAGGGGGGAAAACTTAAATTTAGGGGGGGGGGGCAAACAAAAGTCTATAATGTACTGTATAAGCCTGCAATTCACTCCAGAAATAAGATTTTGCCGTGCACTGTGTGAATGTGACGTGTTGTGCGAACTGCGTGTACAATGGCTGCTTACGGTTTGGGGCAGACAATGCATTTCTATTTATAGCAAGTTTCCAAGCTTGTGCAGATAAATAAATCCACATTTTATTAACATTGCCGGAGATGGAAAGTGTATTGGGCTTTTTTGATGGTGCCAGCTAATTATGATGGATGAAATTGAGTTTATTATTTACAGCGCAAACAACATTGTAACAAATTGGGTGCAATCGTTTGGAATTAAACTCAATTTCCGCCATCGGGGAAAAGCTGGGGGGGGGGGCAAACTGGGGGGCAAAAAAAATTACTGGGGGCATTTGCCCCCCCCCCCTCCCCCCGTAGTGCCGCCGCTGTTGATATAGTACACAAGATGAAAAAGAATTGGCCCAGTTACAAAATGGGCTGGTTCTTCGTGGGCGTAATGGAAATAAATAAACAAAGGTAGAAAACAAGAAAATCAAACTGTATAAAATTATCCACAAAAACAACGACCTTGACTTAGGCACAAAAAAAAACATGTTTAGCGTCCTGCCTTTCTGAAAAAAGGGACGGAGAAAGGCCTTTTTCCTAAAATGGCCGCTCGACATATTTTTTAAGACAACCGGCCAGGCTATTTTCAAGATGGTTGCCAGCTATTTACTGTGATTTGTTTTTGGTGTGCTAAAGTCTTTAAAAAAATCATGATCTTACCTAATTAAAAAAATTTATCAGGCGTTAAAAAAACATTTTTAAAAAGGAGGCGGCCTCTAATGGAAGTAAATTAACAAAGGTAGAAAACAAGAAAATAAAACTGTATAAAATTATCCAAGGAAAGCCCACAAAAATATTTGAAATTTATTTCTTTCGTCAGAAATAGTTAAAATGTATACTTTTTTTCGTAAAAAAAGAAAAGAAAAAAAAGGAGGCGAACACTTAAAAGGAAGCGTTTTTTGTGGCCTTATGATTTAACTTTAGTTAAGAGACTCTGTTTGTAACATTTAAGAAGCCCACATTTTCGAGTTCTTTTTGACCTATGCGGGCCCCGGAGTCTTCGTCAAGGATAAATCCAACTGTTTCATTTTGCAAAAACAAATTGTTAAAAGCCTGACGTTTCGACCCTTAAGCAGTCTTTCTCGAAGGCCTTCGAGAAAGACTCTGCTAGGGTCGAAACGTCAGGCCACTAACTATTTTTTGCATTTATACCACAGGTCCTTTTGGTTGGTAAGCAGTTTGCAACAGCTAATTCTATTTTCTATTCTATTTTGCATAGTTTTTCACAGGTTTTTTATTTTGTGCATATGTTGGGATACACCAAGTAATTACCAAAAGTAATTACTGTCTTTAAGTTGTTTACACAAAACAGCTTGATCGACAGTGTCAAAAGCTTTATGGAGATCGAGCAAAACCGTTCCTGTGTAATTACCCAGAGACATATGAACACAGATGGGATCAGTTAAATGTATATGACAGGTGTATTAAGTGGAAAAAACGATTGAAAATTGTACAATATATATTGCACAATTTTTCACAAGATAATCCTCAACCTGAACATAAACTGCCTTTTCAAGTAATTTGGTAACTCCACAGAGAATACGAATTATTTGCTTGACTCTCGTTACAATGACTGAACCCTGGCAGATTAAAAAAAAAAAAAAAAAAAAAAATAGCCGGGAACAGTTTCAAAAAGGATGGAGAGATTTATAATATGAGTGATAGGCCTTTTTGAGTTCACTGGCCCCGTCGCTCAGAAATATGGCAGGGATGTTGTCGGGACCAGGGCTCTTGCTGATATGAAAAGTCTTCAGCTCGATAAACACATTATCATTTGAAATTTATTATGAGAAATTAGAATTAGCTGTTGCAAACTGCTTACCAACCAAAAGGACCTGTAGTATAAATGCATCGTTTGTAGACAACACATAAGGGAATCTGACCAGCCTTGATCTGTCTTATGGGTGGTACCACCCATAAGACAAGGGGTCATGTCACCTGTACCACAACTAATCTAATCTATCTAATATCTTGCAGAGTTTGTGGTGTTCAATATATAGGTGAAACAAGAACTACACTGAAGAGGCGTTTCTACGGCCACAGATCCACAGTCAACACCCAAAAGCTGGATACACCTGTAGGACACCACTTCAATCTTCCTAACCACTCCATTTTTGACATGAATTTACAGGGCATTGAGGCACTAGGTAACTCCAGAGAGACTGTCCGTCTGAGTAGGGAGAAATTGTGGATAAGGCGCATAAAGACCATTCAACCCCATGGTTTGAACATCCAAGAAGGAAATGACTAATAACCCTTTGTCTTTGCCTTCTCCCTTTCCCCACAGATATCCATATATTTAGTCTGCCCTAACTAATTATTCACTTTTCTTCCAACCTTCCATTTTGTCCTTTGTGTTTCCAACTTCTTGTGGTCTAGCCATCCCCTTCCCTCCAACCCCCCCCCCCTTGTCTCCATATTCCCTGCTTACCCCTGCTCGTTCTGAATGCTTCTTGCTTTTCTCTCTCCACTCTCTCTATTCGTGTGGAAACCAGTCATCTCGCCCCCGGCAAAGTCGCCCCCTGTATTTCCACTTGACTGCTTTTGTCCCCCTTGTATGCATGTATGTGTGTTGTCTTGTCATCTAGCCTTCGAGAAAGACTCTGCTAGGGTCGAAACGTCAGGCCACTAACTAATTTTTGGAAATTTATTATGTTACATTTCATCCACCGTCTTCCCTTTTTTCTCTCAATTACAGTCTTGTTCCTCACTCGTCAATGATCTGATGACTTGAAAAGATGTACCAACGCCTCAGACGACACTCCGTCTTACTTGCATAAATTTTAAGGATCTGCATATAATTGAGGCGACACCGACCGTTGAGACGCCCATGTAATCTCAAGGAGCCACCTTTATACGAAAGATAGCGGGTACTCAATTCTCATCAAGAACTACACTGTTTCGACTTATTCCAAATTGATATCGATTAAAAAGGAATCTAATGATTGTTGGTCAAAATGTCTCTCTTATCAACCACTCGTTCGATGTTCAGCTTCGTTGTGTTATTCTACCTTTTGGGCTTTTCAGTAATGTTGTCTCGATGGATGGCAGTGGAACAAACAGGTAAGGGGGATGGAAAACCACCTTCTTAGTGTTCGTTTTTTGTAATTGTCTTTGTGTATTTATATATTTACCAGGGTAGCCTAATATAATCTGTCACTGAATAACGAGCATTTTTCAAAGGACAAATCTGCGATGGCCCTATAGTCAAATAGCTTTCCCGTGACATTCTCTGACTGTGTGTCAAAATTTCATGCTTGAAGGCACAATCCCATCGCCTACACCTGTCATACTAGTCTGGACAATTCTAAATGTATGGTTCCGAAGTGCAAATTGCTTCTGTTGTCGCCCCAGTATACCTGCCCCAAAAGAAACCAAATTTCTAGTAGTGTAGGTAAATGTATGCTAACATAACATCTTTTCATGCTATTTTTCCAGTTCTTGAAGATGAACGTGAACCCCTGAGAGAACGACGTGGTGCTACAGAGTCTATACATTTTTGGAAGTGCCGTCCGATTTCTTGAGATCCTGGGATAATTTACTACAGGATGATGACGTCATTAACGTAAGATGACGACACCCTGAGATAATTCTTCTCGGAATGACGACGTCCTTATAAAGTACCATGTCGTCTCTTGGTATATTTCATTTTATAACGTCGACATAATGAAAGTATGTCGATTTCCAGCGATGATTCACATTTGGGATAACGACATCCTGAACACAGGATGTCGGCTTCCCGAGGTAATTTATTTTTGGATGTCTAAGTACCCGAAGATAGGATGACGACTTCCCAAGACAATCTATTTTATTATGTCGACATCTTAAAAATAGGATGTTGTCGTCTCAAGGTCATTTATCTCGGGATGAAGACAATCCTAAGTAGGATGTCGTCTTATGCTTATTTATCACGTAGGCCTAAGGAGTGTCACTTTGGATACTGCTAGGAAATACGCCGTCGTACTTTCAGGATGCCATCATCCCGAGATAAAATAAAACTTTATTTTATCTTGAAGACGACATCCTACTTTCAGGATGTCGACATCCCGAGGTTTACAATTGTCTTTGGGAGACGACATCCTAATTTAAAGGTGTCGACATCCCGAGATAAATTTTGTTGGAAAAACGTCATCGAACTTTCAGGATGCCTTCATCCCGAGATAAGTCGACATCATACTTTCCGGATGTCGACAATCCGTTAAAAAAAATTATTCGAAAGACGACATCCTACGTTCAGAATGTCGACATCCAGAGATGAATTGTCTTGTAAAGATGACATCATACTTTCAAGATGTCGTCGTGCCGAGATAGATTATCTCGAGATGTCGACATCCAGCGACAATTATCTCGGGATCTCAACCAGTCGGTTTGCACTTGCAACGCTAGCTCCAAATGTTCGGTCAATGAAGGCCCATTTCTGACCCAACAGCTCAAGCGTTGCAAGATTTCTGGTGCAAGCTACACGCCCGATTGAAAGCGTACGAAAGTGATCTTACCTTTGAGTTAAAATTAACCCAAACAATGTTTTTGGTTCCGCAGGAGTTACCGACAGTTTACCAGCACGACGAAAGCCTGATTAAGGTCGACAATGACTTACCCATCTTGAATAAAGATGTAGCTACTGATTCAAAGGAAAGTCTCCAGGAGAGCAAAGTAAAAGTACCAGTACCAAAAACAAAAAGGAAATCATCAGGGCCAGTACACAAAAAAGGAAAGAAACCACCCAAAACTAAAGCGAGTAAAGGTTCTAATGCTAAGAAAAGTGCAATCGTTGCGATGAATCATTCAAAGGAAAATCTCAATGCACAAAAAGGAAACGTTCCGGAAAAGAAGCTGGACCAGCAGCTATCTGAGGCTAAGGCGAATGAAGGTTCGTTGCCTACGCAGAAATCAGTTGTAAATGATAAAGCTAAGGAAAGTGTCTTAGTTGCGAAGAAGAGTACAAAGGCAAATCTAAATCCACAAAAAGGAAACGTTCAGGAAAATAAGCTGGACCAGAAATCTAAAGCTAAGGCGAATGAAGGTTTGTTGCCTACACAGAAACCTGTTGTAAATGAAAAGGCTAAGGAAAGTGTCTTAGTTGCGAAGAAGAATACAAAGGAAAATCTAAATCCACAAAAAGGAAACGTTCCGAAAAAGAAGCTGGACAAGATATCCAAAGCTAAGGTTACCACCAAAGTAAAAAAGCACCTGCTGCTAAATCAAATAATGCTAACGTTGCCACGGTCAAACCAGTTCCAGATAAACCAAAGGAAGAACCGCCAAAGCTGGCGAAAAACCCAGTACAACTGTGGCGAGAACAGAGGGATCTCAAGTTGTTATGGACAAATGAACAGGCCGAACGAAGAGCCACTCTTCGTCAAGCTTGTGATCGCCTTCGTGGTATTGACAATCGAACTGTCGAGCAAATGATCGAACAAAGCAAGCGCAGTTTCTGGCCGTTCATCGTCGAAGATCGTTACCGTTTGCTCTACACGTGCATTTTCCCAACTGGAAGAGAGCTTTCCTAGTTCTTCAAGGGAAGTACACAAATGTAGAGAATGTGTCGGAGAGCCTTGCGGACGCGCGAAGCTTCGTTAAACTTAGCTCCCTTCCAGAGGATGGAATCCAGAGACGTCTCGATGACTTTACAAACTTTATCTTTGTAAGACATCCATTCGCGCGAGTACTGTCTGCCTACAGGAGCAAGTTCTTGCAACCGGACAAATCTTTCCAGAGTCACACGGGAGCTCGCATTATCAAGATGTACCTCAAGAAAGCAACAGAAAAGGCAAGCAAAACGGGCAGTGGCGTCAGTTTTTACGAGTTCGTACAGTACATAGTGAATTCCAAAGTGATCAACTTCGACGGTCACTGGCAACCTATCTACAAGATGGTTCTACCCTGCACAATGCGGTTTGACTTCATTGGCAAGCTGGAAACGGGGGAGGAGGATGCTAAGTTCATCCTAGAGGAGACCAAAGTCGACCATCTTGTTCATTTTATGCCCACCAAACGCAACGTAAGCCATGACGATTCAATATTTAACCACTTCTACTCGCAAATACCGAATAACGATCTTGTCAAACTTTACAAAGTGTATGAACCGGATTTCACCTTGTTTGGATACGAGGTACCGCAAAGCATAAAATCACTCATTCAAGTTACGGGCTAGAAAATTTGGCAAGCAATTTTTGTTTGAAACAAGCTGATAATTATTATGAGATGAAAAAAAAAAAACATTAACCCTACTAACTGAGCTATTAAACTAATAAAAACAAAGGTGCTGTACAAATTTTTAGCGTATAGATCTTGGTCCTTTCCTCTGTTTTCTATTAATAAGCAAAAACTAAATTTGAAAAAAAGTTTGTCGTTTTTCGATGTCGTTCATTCCAGTTTGATATAAATTCTGGGTTCATAAAAAAAATATTCAAAAATTCATTTTGCAATACGTGCTGGAGCTATTTGAGGATTAAAACAACAAATAATTCCGCCGAAAAGGTAACCATGGTCTTTATCAAATTATCTCTTTTAAAAACAGTTTTAGCCTTTCCTTTTTTACTTAAATGTATTGTTCTATTGTCTTTTAAATAAGTTTAAGTTTAAAAACAAAAGGTAAATTCCGATAGCTTTACAATAAAATAAAATGTCGATCGGCAATTATTTAGAATTGTCATAGTTAAGAATTTGTTACATTTTTATCACTAAATAAGCATCATTGATAAAGAATAACCACAAGAATGTTGGTCTCATTCCTTTAAAGGAACATAACAGAATTGTTTTTTTGCTAACAAAACAGTTGCTGGCAGTGTAAGCACTTTATGTAATCCACCATATACATAAACTGACAAACCTGTAGAAGTTTGAGATCGATCGGACATCTGGGTCACGAGAAAATAGTGAAAAAACGATTACACATTTGCATGAAATCATATACATGTAGATTCAACAAATGAATAAAACGCTCACTGAGCGATAAACTCCAATCGAAAAATTAGTTTATTCATTTCTCATCAAATATGGCATTTCAGACAGAAATATTTCAAGGGATGTTTTCTACTATCATCATCATTAGACCGTGTAAGTTTTATGTAAATCTGTGATCGAAAAGTTTATCTTACAAGTTGTTTTCTTACCAATTCTGTAATGTTCCTTTAACTTTGTTTTTGTAAATGTTCATATGGTAATTAATGAGGTAAAAAAGACCTCTTGTCTATCAGACATCACCGGAAATCCACAGTATGTTTGGTAACGAAATTAAAGGTTTGTGTAAACACTGATAAAAAAAATATAAAAATAAAGAAACGTACAAAGGAAATGTTACGAGGGAGGAGTACAACATCACCTCTGATCTAGAATGGCAAAGGTCATGGGTTCGAATCCGAACCCGAATAATGTGCCTGTGGATTTTTTTTTCACAGAGCTCGGGCAAGTACTGAGTATACAGTGCTTAATACACATCGGTGTAAGGGTAAAACAAAATTATTTTTTTTAAAGATTGTTCAAGGTCATGATCCCTTGAAGCCCACCCCCCCCGCTTTATCTTATTGCTGTGTGCAGTGTGTCGATTTAGTAGTACAATCGTTCCCTTCGGGCATTTGTCCAGGAATGGGGGCACCTTCTGCTACATATCAGGCAAAGAACAAGAATTAGTTGAAAATAGCGGTGTTGGATAAGACAGGTGGGGCCGAGAGAACTGATGAATCGATCGAGATGTTTGTTTGTTTGACTTTGAGAAAGACGGACAATGAGAGTTGTTACGTATACATGTACAAATGTAGTAAGTTGAAAAAGGTCTCACAGAAAAGAGACCGTCTTGTGTGTGTCCAAGGTATTAGCATAAAGTGCAGCTTGGGCGTGCCATCACGGGGTGCGTGGTGTGTGACTATAATGGTTGATATTGAGCTTGCTGAAGAACAAATCTGACCGAATGTTGTTGTCAAGTCCTTTGCTTTGGCTCATAAAACTGTGGTGACTGGAAAGTCCCTGGAAAGCAAGCAGTGGGTAAGTTACACCATGATTACAACTTAAAAACCATGTCTGAAACATGCACTCGTCAAATACATGTTCTCAAGGAAGGGTGAAGTGACTCGCCAGTGTTTTCACTGACACCGCTCTTTGCCCACATTTAAGAAAATATTGCAAATAGTAATTGTTGCTGAGTATAAATATATTATATGTTGTGACTACAACCCACTTTTGGGGCATAGGCCTTTATGCCTATTAATTAATGGGTATAAGTCACAACATTTCAAGCAAGATAAGTAACAATTTATGCTGTCATCATCCTGGACTGCCAACAACTACTTCACTGAGCAACTGTACGATTGTGGGAAACATTGCCGTATCCTGCCACCACTTTTCATTCGATATGAAATAAAATAGTATCTAATTTACAAATGAGATATTCCTTTTGGTAAAAATGAGTGAAAAAAGTGGTGGCAGGATACGAAATTTGTTCCCGATTGTGCTACGTATACGATATCACCGAGAGTACGATGGCTCAGGGTCGAAGAGTGATGCCATATTCTTCACTCTTTCCTTTGGATCCATCTGTAGTGTTTATTTTCGACATCCAGTATGACTATTATACACATAAGACCGTTGTAGAATCAATGTCTATGATCTGAAACGAAGACATAAACACAGCAATTTGATAATCTTGATCATATCTCAAATCAGTTTGTCATAAAATAATATGGGGGTCAATGTCAAAGTAGCCAAGTAAAAAAATAAGTACATGTATGCTAAACAGAATGAGGCAACCAGCCAATACGTGGCGCATGTCCTATGTTTAAAGGAACATTACAGAATTGGTTTTGCTAACAAAACAGTTGCTGGCAGTGTAAACACTTTATGTAATCCAACATATACATAAACTGACAAACCTGTAGAAGTTTGAGATCGATCGGCCATCTGGGTCACGAGAAAATAGTGAAAAACCGATTCACACATTTGCATGAAATCATATAGATTCAACAAATGAATAAAACGCTCACTGAGCGATAAACTCCAATCGGAAAATTAGTTTATTCATTTCTCATCAAATATGTCATTTCAGACAGAAATATTTCAGGGGAATGTTTTCTACTATCATCATCATTAGACAGTGTATAGTGTAAGTTTTATGTAAATCTGTGATAAAAAGTATATTTTACAAGTTTTTTTCTTACCAATTCTGTAATGTTCCTTTAACCAACTGGTTTCTCGCTGAGTTTCGCTGAAACAAACTTTTTGCTTATTTATACAAAACTATAAAATTTTGCGCTGTTCATGTGCTCCATTTTCCCCCGATTCGGAAACCGACTTGAGACAATGTTGTCGCTTATGACGGATTTGGGGAACGGTAATTCGGTGGTAAAATTTACAAATCATTCATTGTTTAATTGGGTTTTCATCCAATCATTTCCACCGTGTGATACATTTAAGTAGTTTTGCATTTGACATGGTCTCGGGAACATGAACACGTTTCGAATTTTCCAATACAACTTGTCACATTGGGGTGTGGTGGGACTTTTCGTCAATTTACCAATTACTTAGGTTCACACCATGGAGGAAAAAACACACCCATGGTTACACAGGGGGTGCTCATACATTGTAATAATTTTGAAAAATAACGTGTCGGAACATAGGGGTGTCGGGACATAGGGGTGTAGGAACATAGGGGTGTAGCCAGGTAGATATCCGATGGTGGGACTTTTCTTCAACCTACCAATTACTTAGGTTAAACCCTCACAGTGGCGGCACCAGACCTGTTAATCTGGGGGGCAAGAGGGGGGCAAACTTAAATTTAGGGGGGGGGGGCAAACAAAAGTCTATAATGTACTGTATAAGCCTACAATTCACTCCAGAAATAAGATTTTGCACTGTGTGAATGTGACGTGTTGTGCGAACTGCGTGTACAATGGCTGCTTATACGGTTTTGGGCAGACAATGCATTTCTATTTATAGCAAGTTTCCAAGCTTGTACAGATAAATAAATCCACATTTTATTAACATTGCCGGAGATGGAAAGTGTATTGGGCTTTTTTTGATGGTGCCAGCTAGTTATGATGGATGAAATTGAGTTTATTATTTACAGCGCAAACAACATTGTAACAAATTGGGTGCAATCGTTTGGGATTAAACTTCCGCCATCGGGGAAAAAACTGGGGGGGGGGGTGCAAACTTGGGGGGCAAAAAAAATTACTGGGGGGGGGCATTTGCCCCCCCCCCCCTGCACCCTCATCCATGGTTACACAGGGGGCACGCATATATGTACTGTCTGGACATGCTCGAAGTCTCGGCGTGTAAATGTGTTGCCCAAAACCAATGTAATTTTTTATCAAGTCTCCTGTGCCTCCTCATAGAACACATCTGATTCGAGAGGTCGAACGCCGGGGGTTGGGAATCGATATATCATTTGGTTTTACCATTACTCATACGCCCATGTGTATAGCATGTATACTCAGTACTTTCTCGAGTCATGTGGTTAAAACCATGGAGGTGAAACCAAATAGTATTCCTTATTCCTAATGCAAATTTAACATATAATAAATATTGATATAGTACACAAGATGAAAAAGAATTGGCCCAGTTACTCAATGGGCTGGTTCTTCGAGGTCGTAATGGAAATAAACAAACAAAGGTGGAAAACAAGAAAATCAAACTGTATAAAATTATCCAACGATAGCCCACAAAATGAACGACCTATAAGACTTCGGCCAAAAAAACATATTTAGCGTTCTGCCTTTCAGAAAGAAGGAATGATGTTTTTTATTTCCCCTTCTTAAATGGCCGCTCGACACAATTTTTTAAGACAACCGGCCAGGCTATTTTCAAGTTGGTTGCCAGCTATTTTCTGTGTAGTTTTCGGTTTGCTAAAGTCTAAAAGTATAATCTTACTTATAGATTAAAAAAGTTGTTTTCGTGAAGAGAATAAAAAGGGGGAAAAAGGAGGCGGCCTCTAATGGAAATAAATAGACAAAGGTAGAAATCAAGAAAATAAAACTGTCCAAAATATCCAAGGAAAGCCCACAAAAACAACGACCTAAGACTTAGGCTATTTCCAGTATAGTCCTTACAAAAATCGGCAAAAACACAACAACAACAACAAAAAACAAAAGCAAATCTGACTTCTGATCTGGCTGTTGTAGCATAGCAAGATTGCATTTTTTTTTAAATTGATGCAGACTAGTAGAACTTGGGTCAATTGGTCCCTTCTTTTATGGCTGTAGCAATATTTTAAAAAATTTAAAAAAAGGGATTATTTATTGAACTCGACGAAAATGGAACCATAACATTCTGATCACTGTCCCCAATTGTGTTATGCTGGTGATAATGATAAACCTTGATACAATTGTCACAAAGATAGTCAGGAGTAGCATTACAAGTTATTCTGACTTGTACATAATTATTAGGCCAAAAAAAGGTTTAGCGTCCTGCCTTTTTGAACAAAGACAGGAGGAGGGCCTTTTTTTCAAAAATGGCCGCCCGACATATTTTTCAAGACAACTGGCCGGGCTATTTTTCAAGATGGTTGCCAGCTTTTTTCTAAAAAGATGATCTTATTTGTTTTGAAATTTAATCTTTCGTCAGAAATAGTAAAAATGTATACTTTTTTCGTTAAAAAAAAAGAAGGGGAAAAAAAAGGAGGCGGCCTCTTAAAAGGAAGCGGGCGGGACACTAAACATGTTTTTTTTTTTTTTTGTGGCCTTGAGATTTAATTTTAGTTAAGAGACTCTGTCTGTAACATTTAAGAAGCCCACATTGTCAATCAATGACTGAACCCTGGCAGATTTAAAAATAGCCGGGAACAGTTTCAAAAAGGATGGAGAGATTTATAATATGAGTGATAGGCCTTTTTGAGTTCACTGGCCCCGTCGCTCAGAAATATGGCAGGGATGTTGTCGGGACCAGGGCTCTTGCTGATGTGAAAAGTCTTCAGCTCGTTAAACACATTATCATTTGGAATTAATTATGTTACATTTCATCCACCATATTCCCTTTTTTCTCTCAGTTACAGTCTTGTTCCTCACTCGTCAAGGATCTGATGACTTGAAAAGATGTACCAAAGTCTCAGACGACACTCCGTCTTACTCGTCTTAATTTTAAGGATCTGCATATAATTGAGGCGACACCGACCGTTGAGACACCCGTGTAATCTCAAGAAGCCGCCTTTATACGAAAGATACCGGGTACTCAATTCTGAGCAAGAACTACACTGTTTCGACTTATTCCAAATTTATATCGAATAAAAAAAGGAATCCAATGATAGTTGGTCGAAATGTCTTTCTTATCAACCACTCGTTCGATGTTCAGCTTCGTTGTGCTACTCTACCTTTTGGGCTTTGCATTAATGATGTCTCGATGGGTGGCAGTGGAACAAACAGGTAAGGGGATGGAAAACCATCATCTTATTAGCGTTTTGTTTGTTTTAATTGTTTATGTATTTATATATTTACCAATGGTAGCCTAATATAATCTGTCACTGAATAACGAGCATTTTTCAAAGGACAAATCTGCGATGGCCCCATAGTCAAATAGCTTTCCCGTGACATTCTCTGACTGTGTGTCAAATTTTGTGCTTGTATCAAGGCACAATCCCATCGCCTTTACCTGTCGTACAAGTATGGACAATTCTAAATGTATGGTTCCGAAATGCAAATTGTCGCCCCAGTATACCTATAAATTCTAGTAATGTAGTAATTTATGCTAACATAACATCTTTTTACGCTACTTTTTCAGTTCTTGAAGATGAATGTGAACCTCTGAGAGAACGACATGGTGCTGCAGAGTCTATAGATTTTCTGAACATCAACGCCCAGGTATTCCATACTACAATACCATGTACATGTATATAGTAACAATGTATATATAGTAATAATTTATAGTGTTCGACACCCTGAGGTAATTCTTCTCGGGATGACGACGTCCTAAAGTATCATGTCGTCTCTTGGTATATTTCATTTTATAACGTCGACATAATGAAGGTAGGATGTCGATTTCCAGCGGGATAACGACATCCTGAACACAGGATGTCGACTTCCCGAGGTAATTTATTTTTGGATGTCTACATCCCGAAGATAGGATGACGACTTCCCCAGACAATCAATTTAAAGATGTCGACATCTTTAAAAATAGGATGTTGTCGTCTCAAGGTTATTTATCTCGGGATGAAGACAATCCTAAGTAGGATGTCGTCTTATGCTAATTTATCACGTAGGCCTAAGGAGTGTCACTTTGGATACTGCTAGGAAATACGCCATCGTACTTTCAGGATGCCATCATCCCGAGATAAAATTAAATATTATTTTATCTTGAAGACGACATCCTACTTTCAGGATGTCGACATCCCGAGGTTTATAATTGTCTTGGGAAGATGACATCTTAATTTAAAGATGTCGACATCCCGAGATAAATTTTGTTGGAAAAACGTCATCGAACTTTCAGGATGCCATCATCCCGAGATAAGTCGACATCATACTTTCAGGATGTCGACAATCCGTAAAAAAAATTTATTCGAAAGACGACATCCTACTTTCAGAATGTCGACATCTTGAGATGAATTGTCTTGTGAAGATGACATCATACTTTCTCAGGATCTCAACCAGTCGGTTTGCACTTGCAACGCTAGCTCCAAATGTTCGGTCAATGAAGGCCCATTTCTGACCCAACAGCTCAAGCGTTGCAAGATTTCTGGTTCAAGCTACAAGCCCCATTGAAAGCGTACGGAAGTGATCTTAACTTTGAGTTAAAATTAACCCAAACAATGTTTTTGGTTCCGCAGGAGTTACCGACAGTTTACCAGCACGACGAAAGCCTGATTAAGGTCGACAATGACTTACCCATCTTGAATAAAGATGTAGCTACTGATTCAAAGGAAAGTCTCCAGGAGAGCAAAGTAAAAGTACCAGTACAAAAAACAGGAAAGAAACTACTTAAAGAAAAAACTAAGGCGAGTACAGGTTCTAATGCTAAGAAAGGTGCAATCGTTGCGACGAAGCATTCAAAGGAAAATCTAAATCCACAAAAAGGAAACGATCCGGAAAAGAAGCTGGACCAGCAGCTATCTGAGGCTAAGGCGAATGAAGGTTTGTTGCCTACGCAGAAATCTGTTGTAAATGATAAGGCTAAGGAAAGTGTCTTAGTTGCGAAGAAGAGTACAAAGGCAAATCTAAATGCACAAAAAGGAAACGTTCCAGAAAATAAGCTGGACCAGAAATCTAAAGCTAAGGCGAATGAAGGTTTGTTGCCTACACAGAAACCTGTTGTAAATGAAAAGGCTAAGGAAAGTGTCTTAGTTGCCAAGAAGAATACAAAGGCAAATCTAAATCAACACAAAGGAAACGTTCGGGAAAATAAGCTGGACCAGAAATCTAAAGCTAAGGCGAATGAAGATTCGATGCCTACGCAGAAACCTGATGTAAATGATAACGCTAGGGAAAGTGTCTTAGTTGCCAAGAAGAATACAAAGGCAAATCTAAATGCACAAAAAGGAAACGTTCCGGAAAAGAAGCTGGACCAGATATCCAAAGCTAAGGTTACCACCAAAAGTAAAAAAGCACCTGCTGCTAAATCAAATAATGCTAACGTTGCCACGGTCAAACCAGTTCCAGATAAACCAAAGGAAGAACCGCCAAAGCCGGCGAAAAACCCAAGACAACTGCGGCGAGGACAGAGGGATCTCAAGTTGTTATGGACAAATGAACAGGCCGAACGAAGAGCCACTCTTCGTCAAGCTTGTGATCGCCTTCGTGGTATTGACAATCGAACTGTCGAGCAAACGATCAAACAAAGCAAGCGCAGTTTCTGGCCGTTCATCGTCGAAGATCGTTACCGTTTGCTCTACACGTACATTTCCAAGGTGGGGTCCACCAACTGGAAGAGCGCTTTCCTCGTTCTTCAAGGGAAGTACAAAAATGTAGAGAATGTGCCGGGGAAGTTTGCGCACGCGCGAAGCCTCGTTAAACTTAGCTCCCTTCCAGAGGATGAAATCCAGAGACGTCTCGATGACTTTACAAACTTTATCTTTGTAAGACACCCATTCGCGCGAGTACTGTCTGCCTACAGGAGCAAGTTCTTGCAACCAAACTATTCTTTCCAGAGACACACGGGAGCTCGCATTATCAAGATGTACCGCAAGAACGCAACAAAAGAGGCACTCAAAACGGGCAGTGACGTCAGTTTTTACGAGTTCGTACAGTACATAGTGAATTCCAAAGTGATCAACTTCGACGGTCACTGGCAACCTATCTACAAGATGGTTCTACCCTGCACAGTGCGGTTTGACTTCATTGGTAAGCTCGAAACGGGGGAGGAGGATGCTAAGTTCATCCTAGAGGAGACCAAAGTCGACCATCTTGTTCATTTTATGCCCACCAAACGCAACGTAAGCCATGACGATTCAATATTTAACCACTTCTACTCGCAAATACCGAATAACGATCTTGTCAAACTTTACAAAGTGTATGAACCGGATTTCACCTTGTTTGGATACGAGGTGCCGCAAAGCATAAAATCACTCATTCAAGTTACGGGCTAGAAAGTTTGGCAAGCAATTTTTGTTTGAAACAAGCTGATAAAGATGGAAAAATAAAAAACATAGGCCTATTTACTGAGCTATTAAACTAATAAAAACAAAGGTGTAGTACAAAATATGTTATAACGTATAGATATTGGTCCTTTTCCTCTGTTTTCTGTTAAAGGCACTGGACACTATTGGTAATTACGCAAAATAATTGCTAGCATAAAAACTTTCTTGGTAACGAGCAAAGGAGAGCTGTTGATAGTATAAAACATTGTGAGAAACGGCTCGCTCTGAAGTAACTTAGTTTTTGAGAAAGAAGTAATTTCTCAGTAAAATATTTAAATTGATTTTGAGACCTCGCGCGTGTTGTTGAACCTATATGATTTTATGCAAATGTGTAATCGGTTTTTCACTATTTTCTCATGACTCAGATGGCCGATCGATCTCAAACTTCTACAGGTTTGTCAGTTTATGTATATGGTGGATTACATAAAGTGATTACACTGCCAGCAACTGTTTTGTTAGCAAAAATCAATTCTGTAATGTTCCTTTAACGATGAAGCATGATTAAAAGGTTTACATGTAACAGCTATTTTTTCAGCAGACAAGAAAGTTAAAAACTTCTATTCTAAAACATTAAAGAAAAATCTGTCAAAGATTAGTACTAGTTTATTTAAAGTTTATTTAAAAAAAAAGAATTATTCAGTTTTAGCGAAAAAGTAGTTACAGTTGTAAGAAATAAACATGTACAAACTTAAAGAAAAGGCAAAAATAATTATCAAAATTCTCGTATTTAATTGTCGAAGGTGGTGTCATGAAAAAGTTTGTTTTCAATATTGTTCATCTAATCCGCCTTCATTAAAGTCCACCATCTTGTTTTTACCCGTTCAATCGAATGTTACCACATCGAGACTGAATGAAGGGTAAAGAATCTCAGGCCGGGAACTTCATCTTTGAGCTGGAGGGCAATCTTCCTTTTGAAAGGGCACTTCTATTGGAAAAGAGGAATCTTTTGAGAGGGCAATCGTTTTGAAAAGGGCACCAAGACTAGGGTCTCGGTGTAGTTCCAGCCCTGTAGTCTGATCACTCTTTGGTTGGGTAAGAATCTGAGTATCCATCCTTGTGATTAAAACCAATGGACACGACAAAATGATCAGGGTATGTTTAGTTGTATATTAGGCAGTTTCAGATTTGGGGGCTGTGGCTTTCTGGGGCTTGATCGTCATACCGGGTGCTTATATAATAGGCCAAATAAAGGAAAAACATGTTTAGCGTCCCCGCCCGCTTCCTTTTTAGAGGCCGCCTCCTTTTTTCTCTTTTTTTTCCAAGGATTCATTTTAACGATCTCTGACCAAAAACTTTTTTTTCTTTATAAATAAGATCGTATTTTTTTTTTTACTTTAGCACACCGAAAAAACACATAAAAGAACTGGCAACCATCTTGAAAAATAGCCCGGCCGGTTGTCTTGAAAAATGGGTCGGGCCCGCCTCCTTCCTTTTTTCAATAAGGCAGGACGCTAAACATGTGTTTTTCAATTGTTATTTTGCCTTAATAAATAACTGATCGAGGGAGCGCTCGCAATGTCATGCATGGAACTCCGATGACCCGCCATTGTCAAAAATCCCCATATGGGTCAACAAGTGCACACAGTTTGGAAAATGTTTGCTGTGTGAACTGATGAGTGGTCAGTGTAATTATGATTGGACAGCACCGCTGTCTTAATTGGCAAAAATGCTTTATGGCCGGCCGTGTTGCATGATTTTGTACGCAATCTAGTTGTAAACTCTACGGTTGATTCATGTATAGGATGACCTTAACAACAACCGCAGCAGTGGCCGTGGATTCACGGAACCTGTACAAGCAATCTCAGGCCTGGAATTACACCCTGGTCTTGGCTTTGGTGCCCCTTCAAAAGTTTCCCATAGACTTGAAAATTTTCCAATGGAAGTGCCCTTTGAAAAATGAAAATGGCCCTGCCCTTTCAAAGATGAAATTCCAGGCCAGCAATCTTGACATGTGTTTTTGAGATTATAGCGATTTTGTTTTTATTATTTTTTATGGAACATTAAAGATGAAACGGAGATGAAAAGTGACTCATGATTAAAGTTATTTTCAGTTTATTTTTGATATTGAATACACACAATGGACGCCGAACCTGCTGGCCTGACCTTACTTTGTAACCCTTCAAAATACTCCCTCACACCATGCTCACACTATCTGGTTTCAACACACACACATATACGGGTATCTAACCAATGTGTGACCTTTACTCAGGAAAAGTAATCTTACAGAAAGAAATTACAGGCCTGTGGCTCATTTTATTCAGCTTTATAATAAGTGAAGTCACTGGGAAAGATTCAAAGAACAAAATGTATACCCTGGCCACTTTCAAGACAAGACCAATGGACAAAAATGTTCCAAAGCTGTACACCATCATCATCCAATTAAATAGAGTGTTATCTCTTTACAAAAAATACAACTGAATTATATCTTGGAATATTTGTAACATTGCAAAATTGAAAATCTATAATTTGATCAAGGCCACAGAAACACTTCAGTAGTATTTCCAGATAGGGCTTCTGCAGACCTCTTTGAATTATATTAAAACAGATTATCTTATCTGGTTTAAACACACATGGGTATTTAACCAATCCGTCCCCAAATGTCTACAAGCGGTACAAAAACTCCCCATTTTCATCAAAGAACTCATTTCCCCTTTGAGTGATCTTAGGTGGACCAGACCCCTCAGTAACATACATGTAGGTCTCTGGCTTCTCCATATCGATGTTCAGTTCCTCCTCCATTTCACTTCCTTCCAACTCGAGTTCAGTTCTCTCTGTCAATCGAGGTTTGTTGGGTCCATCAATTGACTCGTTCCCTCTTGCCCTTGCATCAAAGAGGGAATACTTGTCAAAGGTTTTAGCATTGTTTCTCTCTTCCAAAGGAACATTTTGATTGAGCGCTTTTGATCTTGAATTTTTCTGGAGTGGGGCTTTTCTCGAGTACGCTCCAGTACGTTCCTGCTGGGCAATCTTGTTTGCTGTTTTCTCATCACTTATTCTCTGTCGAGGTGAGAAAGCATCTCTGTTGACAAACTGCATCTTGGCAGGGTTTTGGTTTGAGGCCGCTGGTAAAGTTATTCGGGTCTTGCTTTCTTGTTGTCCTTTTGTAAAAGAAGACACTAGAGCTCTCTCAGAGCCTGTGTATTGAGTTTCTTGGGGGCTGTTTCTGGGAGGTATCCTGCAAGAGAATTCACCCTCTCGTTCTGTTTCCTCCTAGTCTTCTCCGTCGGTAAAAATTTGCTCTTCAACACCTTGACAACCAAATCCCTGGAAATTCCAAAACTTTTTGCTAATTTCTGTGTGGACCACTCTTCACCATTCTCCTGTTTCAGGTAGCGTATCTGTTCAATTGTATCCCAACTTAAGGTACGAGGTTCTTTTGGTGGTTTAAACAAACGCGACATGCGAGCTCTGTCCGCCGCCTGAACCCTCCGTCTTTGATCCCTGTCAATTATAGGAAGGGTGAAAATTGGTTACGAAAGTAGTTTTCTGAAATACGTAGAATAACAGTATTGATTGGTTTTCCATGTTTTTTAAATATGATTTTCACTTTTTGTTAAAAGTTAAAGTCCAATCAATAATAAAAAGACACAAAACAAAATGCAGTCCTAAATTTTAAAAGGGTCAAAGGAGAGACATGCGTATTTGAAACAAAAAGACGTCTAAACTTTAAACAAAAATTGTACCTCTCCAACTTCTCCAGCAAAGAATATGGATCATCCAGTGTCTCAGCGTCCAAGTTAGTCTCTGCTTTCTCAAATTCCTTATCAATGAAACTGTCAATGTGATGTGAGGACGACAGGGAAAGCCTCCGTAACTGCTGCAAGATGTCAAGTGGACTTACTCTCAGCAGTGATGCAACTACTGATTTCGGCATCACGGTCAAAGCAAACATTATGATGACTGTAAGTTCTCTTGCAAGCAGTTATATCTGTTTGGGAGAAAAGGGGGGAGAGTGCTGTACACATGAGTATATCCAACCACTATTTCTGTTATGACCAGGGTTCTGCCCAGGATTTCTTTAGTGGTGGAAAAATGTTTCCCTGGAAACCATTGCGAGATGGATCAGTTACACGGTAGATCATAAAAATAGACTCAAATCAAAGAAGTACTCAAAATTCATGGCTTCGTATTCCATTTTTACTGGTAAATACCCAATTTTACATTTCGTTGAAAACCTTTGAAAGGAAATTGCAAGTGTAATTTAAAAATTTTTGAAAATGTGTGGTGGTCGGAAACAGATAAAATTCTGCCAGTGGTGGTTGGGGAATCCTAAGTGCCGGGCGGGTTTTCCGGCACCGACCACTGTGGGCAGAACCCTGTATGACCCAAACATAAATCCATTCATGGTAAATAAGATACTACACAAGTAGTGTATAATTACCAAGTCATAATGAGTTGGAAAGGGCCATCGGATTAAAACTCATGCAGTGATCTCTTTATTAAGATACTTGGAGCCATAATCCATAAATATGTTCCATTACCTTTTTTGCTAAAAAATATTTCAAAAACATCTTCAAATCATCTTGTGCTATTAATATGAACAAAACAAAGCTCTTTAAAAATCGAAGGCCTAGGTTAATGAATAATGTATAAACATATTTTAAAAACTTTTCAAAGGTTTTATTTGTGATACTGATGTGCTCCGTTGTGGTGTCATTGACGACACAAATGATTTTGTCACGGGTACTGGCCAGGGCCAGGCGCCGGCGGTATTGCGATTAACTTGTTCAGGAAGTAAACCCTATGTCGCAACGGAACCCGTCGAAACTAACAAGGCAATTCGCATGTTTGGCATCCATCGATGATCAACAACACTTGGTTTACACAAATAAGACGTTACCTTTTCTTAGTTTGTATTTTACATCTCGTGTCCTTTTTTACCATTTAATCGCAGTTACCTTTAATCGCAGTTATGGACGTCGCCATCTTTAGACTCTTTCATCATTTCAATTTAGAACGTTGGCTAATTTGTTTGTTTATTTGTTTATTTGTTTATTATTTTTATTTCTAAACCCGTCAGAAATTATTGTAAAACATATTTGTAAGTATCCCTAAATAAAATAAATAAAATGTATTTTAATTTATGATTTCATCATGTTGATAACAGGCATTTCTAATTTAATGTCCCAACTATAGTTGGCTTGGCCAAATGAAAAGACCTTTACCGAAGCTGCATGCAATTGCAAACGGCCAGCAAACTCAAGTTGGGCCAACTATATTCATTTGGATCGATCATAAAGCTTGTCAAAATGTTCTCGCGATACCAACCCTCTCAATTAACCGAACTTTATCAGTATCGATATTGGACTTTCAACATTAAAATTTCATTGATGATGTAAACACCGCTTCGCAGTTTCACGCAGGTGTCGGTTTCATGTGCAACTGCAACATTGCCGTTCCGTCCATCGACCGGGAAAGTCCCCACGCTGCAATTGTGATGAAACAGTGAAACTTCTTATATTTCAAGGTACATTTAAGCTTACATTCACACTCAGCATGCTCAGTGATGCTGCGAAGGCTGAGACTGATGTCGTGCTACGAAAAGTTAAAAACAACATCCTTTTAATTTAAAGACAAAGTGACTGAAATTGGAAAAGTACTTCGGTAGTGCATTGACTTGAGAGTGTAAACTAAAGCTTTTGAGGTTTTTGTCCTGACTTTAATTTAAGTGATCAGATTTAAACAGCCTTACATCACAGGAGGTAGGTGTATGACAGAGTCATGACTGCAGTTAGTCTATTCATAAAATTAAAGGGTATACACATTAAGCAGTTACTCATTACTGGACCCAACAACGCTTTTTTAACAGTTTAACATTTTGGAAATTATCTGACACTTGACAGTGTGGTCCCAAGGGTACGGGTCACTTGTCGATTGTTGTGCCGAGATTGCAAGCAAGGTGCCGAGTCTGCAAGGTGCCGAGTTTGTGGGTGCCGAGTTTGCGAGGTGCCGAAGTTGTTGGGTCCATCATGGAGGTCCATGGGTCCTGTAACTCGGACAGAACTTAAGTTGAATATGATTGGCAGTGATGAGTGATTATAATTAATACTAAAAGTATTAGTATTATTGGTAATTATAATCACTCATCACTGCCAATCATATTCAAGTCCAGTCCAGTATCACTATGTAATATTAAATAATTTATAAACTATTTAGGAGTATAGACCCAGTAACTTGGGCTATGTACTCCTTGCTTTTTTCAAAGTTTTTACATCTGAGGTAGTCTGTGGTACGTAGTTGTACTGCTAGTACTAACTACTACAACACGACTGCAGATGTAAACATTTTTAAAAGGGACTACAGTGTCACAGTCAATGGGTCTAGGGAGTATTGAGTATGATTTATGAATATTGAATTGAAACACGAAGAGTTCTAAGCAATTTTTTTAAAGTTTTCTTTAGGCCTGAAGACAGCATTGCCTTCTTTATAAATTTAAAAAAACATGGACACTGCATGGAGTACTACACTAGAATACTCCGAGAACTATGAAAGTATGAGCTTTGTTCCGTCGTTGATAGCGGAACAAATCTCATACTCGTTGTTTTAGGAGTGTTCTTAACGGGAATCTCCAAGTTCAGTTTGGGATTATTTAAAAACCTTTTCCTGTTACCTGTGTGGAATTATTTTCAGCTAAGAAAGCAACTTGTGTTTTTTCAAGCCGTCATTATTCATTTGTTTTGTTGATGAAACTCTGTTTGTACACCCACATAAAGATGTTTTCTCATATCGCAGATTTTTATGGCTCTTATTTTGTCTGCAGTTGTGTTTCTGAAGCACAATCACTCACCGTTGAAAAAGCCATTCTGTAATGGCCAGGCATCGACCCATGCCTGGTCAAACGGACAAAGGAATTAAACACAAATCCATTGAGAGAGTTATCCGTTCATTGATTGAAGTGCCTTCTGTCTAGGGCCACCGAACCATGACCACAGTACTTCCCCGAGTTGCCAAACACAAACATCACAAACGAACTCGTACTTCAGCGAAGGTCACATGATTAGCACATAAGGTGTTAAAGAGTGTGGTTCCAGATTGAAATTATCTCTTCAAAGTATATGGAACTTGGAAGACGGTCTTGCTATTTGAACAGACTAGAAGACAAGGAAGGCATGGAACATATTGGCTTATTTTCACTTTTACAAGTGTCATACAAAACTCTGTTTTAGCGAGTGTCTTGAAAACACTTTATACAAAATTGTGTATTTTGTAGAGGCCTTCTCCTCCGTTATTATACTCCCAAAGTTCTTTTCTGTTCTCAGTAACGTTAAACATCAGCTGCAAACCAAGAATTTCACCGATGCTGACAGGCATTTGCTGGGTTCGTCTCTGGCCATAGATTACAATCATCGCCATGGATAGTCAACTAACCGCAAAGGCTATACCGGAGGATGTTTTAGACTCACTCTGCAGGTATGAAGCTTTAAACCAAGTATCACTGGCTTACAAGTAGAATCTAATTCTAAGAATCGTCTCTATTCAAATCCTGATGGGTTTGGCACTGTACCAGAACCATTCTAGAATTTCTTCTGCTAAACTCAGAAAAGCACCTAGTTCATTGTCACCATGTTGATGGAACACGGTGGGAGATGCGTTCATAATGCACACAACTGTATACAATGGGGTTTTTTTAATGCAAATTTTAACCACTTGTCAACTATTCCCAAAGCAAGTATTGCATTATCCATCAGTTTCTTGTTTGCACCTTTTCTGTTCTCAGTCGATTCCTAATCAACATTCCCACTGAGGAAAGGAACAACATGATCAGAGTGTTCTTTCAAATCGAGCTGGCCCACTGGTTCTACATTGACTTCTACAAGGCTGAGAAGCACTTCCTGCCTGGGTGCAGCATCAAGGAGTTCTCCAAAGCTAATATCCTTACAATCAAAAAGACAAGACAAATTTTACTGAAAGATGAACTGTGCAGGAAGAGTTCAATATTGACCAGAAAAAAGGAACAATTGTACCTTAGAGAGGGTCAATGCCCAAATTTACAAGCCTTAGATTTGTTCATCATCTTCATTGCAGTAATACATTACAACCTCTTTCCCACCGTAGGTCTGTAGCCAGCCTCTGTCTTTTGTACAGTTATTTTCAGGGTAAATGTGCCACCAGTGTGTCTGACCTGGCTCCCATTAGGAATGTGAAATCAGGCTTTCTGCTTGTTCTCACCCATATGTAGAACAAAGAGCCATTCCAACAGCTTTATTCCACGTACTGCATCTCTTTGGAACTCCTTGCCTGGTGCATGTTTCCCTCCATCCTACAATCTCGATTGTTTTAAGAGGAAAATCAATTCCCCTCAGCACCTCTGAGTTATTTTCATCATAAATGTTTGCTTCTTGTAGCCCCTTACCAAGAGTGGCTTTTAGCCTTGTTTTGGGCGAGTTTAACAATAAAAAAAATACTGCAAAAAGAAGCTTTTTTCCCCTGAACATTATGGTGTATGGTACAAATCATAATTATGTGGTTTTCTATTACCTCAAATATAGAATAAAGCTTATTTCATTTGTTTTATATAGGTATCTCAAAACCAATACTGAAGTTGTAATTAGTACTGGTTGTAATGTTTAAATTTGACCTCAGATTGATGTTGTACAATAACCTTAACTGACCCTTACTCTTCAGGCATTGTCCCTTTCTCACTGAGTACAGGGATCAAGTAGATGAACACTTTGCCAAATGGAAGGAGTATAAAAAGAGTGTACCGACCTACGGTGCCATTATGGTGGATGATACACTACACAATGTAAGACCACATAAATCATGACCATTTTTTGAACCAGGGCTGGGAACTTCATATTCCATGGCGAGTCTTGAAACATTTGTGATACGATCAAGCTAAATGAGTCTTTTGTCGGTAAATGCATTATTGAATAACGGGCCAAAATAGGTCGACAGGGGTGTACATTTCTATACATCTCTTGGTGTTTCGACTTCCATAACTTTTGAACCAAAGGTGGTATCAACAGGGGGTTTTCATATCCTTAAAGGTGAGATTGTACTTCTTTCAAATAGATAAAAAATAAAAAAATTGACAAGGGTCGACAAAAGACTCATTTAGCTTGATTGCATCACATTTTGGGTTGATATTCTATAAAAGAAATACATGCCCACCTGCGGTATTATTTTTCTGAACTTTTTGGAGCTTCTGGAGTAACCATTTTCCTTTGAAGATATCATTGCCACAATGAAACCCTGACTTGACAAAGGAAAGACATGAAAGGGTTTCATAGTTAGCGCCGGGGTTTGAGAAAATATGACTTGCCTCCCATTGAGCCGAATACAATGGTTTCAACTGAAACGTTCAGAGGTGACTTTTATTGTATCTTTCTTTATAATTTTGCCTATAAATATGCATTACGTTGACAAAAACCAAATTATGACCCAACCTTTAATTGATGTGTCTTGATAGCTTTTTTGTTAAATTTCTAGAATTGTATTTTTTGTTGATTTTTTAAAATTTTGTATGATTCAGATTGTTTTGGTGCAGAGTTATTTCAGCAAGACGAGTTGGGGGTTTCCAAAAGGCAAAGTCAATGAAGGGGAGCAGCCTAAGCAATGTGCAATAAGAGAGGTAAGATTCCACAATGCAGCACTTCAGATCTGTTGTTATCACTGTACACAAAGTGTACTTCAGGTTGTTATGCTGTGCAGTCACAACCTGAGCAGTGTCCCGGGCCGATGAAGTGGGCCCAACTTTCGGACTGTATGGGCAGGGCTGATAAAAGTGACCTTTGTGATAGTTCAAGTTGTGACCGAAATCAAGTTTGGGAAGTCGGCTTTGAACTTGTGTATGGCTTGACTGCAGAAATGTTAACACGTTGACTGCCGTCTACGAGTATATTTGTAGTAACATGTTGGACGGATTCTGTCTCTACGAGTATATGAGTAGAGAATGAAAGGGCTTTGTATTGTTATTTAAATACACTGGCATCAATGAGAACACAACACATTCGCTTCCTGGCAGTGGTGAGGTCATCCACCTTGGAATGTGCATGTTAAATTTTTATTTTTTGTATAGTACCTATTTGGTATGCACGCATGCGCATCGCACTTATGCGCGCATCACACTTATGCGTGCATCGCACTTATGCGCGCATGCGCACCGCACTTATGCGCGCATGTGCACCGCGCTTGGCAAATGGGAACGCCCTACGAATATAATGACCGGCAGTCAACGTGTTAATGGAATTTTTGTTTTCAATTTCTAAAACCAGAGTAATTTACAACTTATTTACAAATAACTTGCATGTTTAATACAGGGCACTCTGTGAGAGTTAAAAGGGTTGTGAAGTATTTTTTATGATTAAAATATACTTTGAACTTCATCAAAAACTTAAATGAAGAGAAAAGTAGAGTTTTAAAGTGTGAAATTTAGGACCAATGACCACTGGCTGCTTAAGCAGAACATTTAGCTTAACAATTTGTGTTACGCAAAAATTTGCATGATGTGATATATGGTATTTTGGCTGGTATCCTTAATTCTGATTTAAGCAAAAGTGTTTGGTGCTCGTAGCTACTTTTTGTGCTTAAAAAGCAGCTTTATGAAATTGGGTCAAGGGCTAGAAGTACCTAGATGGAACCACTGTTGCACGATTGCTTCTTAAAGCACATGGATAGTAGACTGTTGCATTTGCCTGTGCGACAGTCTACAACATCTGTGTATTTACCCTGTGCATGAATAGTCGCATGCGCGTATTTGATAAACAGCGAAAATAGCATCTGGTTTGTGATGGTGAATGGACCAATGAGAGTTGGGCTCTCGATCATGAATATGTATGAAGTGTAGTAATGCTTGAATTTTTTCTCTGACTGAAGGTGTCGGAGGAGACGGGATTTGACATCTCAGGATTGATTGAAGAGGAATATATTGAAGCTACATTTAATGAGCAGTTAGCAAGGCTGTATGTTGTGACTAATGTTCCCATGGAAACAGACTTTAAACCGAAAACAAGGGGAGAGATTAAGGTAAATATTTTGCTGAATCTAAAGTTTCTTAACCATAACTGTTTCCAGGTCTTCAGAAATCTGACATTGGTCTGTCCCCCTAGTTAGCAGGATTTTACATTTAATTGGCCCTAATAAGTTGAAGTTGTTCAAGTGTTGCACATGAAATGTATTACTCGCCAAGAGTTATCACGCAAGTTATTTGAGCATACGCTCGAGTTTCACATCAGCTGAAATTTTTAACTGCGTGTCATGGCCAAGCGGTCTAGCACACTGGACTCAAGCTCTGGTGTTTCTGATCAACAGAGTGTGGGTTTGAGTCCCAGTGGTGACATTTGTGTCCTTAAGCAAGACACTCTAAACCATTATTGGTTTCGTCCTTTGGATGGGACACATTGGGATAACGCACAACGTTGCTGGTTTGACTCCAACTGCAAAACGCAGCAAGGAGATTCAGCAGATGCCCCCACCCTCACCATCATCGCCACTCCCCTTCCCAACTGCTCTGAATGTGTTCAGCAGCACTGGTATTCAGTGGTTATTTTTTTAGTAAATTGACTTGAGTTGTTTGAAGTTTTTGTTCCTCTTTCATATCTGAGCAGTCTTGTGCATCGTGTTTGATTTCTGTTTTCAAACAATAAGATTTGGAATCCCTGCCCTTGTGGTCGTGGTGCATGTATTCTTGGGCAAAACACTTTGTTCATTCAATGGCACTTTAAGCTGCACTTCTGTCCACTAGTTTGGCCCAACTTAGTTGGGTCATAAAAATAACCCAGAACATTTAGTGGAAAAGTGGAGGTGTTCCTGGTTCACACTGTATTTTCATCTTATTTTATAAGAATCTGAGCAAAAGTGAATGTAATCATCTGGTAATCCATCAACTCTACAGAGCTGCCAACTCACCCTGATTCTGCAGAAAGTTACCTGAAAATAAACCAATCTTCCCATGTTCTGATGAACAGATTTGAAAATCTACCTGATTTGTGGAAACCTTCTTTCTACTTGAATGCAATTCTAAAGATCTCCCTGATTGTTGTACAATATCTCCGTGATTGCAAGAGGCAAATGTTGGCAGCTCTGACTGTAAAACCTCATTTTACGTTCCTAGCCTCTTATCACATGTATCACCATGGCAGTAGACCAAGATCAATTTATGCTCCACTCACCTTGAATACTCCTACCTGTTCCAAATCTGTTTGCCGTGCTGCCTTTGGTTATATTTGGTCCCCACCTTTAGAACAATATCTCCTCTTTAACATTAGCGCTACATTTAAGAAATTGCTCAAAACTGAACTACAGTATATCGATTCTAAGTTATGTTCCATCATCCCAGCTTATTGTTCTGGTACTTAGGATTTTTGCACTAAGTAGGTCTACTTTATACGAGAAATTAATAATATTATTATTATTATTACATAACTGAAATTAAATTAATTAAACTAAATTTTGTATTTCTTCAGGATGTTAAATGGTTTCATGTCGATGACCTTCCAACTCATAAGAAAGATAATGCACCAAAGGTCAACCTGGGTCTGAACCCAAACAATTTCTTCATGGCCATTCCCTACATGAGGTATGCATCTCTGTCCAAACTGGCCTGTATGTGTTATAAACCTTTAAAGCTCATGTACAGAACCATTCACTGGATCATTGGAGGGTACACACACTACAAATATAACTTTCCATGCAATAAACTTCTTCTGTAGAACCAAGTTGATGTACAAAGTCATCAGATTTCACGACTCACATTGTATGAAAAACCCAAAGTAGATCCTTGTCAATTGATTGGAGGATTGTTGGTGTTGTCAGCAGCAGAGTGTGGGTTCAAACCCTGGTCATGACCCTTGTGCCCTTGAGCAAGGCCCTTATAACCATACTTGCCAGCCAGGCTCCTAGTGGATAAACCCATGCCTACATCCTTACAGACTGTGAAGGGGGTAACCCTGTTTCAGCCCCAGGAGTAGGTGGCAACGAACCCCTGGTGACAGTTGATTATGGTCGACAGCCCAAATCAGTTAAGTGTAGCACTCACCTTGAAGTGGCCGTCTGGCCTTGTAAGTAGGCAACATTTCGTGTGTTTTTTTGTTTCTTTTATTGTAATAATTTAACATCACTTTGCCTTGTTTTGAAGAACACTGAAGAAGAAACTTGCCAGGCGGAGAGGACAGAAAGATGCCCCAAGGATGGAATCCCCTTTTGAAGCTCTCACAAAGTACACCCAACCCAGCCAGCAGCCTGCTGGGCCATCAACGCTGTCACAGAACAATTCAAACACAAAGAAGAAGACGACGTCGGCTAGCCCCACCATGAACGGGGCTGATTATAAAAACAAATTGAAACAACAGAGGGTGTTCTCGAGTCAGAACCAGAGCCAAACAGATCTCTTCATGCGGTTCAAGGATCCACAGCAAGAGTTTGTGGGACATAGGAAGCAGGAATACCAGCGAGACGGTTCTCCTGGAGTTGCACAGGGCCAAGGGAACCGAGGAAAGGGGCAAATTAATGGAACTACCAGTCCACAGAAGCAGTATCACATCCTGGTAAGGCTATTCATGTATCTTTTGCTACTACAGCCGGCTGCACAACCTTATGGAATTTTTTAAGCTCAAAAACTAAATTTGGTCATGAAATGTTAAATGGCAAGTATCTAAACTGTACACTACATTGTTGGGTTGATGCTCCTGTGGTGTTGCAGGCCTGGAATTACACGGAAGCCTCGGAGGCCATCCGTTGCCCCTGGTCTAGGCCATGGTGCCCCTTCAAAAGTTTCCCATAAACTTTCAGATTTTCCAGTGGAAGTGCCCTTTGCAAAATGAAAAATGGCCTTGCCCTCTCTAAGATGAAATTCCAGGCCTGGTTTTGCAGATTAAAGTCTGGTTCATACTTCCCGCAGAGCTTTGAAAGCAAGTATAACCTCATCATCATTGTTTTTCAGCAGCTTCATTTGCTGAAATTAGTAGGATGGCATGAAAATACACAGCGAATAGTACCAAAATGCACGGCTTATGACTTGGGCCTTGCAGTGGTTTGAGTAATGAATGCTGCATGACCTACAATCTTCAATAAAATGTAAAAGATCTACTTAAAGGCAAAGTATACCTTTAGTTTTTTGGAACTGTTTGATTGTTTTAATCCTATATAAGTGTCGACATATACAATAAAACCAATCTGTGAAAATTTTGGTTTTTCACTGTTTTCTCGTGACCCAGATGGCCGATCGATTTCAAACTTCTACACGTTTGTCAGTTTATGTATATGGTGGATTACATAAAGTGCTTACACTGCCAGCAACTGTTTTGTTAGCAAAAACCAATTCTGTAATGTTCCTTTAATAAACATACAATCATGGCATTTCAATTATTGACTATTAAAGTCTGAACGAACAACTATTATTTCATAGCAGGTTCACTTTTGCATTGCTACTTCCTCTCCCTGAAATTTGTTTAACTTTTGCTTTTGTGTGAAGTAGGAACCAGGCTTTCTTTGAGATGCTTTCAAAAATGATGATTGTTATTATTTTTTTTTAATATCGTTTTTGGTGTCTTTTACTTTCACAGACCAGAAATCAAGGAAGAATTGCGAATGACTTAACCACTGGTAAGTGTTAATAAGAGTGTGAACACATCAATGCATTTCTTAACCTTCAACATGATAAAGGGACACACTGGCTTCGCTGGGCTATTTAGGCTACAAAATAGACCCAAACATGAATCTAAGGTCTTTCAAGAAAAGAGAAGAACGGCTCCTAAAATAAACCATCAAATTTGTTATTTTTCGAACATTTTTGAAAAAAATAAGAACACATGGTTTATCCGAACCACATTTTTGTTTTGGATAAACCACGTGATCTACAGAGTTAGTTTTACTTCAAGCTGTATAAAAGATAATTACAGCATCACATTCAACTCTGTTTGTTTTTACAATTATTCATGAGTATTTGACAAAAGAGACTACGTATTCAGATTATGGACCAAATTTCAGAAAGAATATTTCTCATTTACAATAATTTGTGTGTCATTGTCTCCTGAACTAGATTCAGCAATCCTGCCTAATGGAGACCAACACAAAAAAAGGCAAAAGTTCAGCGTGCCTGCGTTTGTGAATTTTAAACTGGACACTGCAGCTCTTATGAGGGCTTTTGACAGTGGGCTGAGTGGCAGAGGTAGCATCCGGTAAAATGCCAAGGGCTCGTCACCCATTTGATCATCAGGTACTTTAATGGTGGAACAACTACCAGACAATTGAACAGGAATGCAGATTCCTGTTCGGATGTATGACCTTTTTCCCCATCTGCATACAAACTTTGCGACATGGAAATCCTGAACACTGTTTTGTGATGGATACAATCAAGAAGGAGCCAGCAGGGGCTACTGGAAGGCTTTCTTAGAAGATTGTTACTTGGCACATGAGGATATAGCTGAAGAATGGTGTTTAATTATTTGGCAATCCAAATACTCCAACTCTCACTGTTGACCCAATTCACCTGACGTCATCATCCATTATAAATCTTGTTTTCACCACTTCTGGGAGTCAGATTCCAACATTTGTACCTCGTGTTGTGCAATGTGTTTTTTTAGGCGACAGGCACACCAAATTTGCATGCAATCCGACTCCCCAAATTGGCAGACCACGGACAGAGTGTAGCCGTGTCTGATGTCAGTGCTAGGGATCTACATTTAGTAGAAAAAGCTCCGTGCAAAAATGCTGTATCTCGGCGCCTACTTGTTTTGTGTGTACATCTGGGCTATTTTAAGCGAGATACAACGTTTTGACGATTTCAAACTCGCAGGTAACGTAAGTGCCATTGTAGGAGATACAACGATTTTGCATCGACACATGAGCATCAGTGGAGGAAACCGTCTGGCACCCAACCTCTTTTTCCCTCAGTTATACCGTTTTGGTTCGTGGTTGTAATAAGTTGCTAAACTCGCCCCATTGTAGAGTGCAAGTGTCAATGTAGTTTCTGTTATAGTTATTGAAGGCATTATTAATAGGGAGGTAAAGTTACAAGATTTCTCTTAAGCATGACGTCATGGATACGTTCATATATCGTCATAAAAAGCATATTGGCTGCAACTTCAAAAGGACTCTCTAGTCTTTTTCTCAAACAGGTAAGGAATTATTTTTAATAAATCTTCATTTTAAAAAGATTTTTATGGGAATGTTTTTTTACAAACCGGTTCTTCATCTGATCCACCCTGACAAAAGGCATTCATTAAATGATGATTTGAGCTTCTACAGGACTAATTTGAGTTTCTTGCCGTACTAATCACACAATATCGTGTAGCTTAACCTCGTGTAGCTTAATTGTGGGCTTGTTTCATGTCTACGTCTTGCTTGACTTGGTGTGTGCACCCCAACCCCCTAATAAACCGTTACCATGATGCAGTCATGTTCTTCTACCGCCCATATCAATCTAATCACAACCTTGTTCCTGTGGTTGATTGATCTCACTTAATGCTAATGATTCCCAGCATCTCTTGCTCGCAGCTCTCTCATAACCCCCTTGAACTGTCTTAATTTAAATGTGCAAATACGTGGCACAATTCAATAAGGTCATGGTTGATCCACATTACGCATGCACTTAAGCATGGTTAGACAGCAAAAGAGGCTTTAACAAGTCACAGAGGAACAGTCTTCCTTGGTCGTGTAACATGTTTAACTGTATGCTGTTAAGGGTGACTGTGTAGAACATGATTTATTTGAAGTGGTGATCGCGTAAAAACACTTGTATTTTGACACGCTTGTACTAAGCACCCATAAGCACCCTACACATGCTCACAATTGTCCAACAAGCATACATGCAAAGCAGTCACTTTGAGAGTCAATCAGTGTTGTTTGTCAGTGCTTCTGTGCCAGGTGTGAGGTGTTAGTGATGAAAGGGATCAATAGAGTATGCGGTAGCGAGGCTGATGTCATCAAACAGAGTTCAGAAGCAAAAATAGCCTGGTTCCTTTGAAAAAATTGGCAATCATCTTGCATTTATACAGGGAAGTTGACAAGGATACATGTCTCATAATTAGTTGCATAGCACAATCAAGGTAGAGATTTTGTGCCAACCCTGCTAGCAGAGGTTGGCAAACTCGGACAGAATACTGCGTTATCAAAGTTTTTGTAATTGGGCAAGTTATACGCTAGCAGGTGAACAAATCCATTATTTGCAGACGTTTATACAGGGGCTCTTTACTTTGAGAAAAAGAAGATAAGGCATGGAATTGCCCAACCTGATATCAGAGCTTTGCTTTTTTTTTTTTTTTTTTTGTATTCCTTTCATTTTGTTCTCTTCCAATATCCACTTGTTTTAGACGACATGGAATAGCAACTAAGCGTGAAAGTGGAAAACTCCTTGTCCACGCACCATGTGCGCCAATGCCAACTCAAACCTAATACCAAAGCATCATGTGCGCCAATGCCAACTTCAAACCTAATACCAAGCAAGTTAAAGTTTTCAAATGAAACTTATTCTAGATTGTTACTAGGCCCCCCTCCCCACTTTGGTGCTGTGTTTGATTTCTTACTTTTTCAAATTGGGAGCTGTCATCCTTCCTTCAACCAGTATCCTAAAACCTTGGTTTCGTAGATTTAAATTTTTTTAATTTGATTGTTTTTGTACCTGCTAGTAGCCCCAGCAATGTACAACTTTTCACTATTCCGATATCCGACCAACTTTTATGCCGTTTGTTACCAATGCAATGTGCACTCATGGTACCATTTAAAGCACAGAACTCTGCAGCGCCATTAAATTTGGACCTGGTTGTACAAAAATGGCGCTTTAGTGAAGGATATTGACTTTATCAACGGCGACAATGGTAGTAATTAAGTGTGCTTAACCTCTTTATACAGTGCATTAGTTTTAAAGTTTATCAAATGTTATGTACAGTAAATTCAATTTTGTTTGGTTTTTTTTTTTACAGTAAAGCAGTTTTTTAATGAGTATTTTTATACCCAGTGAAAAAATGTATCACTCAAGTGTCAATTTATAACTGCAACTTGAGACAGGTTGTGTATTTTCAAGTGTAGTTTTATTTGAAGATTACTTGAAACATTCACAAGCTCGACAGTTTGGCTTTATATATTTTACCATTATTACATGTAGTAATGTTTGTATTTGGAAACAACCATAATCATCATTGTGATTAGTCTTGTAATGGCCTCCTCCACCAACGCCTCAAATGGCTACAGTCTGCCACGCTCGACATTTTGGGCGTCAAATTGCAGTGCAGTGAGTGCACAAATAAAATGGCAAATTGTGTGAAAAACCTGCATCGCCTAAAATGCGCACTACACTGTATACATGTAGGCTAAGATACAGGGACATTAGTTTCCAAAATGGCCCAACCAAGATAATTGTGATGACATCAGGGTCCAAATTGCATAGAGCTGCTTAAGCACAAAAAGTAGCTATGCACAACAAAATTATGCTTATCAGAATAAGGTTACCAGCCAAAATACCATGTCACGTGTTCAATTTGTGACTAGTATTCTGCTCATTTCTGCTTAGACAATAGTTAATCTGCTTAAGCAGCTCTATGAAATTGGGCCCAGGTGAATTGGGTCAATACAGTACATGTACATTGTAAAAAGTGGATGGGTTCTTGTGCACTTAATATTTTATAATAAAGTTTACCAACCAATTGCACTGTATGAAGAATTCAGACTTGTCTATTGATGTTTCAACAGTCAATTTGGCTATTCCGTTGATTTTTTTTCCTATATGAACACCTTCTAATTAAACTTCACCATATAGGTATCTTTTTAAACAGTTGGAACAGCTCTCACAAAGAATGCGTTGCAATTTTTTTTTAAAGATGTTAGTGAACTGCTTGACTAAATTAACTGTCATACATTTTAATTTAGTAACAAACCACAAGGGAGACCGACTGGGTAAAATTTTTAAAAATTATTAAACAAATTATTAAAAAGTATCCCGTCAGTTTTCCTTAATGGTTTATTACTTGACATTTGAAATAAAAAGTTGCATCCCTTAAGGTGATCTTCTGGCTTCCGCTTCCCAGGTTGTATCGTAAAAGTTTTATCCCTGGCTACACGGCAGTTAACGGTTGCATGGCTTCTGACTGGCATCCCCGAACAAAGATATTGACATAATGGGGAGACCCCCATCATAGTCCTAGATAGCTCAGTTGGTAGAGCGCCGGCACATTAATCCGGAGGTCGTTGATTCAAATCCCGCTCTATAGTAAATTTTCCTTTTTCAACCCCAAATTAAAACAATTTAATTTAAATACAAAAATTCATCAAACTTGATTATTTTCTAATATCATTGTTGTGACAAGGAAAACATTACCGTAATAACATTTTGTTCACGTAGGTCAAACTTAAACTGGTCTTACAGCCCGAAACGAACTATTACGATAGTACTAGTATATATCCACTTTGACTATTTTGCTTTATTCAATGAGTGAGATACTTTGGTATTCACTATCCAGCGCTTTATGAACACAAATTAACTTAGTTGAGATCCGACTGAATGGGATGACAGCGGTAATCTTGTCAGATTGGCTACAAATCACCATTTACATTTTTAACAATCGGATACTTTTCTTTTTTCGCATTCTTGCACAACCATATTTTAATCCTCCTCATCTCAATATTGTTTGTCCGTGGCAAGGTTTTGTAAAGTTGTAAAGACATCCTGGTGCACTTTCCTGCTTACTCCTCTCAGATCATCAGATGGGATGTCATCCGCAGGCAGTCATGATGTCTTGATGCACTGGATAACTTCGGTAGGGGCTGTGTTTAATCAGACGTCATGCACCTGAGACTGATGGCCGGCTGTCACAAATAGTCAGTTAGTATTTGTAATCTTGGATAACTTTCCATCCTTCCTGTCTATGCATCCTCTTCCCCTCCCCTTAGTACTAGTAGGCCTTCCTACTCGTCTACTCTTTGGCTTGGTGACCAGCAGCATCCCCATCATCATGATCATTAGCCTCCACTCTGTCCTGATCTTGCTGATCGTCCATCTCCGATGCCGATGCAATCGCTTCTGCCTCCTCCTCGTCGTCCTGAGATTGCGGCTGTGGAACACGGAAGTTTTGGGTCGTTCAGCCGGCTGAGGAAGGACGTCAGAAGTGATTTGTTCAGGTGGTCCGTCTGTGTTATTTCCCGCTCCTCGTTTTGGCTTGAATTTTCTTCCTCCGCCATGTCTGCGGTAACTTCCAGCGGTACACCATTCGGTGGGCTTACTACCCCCGGCGGTCCCGGGTTGTTTCCAGACTTTTCTGAAGTATCCATTGACTCACCATTCGGCATGTTTAATTGTTACCTGTTCAATGTTAGTATTTCTGCATAATTTATTGAAATATCTGTTATTTCTAACGAGTAACAGTAACACAGTTAGGACACACTCAACTCAAGAATAAAGCAGCGAAGAATTACTTCCGCAATTCTGCTCACAAACGCAAGAGGGCGCCCTGTCACGGTCACGTAAAGCAATAGGTGAGGTTGAACAAAGGTATTGATCACTGTGAAAATAATTGTTCAAAAGTATAATCCCAGCGGCCAATCTGTTCTATTGCTAATTGTATTGGACTGAGATAATTATTTTATCAGCTAGGGATGTACATTCTTAATCATTTTTGATTCAAGAGGGCTAGCACTATTACTGGAAGAAAATGCATACAATTCGCTGTATGGGGGAGGGGGCACACAATAATCTCCAGGGGGACAGAATCTCCTGCCAATTAAGCGAACAATTTTTGTCATGACACCGGGCGAACGACGGGACCCACGACCTGGACGATAATGACGACGACAGGTGGGACCGCGCTGACACATGCAAACACTTGCTAGGTGTGGTTAGATTCGGCAGTTGGTACATAGGTTTTTTACGCAAAACTACCACCCATCATCAATAGGGCTGCAGCTGCACAACTGGAGCATCTCCAGGCGTGTCTCATATCAATAGATGTCGAGTGTGGGTGTGCTCCTGTGTTTACTATTTTGTTTCCTCTGATAGGGCATACACGTTGAATTTACAAGAGAAATCTGGAACCGACCGACAGACAACATTTTGGGTAATTTGTTATGCTGGGGCTATAGGCTGTGAATAAAACGGTGGGTTACGATTATCGCCAAAACTTATACGATGAGGAGCCAGTGCTTTGTTTGGACTGTTGACGATAAAACTACCATCCGACCAGTTGGATGTAGGACCGACCCATTGTGTCATACAAACCGTTATGTCCCACCCACTAGTGTCCAAACGATTATGTCCGACCCATTATGTCCTATAAACCGTTATGATCTGACTTGTTTGCGTTACCTTAAAGTAGATAACCCAGCCTAATGATATTGATCAAATTTGCATTTAGGTCAGGGTCGGTGTAGCTGTGATCGATAACAGCGCTTTTTTGGCCATGTCCTTCTAGACCTCCAGTTGTCACGGTGAAGATAGATGGAGGGTTATGTCATGGAATTAGGAAAAGGGTTATGTCACGAAAGTAGGGGGAGGATAAATAAACACGAACAAAATGGTTTTAGACTTTCACGTCCCAAACTTCACTTAACTATCAGAAAGTTCAGTCTAAATATAGAGAAAAAAACCCATCAGCGACGAAACCAGGGTGATTTCTTTTTTAAACAAGCCCGAAAATTGTAAAGGGCGCCCTCAGTACGCAAAGTAGAGGCGCCGCTATCAAGATGCGCTCAAGTTAAAGACTTTAAAATACCTGCACAAGCTTTATGCTTTAAACTTACCTCGTAAAACACGCGCAGTTTTAAAATTAGCTCAGTTTATTGCACACAGAGTTATTGTTGAAACTTGCGCAGTTAAGTTTAAACTTACTACTTTGCGCTCAACACTTGTGCACTACAGTTCAAAACCCGTGGAGCGCTGCAGAAGGAAGGTGTGAAGAAATTTGAGCCTCCGTAAACAAATGCCTCAAAAGATCACAATTTGTCCATTTTCTGGTAAGTTAAGCGTCATCATTCCTGTAAAGTTAAACATTGTCATACTATCATTTGATTTAGGTCCATTACCGCCGAGTAAATTGCTTTTTGGGCCACTGGCACTGCACTCTGGCACTGGTGGATGTTATTGTTAGACTATAAATTCGCCTCCCGGCCCCCCGTAACCAATCAAACGTATGGAGCTAAACCACGAACCACAACCATCGTGCACGTTCTATGGTAGCTGTGGGGTAGGGGTACGGGTAGATAGGGGTAGGGGAGGGGGTAGGGGCCAAAACTTCACCTTGTTTGAAAAAAGAGACACCCACGAGTCACGTCACACACTGTGACACTGTGGTAGCCCAGGTCTGAGGTTGGACCCCTCCGTTGAAATTTCAGCTTATTACTAAAAATATGAAAAAAACGTCAATTGAAATTTTATTTGCATTGTAATGTAGAGAGCTTTATACCCAGGACGTCAGTGCATGCAGTGCCACGGACACTTACGTCCTACAGGGCTAGGCTGATGGTTAGTCCTACTTAAAATCATAGAGCAAGGAAGGAAGTCCAATCTCACTGGGCAATGAGAGTGTGGGCATGCAGGGTTTGAAAAATGCTTTCCAGGAAACCATTGGCATTGCAAGATGGATCAGTTACACGGTAGATCATATACTCAAATCAAAGAAGTGCTCAAGGCTTGGGATACCATTTTTACTGGTAAATACCCAATTTCACATTTCGTTGCAAAAACCGTTTGAAAGAAAATTTCAAGTGTAATTTAAAAAAATTGGAAATGGTGGTCAACAGACAGAGAAAATTCTGCCAGTGGTGGCTGGGGAATCCTTAGTGCCGGGCGGGTTTTCCGGCACCAACACTGTGGGCAGAACCCTGGGCATGGTGGGTGAGTGAGTGTCACTCATTATGTCTGCAGTGTTTGTGTCAGAAAAACTCTGAAGCGCCATTTATGAATCTGACTGAAATTTTTCGTACGGCATACTTTCGGACCGGTGATCAGTCTTAAGGGGATACAAATATTTATTTTTGCTCTATTTTCAAATATTGATTTTGTATACACAACTTTGTTGAAAGAGGACTTGTTTGCAACAAAAGCGTGAGCGTGCGGCACCAAAACCTGGCTGTGAACCTGGCCAATTAGCGGCACCAAAACCTGGCCGCGATCTTGGCCAATAACAATTCCTTTCTGACAACAAAAACATTGACGTGCACGGGCACGAAAACCTGACCGCGAACCTGGCTAACACCAATTTCTTTGCAACCCAAACATTTTCATCCTGGCCGCCTGCGAACCTGTAGGAGCCGTTTTACAAACCTCGGCTGGGGTTCCGGCTCTAGATTGGGCTCCCTCATAATCAATTTTAGAGCAGTGTACATTTTGTACGGTGTTTCCAACAACGGAGACTGAGGTGGAGCCTTAAGCTGAGGTGTGGAAAAAAAAAAAAAAAAAATGGTCGCCTTCCAACCTGGCAGCAGCCGCATGCATGCATGCATAAGGAGTCATGCCATATAGAGCTATTGTCATGATAGCTTGCTGAGGAAGAAGCCCAAGGCCCAAGATAGATTTATGAACCAGAGATTTGTATTAAATTTCCAATAACAATCTGACAATATACACAAATAAAAGTTGTTGTGTTTTGTTGTAGTTGTTTGCTTAATTTGAACACCTTGTTTGCCAGCTGTACCAAAATGGATAGCTTACAAATCATATTTCTACAGTGCTTTATATGCAATTGATTGTCAAAATATTCAGTGATTACCTACTAAATCACCAAACATAATATTTTTGTTATAGTAATCACAAATGATAAAGTTTGATCATTGCTGGCCTGACTGCCACCCTCTCATTGAGAAGATCAAATACAATTTTGTGTTCGGTACTGAATTGCACACATTTAACATAATGTGTAAGTTTCTAAACTCTAGGTTTGCTCAGTATACAGGTACATGTAGTTTTAACAAATTTGAAATTTTACAATCATTCCAATTTTATAGCAATTTATCTTTATTTCATGCATCAGTGATTTATATCACTACTTTATGAACTGCTCGACAAATGGTTTAGGCCTGCAACATAAAATTCTAAAGACTGTAATCTCTATTAACATGTTCAAACACACAACTGTTAAATAAATACGGGTACAAAATCATGTATATATTATAATTACATTAATTTTGTCTGACTTTATTTTCAGACACCGGTGTTCAAAATCTCCCGAGGAATCCCCATTTGCATTAATATGGAACACAATAAAGTCACAATGCTTACCCCCAATTTCTCTACCCTTTGTCGTTAATTGGAGAGTAATATATGCCCTCCACACCCACCCCTGTTCTTCCTCTGACATGGTCTGAGATACTTTACATACTGGAAAACTTCCTCTATTAGAGGTTTGTGTTTCCCCAGGATTCAACAGAATAATTGAGGCATGCACTTTGCATTAGGCCTATTCATACAATATCATCCAATGCACAATTTTTCAGGGAACACCAACAACTTTGTTACATCAAACAAATTGTACTCAATTGTACTAAATTTGGACAACAGATCAAAACATACAGAAATATACTCCTTTGAGCAACAAATTTGTCCCCCCCCCATCATATTCGTATATGTGTCTGTGTTATTGGCATTACTGTACAGTATTTCACTATGTATTGTCATGGTCAAGCATTTGAATCGCTCGTTCGCCAACCGGGTACTAACTGCTGGGTACTATCTGAAACGGCCTCGGGAAAGGCCGCCAACTATTTGTTTTCTTTCAAGAAATACATACATGCGTGTACATTGTACACCACCTTGTTGGTGCTGTCTGGCTGTCTGGTAATTTGGGGGGTGACAAAACTTGTGGTGAAAGATTTTTAGTGAGTAATTTCAGGCCTTGCGGTTAAGCTTTTTGTGAAGTAGCCCACCGGGCCAGTAAACTGTGCATTTTACTTGCCCACAGGAAGTTTTAGTATCCCAGATATAAACAGGAATTGCCATATAAATGTAATGTTCTGATGTGTTAATGATTAATGATCAAATGGAGTTATATTCACACATTCAATAACGATTAACACATTTTACCTACATCAATTATTTACATTTGAAAAGGAAGAAATTAGCTTTTTAAACAAGTAGGTTGCACAGTTTTTAGTAGCCCACAGGGCAAGTTGAGAAGTGGTGTTTACTAGCCCATAGCATTTTTTACTAGACAATGTACGCTGGGTTAGTGTTAAGGGCGAGCCCTGAACTTAGAATTAAAAAAATCAAAAACCCCGTACCCAACACATGCTTAGTTCATTATAAATTGGCACCACTGAATTTCATGCAGACTGCATCAATGTCAATGGAGGGACGAACATTTTATTTGTTTTTTATTAATATTGTTATTCTTTTAAACAAATATTTTCAGTAAGGCAGCAGTAGTGGCTAAAAAAGAAATAAAAAAAGAGAGAGGCAGCCACTGAAAGTATTGAGGCATGCTGCCTGTTATTTGAACGGGCAGAGGAAACACTGCTTGGTATAATAAAGGGTGTGTACAACATTGCTAAGACTTAAAATATGAATGTTCACAGATTTGCAATAATTACATGGTATGAAGATGGTCACGGTGGAAAACTTCCCTTAAATAGATTTGCTTGAAATGTTATAGTTTTTGAGAAGTTAGTAAAACAATTAGTTTTTATCACGGTGATAAAATACGATGTTATCACGGTGATAAAATACGATGTTTGAAAACAGGGAAAAACATATGAAGGGGTGTTTTACTGTTTTCTTGTGACTCTATGACCGATTGAGCTTAAATTTTCACAGACCTGTTTGTTATTTCATGGTTGGGTTACACAAAAATGTGGAGACCTGTATTTGACAATTACCAATGTTGTACACATGCTTTTATGTTTAAGGGAACCAGACCAGAAACATTTATAGCGTATTTACCCTTTAGCATTGATTGGTGGTTGAGTGACAACTCCTGGGCCCAATTTCATGTCTTTGCTTAATGCCAAAGAACTACTCTTACATGTATGGCACCCTGTAATGTGCGTAGGAGACAGCATACATACATTGTGCACAGCCACAGTCATGGGTACACTTTTTGTTACAAAAACACCAAATGAACAACACATAAATATTGAGTAACTCTTTTCAGATCTTGTTTTCGACAAACTCAGTACTTTCCACTCTTCATTCACACAGCGCTGGTTAATTAATTTACAACAACATTGAGATACCTGTTACATCAGTGGTTTTCAAACTGTTGTTCCTAACATGGACACCAAAATAATGTGTACAAATTATTGTGGCTGTGCACATTATGCCTCACTCTTGGTTTTTGCCAAAATTATTCAGATATTGCTGCCTCACAAAGTATGCAACAGGGTGTACAATAAGCACACATTTTCACGGGAAGCATTGCAGTGAAATTGGGTCCTGATGATTCTTTACAGCGGTTGACATGGACCAGCCACTAAAACCATCTTTATTACCGTTGAATATTGACAGAGAGTTGGTAAATAACTGTGGAAAGAGCACCTTTCAACGATGGTTGTCAAGAAGGTTTGTTGTATAGGAGCGGGGTATGTCGGTGGCCCAACCTGTACAGTGATTGCCTACAAGTGTCCCCATGTGACAGTGACAGTAGTTGACTTGAGTCAAGAACGTATTGACCAATGGAACTCCGAAGACTTCAGCCTTCCTATATACGAGGTAACGTTTTCACATTTCAATATTTCCAGGACCTATAAACATGTCAAACAGCTACATGTATCCTATCGATTTAATGGATTTTGATTGATCAGTCAGTAGGACCATTGGAAAACAAAATCACTGTAAAGGAGTCTACAAATGTTAAATAAAATAAAAATTGTATAAGGCCTACTCTATATATTATTAAACTTACAAAATCACATACAAGATTTAAAAACAAATTTATCCCATTGAAAACTAATAATAGGGCCTACATTTAATTAGATTATGGTTTTTATCAAAATGAGAATTATTTGGAAAGTATTAGTGATATATAAGCCTCTCTTCCCTACACCGCCTCAAATTATCAAAACTGCTGGTATGATCAGGCATGATATTCTTCCCACTTTGGTTTAATTTCTGATATTTTATGCCCTTGGAATAATCAGAAAATTTGTGAATAGACAGCCTGAAGAGAAGTCTATAAAAGCCTGCACCATGTGTACATGTAGGTCAGCCCTTGAACTCTAATAAAATTGTCCTACTTTTGTCCAAGGACCAAATACTATGCCTGTATGACACTCTCGCCACTGATATTGTGTTTAAAAGCTGCCAATTTAACTTTCATTCGTTGCTTCATTTTAAATTTAGTAGTTGATGGATTTACTGTTTTTTTTCAATTGCTGCCATGTAACCTTTCATATAAAGGAGAACAAAAAAGAATTAGCTAGTGAAAACTGCTTACCAACCAAAATGACCCGTGGTGTGGAAATTTTGTTTAATGGTCTCACGTTTTGACCCTACATGTAGCAGAGTCTTTCTCAAAGAATCATTGGTCAAAAGTCATGATAAACACAATATAGATTGTCTTGTGATTTTGATTCTGTAGCCGTCTCTAGTAGATGTGGTCAAAGAGTGCCGTGGTAGGAACCTGTTCTTCTCGACCGATATCGATACTGCTGTACAAGAAGCAGATCTCATCTTCATCTCTGTCAACACACCCACCAAAACATTTGGTCTCGGAAAGGTAACCGCATTTTCCATTCAAACTTACCACTTGTGAAAATTGCTTACCAACCAAAATGACCCGTGGTACGGAAACAGTTATTAAATGGCCTCACGTTTTGACCCTAGCGTGTTTGTAAAGATTTTGTTTAATACTGTACTCTTGTGTTAGTTTTGAACACTCTATATTATTGACAAAGAACAGGATTGGTTATTATTAACAATAGCAAATTGTTGATTAGTTTTAATCGGGAAATGTTAATGATTAATTGCATACCAGCACAAATTCTGCTGAGAAATATTGATGTTCTTCATACTGTTTAAGAGCATCTGAAATCAATACAAATCACCATGCCTTATTTCATGTGCTGCTTCATTTTTGTGATATGAACAGCACAAAATCCCAGACAAAACAAACCCCCTTTGTTTTTCACACAGGTTAAAAAACCTGGTTGTTTTTCCATGTATTGACCCAATTCACCCGATGTCATCTTTATAATAATCTTGGTTGTGTCATTTTGGGAGTCAATTTTGTGATTTATTCTGTGTAGTGTGCATTTTAGGTGGCGTGACAAAAGCACGCTTACCATGTACTCCAAAAGTGGTGAGGTTGGTGCAAAAGGGTCACCAGTGTAAAACCAAAGGATATTAACTTTTCTCAACAACAAAAAATAAATAAATAAATAAACAAATTATGTACTTTCCTTTAAAGCTGAAAGTTAATGTTCATTTTATTAACACTACCAGGGGCGAGCCCCAGACTTGAAGTACATTGAAGCTGCATCAAGGAGAATAGCAAAGGTCGCTGACAAGAATAAGATTGTCGTTGAGAAAAGCACTGTACCAGTGAGGGCAGCAGAGAGTATTCAACGCATCCTTCAGGCCAACAAGAAACCAGGCTGCTCATTTGAGGTATTTTTAAGACTCTATGTCCCTCCTGGGCTATTTTGTATGAGGAACTTCTGGGTTCTCAGCCTGATTTGGTCTTTTTGTAAGGGCAAGGTACTTTTTCCTTGTACAGTGTTCTCTGTAACATTGGTCAGCTGGCAAAATTGTAGCTAAAACACCTGAAAGCCAGTCAAATTCTCTCCAAGTGGTCCGGCTGGCTAGTTCAAGTGTTGGAAAGCATTTTTTGTTTGGTTGTACAAAATATGGATCAGTCAGTGGAAAAGCTGGCGGGCTTGTGAAATAAAATGCTTACCGGTCCTGGGTCTAGCCACTGAAAAAGTTCAGGGCAAACCCTGATATAAATTAAAACTGGAAGCGTTGTCCAGGAGTAAATGTATGGAGGCTCACACCGTCATTTCTTCATTGAGCATAATGAGGCATCTCTATGTTCAAACTAGAAGCTACAATATCAGGTCTACCTGAACAGATCAAATTTAGATATCAACCAGCCAGAATGGGCAAACTTCCGTGAGTTTAAACTTCTTGTCTCTTCACAGTACTTGGCTGGAAGAATAAAAACAGCCGTGTTTTTAATATCCTGTGATAAATTTTATGTCAGCTCTTTGACATCCGGTATGAACCATACTTTTTCTCAATTCTTTCCCAGTTCATAATATTTCCTTCAAAGTTTGATATTAAAACAAACTACCAGCATACATGAACACTAACAAAGCTGTGATACTGTGGCTACACAATTTACATACCAGTAAATATGAATTCGCTTTTATTAGTCAAATCTTCTTGGGATACTTTTGGAAGAGAGATCTTCATCGACATCGTCATCGCTACATTTACAAGGCAGTTTGAAACTTTTTCTTCTTTCTTAACCCTCCTACTCTCAGTGACTATTGGGAACATTTTCCAGTGTGTTGACCAACCATTTGAAACCATTCGACTGTCAAGGTTGTGTACGGTGGCACAACTGTGCACAGAACTAACTGTGTACTGTGTACATGCATTCCCTCATGGTATCAATAATCATATTGCAGGCTGGCATAGTTTATCTATCATTCAAAACCACAGTGAATGGTATTGAATGGTCAGACAGCAAGAGATTTTTAGACTGATTGTCAGTATCATTCGACTTAAATAATTTATTCCCACTGAACCAGGAAAAATGTATGTATGCAGGGATGTAAAGAACTGTGGCTTTAAAGTGGAAAATCATGAAAGTTAGTCGCCAAATTTCACCTTAAAAGGTTCTGGTTTGAAAACGTTTATACTGATTGATTTTCTCAACTTTGGACCGACAGTGCTATGTACTAAATGTGGGTACATGTATAGAATTTTTATGTCAACGTGTACGGCAGCAATATTAGGAAAGTTGTCAATCTTGCAAGTTGCATCAGGAACAGATATTTAGTGTACATATACATTCTGTGTATGTGATGTTTTCCCCTACACAGGATACTTTAAAGTTTACCTTCCAGTGCCGCCAACGTTCTGAAACGTCAAACAAAGTATCCATCCACAGGCCGCCAACGTTCCCATACGTTCTACTAGTCGACCCAAAAAATATATAAATTGCCTCTGGATAAAGAACGGCCAAAACACGACCGCACGGAACCCTTTGAGCGCCGCCAACGTTCTGAAACGTCAAACTGAATCTCCATTCACAGGCCACCAACGTTCATTTACGTTCTACTACTCGAAATATATATTTTTTTTTTTTTTTTTTTTTTTAAATGGCCGGCCTGTGGATTGAGAATTTTTAAAACAAGGCTGGCACTCTAAGGGTTAATTTCATGTTTGGTAGAGCACTGCACACCCAGTGCTGCATAATGGGTGTTGGCCCCAAACCGGATAGAAAAGAGAAGAATGCACCGAGTTAGTTTACACACTCACTGTTCATGATACTTGCACTGTTAAAGAGTGGTTTGTGTACACTGTGTCCATTCATTCTTGAAAAGGGTCTTGAAATACATGCAAGAGTTCTGTTGGACTCAGAAACTGTTTGAATGGAGGTGTTGCATCACAAGAGACCGCCCCAGTGCACACAAGTCTCTGACAGCACTGTAAATATAGACTGTGTGGGTTGTACCCTTTCTTATGTGGGCTGTAGTCTTTTTTACATAATAATTCAATGCAGTTCACATGGGATTAATAACAACTTAAATGGGATGGTGGATTTACATAATAAATAAGCTACATGTACAAATACACTGTATGCATAAAGTACAGGCACAAAATATGGGTAAATAAAAATATAAAGCATTCTATTATGTGTATGTTGACTACACTGTACTGGTCTGCCTGTGTTCAGTACATATAGAAACCATAGTATGCAGGGGAAAACAAACAAAAAATACACAAATTTTGCAGATATCATAATGTGCTGAATCCTGTCTAAAATGTAGCTGGAAAACTGAAATTCAAGTTTCAACCCTATCCCTGTACATGTATCAAGAGGACATTGTTGAACAACCACGTTTTGTCACCAAGGTTAAAATAATATCCATGTATCCATGGTTAGGCTACATGTACATGTATATTCACATTTTATGGACCACTGAAGAGATATTTTTAGGGTCAATTTTTATGGCTCTGCTTAATACCGTGGGATTATGCCCTAAAGCAGTCCATAATTATATGGGCCGTACATGTAAGTGATGATCCTCGCTAAGCTCAGCTGAGCCATAAATTGGGCCCAGGTTGCAGACTGTATCAAGTCACAACAGTTATTCAGCAACACAGATCCTTGACTTGGATGGTTAATGTTCAAATGTATTGTGCAATACATGTACATTGATGGAATTTGACCTCATTTTAAAAAAAATGTCTGGTCAAAGATCACACAGACATTTAACTGTCATCTTGTACAAGTAAGAAGTATTTCATTTATTTATCAGTTTTATTGTTATTTATTATTTTATTTTAGAAATTGTGTTTTGGACACACACATTCTTTGTTGAATACTGAAATACAATGTACATTGTGCACGCAGGCATAGTTTATGCACTATATTCCCTAATCAAGTGGAACCATGAGAGGGCAGTTGCTCCCAGTACATTTACTGGTACCATGGTATTGTACATCTGATATGGCTACAAGTCGAAGACAAGCGGTCTACTACAAACCTGCATCAATTCAATTTCTGGAGGCTAAATCATCATAGTGTGGGTTGAATTCTGGTGGTAACACTTGTGTCCTTCAGCATATTATTAGATGTACTCCTTGGCTTTATATCCTGGCTTTAGTATAGTGGCATACTGGTGCTATTCTCACTAAAGTCAAAGGCAGTCACAGAGGTCGTTCAGACACAGTACTAAAGTCAGTTTTAAGGCAGTTTTAACTCATTTGGGTATAACTTTTAAAACTTAACTGAATCGGGTTGAACCCGAATGAGTTAAATCGGTCGGCGAGGGTGGTTTAACACTAAACCACTTCGGGTTTTTTCTTTTAGCACGGTGTGTGGACAGAACAAAGTTAACCACATCCGGTTTAAGTCCTGACTGGCAACCCAAGACCTGTCACAAATTGTGAAAGCGCGCGTCTTTTGCACATGCTTGTTTATGTAAATGCGGGGTTAATGAAAATGTAGCATATGCTGTTGTGTTAGATCATGGTGCTGTTTGACCTCTTCAAACCAAAGTTATCGGGTTTAAAGGAACATTACAGAATTGGTAAGAAAAAAACTTGTAAAATATACTTTTTGATCACAGATTTACATAAAACTTACACTGTCTAATGATGATGCTAGTAGAAAACATCCCTTGAAATATTTCTGTCTGAAATAAACTATTTTCCGATTGGAGTTTATCGCTCAGTGAGCGTTTTATTCATATGTTGAATCCATATGATTTCATGCAAATGTGTAATCCGTTTTTCACTATTTTCTCGTGACCCAGATGGCCGATCGATCTTAAACTTCTACAGGTTTGTCAGTTTATGTATATGGTGGATTACATAAAGTGCTTACACTGCTTACACTGCCAGCAACTGTTTTGTTTTCAAAAACCAATTCTGTAATGTTCCTTCAACTTAGAGCTGTCTAAACGCAAGGTAGTTTTATTTTTATGACCAACCCCCGCTGCTCGCAAAGTTAAACCGGTTCGGGTCTAACTTTAGTACGCTGTCTGAACATGGCCATACTATGTATTTCATTAAAGCCTAGCCCCGATCAAGTGGCAATTTATCATTTGACAATGACTCTTGACCAGTGGCAAGTACTCATAAAATATTGATTTGGGTTTATAATTAGAACCACTTGAACTTGAGCTTTAAATATACAGTGTGTACCTAGTGCAAAACTCATGCATGTAACTACAACATATGAGGAAAGTGTCAGGCACAGCTAGACTTCGTACTGTTTTCCCAATTTTCAATGGCGCAGCTGAGAATGAGAAGCAAAACTGAGGTAATCAGGCGATAAGCTGAAAAGTTGCATGCCTGAAAAATGTATCTTATCAGGTGGGTTGTTTGCATATCAAGGATATCAGTTTATTTTGTTGATTCAGTTGACTTCCTTTTATAGCCTTGGGTTCAGAGAAGTGGAACTAATTGATTATGAAAATCATGGATCAATGTCACGTTCATGTACACATGCTCAAAGTGCTGCAGATTTGTGGGTTAATTTAATAACCGGTTAGTCTCGCAAATACATGTTTGATTAATAGGTTGGTAACCGAATCAGACCTCAAAATCTGCGACCCATAGTACATTTCACAGCAAAGAATCAACTCACCTGGTCAGAAAAATGTGCCATCAAGCAGGTGAAGCATTTGGGGGTAGTGGGAAGACTAAGTCGTACTTGTAGTTGGCATCAGCTCATGAAATTATGCGTTATAACACTAAACATGGTCAAAACAGTTTGATCTAGATTGTCACAGCCGAGCGGTCTATCTCATTGAACTCCAATTAGTTTATTAGTGCACAGCCACAATCATGGATACACTTTTTTGTTACAAAGACACCAAATGAACAACACATAAATATTGAGTAACTCTATGCAGATCTTGTATTCCACAAACTCAAGTACTTTCCACTCTTCATTCACACAGCGCTGGTTAATTAATTATACAAACAACATTGAGATAACTGTTAATCACTGGTTTTCAAACTGTTGTTCATAACATGGACATGAACAAAATGTGTACCCATGATTGTGGCTGTGCACATTAAAATTCAAACATCGCAGCCTCATAGCTGAATTTGGTTTCAAAACAACAAAGAAGAATCCAACGGCAATAATAAACATTAAATAATTAAAAACTAACAAAGAAAGCACATTTAGAAAACAGGGAGGTGTTTAAAATAAAAAAAATTATGTATACTGAGGCCAGCTCCATTAAAAAATAGCATTAAAAAAATTAACCATTAAGAAGTTTGGTCCAAGAACTTTTTTATTCCTGTTATGTTCTGCCTTGATTGGGCGATGCTTGTTTGCATTTCTGAGGTTATTGTTTCTGATGGGTGGCAGCAAGTGTCTGTATTTGTTTGAACTGGTCAGCGATTTTCCAAATTTAACAAAGACTACAAACCAAACAGTTACATTGTTACTTGGACTTTCAATTTTTGCTCTCTACACCCATACCCATTCTCTTCTCTCCCATCCCCGGCCCCTCACTCCTGCTTTTAAAATCCATTTATTAATTTCAGTCTGTACATTTATAAACTAGACATTGTTACCTATCCTTTTCTATAGGCTAAGAATTATCGTTCACTCTCATGTATGTCTGTATGAATGTTGAATATTTTGGCCGAATAAATAATAATAATAATAATAACATATATTTGTTATAGAAGTTAGAGGGAGCACTCATTGTTACATGTACATGGACGTAACCACACTGTCCCACCATGGGCACAAATTCTCAAGGGTACATACAGATGTCCACTTACAAAATGTTGGTTGTGTGAGCTGGTACATGACCTGTATTATATGATGGGTCAGCGCCATTTTCTCAATGGAAAAAATGCTGGGGGGTGACATCATGTGATTTTATTTATATAGCTTATGTTACTTCATGGAGGGTAACATTCATTGTGAAAACTTTGAAGAATGATTTAATGACAGTTTGGATAATTTATTTCTATCTTCAGGTTTTATCAAATCCAGAGTTCCTTGCAGAGGGTACAGCTATCAGGGATCTGTTGAATCCTGACCGTGTTTTGATTGGTGGAGAAGAGACACAAAGCGGGCGCCGCGCTATGGAGGATCTCGCAAGCGTCTACGAGCATTGGATCCCAAGGAAGAATATTATACTGACTAATACGTGGTCATCAGAATTATCCAAACTGGTAAGTTGTCTAACAAAATACGAAAAAAAGTGTTGACGAACAGCAGCAAGTTTGCAGTAGGTTTTCATTCTTTTTAAAACAAGGTTCGTTCTAGCATAGGTTCTAGGGAGTCAGTATTTCCCAAATGACAAGGACCCAAGCAGCAGCAGAGTTCCAATTAGCCTTTTGTCAAGGCCATTGTGGCTTGGACAACTTTGTAATAAAACAGTGGAGCCACTGGAACGAGAGACCACGCAAGACATGAAGGCCTTGACAAAAGGCTAAGTTCCAATGGAAAGTTCCCTTTGTTGTCACTTTCCACCCCTCACATCCTCCATTCATAAAAATAACCAGTTCTAACCAATCCACTTTTACGGGCTGTACAGGAAAACCAAAGAGGCGTTTCTATGGTTATAGATCCACAGTCAAGACCCAAAAGCTGAATAAACCCATAGTCGTCACTTCAATCTTCCTAATCACTCCATTTCTGACATGACTTTACACTTTACAGGGCATTGAGGCACTAGGTAACCACAGAGAGACTGTTTGTCTGAGTAGAGAGAAACTGTGGATAAGGCCCTCCAGACCATTCAACCCAATGGTCTGAACATCCAAGAAAGAAGAAAAAAAAGAGTTGCTATCATTATTATTATTATTATTATTAACGCCTAAGTTGTTGTTCTCGGTAGGCTGGTAACGCTTTTCTAGCTCAACGTATATCAAGTATCAATGCCATGAGTGCTATATGTGAAGCAACAGGAGCTGATGTAGCAGAGGTAGCACATGCTGTGGGCACTGACTCTAGGATTGGACCCAAATTCCTACAGGCTAGTTTAGGTAAGTTATACCAAATGTGGAAAGAACAGTGGACAAACTGATTAGCTTCTTATTAAATGACCATGCTGTTTTATTACTTGTTACCATGGTAATTGAGTTTTTAATACATGTACGATGTACATATTGTCACCATTTTCGTGGAGTGACAGACATGTATGGTGCTCCACAGTCAAAACTCTGTGTTTGGAGAAAAGTACGGTTGAAGTTGAAATATTTCGTAAACTGCTGTTTGTTGGGAGACTACTTACTATTTTTAAATGATTGTTTTAATGACTTCTTTATTTGTACAAAACTGTTGATATGTTTTCAATCTTGCAACTGCTTTGATGAGTTATTAACACATACATGTAAGTCACAGCGTGAAAACAAGAAAAATGAAACTTGTGCGCAGAGCATTGTGTACAAACCAATGCACATTGAGATATGTTGCTTCCTGAAAACATTCAACTTGGTCAACAGATACGTCCGTTTGTGAAAATGCAGAAGTCGTACCAAGTGTGTTTAGTCGGTGTCAGCTCTACTGTATATATGTCAATGGACAGTGACGAATTGTGATATGTCACCTCGTAAAAACACAAAATGGCAAATCTAGCGATACATGTACGTTGGTCATGCTAGTTAGTGTAACTACGAAACTGTTAAGTGTTAGGTGCTGAGTCTTGCTGGAAATGTTATACACATAAGTACATCAATAATCTGTTTGGTCATTTTGTTGAGTAGTTATTTGTATCCTTCCCCAGATTAACTTCTTATACTTGCATACTCCCCTCATAGACTCATTTTTTACTGTTTTCTCTATTTGCCCTCATGTCATCACCATTTATTTGTTTAGTTAGTCAGTCAGTATTTATTTATTCATTTATTTATTTATTTAGTTTATTTAGTTATTTATTTATTTATTTATTTTTTACTTATTTATTATTTTGATTATTTTGTTTATATATGTATATATTTTTGTTGTTGTACTATTTTTATTTCTTGCTTTGTCGTTTCTGTTTCGCTTTTTGCTCCTTTAATTGCCTTGTGTTGTATGTTTTGCTCTTGTATTGTTAAGGTTGAATAAATAATAACATAATAATTTAAAAAAAAGATTTTTGACACATCCGCCACTTCATGGAAACGTGTCGATATGTCTGCTTCATGACCAACATGATAGTATCAATTTGTTTTGATCTGGTGCAGGGTTCGGTGGCAGCTGTTTCCAGAAAGATGTTCTGAATCTGGTGTATCTTTGTGAAGCTCTGAATCTACCAGAAGTTGCTGCCTACTGGCACCAGGTAATTATGTACCAACATAGTAGATCTGCAAAGGACAGTCCTTAGCAAATAGCAGTAGAAAGCCCAATGAGCAAAACTTCGTACAGGTGTTTAAAGCAGAACAATTTGTGAAAGCACAAAATGTAGTTTTAGTGCCAACCAGCAAGATGATTTGACATTGCGTGTGCATGTTAACAAATGGGTTGCATTGTTGCATTACTCAGCTGCACACAAATTCTACGTCAGTGTTTGTTATTTTCGTTTTGGTAGCAGTGGTTCCGAAATGGAAATTCTGCTGAGGAACGTTCTACCATGAGAAAAATGTCCACTTACAAGCTTAATGAAATACGTTCCTGGTTTTCCTTTTCTGTGTCTGCCTTTAGGTGATTGCTATGAATGATCTCCAACGGAGGCGTTTTGCAAACAAGATCATCAGCTCGCTGTTCAACACGGTAACCGACAAGAAAATAGCAATCTTGGGTTTTGCCTTTAAGAAAGATACAGGAGACACAAGGTTAGTACTGTGCTCAAAAATTACTATAGCAGGACTTTTTAAGGAGAAACTTACATCATTTAGTTTGGGAAGATGCAATCAAGTCCAATTCTCTGTAATCAACCCACTTCTGTGGTCATGTTTAAGTGAAAAAGTTTAAACAAAGAAAACCGGTTTGGGATTTTGTACACCTTCATTTCAGGCTTATTTAGATTGTGGCAATCAAAATAAGCAATGAGGTTATTCCAATACTTTTCAAATCTCAATGATACAGTATTTCAGACAATAGGAATATTTTGGTGTTGAGTAATTATAGCTGGGAGTATTTTTATTGTGAAAAGCTGCCGGCCAGAATTCTATTTTGCCAAGTAAACCTAACATTGTACCACATATGATGCACAAACAGTAAAAGTTGACTTGATTTGATTTCATATCAGGGAGTCGTCCAGCATCTACCTGTGCAAGTTTCTGATGGAGGAAGGTGCCAAGTTGAATATATATGACCCACAGGTCGTCCCAGAACAGATCTTGAGTGAGCTTAAGTATCCGAGCATTTGTGAAGACCCAAAGAAAGGTCAGTATTCATCTGTTATTGACCTTTAGCAAGGGCAGTAGTTCTTCTTAATCTTGTTGGGGGAACACAATACCTTGGTGAGGGTCTTGGATACTGTGATGTTCCACAGGAGACCATCATTGCAGTTCGAGTCCCAGTGTGATATGTTCCTTGTATGTGTGAGGATATTGAAGATTATGCAATCATTTCAAAATGGAGTGGACAGAATCTAAAAGGCCAAAACACTTACAAAGTGCTGTATTAGGGTTTCTGAGGATCCTTGTCTTAAATTGAACTATCCAAATTAAAGGTCTTAAAAAGTATTAAAAAGTATTAAATTCAGTTATATGAGGTCTTAAAAAATGGATTTCCTATGAGCTGGAAGAGAACCAAATAAAAATGCCTAAAATTTCAGCAGTTGTAGCTGTTTCTCCCCTGCTTTATTCACTTAATTTTTGTCTTAAATTTTGGTAAGTGTAGCATTCAAAGGGCTTTAAAAGTATTACATTTTACTTTTTAAAGTGCGCAGATACCCTGTGTACACTTGTTTCAACAACAAAAAAGTGTTAAAGTTTTCGAATCGCACTTGGGAAAGTAAGATCTTATTGATTTTTGTAAAATATAATACTGAATGTAATATACTTATTTTTCTCTAAACTGAGTTTATAAAATAACCTCATGCAGGTTATTCGTGTTGTTCTGTTCAGTTGTGTTGGTAGTACATGAAATGACAACATTGCAAAAGAAGGTGTACATGTTTGTTCACAAAATGTTGTTTTCACTAAAGAACTTTTCACAAGTTTTTTTCTTCTTTTATATTGTTAACTATTGTATTAATCCTCAGTTAACAGAAGGTATTTTATTTATTTTGTTTGTTTTATTTTATTTATTGCAGTGGATCGGCTCGTAACTATATTCAAAAGCCCCTATGAGGCCATCAAAGACACTCATGCCTTTGTAATTTGCACTGAATGGGATGAATTTGTGGTGAGTGCATCCAGTTTTTGCTTAGCTTTGTTTCAGTTTCATCTTAGGCTTGTTTGTTTGTTTGTTTGAAAGGAAGTACTGCGCCTTTTGATGAACTTACTGCAAATCTGTAACAGCAAGTTTTAGGCGCGTCTGGTCTTTAAGCTGTTGTTACCTTGCTTGTGTCTTCTTTCGTTTTTTAATTGTTCTTAAAGTCAGTGCATGATGCTCCATTGTTTGACTCTGCAATCACCCAGACCCCTACCAAAGCTTTCTCCATCACCACTGATTTAGGTTTATAGTTGCCTCAGAATATTTTCATGGAGCTGCCTCAAGGAAAACAATACTTGCTAAATTTGTATGACGAGCACAAATTTGTTGGGACCAGTTACAAACAACATACATACAAAACACAAGTTTTTTTTATGGCTGGTAATCATTGAACTTAGTGAATTTGGTCATCGACAATTCCTACTTACAATTACCAGGGCTGGAGGAGAGGAAAATATAAGACAATTCTTGATTCAGAGTTATTTGCAATCTCTTTCTTCATTGTTCTTGTTTCCAGACTTTAGATTATCGGATGATTTACGACAGCATGCTCAAGCCGGCATTTGCCTTCGATGGTAGGCGTGTACTCGACCATGATAACATGCAACGGATCGGCTTCCACATTGAAACCGTGGGGAAGAGACGGAAGGTCAAAGGGATGAACGGTTACATACCTGTCACCCCGTGATGGAAGGCAAACAAAGTATCTCTCAATCAGTACTGCTCTCTATTGAATACATTCCTACAACTCAGATGCAAGTGTGTATTAGTTAGTGGCAGTATTGACCCTTGGCATAGACTGGCTTGCAGTTGTTCATTTTTTAGCAAACACAACTTTGGAGTCCTGTGTCGGTCATTCTGCTTCTTCACTTAAAGGCACAGTACACGTTTGGTAATTGGAGCCTACTGATTGTACTAATCCTATATAAATGTAGGTACATACAATAAAACTAACCTATGAAAATTTCATTTCAAAAGGTGGTCGCGTTTTTGAGATATCACCGAAAAACCGGAGCGAATATTTCCACGCAGGAAGAATATTCCCCATAGGAATACACAGTCTACGCTCCTCAGATTCAAATTTTGGGGAATAAAAAGTGATATATTTTCCATAACCGTAGTACTTCGAAGTTAAACGTTTCTCAAAATTCATTATACTACCAAGGCTGCTGTCCTTCTTACCAAGTAAGTTTTTATTACCATTAATTTTCAGAGTCATTACCAAACGTGTACTGTGCCTTTAAATCTGACTCGGTTTAAACAATCCAAACTGAATATACATTTCCTGATAAGGGTATCCCCCCCCCAATATTTCCATATTTGAACATGCTATTTTCCTTTTGTACAGAAGCACCCCCCCCCCCCCGAAAAAAAAAAAACCCAATAAAACAAACAAACCAAAAAAATTTTTTTAAATTAATTAATAATAAAATAAAATAAATAATAATAATAACAACAATAATATTAAATAAAAATGAATAACAAAAATAAAAATCCTCTTTAAGAGTTCCTGAAATTCCAAGCACACATGGAAGACACAATAAGGGGGGGGGGGGTGTAACCATGCCCCATTTTGAGCACCAATAAAACTGAAACATGTCACCACTGTGTGGATTTAACAAAGTTGTAGACTTTCCCACAAACAGACATACTATGGTCATAGTAAATATTTTTGTATACACTAAAGTCTTCCAGAAATAATTTAATTGGGAGTTTGCTTTTTTGTACGTGCATAGTCTTGTTCACATGGTACCCTTATTTTTTCATGATATGCAAAACACCTTGATCAGGTATATGTAAACTATCAAACTACATGAGATTAATTTGAATTTAAATGCACATTCTTTTTTTGATATGTTAGCCATTGAACCTGAGCACTGAAGTCATACACTCGGTAGTTATTTTCTACTATCAATATAACATTCCTATTACTTATTTAGTCTGTAATAGAATTGCTGGTACATTATTGTGTTTACCATCGCTCATGGGGAGTATGTACATGTAGTAAATGGTTTTTGGAGAATTTAAATACAGAAATGTTTGTTTGATATTGGAAATCATTGAAATCAATTTATCAGCCCACTTGTAATGTATTCAAATGCCTTAAAGTCATAGTCCTGAGCCGAGGTTGAGAAAGAAAACTTTATTTTTATTTACTACTTTAATGTTTTTTACCTTTTTGACACTCCCATATTGGAGAAAACATAAATCTATCTTCGTACAGTTTTGTTTGTAGCTAAGGGGCCATTCATTCCTTTGAAAAAAGGAATAACTAAAAATCAAAGTTCAGTTTTTAATGCAAATAATAGTTGTGGTGTGTGTTTTTTTAAGGGAGACATTTAAACTTATCCAGTGGCCTCAGTCAGATCGTCTGTCATAACTTTCAGTCGACCTAGTTTCGATAGTTGACCTCCGCACCTGATGTGAAGATGGTGTGAATTTTCCTCTACTGTTCCCACTAGGAAGTGGCATGCTGGAAGCCAGGAAAACTCATTGAAAACTCATGAGCTTGGACAGCATTTATTTAAAATATCTGCTTCAACTGAGGCATTACTTTGTTCTTCAGTGTATGGGGTACATTGAACAGTCCGTCAATATTTTTAAAAGGCAATTTTGGGGGGTGGGTTAAAACAATTTAAAAAAAAAAACTACATTTAAACATTGATCATTCTGAATGGCCCTTAAATAAAATTTTAAAAACCTGAAATGGGACTCGCCCCAGTCAATACAATGTCAGGGCACTGGTTACTAGCAATGTACAGTACAATACTATTTCTGGTGAGACGGACTTCGGGTCAACCCGCATAATATGAAATTGAGCCCACCTATTGTACGAATATCATGGTGTTTTGGGGTGTGTTTTTTGGGCAATAATGAATTGTTGTGAGATGGTGACATGATGAATTTACATATAGTTCATGTGATTTTCTATGCATTACTTTCTGCTGTATATTTCAAATGAAATTTACTTAATTTTATTGATATATGCAAAATCAAGAGAGCAAAATGTGTAACCAAAAATGATTAAGTTATTAGTATGAATATCAATATGGCGAGTTGGTGCAAAGCATCAGCACAGTTGTAGAAAGAGTTCCCACCAAAATATTTCAGTATTGTAGGACTGTAAATAACTGAACCTACAGTAAAATAGGACAAGTATCTGGTATATTCAGCACTAATTCTGCTTTCAGACTCCAGTAAAGTGGTCTGTGATTAAAATCCACACCAGCGTTTGTGATATTTCACTGGGTTGTTTTCAGTTTGTCATTCCCTAAGACCCAGGGTGTACACCCAGAAATTGGTGGATTTTTTTTAAGCAAGTGTATTCTTTCCTGTGAAGCTTTATTTCACTGAACCTTTTTTCAATGGACCCATATTGCATAGATCACCATTGCTGGCGTCCAACAAGGGAGACGCGAGTACATGCACACACACAAATCTTTATAGCAAATGATAGTCTTCTTTGTCTTTGTGAGGGCACTGTTTGTGTTTGGGACGTCATGCGCAAAGGGTCTATTGACATAAGTGAAGGTAAAATATTTGTCTGCAATAGACTGCAAGTCAAATGTCCAGGTATACAAGACTTGCACAGTCGGTGGAGATTGCTGTTGATGGTTAAAGATTAACATTTTGAAATGTTTAGTTCATAAGGGGTTCACATAGGCCTAGAAATCTTAAAGTGATACATTGCCTTAGATTGAGCACTTTGGGCTATAAAAAGCGTTTATGAAATTACTATGGTTTTAAAAGTAGAGTATAATGATCCACACAAATATGCCTCGGAAATACATGCTAAGTGGTTTTCCTTTTACTTTGTGAACCACATTTGTGGAGTCAAAATTTTGGGTCTAACAAAATGGCAAACCGTGTTGGTACACAAAGTAAAAGAAAACCACACAATTTCAAGCATATTTGTGTGAATCATTATATTCTACCGAGCCTGTATGCTTCATTTTGGAAAGGGCACCAAGGCATTTTCTCCTTGGTAAAGGGCACCCTATGAGAAAATTGTAAATTTCTACTGGAGCATTTCAAGGGCACCAAGGCAATGATCAGGGGCATGGAGGCAATCGCCTCCATTGCCTCTGTGAAGTACCAGGCCAGGGCTCGATTTCACAAAGAGTTCAGACTGATCGTAACTGCAAACCCATCGCAGTTGCTTAGCAAAGAGTGATGTCACAATACAAATCACTATGGTAATACTGATAACTCATCTAAGATGAATCTTAGTGCTTTGTGAAATCGACCCCTGTTCTACTTTTAAAACTACTTTTCAACCATATTAATTTCATAAAAGCTTTGTATATACCAAATAACCCAATCCAAGGCAACATGTCCCTTTAAGGATTGTTGATAGATACCTCACCTGGGGCAAATGTCAGGCTTTGGAAAAAGCTTGAATTATGAAAAAAACAAAAAAGGTTGTGCTCTTGAATCTCTTTCAAGCAATACTCGATTTGTACTTTTCTATTCTTTATTTTAGCAACAGCGGAAGTCATACTGTTCACCTGTTCACAGCGCTTTCTTTCCATAAACAATTCAAAAGAAACGATAAACTTTACTTTTCTGTAATTTAGTTAGTATGTGCCTATTTATATTTGTACCTGAATAAATTGCACAATACATTAATATATTGAAACCTTAATTGACCAACTGGCCTTTATTGGTTCATCTTATCACAGTTTATACCACCAGTGTAACCAGCGAAATGGGAGACTTTGGGGAATGTTGGGTGGCAACAAACTTCCCTTGATTGGAACTGTGTAAAGCAATGGATAAGTTAACTCCGGCATGCAACTTTTCCTCGGATCAGCTGATTTCCTCTTTTTTTATTCTCAGTTTCACCATTCAAAATTGAAAAATACTGTACAAAATCATTAAAATTTTGTAATTTCCTCTTTTTTGGTGAAGTTACAGTTGCATGCCTGTTAACTGGAAAATCTGCTGCAACCTTACTTTTCAAAGTCTAGAGTATGGCATTGCTCAATTGGAACTAAATAACACCCCAGGGTTTTCAGAAATGTTTCCATTCTTACCCGCAGGATAAATCTTTTTGAATTTCTGGAAAAATGTTCTTTTTTGAGAATATTGTTGTCACAAATAGAACTATGAGTAAACCAAGTAAAGATAACAGTCTCATAAAATGCACCGGAGTTTGTTTATCTCTTTCAAGAAAATGTGGTTTGTGTTTGCCATGAATCGGCAAATCAATGAATTGGCCCTGAGCCACAGCTGATTATCAGCCATTGCAATACTGGAATCTCAGACTCTCCTTCCATGCTGAATATAAAAGGTGCACAATGGTGGCAGCCTATCGATCTCTCGTGATCATCATTAATTTGTCCAAAAAGACTAAGGTCTTGAATTGGGGATTACACAATAGACCTTTCTTTTGTTGATCAACAAACCGCGCTGGTTGGCATGGAAGGCCGAATGTTGGCGAAACACTCAATTGTCTTAACAGATGTTTCAACAAAATTCAACATTTTCTGCAAACTTTCAATTAAGTAAAGTACCTCTCATGATTGGTTGCTTTGTTTCCAACAAATTCAACACTATTTTTGAATATTTGTGCAATATTGTTAAAAACTGTGGCTATCTGTTTTTTGTTTTTGCATTTATGGCTTTCCATAGTTTTACCGACCTCGGTTGGCAAAAACTTGTGACATTGCCTGTGACATTGCAAAAGAAAGGTCTATAATCCACTGGTAAAAGGGCGATTTGGAGCATGAATTCCAGTACCTTTTGTCCCTATTTGTATTGGGCAAACAAAGCACAACACCTTGGGTGTCATCGGAATGTCCGGGCATATTATGTCACCTGATGTTGACCGGATACAAAAAAGAAGGGTTCCAGCATGTATTCATGTCTGCTGACAGCATCCTATGTACACAGTCATGTGATTTGTCAGGATTTATTTGTTGATTTAAGGATCTTCTAAAAAATATACTTAAAGGAACATTACAGAATTGGTAATGTAGTTAATCGTTCACATACACAACGAGTTAGCCACAATGGGTGTGCAGGACCACTCGGCCTAAAGCATGCTATTAAAAAAGTCAATTAAATGTTGCATACAGTCATTTCAGAGGCAAGATTAATACCCCAAGCACAATTTCATCTCAGGCAGGAGTTTTACCAGCTTTTAAAAAAAATAATTACCTAAATATCCTGAGACATTGACAGTGTCTTTATAGATTTAACTTATGTTATAAATAAAAGAGAACTATTTTTTTGCTGGATAAACATCAAGGTGCTGCTCCCAGTTGATGAGGTTGTTTGCTTTCTCGTCCTGGTAATGGTCACCTGTCCAAGCCTGGAATGGCCTCTGTTGCCCTGCTCTTGGCCTTGGTGCCCCTTCAAACTTTCCCATAGACTTTAAGATTTTCCAATGGAAGTGCCCTTTGCAAAGTGAAAATGTCCTTTCCCTCTCAAAGATGAAATTCCAGGCCTGCCCGTCTCAATCACTATCGCTCTCTCTCCTCCGCTTCCTCAAGCCATTTGATGAATGGTTTAACCTGGCATCAAAAAGAAATAGTTCACACAGAGTAAAGACCAATGCTTTTTGATGCGCTAAAACCATAGAGTTATATAGAAGAACTAGAGGGCGCACTAGCCGAGTTACGTGACTCGTCGTGCGGGTGGTGCGGCCATGTTTTAAGTACCACTACCATTAGGACTGTACGCAAAACAACAACATGAACACCGAGCGCGTGATGCGTGCATTTACCATACGCACATCGTATACTTCGTACTATGTTCGTACTCAATTTTGCCCTCTAAAAAATGGCGCTAGTGTCTCCTTGGGGTCCCGGCGCGTTTGTGCACGCAGTATTGCCAGTGCGCCCTCTAGTTCCTATATATAACTCTATGGCTAAAACTTGAAACTGTCTTTGGTGTGCAAGCTGTGCACATATCATAGCCCTTATAGTCCATGAAAAACCATGAGTTCACTATATAGTTGCATCTCATTATATAGGCCTGGGCGAAAGAGAACAAAAGTGCACTACATTTTAAATTTTGCTTATTTTAATTGCAGATTTGTGATGTTAACACTAGCCCTTGCGCTATTCTTCTGATGTAATATTAACCAGCATGCAAGTTGCTTCTTCATGTTTATTCTTTCATTTACAACCACCTCCATTGGTAGTAGCCTACCGATCACAGCTGGTCATTTAGGCCTTCGTTAAAAAATTTGTTTAAACCTCAAAATTGAAATCATTTACAAGACGCCCAATTGGAGGTACAATGTTATGTTTACCTGAGTTCTAACTTGTTGCCTGTTTGCTGTGATGATTTCACTGTCGGTCATACACACTGAGGGAGCATTGTACCAGTGCAGTATCATGTCCTCACCCAGAATGTCCGCTTCATAAAACAGCAGCAGGATTTTAGAAAGAACTGTAGCAGTAGAATTGCATGTCAGGCAGTACTCCTGTACATGTAAATGCAACCAAAGTCATTATCACAAATGTTTGTAAAAAGCATATCTTTTCATTCTTTCTTTCCATTATAATACTTGATCAGTAGACACTTGGGCCTTGTCACACAATTTCAGGAGAGCAACTAACAGCACAGCATGCACATGGGGAACATTTCGGAGCACAAGACGTTTTGTCTTGTAGGAGATTGCCTAGAACTGGTTGCTGCTAAATTCCCATGTGTGACATGGCCCTTCTATTTAAATAAAATTTGAAAACATGATATTAAAAGCAATTTTGAAGCCAAGTGAAAGACAAAAATACAGAGTCAAATTAAGATTTGGATCAAATGCTAAGGCTTTGAAATGGCTCTTAGACCCTTTTCATGATTTTCAATCCATGGTTTGGGCTTGAGCCTTGTCAATTATTAGAAAACAGGTGTTTTATTCAGGGATCCAAACATGCAGATTGGGCCTAAGCTGGAACCCATGCCAAAGCCAAGTGACTTCAATACCGAAAACTCGGAACTTTGTACAGGGTACCACCAGTCTAGTATCCACAACGTGTTTGGTTAAAAGCTTCTAGCCACAGGACTTTCCTTGTAGACAGGGTATCAGTCTGGTGTTTACTCACCTCTAAGGCACCGAGGCAATCCAGTTGGGACTCGGCACTCTTGATGTAATTTTAAACAGTGGAAGCATTTTATTCAGCAGCTAGAGAATGATAAACGAAAACTCGTCAGTCAGCAGCTAAACTGAAAATATCTTCAAACAATACACAAGAAACACCAGTGACCTTTGAAGATTACACAATAACCCCAGCACAAAGGCAGAATAGAATCATTAGTTCTACTGCCACTTGCCCTTTTTGTGTGGTTGAAACGAAAGGTTGAATGGAAAAGTGCGCGGAAAATGCGGACGACCTTTGTTGCGGTCATCCAATGTGACACAAAAATACAAAAGTGCTGCCCCCAGAATGCATCGGGGAAAAAATTGGCATGTTTAAGTGAAGTTATGTTAAATATTTGGGATGTTAATGAACATTATCTGTCTACCTTCTTGAGTGCCGGTAGTAACTGAGCTGCCGTTAGAGGGTCAGCTGCTCTGAGGTGGGGCATCTCCATTATGGCCTTGACCACTAGTTGGTTAAGCTCCTTCATGGATACATTGTAGGCATACTTCGAAGAGTTGACTTCCAGAATCAAGTTTTCTACCTTTACATTCTCGTCTACAGTGCGTTGTAGGCTGTCTACGACTTCATTGTAGAATACTGTGGGGTAGAGAGATTGGGTGTTCAACCACATCAGTTGACGTGCATACACGCATAAACATTTTGCACAGTGTTTCCAACATGAAACGGAGCCTGGAGTCGGAGCCTAAGCCAGGGTTTAGAAAAAGCCTCAAGCATCCAGAGAGTCCATTAACAGGTGGCTGAGTGTGAAAACTGAATGTGAAATCACTACAAAGCAATTTACAAATGCTCGAGTATATTAGTAAGGATACCTAATGTTGTGTAAGGGTTGACTTACATCTAAAATGGAAACTTAGAAACATATAGAAGAGGAATAGATAATAAATGCAAATAAACCTTTTCTGTCAATGAAGACAATTTGCTGGTGATACAAACTGATGAATACATTTTGCTTTAGATCTCATTTAATTTTCATTTCATTTATTAATTCTGGTTGTGAAGCCAAGGACTCTCAGAAAAATGAACTTAATTACTCTACCAGCCAAGAACCCCCATGGAGAGAAGACAAAGAAGGGAAGTTTCAGTTTTAGATGTGGACGGCAAACCCCAGAGAAATATTCCAGGGAAAACAGACGCAATCAGGTAGGGACTGAAAACCCAATCCACATAAAGCCCCCAGCGGGATTTCTAACCGGGTCCAAGAGGCGGAAGGCGAAGAACGATACCACTATCTCACCAGACCAACCCCTCGACCGATCTCCAAATTTCCCTACTAAGTGGATAACAACGCAAGATCTCCAAAGTTCCCCATAAATTGGATAACAATGCAAGAATTGAATTAACCTATCTATGAACAAATGAATATGTTAATGATGATCTGAATATGTATGAGTTAACCTACGTTTAGTATCATCTGGTGGGGGTGAGATTGAGGTCAGCCTGTCTTCATCTTCATCTTCAGAATCTTCCAAGCTACTTTCTCTCTCTTCCTCAACGGAGATATTTAAACCTGGCCACGATTCAAGGCAAATAACAACATGTTATCGAAATCATTACGGTACCCACTGTGAAAATATAGACATGAATCAAACTGCCTCTAGCTACCAGGCAAGCTTGGTGGTCTAGGGGTAAGACATACCGCTCTAGAATGGCAAAAGTCAGTGGTTCAAATCCAACCAGAGTAAAACTGCCATTAAATTAATCAGTGGTGTAACCAGACACTTTCATTTATTTTTTTTATTTATTTTTATTATTTTTTTTTTTTTTGGGGGGGGGCGCAGAGACATATCTTAGGGGCAATTTAATGTATCAAACCTATCAGCTATGCATTTTTTTATTGCCTCATTTCAGGCCGAAGGTTCTGGGGGGGGGGCGGTAGCATGGTATACATGGCAAAATAAATGACGACACGCAACACATGTTCCTCTAATCAGACGACAAGAATCTGTGTTTGTGGTATTTAATACAAAATGATTATTTCTCCTATCCAACCATTACAAGCTTGGCTATGGTGGATGAACATCAACAAAACTATAGCTCGATAAACAAACAGCCTTTGTGCTCAGGCTGGAGTGCTTTTTGTGTGTTAGCTTTGTCGCCTGAAGTTGCCAATGGTAAAGAAGAGGCAGTTGACTAAAGTTGCCTGTATATAAAGAAGAGGGGGTATGAGTGCAGTCGACTAAAGTCACCTATGGTAAGGAAGAGGGGGCATCAGGGCAGTGGACTAAAGTCCCCTATGGTAAAGACAGGGTCAAGAAGCAAGTAGATCACTTTAACAAGATGTTTTACCTAACAGTTGTTGTCTGAGGACCTCTTCTTCCTCCTCTTCATCTTGCGGTGCACTCCATATATAACCTTCACCCTCATACCCGATCACCTCTGTATCCACTGGAACATCCCCAATCGGTTGCATGGTATGATCGATGTTATTGTGTTCCTGGTCAAATACACTGTGGCCAGGGGGATATCTTGTGAGAAGAGTGCCCGGTGGGAGGGTAACACCGGGCCCTACTTTGACCTGGGAAAAAAAATAATAATAATATTTTAGCTATAAACCATTTTTCTGGTTTGTCCTTCAAAATCTCTACTACTAAATGGTTACGTTTACTAAAAAAGTGAGATTAGAAACCAACTTGTTAAAAATAATTGGAGCAGCAGCAGAACTAGACTTTTCTATTGGGGAGAGGGGGGGGGGAGAGACTAAATATCTAGCTAAAAGCTACCCCAAGTTTGAGATAATACAATAATACATGGGGGGAGGGAAAGGAGACTTTATACCAGTCGCTGTTAAAAAGTACGCCAAATGAAATAACACATGGGGAGGGGAGGAGAGCATACACCAGTCTTTTTAAACCTACCCCAAATGAGCAGATACACCCAGAGTTTATTATGACGTTATCTTTGATGCAAACCCTGTCGCACAAAACAGCCATGTTCAGCTTGCAGTTAGATTCTATCGTGACGTTGTCCCATACGTATGTATTCTCCAGTTGGACATTCTCACCTAGAGAGTATGTAGAAAATCATGATTTTAGGGGAAAGATTTTTATCGGGAAATTTGTCAACTAACTATGGCCAAGTCCATGGCCCAATATCATTAAGCTCTTGACTTGTAAGCAAAGTGTTGTGCCTACTCTAGCAGAAAAATGCCCACGACCACAAACGTGTTTACAAACACCATTGAATATTGCATCCTGCATCAGTCATCTTTTAAAAGAACCACTAGCAAGTCGGCTTGCCTTTTGCTTTGTTTGTGGTGGGCAGCAGCTAGCTATGAAATAGAACTTCTGCCAAGGGTTGCATCATACGTTTACAGGCTTTTAGGGAATTGACCCTAGAGCAACAGAAGTAATGAGCTCTGAGAACTCTGCGAAAAATCACATTATGAAAAAGCAACAAATAAAAAGAAGTACAATGTAATGCTGTTACAGGGAATCAAATAAGAGTCGATCATTTTGGAGGTACATTGCTTATAAATCTCTGTGTAGAACTTTATCAATTAACAGGCTTAGAATTACACCAAAGCCAAAGATAATCTCAATAATTCAAATTTTATTCAGAAAATTCCATTTTATCCAGAATTAATCTACAAGCTCTTTGTACATATAAAATTACCTAGGAAATTATTACAAGTTTTTGTATACTCACCTATTTGACAGTTTTTACCAATGACTGAATGTGTGATAAAGGTGTTAGTGCCAATGGTAGTTCCCTGACCCACAATGACATCTTCCTGTAGAATACTACCCCTGAAAGCAGATTCGGCATAGAAAGGCACCATGTGAAATTAGCTGGCTCAACAGTAAACTGTAATTTACGTTATCAAGATAGCTAATAAAGAAAGAATGAAATCCAAAAGTGCCCCAACATGGAGAGCAGGCGTGTTAATCCCGAGGTTGCAGATTAAACTCCTGCTCTAGTCAACTTTTCTTTCTTCAACCCAAAATAATGGCACACTAATTAACATAAATGCAACTAAGTTATAGACCTTTCAATTGTTGATAAACAAACCGCGCTGGTTGGCATGGACGGCCGAATGTTGGCAAAACATTCATTCGTGTTAACAGACAATGTGACCAAATTCATCACTTTTGCAAATTTTTATTTGACACAAATACATCCCATGGTTAGTTGCTTTGTTTCCAACAAATTCAACAGTATTTTTGAATATTTGTTTATTGTTGTTACAAACTGTGGCTTTCTGTTTTTGCTTTGCATTTATGGCTTTCCATAGTTTTCCAACCTTGGTTGGCAAAAACTCGGGCTGTGGCGTTGCAATAGAAAGGTCTATAAACTTACCTTTCTAAAGTGACATCACTAGCTAAATATACATTGTGCCTGCCAAGCTTGTAGCCTTCACCTTCAGCTGTTAAATTTTCTGGCACCATTGGGTGAGACCACCTCCGAATCACATCCTTACTAGAAGGAAGGAAAGAAACGTTTCTCAGATTCAAATTTTGGGGGATAAAAACTGACATATTTTTCCATATCCACATTATTTTGAATTTAAGTATTTCTCAAAATGCTTTATACTACCGAAAGTTGCTGTACTTTTTGTTATTGCCGTTAATTTTTAGAGTGATTACCAATCGTGTACCTTCCCTTTAACTACTTACCTTATAGAATCATACATTGGTAGATTTGTAACTCTAGCTGCGTACTCCTCTTCTATGACGTGAACATAAAGCTTATTGCCTTCAATCTGTAGTGATGAATAGAAAGCTACATATAAAAAGGTAAATTCAATAAAGCTGGCAAATCAATTCTCATCGTTCAAGCGCCTTGAGTACCAATGTTGGTAGATTTGATGCCTCTAGAACTATTATTTTATTATCAATACAAAATAAGGGAAAATAGGACTGCAATTATTGAAACAATTTGATCTGGTGTTAAGGCTCCTCCCATCTTGTGGAAAACATTCTGTGAAAAACAAAAGTCTGAGCTTTGAAGCTCATTTTGTCAAATTTGACTTTCAAATAAAACTGGTTTTAATACACCACATCTTTTTCTAAAGCCCTAATCATCAGAGAGAATTCCCTCGTCTTGATGTTTACCTCTTCATTAAGGAGAACCCCACGGATGAAGTCAGACATAGTCTGGTAGTCAAAGTTGTCGACAAACAGCTCGGTGACCCTAGGCGAGCAGATGCTGATGTGGCTGTGCATCAGGTCATACGTAGACTCATCTGACAATTCTCCTCAAATAGACTCTGCAAGGAAACCAATGTAATCTTCCAGATAATGATTCAATCTCCTGGTACAATCTGAGCATTTACATCAAAACAATGAGTTGGTAAACTAAGGATACTTTTTAATACACACCACAGGTATTTATAATTTGTGTCATCCAAGCATTATTAAATCTTCAGAGTTTTTTCTTTTCATTTCAGGAACAAATTGTTTGAAATGTTTGAACCTCCAAACATATCACCGGGGGATATTTTTTCAAGACATTGTTCTTTGGCAGTAGAACAATACATAAACCTGTACCACTGTCTATTTCTGCATTTTTGTAATGTTTGAGCAGTTTCTACCGATGTCAAACAAGTCAAAACAATGTTTGAGCCTACCAACTATGATCTTTCGCATATAATTTCATCTCAAGGGTTTATCTTACAAGAACTTCTCTCAATCTAAACACATTCCAACACTACAAATGGTTACATAAATCTGTAAACTTTCCTAAAAACATGGTTAGTTTTGCTGCCAAACACTCCGTCCAACAAATTCAAGCCAAACTTTCAACTAGATTCTAAAAGGTTTATGATATTAGCCGTTAATTCATTAAACCATTAGAGACAGCTCACCAAGGGAAACCTAGCTTTTGTCTTGCCGTGCATTTTCTGATAGTTTAGTATCCTCTGTGAATTGTCTGTGGCAATCACAATCTCATCCTCTAAGCTCCGGTTCTGTGACCCGGAAATGCCTTCTTGAAGACTAACGTCATCGCGGATGATTTATCCGCCCTAAATCGCTCCCTGTAAGACAAAGAAATAGTTACAGTCAATTTGCTATGATATCCAACTTCCTAAAGAGACATGTAATACATGTTAAAGGAACATTACAGAATTGGTAAGAAAAAAACTTGTAAAATATACTTTTGATCACAGATTTACATAAAACTTACACGGTCTAATGATGATGATAGTAGAAAACATCCCTAGAAATATTTCTGTCTGAATTGCCATATTTGATGAGAAATGAATAAACTAATTTTCCGATTGGAGTTTATCGCTCAGTGGGCGTTTTATTCATTTGTTGACTCTATATGATTTCATGCAAATGTGTAATCGGTTTTTCACTATTTTCTCGTGACCCAGATGGCCGATCGATCTCAAACTTCTACAGGTTTGTCAGTTTATGTATATGGTGGATTACATAAAGTGCTTACACTGCCAGCAACTGTTTTGTAAGCAAAAACCAATTCTGTAATGTTCCTTTAACATAATGTGTGATATGGACCAGATTGAAAGGTAGGGTCATAGATTTGCGAGTATTCCCAAAAAATAAAAGACCATAAAAACTTACTTGATTAGAAGCACTGCATCTATTGATGGTATAAACTATCTTGAGAAAGGATTCCCTTCAAAGGGTTTGGATAATTTTTTTACCCAAAAACATTTGAATCTGAGAAATGCTTCATGCATGAATGGTTTCTCAGATTTCTGAGGGTTGGTGTCCGACTGTCCGTTTGCCAATCCTGCAGCTAGAGATGGCCAGAGTATCCACTGTCACCTCGCTAAGCGTGGATGGATTTGACGTTCGTGTAAAAGTACCATGAAGGATAGTTTTTCTTTTCTTCTGTAATGGTTTTGTTTTATTTTGCCTTGCCTTATTGTCTTCTCACTTTGATATTCGTTATTTATCAAATTCTGTGATTGTGATTCTAATGTCCTAGGCTTTGTTTTACATGTCTTTCTTTTTTGTTCCGAATAAAGACACGAATTATAGTATCAATGTAAAAAACAAACAAATTACAGATTTCTAGCTTTTCGGGCGGCCACTGATATCTAATCAAAGTCAATAAAAAATCTGTGTTACTAGCCCTGCTGTCTACCATGAAAATCTTAGTTAGAAAATCCTGGCCTGGGTTTACTCACTTATGCTGATCAATTAGCTCTTTTAGCTGCATGTTAGACACCAGATCACCACTCACTAGAACAAAGTGAGATCTGATCATAGATTTACGTTCAATCTCTCGTAGAGCATCCCCGACTGAGCCGCAACCTTCTGATATTATGGGTGTTACTTTACAGCGAGAACTCTCATGGTTCCACTTGGATACCCTGGGTTGGAGGATGGGTGGGAAAAAAATAAGTTTGAGTTTCACAAATAACACATGTCCATCTTGACTGCCACAAAACCTTCCCCTGGTTTTCTTCTCCGTCTGATATCACACTGCATATTTTGTCAGACAAGTTACAGCTAAATGAGTGTCAATGCGTGAAGAGACACCTTTGGGTTATCATAACCCTCCAGTCCTAAACTACAGTCACTACAATGTCATTCATGTTTCAGCAATTTTTCTGTCTGCCAATTAAAGGCACTGTACACTATTGGTAAGATCGAAAAACACAATGTTCACAGATTCGCACATAACTTACATGATTTTAAGTAAGTAATGGTAGAAAGGGTTCCTTAAAATATTTCTGCCTAAAATGCTATCGTTTCTGAGAAACGAGTAAAACAATAGTAATTATCGCGCGCAATAATTTGAAAAAACAGAAAACACATAAGATCTCTTTTCACTATTTTCTCGTGACCTCGATGACCAATTGAGCTCAAACTTTCACAGGTTTGTTTGTTCATGCATATGTTTAATCACACAAAATGTGGACACTGATTTTGAGCTGTTACCAAAGTGTACAATACATTTAAGTGTCCATATTTGCCAGTTGTCGCCACTTGTACAAACTGAAACACTCAGAAAAAGGACACAGGGCGACATCAAATTTACATAATATTTAATACAGAATAGCATACCTTTCCACCTATGTCACATCAGCAGAGAAGGTCTCCTATGCAAGAGAACTATGCATATGTAGGATATGAACGCGTACGACCATCCACATTGCATTTCGTAGCACATGTTCGTGCAGCTGGTAACTTATGTAAGTACTCCAGCATAGACAGTGATAAAATAGTGACAGGGTCTACACTTGTCAGATAAAGAAAATTACACTTGATATTTCACAATGGAGACAAACTTACCTGATGTGATTTTTCAGTTGGTCTGCATGGGCACAGCAAAAGACAAACACTTCCTGCATTCCAGCACTTGCAAGGAACTCTAAAGTGTAATCTATAAGTGGGCAGTTCACCAGTGGCAACAAGGCCTGAAATAATGAAATAATAAATAACGATAATAAACACCTCGGAGAGTAACTGCACTCTGACTGGTCATGCGGGGGTAACTGACGAGTGACCAAGGCTAGTGTAGGGGTGCAGTCAGATCCATCCAAGCTGGTCTCAAATAGGCTAGTTGAAAAGTTTAGAAGGCCACATTTGTACCATTCCCATCATGGTACATGTAGGTCGCAACGCCCATGGGCATTTTAGGGAAGAGTTGGACATACGACTGACATAGGCTGCATGAAAGCAAACATCACAGGAATAACAAAGTACACTGGCTTTGGCGCCCTTGTAAGATGTAATGCTTTGTAGCATTTCCTACATGAATATTTCGGTGGACGGGGGACAGGGTCGGACTCCACATTCACCTGCTTGGAGGATGGACTTGAACAGAGTTTTGCTGCCAACAGTTTACAATTATTGACCAATAAGTTTGGAAGACGTACCAGTACGTCTTCCAAACTTAAAGGTTTGGCAGATGATCAATGGCACCACCAGTGGTCAGTAATATAACAGGCAATGGATGCACAAAACTGGACTCTCATTGAGCCAAACTCATAGGTCTTGTTGTCACTTTATCGGAGGAGCTTCATATCATATAGTATTAATAGATCCCAAAATTGTGTTTGAGGAGATTCCGGAAGGACAAAGTCATAACTGGCTAATAGAAGGAAAGCTAGGGCGCCCTCTGTTGACAAGTACAATTAACCACTGAGGTTACATTCATATCGTTGATGTGACACTATTCACAATCGGTATAAGCAAAAATGCACTCAGTGGAACTGCAGGCATTAGACATCTATCACTAGGAATTGGTTGAAGAAATTGCAAAACAAGCAGAGTCGCAAGTACATAGGAATTTGACTGGTTTTGACTCAAAATCCCAGCTCCCCCCCCCATATCTCCACACAAGAAAACAAAATGTAGGCCATCCTTGACAGACCCATGCACATCGAGTAGCGTTGTACAAGTTTGTAAAGACCAGTGTACACCAGGATATAGAATTCTACACTTTGTATTACTATTATTTTAATGTTCAATCAAAGTTTGTATACTGCCTCAAGCTCGATTTAATGAAGCTTCATTCTATTTCTAAGCTGTGTCATCCAAAGTTCTGGAAATGGATGGATGACATTAAGGGAAAGTGGCAATCAGTTCATGGTTGGATACTGCATTTTTGCAGAATATAAATGGCATGCAAACATATTTTAAAATAAAAACAATCCATGATATCAGACACAGATGTCAGTGGCCTCCTCATACCGTTACAATACAGTAGTACTAGTACTAGTCTACCCACAAAAGTGCAAGACTAGCATCTGGATTGTTGATGGAGCAAGTCATTTGTTATCTTAAAATCAAGTGATCATCCTCACCCGTGGCCTCTCCAACGTGATTGGTGTAAACTTAACATTAAAACTGTCGGCTAAGACCACAGCTTGCAGAACGTCTTCTTGTTGCAAAACGTTGTTTCCCTTCCCTCTACTTTTCTTCGTATTCGCCGCCATGATGATGCAGGTTGCCGACTGTTCGGTTGATCGCGCAGATTGACCGATCGCTCCCAACATGTGTACTGTTGGGTTGCGTGTGTAGGCTAATATTCCGTGTGTGGTGTGTGCGTTACGTGGTGGGCAACAACTAGACTCAATTCGCGGTTGGGTTTGTTTAACTACCGTACACGACCGTCATTCCCGATCAAAATCTAGCCCTATGGGGGGGGGGGGGCGGCAAATTCCCCCAGAGTAATTTTTTTTGCCCCCCCCCCCAGTTTTTTCCCCGATGGCGGAAATTGAGTTTAATCCCAAACGATTGCACCCATTTTGTTACAATGTTGTTTGCGCTGTAAATAATAAACTCAATTTCATCCATCATAATTAGCTGGCACCATCAAAAAAGCCCAATACACTTTCCATCTCCGGCAATGTTAATAAAATGTGGATTTATTTATCTGTACAAGCTTGGAAACTTGCTATAAATAGAAATGCATTGTCTGCCCAAAACCGTATAAGCAGCCATTGTACACGCAGTTCGCACAACACGTCACATTCACACAGTGCAAAATCTTATTTCTGGAGTGAATTGTAGGCTTATACAGTATATTATAGACTTTTGTTTGCCCCCCCCCCAAATTTAAGTTTGCCCCCCTCTTGCCCCCCCCCCAGATTAACAGGTCTGGTGCCGCCACTGTGCATCACACAGTCTCATCTCATGTCTGACAGTGACCATGGTGGCTCAAAAAATATAAATAAATAAATACAATCTTGTTGTGTGCATTTTTTAGATGCACTCCATATTTTCCCTCAAGGTGTTTTTAATAAAGGGGGTTATCTTTGGCTGTTTTAATTCTTGAAAGTTAACTTGGAACAATCTGCCCGAAATACCATTAATTTATTATTTGTTCATTAACCATGGAGGAAGGACCCTCCATGATTATAGATGTTTTTCCTTGATTAAAATTTCAAAAATTCAAAACTCAAATCACTGATCCTTTAGGTGCATTAGAAACCCTTCAAAATTTGGCTTTAAAAGTTTATAATAATATTATTCCCAAGATTGTTTTTCAAATATAACAGCAAGTCCAAAAGTACAAAGGAATCAATATTAGAGGGGCTCGCTCTGGAAAATAATGCATTGGAGGTCACTTAACTAATAAAGATGTAATTATCAAGAAAAATGCAGACACAAACAATCTGGTAAGATTGTATATATATATAAAGTTTTATTTATTTGTTAATTATCTGGAGCAGTATTTGAACCAACGACTTTCGGATTAACCAACTCCATCAAACCCTTTGTTGATGGTCTCCCTATTTTGTCAATATCTTTGTTCAGGGGTGCCAGTCAGAAGCCGAACAACTGTTAACTGCCGTGTAGCAGGGAAACCGACTGGATAAATTTTTGTTATAATTTTGGGTTGAACAAAGAAAAATTGACAAGAGCGGGATTTGAACCAACGACCTCCAGATTAACATGCAAGCGCTCTACCAACTGAGCTATCTAGCCCTATGTTGTCAATATCTTTGTTCGGGAGGGGGGGGGGGGCAGTCAGAAGCCAAACAACCGTTGTTTAATCTTACACATGGTATATTTTCTGACTCCCTCAGCCTTTTTGTCTACAGGTAACCTCAATCTCCTCCAATATCCTCCTCTCTTACAGCACTTCACATCAAATTGTTTAGACTTATAAGATTGGAATGACTGACCCAGTGATATGCAAATTGTTATTTGGGCCTGAGGACCTTATTCCTTCTGAATCCTTCGTTTTGGCAAAGATGATGTAGAGCGATTTGGGAGGGTGAGGGTCGAACATTCGGTTTCCCAAATAAACAAAAAGTAGTCCAAACTTTTTACCTACAGTGAAATATCTTACAAAGTAAATAAACTAATCTGCTTACATTCGTTCTAGATTTTAATGCAATGCATGTATTGTAGGCCTAATACAGATATACAAACATGATCGGTCTGAAGGAAAGATGTTGGCAAATAGTTAAAATGCAACGATATTTATTTACAAAATTTCTTTTTTGCAGTATGAGAGGAATGAAACCCCCAAAATTACAAACAGAATGACTACAGGAGCTTTTTCTAATGGACATTGTGTCCAAACACTAGAGCTGCAAGTAGAAACATAGATAATAATGATGCTGCCAAACAAATGCTATATATATAAATATATCTAGCGATGATTTACATAAGCTGTCTAATATGATCAACACTTCTTGCAAGATTGATTGATTGACTGATTGATTGATTGTTTGTTTGATTGATTGATTGATTGATTGACTGATTGAGTAACATGCAGTATGAAATAAACATTGATTTAGGGAAAGTAATGTATTGTTTGCCATAATTAATTCTCATCAAACCGAAGGGGAATCAAACTATCTTGCCAATCTAGTCACCTTCTATTATGCCCAGACCTCTAGGTACCACGAAGCTGCTGTTGCTATTGGTATAGTACACTGGTTGCCATAGGTGTAGTACATTGGTTGCCACATATATAGTACATTGTTTGTTGTGTGTAAAGCTCGTCACGCTCGCGTGTAAAGCTCGTCACGTTCGCGTGGCTTTCTAGAAAAACTAAGACATTTCATGTGACGCGCTCTAAACCAATTAAAAGGCAGAATCCTTGCAAGAGGTGTTATAATATTTATTGTTAGACACTGCTTGAGAATGTAGATGGTTGTATGAAAGAATTCCAACTAAGGTGCTTGTGGAATTCCTATTGTTGAGCAACAGTGCTTTAAAAAACACATCAGTGTAGGGTAATGCCAAATATAAATTCTTTTCAGTAAAACTGGTGATTCATTTACAATTCTGATTACATGATTGCTTGCAATCTATCAGGTGGTCCCTCTAACGCTGGCATTCTCTCCACAGCACACTGTTTCAGGCTCATATCAGTGAATTTAATTTTCCAGTTGTTCTGTGTCAAGGGGTTACTGATGAGCCCAAACTGTTGCTCAAACAGTCCGAGACACTTATCATGTTGATGAATAGTCCCACAAACCCTCACGATGACAAGTCCATGGGGGTCTTCGAATCCGCTGGTACCACTTGGGCCAGTGTTGGGATTGAACGCCAGCCTGTCATCACCGACCAATCTTTTCAATCGGTTTGCAACAAGTTCAGCCCCTTCGAAGACTTCTTTTCGTCTTTCTGATGTGATGATGATGAGCCGAAGTTTGGAGTCGTCCCAGAAGTGTTGAGGTCCCCACTCAGCGGGGGTAGGTGTGCTGCCTTGAGCACTGGAGTTCAACTGGCTATAGAACCATGACGTAAACTGTTGAGCGAGTTCTTGTGTGATGCTTGGAACCTTTGTTGAGCAACTGCCTGCTTCATGTATGTGCTGTTCAACAAACACGTAACTGACACTTGAAGATGCAATTTGGATGTTAGGCGCTTTAGGAACCTGAGTTTGGATGTTAGGCGCTTTAGGAACCTGAAATCAAATATTGGGAAATTCTCAGTTATTACATACACTAGTTTTCATGTAAATAACCTGTTTTTGTCCAATGAGTACAGACTGACAGAGAGTTTGATGGCTCAATCTTGAGCTTCACTTGAACTAATATGTCTTTAAACAACCCCATTTCAAGTTCAGGTTGCGTTATCAATATTGAAATGGGGAAAAGGAAGGGGGTATACTGATAAGAGTGTGGACATGCTACTTAATATTTAAATTTTAGCTAAAATGAGAGTATCTTGTTCTCTTTTTGCATGTTGGTCACTTCACTTGAACGGCAAAACAAAAATCTTTGTGATAATTCTATTTTGGTGATCATTTCAAAAGAAAAGTCAACCAACAACTTGATTGGTGACTGATGGGACCTCTACCCAATTTGAGTATTAACTTCACCCATCGTTAAAACTGCCTTACCTCTACAGCTTCCCTCTTTGCAGGTGCTTGTGTTTCACAATGCCGGGAAAACTGCGACATGAGTGTTGCTTTGCCGGATGTTCCTGTCACGGCTACATTCTCTGATCCTAAAAAGCGGAAGATGTGCTCTCTTCTGACCTTTTTCCTTTGCAGAAGCTCATACACACTTTCAGAGTGACTGACGATTGCTTTGATGGCCTCTGCAGTAAGAATGAAAACATGATTTGATTTAAATACTGACATTGGAAAGCAGAATTTTTGTTGCAAAAAATGATAGTCATCAATAAGGACAATGAAACAACCTCCTTAGCTTTTTCCACACAAATGACGATGACGAAAAAAATAACAATCAAAATTTTCTTGCAGTCGAGTCCTTACATGTACATACGTACAAGCAACCACGTAGTCATTTATAGCCTGGAAGCGTCACAAGGAATTAACCATTTTAATTAAAAGCAGCCAAACATGCAGCATTTTGCAAAAATTTGTTGGTGAAAAAGCTCAATAATCAGAGTACCACCAGTAGCTTGAGAGAATATTTTTTAAATGGATTTAAAAATCCAACCTCCATCTTATGGTCTTAAAGTTGAATCGTACTAGGGACCTTACCAAGTGGAGGTCAGATGGCAATTGGGTTAATCCCCTGCACGACCTCACCTGGGGGCAGGGGTTTAATTGTCATCGACAACCTCAGATTTATTTCAGATTTATTTTAAACAATGGGTTTATGAGCACCAGGGCTTGCCCTTAACACTAGCCCGGCGTACATTGTCCAGTAAAAAATGCTATGGGCTAGTAAACACCACTTCTCAACTTGCCCTGTGGGCTGCTAAAAAAACTGTGCAACCTACTTGTTTAAAATGCTCATTTCTTCCTTTTCAGATGTGAATAATTAATGTATAAAATGTAATAATCGTTATTGAGTGTGTGAATATAACTTCATTTGATCATTAAACTGGTTGTGATCATTAACATTAACACATCAGAACATTACATTTATGGCAATTCCTGTTTAAAATCTGGGCTACTAAAACTTCCTGGGGGCAAGTAAAATGCACAGTTTACTAGCCCGGCGGGCTACTTTACAAAAAGCTTAAGCGCAAGGCCTGAGCACACACGTATTTTGCTGCCGAATCCTTGTCGTTTGTACATTTATGTTTACATTGGTTGACATGGCAAGATCCTTAAATGTGGATCGACTAACGCCAAGGGTGATTGATTGGTGCTTGAGCAGAAGAAATGCTTCCAGGCTAACAAAAAAATTGAATACATCAGGGTGATACATACATGTATAAATGAGAGTGACAATTGGGGGGAGCAAATTTATTGTCACTTCGTCACAGCTTATGTTTGCAGAAACTTTTCAACCCACCTCGTCCTCCCCTTACGGTCCACCTTTGGTAATACCATGGTATAAAGTTCAAAGCTCTTGGTGCATGAGCATATTGATTTATTTTCCGCTTGTTATATCAGACCAAAATTGCATTTTATCAATGTACTGTATGTTAATTAGCTATATTAGTGTTGCTTCCTTGTGGTGAATCCAATCATCAGGTTAGCATGGGATAGCAATTTTGGGGCCAGCATACGTTCTCATTTTTCCCACAGGGTTGTTTTTATATCTGGCTACTACTATCCTGATTGGCCTGGGTTCTTAACATGTACATGCAGGTAGTAGTTACACTTAAAATGATTGAAATATTAGTTAAAAGTACTTAAAACAAAAAGACAAGTTTGATGACATCAAAACCTAACCCGAGGTTGAAAACCCTAACGCAAGATTAGATAACGCGAGATGCGAAAGGCGAGATGTGAGATAGCAGATTTAGAACACCATACTTTGTAGATTTCGTCACCAACTCACGTTTCCCACTCTAGTTTTAGGCCCCATCCCCATTTTGAAAACCTAACGCGAGATTAAAAACCTAACGCGAGATTGAAAAACGATTGCGAGATTGAAAAACGATTGCAAGATTGAAAACCTATTGCAAGATTGAAAACCTAACATGAGATTTGATAACACGGACGAGGTGTGAGACGCGAGATGAGAGATGGCAGATACTTTATTTTATTTTTTTTCTCCTCTCAGTTTTTTATTTGTTATTCACTGAATTTATTTTCTTTCTTCTCTCAATTTTTTTTTTAACTCATCGAATTTGTTTTTTCTCCTCTCAATATAAAATTTTTTTCACTCACCAAATTATTATTTTTTTTACCTTCCAAGTTTTAATTTCCATGTCCCCTCAGGGGCTCCGTACGATACCATAAAAAACAGTTAGATAGGTCATAGAGAAAGGAGGTTTACACACGCCCCAGACTTTTGTGTCTGCGCATGCTGGGGGAAAACGGTTATTCCCCCGAAGTTGCAACACTCATCATCGTTGGTGCACAACACCATCCACCACCACAGCACTGTCGTCGCTGGTCTGCACACAAACAGCGTCGACAAGGTCTACGCATTGTCCACGACAGACTAAACAACGTGTAGGCTTCATTTTACAAAAATGACACACTTTAGGATACCCTGGATAAACAAAAAGAGTATTTTACAGTACAGTGTAAGATTCGTTTCTTCTAAACTTTGTTTTCTTCTTTTTTTCCTTTCTTTTTTTACTAAATAAAAATTGACGTCTCACGTACGTCTAAACTCTAATTTAACTTCTTCTGTACCGACTCCATAATGTGAAATCAGGTCTGGTGTTGGCCTATTAAATACACACCACTAACCGTGTTTGCCTTGAACGGTGACCATTCGATTGGTTACGGTTTGTGCCAGTAATATAAGCTCGATCGTCTCAAATTCTCTCAAGAGAAATCTTTTGCAGCATCTTTTTTCATTCTCGGTAAGCATCGTTGCTGCAGCCTCCGAAGCACTGTATCAATCAGATTTTGACATCAGCAGATCAGCGTCATAAAGTGTCACTTGTTATCGTCGTCACTGTCAGCATGCAGGGAGGGGCGTCAGGTGACGATGACAATATTATGTAAACACGTCCACCGCCCGACTAGGTGTATGTGTGTGTGCGTGTGTGTAGTGTAGAAGTATGTTAGGGTCCTACTAAATACCGCCAACTCGTGTTTTGGGGGTCTGTAGGAGGATGTACATGTACATATGTACTCCCGTACATTCAGTACATACGTGAGCACTAATTTGAGTACCCAGCACCAATTTGATGCTAACACTAAATTTGGTGCTGGCACCAGATTTCAAAAAAACTTTGCTAACGACCGTCACTCACAGTGCGAAGGGAATCTCCAATGTTTTCATCGTAAAAACGTGAACTCTACAAAAGAAAATCTTCACAGATGTCTTTATTATATAAAAAAACATAACGTTTAGACGCCCCGAATTATTTCGTCAACTATTGCTCAGTACAACTAATTAATACGCGTCATACTGACCGCCATCTTTGATGTAAAACAATGGAAACTTGCACGCGCGTACGCGCTATACGCACAACTCTCAGCCAATGATAGCTCTTCACACGTGCACAATTCATCACAGATGGCGGCCAATGACGTCTATTATATTGCAATCCATCTATAATTATACAAGTTCTAGGTCGGATTAAACCATAGAGCAAGGACAAACACGTAGCAACAACCAACATTTAATTTTCATTTGAAAAGTTGTCATCGTAAAATTGTGAAATCATTCTTTTTTTTCTTCATAGATTTTTTCTTTATATTCCAAACCATCATGCATCAAATCACGAATTAGCTCAGCCCAACTATTTTAAATATTTGCGGCCTAATGTATCCCGATTGCGAATTTATTGAACGACATACGTAATATTTTCAATTGAAAAGTTGTCATTGTAAAATCGTTCCCTTTTTCTTTCTTTCCCTTCATAGATGGTTTCCTTGTGATTTTATCCCAAACCATAATGTTTCTATGGTGCATTTAAAGGCACAGTACACATTTGGTAATTGGAGCCTACTGATTGTGTTCATCCTATATAAATGTAGGTACATACATGGTCGCGTTTTTAAGATATCACCGAAAAACCGGAGCGAATATTTTTTTTCACGCAGGAAGAATATTCCCCATAGGAATACACAGTCTGAGGGGAATAAAAGTGATATATTTTCCATAACCGTAGCCTACTTCGAAGTTAAAAGTTTCATTATACTACCCAAAGCTGCTGTACTTCTTACCAAGTAAGTTGTTATCGCCATTAATTTTCAGAGTCATTACCAAACGTGTACTGTAAATCAAATACCATCAAAACGATGGTCTCATATCGCATGACTTGCTTGCACACGGCTACATTTCACTCTACCATCTTTATATTATACAGGGTTAACATAATTACTAAGAATTAACATATAAAAGTAATGCTATGAAGATTAATTCAATATTTATTAGGGGGACTAACAAATTTGTTACTGCATTTTATTTGAATGTCAAGTAATAAACCACAAGGGAAACTGACTGGGTAAATTTCAATTAGTATGGGGTTGAACAAAGAAGAATTGACTAGAGCGGGATTTGAACCAACGACCTCTGGATTAACGTACCGGCGCTCTACCAACTGAGCTATCTAGCCCTATATTGGCGGTCTTTTTTGGGGGGGAAATAGCGTGTGTTTGATTTATTGGGGCCTATATGCTGTTAAGGCACTGGACACGTTTGGTAATTGTCGAAGACCAGTATTCTCACTTGGTGTATCCTATGCATAACAAACTGTGAAGTTGGGCCATTGATCACGAATTTCCCAAGAGATAATGAAGGCGGTCTCCTATTTGTCAATATCTTTGTTCGGGTGCCAGTCAGTTCGGGTGCCACCATACACGTTAATGCGTGTGCCAGGGATCACACCCAAGTTTACGATACAACCTGGGAAGCAGCAGCCACGGGATCACCTTGAGGGGATGCGACTTTTTTTTTAAATTTAAATGTCAAGTAATAAACCACAAGGGAAACTGACTGCGTAAATTTCAATTAGTATGGGGTTGAACAAAGAAGAATTATTTGGTTACCGCATTTTAGATTGGCAAAGGTATTGTTCAAAATCCCAATGATTGTTCATTCCCCTTGCTATGCAGAAGTCGCTAGATTTTCTGTGCCAAAACACTAAAATAAATTTTAAAAAATCGTCAAGACCCTACATCAGCGGATCCACATTTTTTTTTTTGGGGGGGGGGAAATAGGCGTGTGTTTGATTTTTATTGGGGCCTATAATGCCTGTTTAAGGCACTGGACACGTTTGGTAATTGTCGAAGACCAGTATTCTCACTTGGTGTATCCTATGCATAACAAACCTGTGAAAGTTTGGGCTCCATTGATCATCGAATTTGCAAGAGAATAATGAAAGAAAAAACACCCTTGTTGCATTACTTTGTGTGCTTTCAGATGCATAATAAAAGGCTTAGCTAGAAGTCTGTTATTATTTGAGTGAGAAATTACCTCTTTCTAAAAAAAAAAAAAAATGTTACTTCAGAGGGAGCCGTTTCTCACAATGTGTTATACTATCAACAGCTCTCCATTGCTCGTTCCCAAGTAAGTTTTTATGCTGACAATTATTTTGAGTAATTACCAAAACTAAAGTGTCCAGTGCCTTAAAATACGGAGGTAGGATGCCTTAGACATTGTATATAAGAAAAGAGGGGGGGGGGGGGATAGGACCGGAACGCACATCCGATGTTCAAAAAGCTTCTAAAACTGTGACGAGTGAGAAACCAGTTTTTAAAGAGAAAGAAAAACTGATTAGAAAAAGGCGACGCGACAGAGGCGACGGCCGACAAGACGGTTGACGGCACGACGCGAAAGGTGACGCGACGGAAGATGCGACGAACAACGGAAGTCAAAACCACAATGAAAATCAACTGAAACTTAACAGGCGACGCGCGCGCGACGGGCGACGGCACACACTCTGAGGCGACGCGACGGCACGACGCGGCGCATATTATTAGGCCTATTTGCCATCTTTAGAACACCATCCGAGTCCGTTTTTATAGATTCTTCAGAACAATAAGACGATTTGAACTCTGCTCGTCGGGTTGTCTGATACTCTGATTAAAAGTCAACTTGTTAGACTAGTGGGATTTCTGAAAATTGTGACTGTTAGGGGCATTTTGTAGTAAAAGTGGGGAACCAGACTTTTTTACATAATTTTGTTATGCTGATTCCGAAAAAACCGGTTCCCAAGCGAAATTTTGAATTTTTGACCATCTAATTTGCATAAACAAAATGGCCGTAAAATTGAAAATTTTGAGCCTTTTTTAATCATTTCCTGCAATTTCTCTGTAACCCAGCAAGCAAAAATGACAAATGATATGTCTGTACTTATGTATTGAAGGTCAGAGAATAGGATTAAGACATTTTTGAAGTAATTAGTGGTAAATAATACCCATAAATATGCAAATTAGTAGCCGCCATTACAGAAAAATCGTTTTTCTCCACTATCTATGTAACAAGGCAAGCAAACATGACAATTAAAGTGTCTTTACCTATATTTTGAGGGTCAGAGATTATAATTAATATAATTCTGAAGTAATTAGTGGTACACAATACTCATAAATATGCAAATTAGTGGCCGCCATTACAGAAAAAAACATTTTCTCCTATATCTCTGTAACTAGGCAAGCAAAAATTACAATTGAAACGTGTTTACCTATGTTTTAAAGGTAAAACAAAAAGAATTAAGACATTTATGAAGTAATTAGTGGAACAATACTCATAAATATGCAAATTAGTGGCCGACATTACCCAAAAATAATTGTTCTCATATATCTCTTTAACTAGTCAAACAAGCATTACGATTGAAGTGTATTTTCCTTTGTTTTGAGGGTCAAGCAATGTGATCAGTGATGAGCCAGGTGCCTAAATATGCAAATGAGCTAGTATAGCTATCAATGCTTAATTATGCAAATGAGCTAGTATAGCTACCAATGAATTGCATAACTATTTATGTATCAATGCTAAAATGTTAGGTTCCTAACTTTACCTCCAAATACTACTTGACAATAATACAGGCATGATGAGGCAACTGGTCTCAATTACAAATCCCTTATGTTCAGTCGGGTATAAAATAAATTGTTTCTTTAACTATAATCGTATTCATCATACAAGGAGTTTGATCATGCTTCTGGCATGCAAACGAAATCATTTCCAGGTAACTTTTAGGAATTGGACCCAATGACATCATAAGGGGCTATAGTCCTGAATCACCATGTGTTACCATCCCAAATCAACTGGCTCAGGTATAGAACAGTGATGGGTATTTCTCCAAATCATTGCTTGATAGCGTACATGTATCAAATTGAAGCGGAGAGCTTCACTCATTGGGGACATTGTTTCTGTTTTCCCAGTTTTAGAGAACAGTGCATGCTAATTTGCTAAGTAGGACGTGGTTACACACCCATTTAATGCATGAAATGGTAAAAGATTTGTTCCTGTTTAATACTCGACGTGGTTGGTAGGTTATTGAAAGCCGCATATATTGGCATTTCATGGCGGGACCAGACAACATCCAAAGGCATTCACATTGTACACGTGAGAAGTTGGAAACCAAAAGCACAAGAACCAGTATCCATTGAAGACAAAACAACTGTATTAAACTGGCTGTGTACAGCATGGATAACACCAACCTAGTGTCAGCTTCTCATTTATGTTTGGCTCTCAGCTTAGTCAAATCGGTGGTTGACTTTGACAATCTAACTTTAGGTTCTTCTCTGAACTCCTCGGCAACAAGAATGTTCTGATCATCAGGTGCCTAAAAACACAGTTTCTCAGACAGAGATCAATTTTATTATCAGGACAGGAAACCACGTAAATTGTTTCTGTTTTTTGGAAGAGGCACATTTAATACGCCTGATTGGTCAAGAGGCTTGTATGTGTCATGTTCTGGTAGCAATGGGTCCATTGAATGTCTTTTCTCTGTATCTGCCCAACAAAAAAAGTTGACAAAGACAAAACAACTATCATGAAGGCAGGTAGAAACGTTCTCCAATGCCTTGTTACTGCCTAGGAAGCCTGTTGTCCAGTTAACACTTGCCAGCTGTTATGATGCCAAGCTTCTGCCAGTTCCTATATCACTTGCTGAACCAAGTCCAATCTGGCAGATAACTAAAGTCATAGTCTATCCTGAAGCTATTTCACATAATGACTCGTCATCTTGAGAAGAGACAATGCCATCTTGAGAAGAGACAATCAAGCAAGCCACCAAAAGGTCCGCATCGCAGTCTTCAAAGAGCACCATCAATTGCTGAAGTTGGAGAGTGCCAGCAGTGGTAATCACTGACCTGGACTTGGTTGATGACAATTGTCTCCTCTCCAACACGATGGAACAAGCACAAGAAGTGCTTGCAACTGGGCTTCAGTTCAACTCAAAGGAGACCAAGATGATGGCGTTCAACTCGGAAGACAGTTTTATCGCTTCCCAAGAGGTTGTTGAGGAGTTCAAATACATTTGTGCCCACATAGGATCGACTTAGAGCTAGATGAGAGTGAGGAAAGCTCTGCCACGGAAGGCCTTTCATGGCATGAGCGAGTGTGTGTGGAGATCTGGTCTGACCAACGACACCAAGAGGTGTCTGTTTGTGGCTACAGTTAAGTCTGTACTTCTTCATGGAGCCAAGAGGTGAACTATGACAGCCACGCCCGAGAGAGAACTATAGACGGCGTCTACACCCGAATGCTGAGGTTGGCACTTAACGACCGCGTGTCCAGCTCTATGGCACCCTGCTCAGAGTATCTGCAAAGGTCAGGGAACGAAGGATAAGGTCGGCTGACCACTGTTTGTATCATTTGGAGATACATGTAGACTCTGCATGCCCATTAGTGCTGTGGGAACCCGTCGATTGAGCTAGGAGAAGGGGCAGGAGGAGAATCACAAGCAGAAGAAGGGCGCATGGCAACAAGAAACTGCTGAGCTGAGGACGATGATGATGCAGGCCAGGGTGAGCCAAAAGCAACCGTCAGAAGGCTCCCGAGATGGCGTTGGCTGAAGACGACCTCTCACATTCTACTGCTCAAAAGCTTAGGAATCCGCGAACTCACAGAGGAGACAGTTCAATCTTCAGAGACATTGTGTGCCGAATATATGATGTACGTAAACTGTTGTTCTCTAAGACTGGGAAACTATAATCAATGTCCCCAACAAGTGTTCTCTCTGCGTCAATTTGATGCAGGTACGCTATAAAGCAATGGTTTGGAGAAATGCTCACTGTGCCATACCTGAGCCCATTGACATGGGATGGGAACACATGGTGATTCAGGACTATGATAGCCCATACTGATGTCATTGGGTCCACTTCCTGGAAGTTACCTGAAAATGATTGCGTTTGCATGCCAGAAGCAACGCCGGATGCGACTTTGCAAATGCTGCAAATCTAGGTTACAATGTACAGCAATGTGTACATGTCAGTAACAGCTTGATGATCAAACTCCTTGTATGAATTAAGTATTGGTAGCTATAAGAAGCTCATTTGAAAAAAAGCATCTGTATTATCACTGATCACATTGCTTGACCCTCAAAACATAGGTAAAGACACTTCATTTGTAATGTTTGTTTCCCAAGTTACAGAGATATAGGAGAACATTTTTTTTAATGGCGGCCACTAATTTGCATATTATGCGTATGTTTACCACTAAAATACTACAGAATTGCCTCAATCCTTTAATTCCTTTGACCTTCAAAACATAGGTAAACACACTTCATTTGTCATGTTTGCTTGCATATTTACAGAAATATTGGAGAAAAATGTTTTTTTCTGTAATTGCAATCACTAATTAACATACTTATGAGTATTGTGTACCACTAATTACTTCAGAATTATATTTATTATAATCTCTGACCCTCAAAATATAGGTAAAGACACTTCAATTGTCATGTTTGCTTGCCTTGTTACATAGATAGTGGAGAAAAACGATTTTTCTGTAATGGCGGCTACTAATTTGCATATTTATGAGTATTATTTACCACTAATTACTTCAAAAATGTCTTAATCCTATTCTCTGACCTTCAATACATAAGTACAGACATATCATTTGTCATTTTTGCTTGCTGGGGTACAGAGATATTGCAGGAAATGGTTAAAAAAGGCTCAAAATTTTCAATTTTACGGCCATTTTGTTTATGCAAATTAGATGGTCAAAAATTCAAAATTTCGCTTGGGAACCGGTTTTTTGGAATCAGCATACCCAAATTATGTTAAAACACCTGGTTCCCCACTTTTACTCAAAAACGCTCCTTGAACCTTATACAAGGCCCCTTTTCAGAAATCCCACTAGTCTATGTCTTACGATTGAACGGACAACAAGCCGTCTCGACGCGTCGAGTCGTCACTTAGACCCGTCGAGTTGTCAGACTGTCGAGTTATCAGAAAGCGGACAGGCACTGGACATTGGGGCGGACATAATGGTTCGTCGGACACCATTGGCCGGACATAATGGTTCAACAAATAATTTCGTCGGACAAAGGTCCATGTGTGAGCCCCCATGGTTGTATATCATTGTGAAATTAAAGATTGAAAACATCTAGTGTGAATCATCAATAAAGCATAGCGCACAAACTGTGTTCTTCACAGCAAAACCAATATTCATTGTACTTTTTTAATGCAGTTATTTGCAACAAAAGAAACAAAAATTCAATAAGTATAGTATTTCTCTCCCCTCTTCCTGATTTGTAATCCTCGTTAATTTTACTTAAAGGAACATTACAGAATTGGTAAGAAAAAAACTTGTAAATTGATCACAGATTTACATAAAACTTACACGGTCTAATGATGATGATAATAGAAAACATCCCTTGGAATATTTCTGTCTGAAATGCCATATTTGATGAGAAATGAATAAATTAATTTTCCGATTGGAGTTTATCGCTCAGTGAGCGTTTTATTCATTTGTTGATTCTATATGATTTCATGCAAATGAGTAATCGGTTTTTCACTATTTTCTCGTGACCCAGATGGCCGATCGATCTCAAACTTCTACAGGTTTGTCAGTTTATGTATATGGTGGATTACAAAAAGTGCTTACACTGCCAGCAACTGTTTTGTTAGCAAAAACCAATTCTGTAATGTTCCTTTAAATATAGATAGTGTGTACTCTTTTCATTTGGACTGTTCAAGTGCTGCCACTTGCCAAACTATCGTTTGGCGAATGTTACAGGTTCGTTCTTAGTCTAAGTTCCGATATCAAATTAATGTTACAGTATAAACTATTATCTACCGAGTAAAATCTTCAACGGAATTGTTTTTATACAAACAATTTACAAATTATTTGGGTTCTTAATTTAGCTACTAGAAAGCCTTCCCAATATTTAAAAAGTCTTTTTAAATTACAACTTCATAAACTAAGAAAGTGTTAATTCAACTATGCATTTATACGCATTTGAAATCCAGTATGCTATAAATCATGTAACGCTATTATAAAAAGCTCACTTCATTGCTCGAATTGGATGGATTTTGATTACTTTTACTGATAACGGTATCACACCTACCATTATTTTAACTTGATAGAGCTTTTCGCACAGTTACAATTACTGTTTGCTTTTTTTCCAGTGTCCACTGTGTATAGTCAGGATGCTCAAACTTCCTTATACAAAGTCATGTATCAAGAATAGGGACTGGTACCCCTCGACATACCTTACTTAGGCGGGTAGCAATACCATGAGCAACCAATATTCAGTCCACGATTTGTAAAACTGTGAGCACAGTAAACACTTCTTTTGCACAAAAATCGTGCGCATAATCATGGATGTTGTTTTACCCAGCACTAGTGTTCCGATCCTACCGGTTGTTAGAAAAAAGTAAGAATTTAAAGAAATTATTGTCAAAAGGTGGCGCACTTCAAAGCAAAAGTTTGGGAAGCCCCACGAAGCCCCCATCGATGCCATTACTCACGACCTGCAACGCAATAAACGTCGTCGTCTAGAATTGACACAGTACCTCTGCGATTGATTAAAGTAACCCGTCGCAGTGCTCAATATCTCTGTGTTGTTGGTTAACTGAGGAAACAAACCTATTCATACCTCGGATTTTCCTGTTACCTGAGTTATTCCAATCGCCACTTTTAAAACACAAAATGGCGTCCGTGCGTTTGTCCTCGCGGTTCGACATTCTTCATGTTATGGACCCCTCGGCGGATTTTGGGGATGATTCAGACGAGAATGTGAAAGCAGACCGTGTGCAGCAGTCCAACAAGGGGAACAAAAATGGCAAATCCACGGCAGGGTCCGGTGATGGGACAAGTGCCAATGCCAAGAAACGCATTAAGAAAAAGAAGAACAAACAGCAACAGCAAGCAGCTGAGGTATTCCTTTGAATTAATTATCTATTGTCAATTATCCTAGCCCAGGTTGGACTCCTAGTCGTAGCCCTCCGTTGGCAGTGCAATGCAACGGACACTGACATACAGTATTGCAGCCGTCAAATTAAATTAAATTTAAAGGGCATATTGTTAATTTACAACTTAATTAAAGGCACAGTACACGTTCGGTAATTGGAGCCTACTGAGGGCCTACTACTGAGTACGGGTGATAGCAGGAAAATACCGGAAAACACCGAAAAACTACAGGAAAACACCGGAAAACACTGGACAATTACCGGAAAACACCGGAAAAATAACCGGAAAATACCGAAAACACCAGTAGGCCAAAATTCTTTATGGAACCGTTGGGTTGGGGTTTGAACACATCACCGCTAATTGTCTGTCTGATTCAAGTTGTCAACTAGTCAACAGTGTGCTGCACATTTTGGACTAATTCGATTTCGTAGGATTTAAGCGCAATTTCAAAACCTGCCCAAGTTCAAACCTATTAACTGTGCAAGTTTTGAAATTGCGCGCATTGTCCTACGATTAGTTTTAATTTATAATATTGTGCAAGGAAGTATTTAACTTGCGCGATTTTTTACATATTGACTAATTGAGAGCGCCATTTACAAGACTTGCCGAATGTTTATTGTTTTTCTATTCAGACACGGGAAATAGACCCTTCTTTTGCAACGTCACAGCCGCGAGTTTTGCCAACCTTGGTTGGCAAAAGTGTTTTCTGGTAGTTTTCTGGTAATTACCGGTAGTTTTCCGGTAAATTTCTTGTGTTTTCCGGTAGTTTTCCGGTATTTTACGGTATTTTTTGGTATTTTCCGGTGTTTAGTATTACCACTGAGTAGGCCTACTGATTGTGTTAATCCTATATAAATGTAGGTGCATATGTTGGGCGCAATCGGTCAATCTGCGCGATCAACCGATCGCGCTGCGCTATCGACCGATCGCGATGCGCTATTGAAAGATCTATTGGTCGCGCAGCAATCGGTCGATCGCGCAACAATCGGTCGATCGCGCAACAATCGGTCGATCGCGCAACAAACATGCGCGATCGACCGATTGTGCAGGGTTAGTTTGGCGCGATCGACCGATTGTGCAGGATTGGTTTGGCGCGATCGGCCGATTGTGCAGGAATGGTTTTGCGCGATCGGCCGATTGGGTTAGGGTGGTTAGGGTTAGGGTAGGGTTAGGGTTAGGGTTAGGGTTAGGGTTCCTTCCTCCTTGGTTAGTTAGTGTTAGGGTAAGGGTTAGGGTTAGGGTTTGGGTTAGGGTTTGGGTTAGGGTTAAGGTTAGGGCACGATCGAATAAATTCCTGCACGATCGGCCGATCGCGCAAAAAATACTTGCAGCGCGATCGACCGATCGCGCAACAATGTTCATTGCGCGATCGACCGATTGTAGCGCGATCGACCGATTGTTGCGCGATCGACCGATTGCTGCGCGACCAATAGATCTTTCAATAGCGCAGCGCGATCGGTTGATTGCGCCGATTGACTGATCGGGCCCAACACATACATGTACAATAAAACTAACCTGTGAAAATTTGACTTCAAAAGGTGGTCGCGTTTTTGAGATATCACAAAAAAAACAGAGCGAATATTTCCACCCAGGAAGAATATTCCCCATAAGAATACACAGTCTGAGAACAGAAACGCTTCTCAGATTCAAATTTTGGGGAATAAAAAGTGATATATCACTTTATATTATATATTATTTTCCATAACCGTAGTACTTCGAAGATAAAAGTTTCTCAAAATGTATTATACTACCTAACGCTGCTGTCCTTCTTACCAAGTAAGTTTTATTGCCATAAATTTTCAAAGTCATTACCAAACGTGTATTGTGCCTTTAAAACACACTTACACAACATTGGTAAAATAAAAAATATGTTCACGGACTTTCAATTTAATTGTATAATGATGATAGTCATGTGGTGGAAAATTTTTGTTGAAATATTTTTGCCTGAACGTGCTGAACTTGTATTATTTTTGAAAAATTAATAAACAATACTATAGTTATGATGTTGCGAGCCCAAAATACAAAGTTCGAAAACAGGCTCTTGTGATTCAAATGACTGGCCGTCTGAGCTTTAAACTTTCAAAGGTTTGTTATTTGAAGCATGGAGGTAGACAAATTTATAAATTGGGTCACATGATAAGTGCAGATACTGGTCTTTGACAATTATCAATGTTGGCCACTGTTTTTATTCAAAAAATTTGGTATTTAAATTTAAATTTAGAAAAGATGCTGAATCCTAGTACAATGTAAAGTTTGAACCATTTGTTCAAATGGTTACAAGAAAGTTTACTGCGGTACTCAATCATTTCTATGGATGGCATTTTTTTTTTAAATGCTGAGTCCGACCACCACCTTTTCATTTATTATAATCATATTGTTTATTCTCAATCGAGGTGTTCTTGTTTCTATGTCATATTGCATGTTTTGAGTGAAAATTGTTGATGGGTACTGAATTTTATTCCAATCCAAGTGTTATTTATAATGTTAAAATTGTACATTCACACAGGTTCTTGTACAATACACAACAAAGTTTGAGATTACACTTTGTAGTGTACTTCACACATAATTGGCTGGCCATCACAAACCCTGCTTTTGGTTTTATTAAACCAATCAGTTTATCAGCTCATAGATGATAGATGATACAGCAACATTTTAAGACTTGAACTTGGAAGCTTATTAATTAAGGCACTTTAGTTGAAGAAATACCCCCAAGCTTCATGTATTTAGAGCTACCAGACCATCACACCAAACTCCCTCCAGAGTGAATTCATGTAATACTAATAGAGTTTGTTTATAATGTTTACTTTTGTGTCTTGATGTACAGTTACGGGATATAGCCTTCAACAAGATCCCCTCCATTCCCAAAGGAACAATCGGCAGCCCTCCATCCAATTCTTTCTTCAATCTTCCCCTGGATTGTCTGTAGAGGCGACTGTACCCCCGGCCAACTCGTTAGACCGCCTGGTCGGAAACCCCATGCAATGGGAGGACTGGAAAAGGAAAGACAAGGGGGTAGGTCGCTTAGAATGAAGGGATATTTGCATAGTGGAAAGAACTCTTTGTAAAGTTTGCAGATGTCTTTGTGTTATCAGCTGTATTCTATTCTTATGTAAATAGTGTGTCATGCACTGAATCTTAAGCCTTTCATTCAGGTAATTTTTTTCATTTTGTTGTTGTGTGCAACACAATTTTTTTATTTGCCAATTTTCCTCTTTTTTGCAATTGACAAGAACTGTTATCACAATGCTTAAAAAAAAAATTGAGCTGGAGGTTAAAGGGAAGGTTTGCCTTGGAATAAACACCCTGAAATAATCCTCTACTATCAACTACTGTTTATTTTTTTTACACACTAACTATTGTTACAGTATGTACAAGACCAGTTCCATGATGATTTACAGAAGGCCATCCTTGCCAGCAAAATGGAGTTTGAGCAACAGCAGGAGGTGAGAACAGAAATAATGAAAAGCGTACACAATTGGTGACGACCCAAACATCTGTGCATTTTTTGCAAATTGTCATAAAGAAACTCCACTCAAATGAAAAGTTGTTCTGCAAACTATATTGTCATTTTTTTGAAAATCTTGAATGTTCAAATTGTGTAATCCACAGGGCTTGAACTAAACACTGGACCCAGGCCAGTGTGTTTAGCATACGGCCGGTGAACTCATGACTGGACAAGTCTGTCTGTCTGGTTTTTGGGGGTTCAAATGTTGACTTTTAGTCTGATTCAAAAGTCGTTCAATTCTGTTGAGTATTGAAGAGTACTTACCCATAATACAAATGAGATAAATATTCTCTTAGTGCTTGTTCCAATTAAAACAGTTCAAATGTTAAACTGTGTAGGTATTTTTTTTACTTCTCGTCTAAGTATTTAAATTCTGGTCTTGTAAAAACAATTCTGGTCCCGTAAACATTTTGAGCCACAAGCCCTGAGTTCTTGTGGATTTTCCCGCCTAATTTGAGCCCCGATCCAATATGGTTGAATTTGCCCTTCAACAATGTGCAATGTATGAGTGTATGATTGAAAAGCAGTCTGTACTCAGTGATTTCCTTTAGGGGGGGGTCTTGCAGAAAACGATTCAAAGGGACATTGGATTGGAGTCCAACCTTTTGTATTTTACTATTGCAAAGATACTCAGTGATGAATCATATTTCTTCATCCCCGATGCAATAATTTAAAGACATGCTAATTAAAAAAATAATCTTTTGCAATCTATTTTAACATTAAACCTGTATAAACTACTCTAAAAATTATTTGCTGAAATTACATTCTTTTGGTATTAACTAACCAAGGCATATGAGTGTAAAATTGTCCCATTCCCTCATTGCCCAGTTTGTTCACGAAGTCGGTTCAGCAATAAATGAAGATGATCAAACTACTCTGCTTGGGATTAACCGAAAGGAGAGGAGGAAACACATGCAAGGGAAGGACAAGCCCCACCCAATGTCGTTACACAGTTTCCAAGCCACACCCACTAGTAACAGTAACGGAGGAGGCATTGATGACATAGAGTTACCTAAGGTATGATGGACAAACACTTCCAACATTTTGAGAAGGAAACTTCTTTTTGGAGGTCAAGGTCAAGCATTATTTTATTTTTGCCTCAAGCTGTGATTTTGGTTCCTCTTGTGCGATTGATGCCATTTAATGGTGCTGCATACGTTTGGTAATTGGAGCCTACTGATTGTGTTATTCCTATATAAATGTAGGTACATACAATAAAACTAACCTGTGAAAATTTCACTTCAAATGGTGGTCGCGTTTTTGAGATATCACCAAAAAACCGGTACGAATATTTCCAATCAAACTTTGGGAAATAAAAAGTGATATATTTTCCATAACCGTAGTACTTAGAAGTTCAAAGTTTCTCAAAATTCATTATACTACCCAAAGGTGCTGTCCTTCTTACCAAGTAAGTTTTTATTGCCATTAATTTTCAGAGTCATTGCCAAACGTGTACTGTGCCTTTAAATATCTCTAAATTAATCAACCCGTAAAACTCATTTCTGTAGTTGCTTAACTTTCGGATGTATTTTCAAAGTTTGGAAGTCAATTGTTTTGTTGATAGTTGACACAAATTTCAGGAACTTAGTTTGGGGTTTTCTCTCACAGGCCAATCCTCATATCAAAATGTGTATCAATCTATGAAAGTAATGTGAAGGAACACTTTGGATTGGCATGGGTTAACCATAGAATTCTTTTCTGATCCTAGAAACATGAACCAGATCCAATGTTCTTTGAGAAAGTGGAGAAAGACGTGGCTGAGATAATCACCAAGGAGGAAACTAAAACTAAGAAGAAACAAACTCAGGTACTGCTGTAAAGAACACCGTCATTAAAGGAACATTACAGAATTGGTTTTTGCTAACAAAACAGTTGCTGGCAGTGTAAGCCCTTTATGTAATCCACCATATACATCAACTGACAAACCTGTAGAAGTTTGAGATCGATCGGCCATCTGGGTCACGAGAAAATAGTGAAAAAAACGATTACACATTTGCATGAAATCATATAGATTCAACAAATGAATAAAACGCTCACTGAGCGATAAACTCCAATCGGAAAATTAGTTTATTCATTTCTCATGAAATATGGCATTTCAGACAGAAATATTTCAAGGGATGTTTTCTACTTTCATCATTAGACCGTGTAAGTTTTATGTAAATCTGTGATCAAAAAGTATATTTTACAAGTTTTTTTCTTACAAAGCCTGATAGTCTTTAAGGCCAATGTTGTTCATCTTCTTGTATATTATGCATTGCCAACTATTTCTTGACTTGGATACCTATGATTTCTGAACTGTGGAACTATAAATTTGTAATCTTGTCATTACTGATAGCAGGTCAGCTAAAAAAAATTCCTCTGTCTCCAACATTTTTTCTGTAGATTTTCCAATGGAAATTTCTTGGAAATGCCCGTTTTTCTGTAGATTTTCCAATGGAAATTTCTTGGAAATGCCCGTTGCAAAATGAAAATGGCCTAGCCCACTCAAAGATGAAACTTAAGGCCTGGGTGTATAGTAAAACCCCAAATTACTTGTATTGTGTAAAACTCATCATAGAGACATTTTAATAGAGGGGAAGACAGCTATGTGGGTGTCCTCGGGAGGGAGCTGGCTGCCTGCATAGAGCATAGAGGAGATTGGAGTCGCTGTAGGATGTCCCGCCTGCGGAAGACATAACTTTAATATGATCGATACTGTGAAGTGCTTCAGAGGGATATTATTGACAGACAATACTAAGTTTACTTGTTTGAAAATGTTGTAACGAAAACTGGTGAAAACCTGAACGAATCTTGTAAGTTTTTTTGTTTGTTTTGTTTTGTGACAGAAAATGGCGGCAGAAAATATAAGGAGAGTGCAACATGAAGATGATCTCGAACAGAGGGATCATGAAATCACTGAAATGAAGAATGTCGTAGAAAAAATGAAGGTTTGTTCAGTTTTACATTCCGTTGTGTTTAAAATGTTATGTATCCTGGCTGTGGTGATTAGTTTATCCAGATAGCACAATAACACGCAAAACTGTTGATGAAACACACAGCAGCGGTCTTATAAACTTGCATTTGAGTTTCTGTGCGTGTTTGCGGTGGTCATGCCAACAGGCCGTGTGGGGTGAGACACTGTCATGGATTGTCTGTACACAGGCAACTGTGTGCTTAATACCTTTATCGAAGACCTGTCAGGGGTTTCCCTTAACTTTTTTTTCCACTCGCCGGCCGGGTGATTCAACCAAAATTTTGGATCGCCCGCAGGTTTTTTCACTAGCCCGGGGATACCAGCCAAGACTTTGTAAAGACGGACTATACTGGCTTGTCATGAGGCTTTTTATCTCTTTTAAGGATGCTATCTATGGGATCGGCAAGGGGGATGATCGGCTGTTACATAATGGCTTTCCAACGGTCAAATATGAGCCACTAACAAAATAATAATTGAAAAAAAGTAGATGGATGGTCGCGATGATTATGGTTAAGATGCAAGTGGGCAATAAGAATAATTTTGTTCATTCTGAGGATGATTGGCCGTACCACTTCATGGCAAGACATGGATTATACGTCACCATAGCTTAAACCTGTGTTACGACTATCAAAATGACAAGGATCTATGTGTAAGTTAGTTATTTAAAATCCATGGAGGCTTAACATTGGAACTTAAACCACTATTTGAGCTACGGTCTGTAATGAGACTGAGGCTATTATGCGATCAGGCAAAAAGATAGTCACATTATATTTGTAAAAAGTCTTTCAAGAACATCTGACATGTTTGTTTGATTGAACAAAGCCTTACCCAGGAGGTCAGCACAGCTCATGAATGTATGAATGTTATATTTACACAAATACACAACAAACAGAATGGTTATATTTGTTTCATTTTTGTTTAGGAGGAGCTTGCACAAGTCAAGAAGAGAAACAAACAGCTTTGCTTTATTTTAGCCCAGGGGGAAAGTAAGTGATTTTTTCAAAAGCGTTAATTGTCTTTCTAATCATTTCACGAGTCCAATAGTGTTATAAAAAAGAGAGTGGAAATGGATCTTAACTTTTTCAAATATACACTTAATCTGTTGTCTAAAAAGTGATACCAGCCTCTGGTGGTATAAAAACAGCGCTATGTGGAAAAATAACCATGAATAAAATACCTCAGTCCTCCAAATTTCCTACCTGAGTTTTTTTTTCTTGAGTTCATTGAAGTCCTCACTATACAGCTCAACAAACCAACACTCCTTCCAGAAGAGCTTTATGCATGGTTGTATCCTCAAGTTTTAGTGGTTAAAAGTGACTTCCTAAAGCAAACATGTGTATCATGATCTACATGTACATGTACGCATACCAATCTTTATATAGTCCACAGGTAGTGATATCAAGTTACTACATGCTTGAGGAATTTTTCCGTATCCATTGTCTATGTATTTTCCATTCAGTCGCAGTTGTTTTGTTTTGAAAAGCCTTTTTATCAAGTTGCTACTTTTTCGTAGACTTGTGGACAAGTCGTTAATGTTTTTGTGCGGCCAGTGATAGTCAGGATGCGGTGCATATTGTTGAGTCGCGGTGCATCGCGGTGCATAAAGCGCGCTCCCCTCCCCCCTGATCGAAGACTGCTCTCGCGAGATCACTGCTTTCGCGCGAGGCTACTGGCTCCCGAATACTTCCCCATTAACGAGACCGAAACCGCGAGGGCAGTAGTCTCGCGGGGGCCAACAGTCTCGCGAGAACTTTGCCCAGGTCGAGTGAGAACATCGCGCGTGTCGTGAGATTTGCGGAGAGAGTCGGAGCGCTATCACCGCGACAAACATTTAGCAACTTGTCAACAAGTCTACTTTTTCGTTGCCTTGCTTAATTGTTTCTCTTTTTTGTACTGCATTTAAAAAAAATAGTAATTTATTGTCCTTTTTTAAAAGTATTTTTGTTTTTGAGTGTATTGTAATCAATTTTTTTAAATATTTGTTCTATTCATTCATTCGTTCATTCTAATCATTGTTATTGATTTGTGAAAACTCTTGCCCAAATGCTTAGCGGAGTTAGAATTATGTATAATCTACAACTTGTCTGACTTTACAGTGAAAGACAAAGCTGATGTATTGAAACAAGTGGATGAACTGACGGCAGTGAAAGATGAACTGACCACTGAGGTATGGCAAGTTTTGTTTTGATATCACCCAATCAGAATTTAATTTGTTCAAACTATTTTGTCGTAACAATTTGAAATGTAGAGTTGTGCTACATTGTCTTGTTTGGGCGTTTTCTCATGGGCTTTTCTGTTTATGCACACATCACCAACAAAAAATTGTCTTCTCGTTGTAAATTATGTCCGTTGAATGTAATTTTGCCATAATGGAATAGGCTTTGACTTTTTGAATTGTTCCAATCATCAGTTTTTCCAAGTGCTCATTTATTTACCCTTTTTCTTATTTTGTTGTTTTAGGTTTCAGAACTTCATGCAGCTTTAGAGCAGGAAAGATCCAAAGTGTCCACATTGAAAGCTGAGCTTCAAAGACTACATGACAGGAAGAAGTGAAGATGAAGAAGACAGATTCTAAAAATGTGTGAGGATCGAAATGTTGCAACCCAGTGGAACTACTGAGGCCAAAAAAGTTGACTTTTTTGAACAGCTGCCTAAAACACCACCATTGTACGACTTGACTGAAATAAATGTGACATTGACAAATCTGTTGATTGGACAACCTGGATCAGAAGGACAGCTCCCTTTCATAATGTGGCCAACACAATGTCAAAAACCTACACTGTGTGGCCCTTGTTCAATTCCAAGCCCTCCTTTGGCATTTGATATTTGAATCTAACCAAGTGCATCAGATCTCATCTACATGTGATTCCTCAACACTTACAGTTAGGATGGACCCTGGCCTCTTGTCCAAGCTTTGCCTATTGGTCAAATCTGGACTTTGAGCTGGTTATACATGAGGCACCAAAGAACAATTGGGCACTCATAATTGTGCAAAAAAAAAACTAAGTTTCAACACTTAAATTTAAACTCCTCTGTCGGTAACACAAAAGTCCTCTTTCGCCACTTGCACCTCAAAACGGTTGATGTTAATTAGATGATTTTAAAATATTATAAAACTTACAATTGAATGGTTACTCCACAACTTGAATTATGATAAAGCATTGATTCTGGAAAGTATCTTCTTTCTAATCCATTAGTGTAAACAAGTGTTCTAAAGGCATCCTTAAAAAGTTCCAGTCAATAAGTGATTATGTTTTCAAGTGAGAAACATTGGTAATTTTCTATTTTATTTTCATTTTATTCAAACAAAGATTTGCTTTTAGCTTCTGTTCAAAGATGTTCACTATTTTTAGTTCTTTTACCAACTTAAATCGAAAATTATTCTTGAAAAACAACTTGTTTTGGTAATATTTTGCAATCAGGGTGTTCGATATGTTTCACACTTGCAGTATGTAATATTTGTAACATTGTGCCATAAAGCTTACACTTTCAACTGAACTTTTTAAACATCAATAACAAGAGTAAGTGATGGAGTTTTTTGTAAATAAAATACTAATCGTACTTTGTTTAAATGTTGAACAATTTCTAGTGAGAGTGAAGACATATTCACAAGTTATCAATTATAGGAAAGATTCCCCTTTTCAGAACTTGATTAAAAGAAATATAACAAATCCCCTTTACTTGTAACACACCCAAAACAATGTAAAAAAAAAAAGATTTCAAATTATGCGTTGCGTAAAAAAATGTTCAACACTCCATGTTAATGTTGATGGGTTTACATATTCTTTAATTAATGTTGAAACATCTGAGGTCATGGTAGGTCCAGTATTAATTCTTGGCTAACTATTCTTTTTTAAATTAAATGTCGACTGTCATTATTGTATCACATTTTCTTTTGATTGATGTCATTTTAAAGTAATAAACCCTGAACAAAGATGAACTTTTATGGTCAAAGAAGACCAGGCTTGTGTTAACTAAAGTAGTGTTGCTAAAATTGTCAATGTTTTACATTTCCTTTTGGGAAAAGGAACACTGGAACAGTAATTTTGCTCAACGGCCTTGGGGAATTTTTAATGTATGGCTATAAATTTGCAGTATATTTGTCGCTTAGAAGAAATCAGTTTCAATTTTATACAGGTGCTGAGCCGATAATTTATGAGCAAGAAATCTGTCATTCACAAGGTAAGAATCTCATGACAATACCAGGCCAGTAAACAATCTGTTAAGCTAAACTTTTATTTGGTTTTCAGAGGAAGTATCTCAGCAAAGTTGCCTTTTTCAGTTTTCTTCAAATAAACTTTTTAATTTTCATGGGTCTATTCAATAATTATATGTAGCCATTGTTCTTGCTTTTTCATAAATAAAGTAATTGGAAATAAACTTGTGTACACCCTCCACAGTTTAAGTGTGTTTCATTCAAGTGTGCAGAAGTCGCATAATTAAAGAGACATTGAGAGAGAAAGAAAATTAAAGTCATTCATCTCAAAAATATAAATTGGTACAAGTCATGAAAACCAAATCATGTTGCTGTTTATATAAAAACAATTGTGGGTGCTCATGTTAAAAAATAAAATATTTAAAAAAAAATTGTTTACATTATGAGAAAGACCTTCAAAATTCTTGACAAAAAAAGTTGTTAATAATATTTATTAAGTATTTGTTTATATATTTAAAATATGAGAAAGACCTTCTGGAAAAAATTATGAAAAAGGGGTTGTTTTTTAGTATACATTAATTTTTTGTTATGAAATTTTAAAGGTGGATGCTTGTTCTAATGTAGATCAATGGGCCTATATCAAATAAATACTGAAAGAGCCTACCATTTCAAACATGGCCGCCCCCGGTGAACTCAAAATGTGCTGAAACAGGTTTCGTTTTTAGCGTGTGATTGTATTTCGTCAGCCTATTTCAAGAAGGCATAATAATGAACAAGGTAAGGAAAACCTAAATTCTGCTTTAATGTGTAGTTTTCGAGAGAGTAGTTTGTAAACAAAATCGAATCTCTGGTGTCTATACAAAAACGACGACCCAAACGAAGGCAAACAAGTTGCTGCACAGAAGAACGTCCCTTCATTCGGGTACCACTACCACTGTACCAGCATAAACTTTGTACTGCCATGCCACACATACGCTAGTTCAAGCTTGCTCAAGTTGGCATGGCAGGACCAGCTAAATATGGCTGGCAGTCTATCTTTTATTCCTTAGCCCCATGATACTAATTGATAATATAATCAAAATCCGATGGACTCCCTCCGCTTCAAGAAGGGGAGGGAGTCCGGCATAATAATGGCACTAAATAATTAAATTTTAATTTAATAAGGCTAACCCAGTGCTAACAGTGTCAGTACTTCCTTATAAGATAGGTAATTTTTTTCACAGTTTTTTTGTTTGTTTATTCATTTTTTTTTTTGTAACACTAGCAAGCAGTCAATCATGTCGTTGTCCAGGATTAGGAACAGTTCCTATTTTCCAAATTGAATTAATAGGGGGCCTTATTATTGTGATGTTAAATCAGTTTCAATTATAAAAAGGAGGGACAAATTTGAAATTACTGATTTACAATTAATGGCACCCTTTTTTTAGGGATACAACATAAACATGATAACTGTATATTTCTCGTACTTTATTTAAACTGTGTATCCCATTCAAATATAAAGTATTTTTTTTATCAAAACTTTGTTAGGTAATTACATTTACCCAATTAGTTTCCCTTGGTTTATTAATATATTAGTACTTCTTATCTGATACAGGTAAATTTTTCACAGTTTTTTGGTTTGTTTATTCATTTGTTTTTTGTCATTACGTGTTGTGTATTGCCATCAATACATGTGGTACAAGTTAATGTAAAATCTATTATTTGTACGCATGCGCACGTGCGCATAAAGTGGTCCGAGGGCAGGAATTGAAATTTTTTATAAACAGACAAGTTCAATACTATAGTTTTCCTTTATTTCTACGCTTTTCCCAAAGTGGTATTTATAAATTGGAATAAAAGACCAGTGACTCTGTCTGATATGGCCTTGCCATATCATATCCAAACGCATACAGCCAGGGCCCAATTTCATAGAGCTGCTTAAGCACAAAAAGTAGCTAAGCACAACACAATTATGCTTACCAGAATAAGGTTACCAGCCAAACTACTATGTCACATGTACAATTTGTGACTGGTATCCTGCCCATTTCTGCTTAAAAGACAATTGTTAAGCAATATTTTCTGCTTAAGCAGCTCTATGAAATTGGGCCCAGGACTCTGAGCTGGGTTTAAACAGCCATTTTAGGCCGAGTCACTAAGTATCTTTTATTCTCTTTATACTCATCCATTTTTTAAATCCATCTACAGGAAAAGGCAGAAGAGTCAAGGGAGCGTGGCAATGCATGTATGAAGAAAGGTAGTCCCACTGAAGCATTCTTCTACTATACTGACGCTATCAAATGGAATCCCACAGACCCTCGTCTTTACAGCAATCGCTCCATCGCATTCCTAAAGATTGACCAGCACTACCATGCACTTGAGGATGCCAAGAAGGCCATCCAACTTAAACCAGATTGGCCAAAGGTATACTTCATTTCCTTCAAGACCATAATTTTTAGATACATACATAGTATACTGCATGTCTTGTGTAAACACGGGTTTTGGAACAATTTTTTTCCCAGATTTTCCCACTTCAAAATGAGCGCTCAGCTCAAACTTTTATTCCCTTTTCTTTCAACCCTCAGGGTCATTTTAGGAAGGGGGAAGTAGAGATGAGTACTGGACATTACCAGGATGCAGTCTGCTCATACCAAGTAAGTATTGCTTCTAATAATTCATTAGACTAATTTTAAACACTACACAACCTTTTTAAAATATTGTTTTCTGTGCCCACCTGTGGTATTAGTTTTTTTGAACTTTTTGGAGCTTCTTGAGTAATTGTTTTCCTTTGAAATATCGTTTGCCACAATGAAACCCTGACTTGACAAAGGAAAGACAAAAAGGTTCTTATAATTAGCTCCAGGGTTTTGATGTTTTCATGTCAGAAAATTGAGTAGGCACTCACTGTGATTCACAGAACCTCAGCTGAAAATCTGCCATGGGATGCTGGAATCTCGGAACGCTCAGACTTACCTCCCATTGAGCCAAACATAATGTTGCAACAGTGGCAGCCTGTCCATTATTGTACGCCACATTTGTACAACAACAGGACGAAGGTTTGGAATCAGGAATCAATAACCCCAGGAAAGGGATTTTACATTGCATGTTTTCCAGAACCTGTTGTCACTCTTTGTATGGGTGAAACAAGTGTATCAGGGTTGGTGCCTTTCTGTTGCATGCTACACACTGGAAAGTCCGGGTTGATATAAACAACCGCCGTAAGTCTGTCCCAAAAGTTGCAGATAAACACATCATTCGATGTAATGTGGATAATGAACAAGGGAGTTACACTTAACACACAGTTCTCTCTTTTTCTTGTTGTCAAAGTCAATAACTTTTTGACCAATAGATTTGAACATTTCATTACTGAGACTGTAGCAAGTGTTAAAACCTTGGTTTTGTTCAGGCTGATCAATCCCGTTGCCTAGGAATGACAGCGTTCCCATAAAGTCATTTTAATATCTCATTCGAGCGAGTCATTTTTCCAGATTGCTAAACTCTTTTCTGTTGTTGGATTCCGTTATCACTAGCGGTATGTTCATTAGATTTCTCTGGCAGCTGACCATATAACAACAGTCCTGGATTTCATTGCGGGTTGAAGGATTTGGCGATTTAACTCCCCAGTTTCTGGACTCTCTTTCACCATCAAGCAGTTACCGTCTTTATCATGTTCTCTGTGGGCAGTAGCAACTAAACTTTCTTGTAAAAGTCACATGGTTTTTTATAATTTTTTTCAGGCAGCGATAAGATTAGATGACAAGGATCCAAAGTTGAAAGAAGCTCTTGAGAAAGCCAAAGAAGAAGTCAGGAAAGTGAAGACGGGTAAGTTGTGGGTATTAGTGACGTATTGTCCTTGTATTGACAACTTGATGGAGGGATAAAAGAAAACAAGTTGAAGACAAATTGTAATCTTTGTTGTAAGTTTTAATGTGTATTCTTGTCAATCAATTTTTATGTGTTTTTACCCATAATGCAGTAATGCACACTTGCTGGTGTTCTAATAGATAATGCACTTAAGACAATATTGCAAGTGATTTGCATGTATATTTGGAACTTGATATTTTAGTATGTGTAGTAGCAGTTTTTCCACTTTAAATGATTTACTCTACCATTCTGGACAAGAACATATTTTGTGCTACATTTTAATCCTATCCTCTCAAGTATATAAACAATAATTGACTGACACCCTTTTTGGTTAATTTTTTTGAAAATGTCACTATCATAACATTTGTCTCCCCAAACACTTTTTTCAATAAATGTTGTAGCCTGCAGTTTGATTTTATAACTCAGGGTGACTGATTCAATAACTCCCAACTCGAAAATGATGCTTATGATTTTGCTAAAATAATTTGTTAATGTGGTCAAATATTGCCCGAGATTGCACCACAGAGCATCTAGAATCCAAAATTGTCTTACATGTACCTCCATTAACAGAAAGAGGTCGTAGTGATAGTCATGTACAGAATTGACATTTTCCATTTTTACTGAAAAAATATAGTACAAAAATCAACAATAGTGGCCATGTTTGGCATACTGTGATGATTATACAAAAATGAATGGTCTCTAAAGGGTCAAAGTTCAAATCCTAATACTTCACTTGCTTTGCTGTTATAACTGTATAAAGTACCCATGAAAATATTTTAACGAATCTTAGAAACACAAAACCAAAATTAAAGCTTTTCTTGTGTACCATGTTTTTTTTCAGCTGAGTTTAGAATTCCTCTGATTGGTACAATCATTGGTCTTGTGATTGGAGTCTTGATCGTCCTTGCTGATCATTATCTCACTGCAAAACCCTCACTTCAGGTAAATGCTCTGATCAAACAATCATTTTGGTGTGATTCCTATGGTTGTTGATAAGTTTGAAAAAATGCACATTATGTATTTTGTACTTGGAAAATTGCAAATATTTTCTTGCAACAAGGTCTCATTTCAAACAATTGGTATTTTTTTAATGTACAAGTTTCTTGCATGTACATGCATGGTTCTGTCCACAGTGGTGGGTGCCGGAAAACCCGCCCGGCACTCATGATTCTCCAACCACCAATGGCAGAATTTTCTCCGTTTCCGACCACCACACAATTTTTTAATTTCACTCTCAATTTCCTTTCAAAGGTTTTCAACGAAATGTAAAATTGGGTATTTACCAGTAAAAATGGTATCCAAAGTCACCAATTTCGAGCACTTCTTTGATTTGAGTCTATATATATGATCTACCGTGTAACTGATTTACCTCGCAATGGTTTCCAGGGAAACATTTTTCCACCACTAAAGAAATCCTGGGCAGAACCCCAGAGTAGTTACCGAAGGCAGTCCACGCAACTTGAGGTTTAATATGATCCATTTGCTCTGGCTGAACAATACCATTTATACTGAATAAGAAATAACAATGCTCTGTGGAGACGAGTGTAATACAATGAAGTTAATTTGTATCTACTTACTGTTCTAGCCTATTCCATTGAAACTCGTCTTCCTGGTCATGTTTGCACTCATGGGCTTTGGAGCGTCATGGACATATTTCTTCATACAAAACACATACAGAGAAGCCTTGCTACAGCCCCCTACTGATTTTTCAGGTAAGTACATTCCTCATCTAAAACGTGGTGTTGTTCTGGGCCTAGAGAACAACAGAGTTATTGTTCGAGTTGGTGAGCTTTTTGTATCCCTCAGGGCAAACATTGGCTGGTTGGACATTTCTTATTTTGGACTGCACAAGTGTACATTCAGCAGAGAGTCAAATCATTGTCTTTGGAGCATTAAGGTAACTGGGATAGGAGATGTTTGGAGAATCCCACATACAGGACATCATTTTGGTTAAATGTTATTAATATTATAAAAACTGGGCACTTTAATTTACATTTGCATTTTGAAAACATTTTCTCCCCTCCACCCCCCCCCCCCCTCTGTAAACAACAGGCATGTAATTTATCAGGACTTTCCTGAATTCAGGATTGTTTTTTAATCTCCTTGGGTCTTCAAACTTTCTTGAAAGAAGTAACGCAGTCATCAAAGGGAGAAAGAAGTACCGGTAGTCCACATTGTGTCCTAACCTATAGCTTGAATCGAGGACTGGAATGTGCAAATAATAGACAGAGAACAGCTCCATCAGTTATAACAGCCCTACTCACTAGCCCAATAATAAATTGAGTTTTTTTTTCGCAGTCCAAATTGTTGATCATCGTTTCTTTCTATTCTAAGCCAACATAACACTTCGCTTCTATATTGTTTCCACCTTTTCATCCAGATAAGAAAGATGAAAAGAAAGCGAAAGATGATAAATCTAAATCTACCGAGGGGAGCAGGAAAACTCCACAGAGAAAAGCAAATGACGGGAAAACATCAACAGAGACCAGACAAAGAAGAAAGAAGGAAAAAACGTAACATTTTATATGTATTAGATTTGTGTACTTTCCGTTGACCTTTAAAAATGGATAGTAAAATCATTGAAGTAAATTTGAACTGTATTAAAATTGATCTCAGTTATTTAATTTTAATGCTATTAGAAATAGCACAATATCTCAAACTTACAATTAAATTACAGATCTTTCTGAACCAAAGCTCAGCTCTAGCCACCACTCTGCCAGCATTTTTGAGCCACGGTCTTAAAGTTATGGATGGAGTCGATAACTAGAGTCAATACAAAATGACCGACAACTGCTATACACAGTGGACTGTATTCCTCTGTCTCAAGAAACAAGTTAATCGTTGAATTCTTAATCCGTTACATTAGACAAATCGGAATGGAAAAAACTAAAACAAATCAAACAGGGAATTCTTTTTGACGGTCATGGATTCGTATATTCATAAAAGGATTAAAGCAAATCCACCCATACTGCTCTTTTCAATTTAAACAACATTACTGCAGGAAACAAAAGAAAGAAATCAAAATTAGCGTTTAAAGCCAGTGGGCACTGTTATTTCACCGACTGTAGTGTAAAGTTTAACTTATTAATGAAGGAGGAAAAGTCTTTGAAAGATGAAGCATGGTGAAACTGAACGACGCGCAAGATATGTAAGAAACACTCGAAGAGACACACTCAAAAATGTATTAAAATTCGAAAAAACCACGACGTGAATACATAGACAACCTGAAGCATTAAGTGACGAAGCACCAAACAAGGTTTTGCAAAATATTTCTAGCGAAGCTAAACAATTATCAGACCCAAGTGAAAGCGAGATTCAAGGACTTTTAAAAATAATCGAAAATCAAAGCGACTCAAGTAGGAAAATTCCTGGTATTTTGCGTAGCGTTGCTCTGGCCCCCCCTGCTGTGATACTGTTCTCACAATACAGTTTAAATGTTCATCACCGTATTTCTTCTAGAGATATAACTTACTGGATGCCACTGGGTCAATAATGCAAAACAATTCTACGTTTTCAAGAACAAAAAAATGCCAACTATACGATCTCGCTAATCGCCATCCACTCAAAAGCTCACCACCACTCATCGTTGCCTCACTGTTAACGACAGACCATAGCGCCTTTCAAGTGTCACAATTTCTATTTAAGTTTTTGCACGCAGAGCAATCTATTTAGGGTTACAACAGTGTTAACCCTCCTACTGTCAGTGACTCTTGGCAACATTTTCCAGTGAGTTGACCAACCATTTGAAACCATTCGACTGCCAAGGTTGTGTACGGTGGCACAACTGTGCACAGAACTAACTGTGTACTGTTTACATGCATTCCCTTATGGTATCATATTGCAGGCTGGCATAGTTTATCTATCATTCAAAACCACAGTGAATGGTATTGAATGGTCAGACAGCAAGAGGGTTAAAGAGCCATTGAGGGTTATGATTGACGGAAGCTCCACTCTTCTACTTGCTTGCTTAACAAGTTTTTGTGGAGAAAATGTGCTCAAGTACCTTAATCGTTGTTATTGGATAACTACAGGCTGCGCTGAAGGGAAAGATCGGAGTAAAACTGTAATGCATTGTTGTGCCAGTCACTTTATAAAGAATGCATCAAAGATGTGTAGAAAGTACTATATGAAGAATTTTCGCGAAGGAATGTTTTGGATCGGTTTGCTTGTAAGAAGTGGTGACATGGTGGAAATAAACGAAATAGTCAAATCATTTGCTATCCTCACTAGGTCACATTTCTCTACTGACCTCGTAAAATTTCACTTCAACAAACTCAAGCAGAAAGTTAAGGACACAAATGATGCAGCAGAAACCGAATTTAATGACTGGTCAGATGGCGGAGATTGTGTGGATGAAGATGCAGAAAGCATAGAGCCCGAAAATGTTGACATCCAACATGGAAATTTGTTAACACAAGATAAGTTTATTTCAAAATCACCAAATTCTCCATTCAAGCGTCACTTCCAGTTGATTGTTCGAAATGCTGTTTCAGAAGTAAGTAATTATGAAAGCCATCACGACACGTTTGTAACCGTTTGTTATAAAATACATATGGTTAGAAAGATGTTTTAAAAGAAGATTACAATGATCCACACAAATGCCCCGTAATTGCGTGGTTTTCCTTTAACTTTGGGAACTTTTACTCTCTTTTAATCAGAACGCTGTGAATTTACATGGTGTAAGATTGGTAAAGATTGGATAAAACAAAACTGTACAAATTCCCATCTGAAAACTTGCTCATTTTGGAAACCTGTTAATTGTGTTAAGAAATATTTCAGTCTGAAATAATGACAAGTGTGAGAAATATCTTCCTCAAAATTAGATTATTAGTTTAATTACTGTTTAAACAAAAGTCTTACATGTACATGTTTATGCTCTGGGTTTGAACCAGAGCTGCGGTCGAGTTGCATGAGCATTAAAAAAATAGCAGCACTTAGTGGAACCGATTATATGAGAGTGCATAAAATGAATGATGTCACCATGGCAGCTCACAGTCGTGCCATTCAATTTGACACATGTATTTCCTACTTTTTGTTCATATACAAAAAGAAACCTCACCTCTACTACTTTGTAATACCAAAAAATACATTTGATTATTTTTGTGATTACAAAACGATAATTATTTTGACTTTCTGCCATCTTAAATATGTACGTCAATATTTTAAGCACCAGCGAAGACTTGGGTTATTTGTTCGCCTACTGTTGGTAAGATTTGCCAATGTTGACAACGCAATACTCATTCTACAAGAAACTGTTTACAAACGCAAGGCAAATACAAGCTGAGTGCATCAGTTCACACTACTACTTCACATGACAGTAAACAAAAAGGAACATTTCTAACAATGAGAAACCAATATTATGTCTTCATTAAAAATATGTTTTTGTTTTTACTTGAATCAACCTCCCTTAATATTTTGTTGCATGGGTGGCTAGTGGGTAAAGCACTCACCTCTCGCCACGGTGGCCCTGGTTCGATTCCCAGCTAAGGCAATATGTGAGTAGAGTTGTGTGTAGGTTCTCTCCTGTGCTTAGTTGTTTTTTTTCTCCATCAGGCCCCCCGTTTTCCTCCGTCACCGAAAATCAAAACATTTTAATCTCTGGTGGTACTCCATGGTCATATGCGGTTGATGTGGGTGGCTGCCAAAAAGGCACCTTTGCGATTACATAGTTGGAACCTTGCCTTTGCAATTCAGCTTCTCAGCTGTGAGTAAGGATGATTAGCCTCTCAAATTTGTATAATTATTATAATATTTAATGCAAACAAGTATTGTTCTGACATTTCAAAGGTTTAAATGAGTTCTGTTTGTACATTTTGTAGTGTTTTGAACAAAAGTTTACCATTAAATTGTACGTTTTAATTGAATTTCTATCGGATGTATCTGAAAGCCTTTTTATGATCTCCAATAAAATAAGTACAAGTATATTTAAATTTGCTGCACTTTTCTGTTTTTTGTCTAAAATTAAACTTTGTCAACTTGTAAATCTTATACTTCATAAATTAATTGGTCATATTATAAACATTGTATTGACCTAATTCATCTGATGTCATAATCACAACAATCTTGTTGGTGCCATTTTGGGAAAATTGTCCCCGTGTGTTATACAGTGTAGTGCGCATTTTAGGTGACTTTTTATATTTTTTGATAATTTTTACATGCAATTTTACTCCCAAAGAGCACGCACGTCAGACAGTAGCCACAGTGACGTTGGTGCAAGGGTCAACGCAATATTTTTGTCATAATGATATTGGTCAATATTGAGAAAAAGTGTTTTTTCATTTAAAAAACCCAAAGAAGTGCAGTGCCTTATTTACATAATTTATACATGTATATACAGATGTACATTATACAAAACAGGTACACAAATACAAAAAGTATGTACAGCAGCTAATTGATTGCATTTTAGGGTCCTTTCATCACAACCCAAAACAGTCTATTTGTCAAATTTGATGAGGTCCCCACCGCTCTCGTTCTCGATCTGGTTGTAGACCCACTTTCTGTTGCAGCGACACTGCACCCCACATTTAGGGGAGAAGCACTGAGGGCATGGGTAGTGGCAACCAGGGCACTTGTCATTCAGACAGTCACACAGGTTTTTTTTTGAGTCAAGGAGTCGGCCCTTTTCATTGTACATCACCTGTTGTCTTGCTTTTTGCCTGGAATGAGAGATGGACAAGACAAATGAACGAGTAAATTCATGTGAAACTAATAGATAAGAAGCTCTATCAATACAGTACATAGGTGCAGTTATCATATCACTCTGGTCTCTGACTAGACTGAGACCGGCAGTGACCAGAGAGTGATGTTCATTTCAACTAAACAAAACATACAGTTATAAAACATGTACATGAAAACATTCACAGCTTTGGTCATTTGGCTTTACAGGTACGCAGCTTCTCAACTGAAATGCATTTTCTCAGTAAATCAGATGATTTCCTCTTTGTTTTAGAAGCATAGAAAACAAACTTTAATTCGTTGCATGAAGTTTTGATTGCCGGTGTCATAGGGAAATCTGTCCCCCGGAGATTTTGTCCACCATATGGGAAATCAATATGGGCTGAAGGAGGATGATTCAAAAGAGGGCGCTTGTACAAAACTGGCCTTAGCACCGCGATGACCTGCCATCTGTATTTTGGTATTACTCGATGGCTAAGCGCAGTTGTACAAGCCATGTACAGTACCCTTTGCAGAACCACTTCAAAGACTCTATAGCTTATGAAGGCAGACTTTTGGTACTTTCAGCAAATAATATACAATATCAACGATACATTAAGAATATCATCTTAGTCGCGATATTTCTATATTTTTCAAACTATTTTGTCCTCGATATCATACCGTGACGATATTATCGTGATATCGTCCAGGGCTATATAGGTACTCACTTAATGTCCGTTCTCTGGAATGTCCTTCTCAATTTCCTCATTTCTCGTTCACTGTTCTCAGGGTCAAAGGTACTCATGTCAAATTGCCGTCTGCCAGGATTTTTGAATTCCAGACTCTTTAGAAGTTTCTGTGCGGCCTGATGATGAAAAAGGTTTTAAAATGAAAGCCCCAAATCATGTCAGCAATGATACAGATAACATAACATTGTAATGACCTTGTTTGAAGTTCCTGAACACATTGTCAATCTCATCGAATAAAGCCTCTTTCATCTACCAAGCAATCCAGTGTAAAAAGAAAAATGTCAAGCAGAGAGTGTGCAAAAGTTTTATGTGCATTTAAAGCACTGTATTCTCAGTACTTCCTGAGCTCTGTGAAAAAAATCCACAGGCAAATCACTCTGGTGGGATTCAAACCCACGACCTTTGCATTGCTACATTAGAGCAGATGTCTTACCACTCGACCACCGAGCTAGCCCGATGGCTAGAGGTAGTTTGAATCCTGAGCAGATGTTAATTTTTGCATCGGGGATAAAGAATTTAATTTGGTTTTACCTTACACGGATTAAGCCCTGTATACTCAGTAGGGCCTACTTTCCCGAGCTCTGACCCCTTTTGACCACTTTTTTAACTTTAGGGATTACATATATTTTTCAGTTGCAGTTAAAGCATGGTTAAGTAGGTAAACAGGCACTTTAGGCATTGTTGTGGACTATCACATTTTTTTATGACAGAATGTTTCTTTGTTTGTGAAGACCTATATGTTGAACTTGACAATTGTGGTTGGTCACCTTTTCTTAAAACACAAATTCTTGAGTCAGTACAAGAGCAGTAAAGTTAGTCACTGGCTAAACATTACATTTTGTAATAATGAAAGGAGACAGGCACTGTCTACCTACAGATAATATGTACTCTCAAGAATATTGTCAATTGAGATCTGAAAATTTCAGGTCTGTAAGATCTCCAAAAGGGAAAAGGGAGGTCTCCAAAACAAAATATTGAGACAGCAAATGTTTGCAAAATATTGAAATAGCAAATATTAAAGAAGTTATTCTTTAAAGGAACATTACAGAATTGGTAAGAAAAAAACTTGTAAAATATACTTTTTGATCACAGATTTACATAAAACTTACACGGTCTAATGATGATGATAGTAGAAAACATCCCTTGAAATATATCTGTCTGAAATGCCATTATTTGATGAGAAATGAATAAACTAATTTTCCGATTGGAGTTTATCGCTCAGTGAGCGTTTTATTCATTTGTTGAATCTATATGATTTCATGCAAATGTGTAATTTTTTTTCCCACTATTTTCTCGTGACCAAGATGGCCGATCGATCTCAAACTTCTACAGGTTTGTCAGTTTATGTATATGGTGGATTACATAAGGTGCTTACACTGCCAGCAACTGTTTTGTTAGCAAAAACCGTTTCTGTAATGTTCCTTTAATTTTTCATCAACTCATTCAACTAGATGCAATGTAGCCAGCATTTGAAGACTATTGTTCTGAAAGATTGCCTCAGTCACACTCACTACACTAAAAACATTTGTACAAAATGAGGTTTCATCTATCATTAGACATTTTATACAAATAAGAAATTTGAATTTACTTCTAATATATTTTAAAGCATTTTACCAATAATATCGCAAGTTTGTTTACTGTCTTCTTGACTTCAGAAACAACCCCTCTTTTTAGCAGCATTTAAAACATTTTTCGTTGGCTTTCTGTTAACAGTTCTTAGTTGTGATATGTAAAATTTGTGACCCTTGATCCTCTCGATGCGATGGTCTGGAGGATCGAGGGTATGATAACTACAAAAACAATGTAACTAATTATAATTAACACGACAACCATGTTCTGTTTATTACTAAAACTAATGGCATGCTAAGCCAGCTCACTCAATGAACTGATCAAAAACAAGTGACAGTACCTGTACACCATTCATGACATGCTCGATGTACTTTAATTTGTTAAATGGCCAACGATCTTTCAGATGTTCAGAACGAAGTCCGCAACAACAGAACAACTTTACAAGTTTAACTTATTTTATAACTCAGATTATGAACTGAAAGTGACTTTTTAAAACTTATTAAAGAAAAGCATCTGACTCAGATGCTTTTGAAAAAAAGTCATTTATTTAGTTTGAGTTTCTGTTTCTGAGCAATTTTCTCGTTATCATTATCATATATTTTACTGTTGAACCAGGATATAATTCAAATAGCACAACTGGTGAATGGAATCTCGCAGTGTTTTCAACGACAACGTTACCTCGGGAAGTTTTGAACTACCGTCTCTCTGGTCTTGGGTCGCTGTTTCTTTAGATGATGTTGGGTCATTATTAGAGATAGCTTCATCTTCTTCGTCATCATCGTCTAGGACAATTATGATATCTTCTGTGTTGTCTAACATCTGAAAAGGCTTCTTATCGTGCTTGCGGATCATTTCGCTCTTGTAATGTTTCATGGGCGCAGCCATCTTAATTAAGAGATATGCATGCTGGGAAAAAAAGCTTGGGCTCAATCCTATGTAGTTTTTGTAAATACTAAAACATATTAATAACAATATCAAATAATGTTTTTCAGTTATTGATAATAAAACTGTATTATTTTAAAATTATTGTTCAACATATTCACTAATGAAATTAAAAGTTTTTGTAATAATTTAATATATAATAATCACATATTCTAGCCAGAGCCAATATCTTTCGGGTTTCACTATCTTCAAAGCAGGGGCGAAACACCGGTACCTCGGCCATTTTCGCAAGAAAAGTGAACGAAAAGATGTCGATGTTGTCGGCTCGTGTAACGGCCGCTGTGGCCAGGGCACTCACAAGACAAGCCCCTCAGGTAAGCATTGCAAATGAGTTTTTGTCTAAGCAATATATTTGAACTTTTTAGATAATTTAATCATCGCAAATGTGTATTTTGCAAGCAAAATGAATACCGGCGAAACTGGTTTTGAGAAGGCCGGCCGGTCGGTCGTGGGCGGCCTTTCTAAATTGATGCAGTTTGTTGGTGAACTTTTATGTGTTGCATTTGGAAGTCATGTGAAAAAGTTGCTTTTTAAAGGGTAGAAGAGCTCATTTAATTTTTAGTTCCGAGATGGTGGCATAAAAAAAGATGTAATTAAAACAAGGATGGTTAACTTTGTTAGTAACAAATTTTATCCATGCATTTTATGCAGGGATTTCTTTATTGAACCACAAGGGGGCGCTATTTACAGAGTGATTAACTAATTTTAAAAACATTTTCCATATCCGACTGCCATTGACTCCCATGTCCTAAGGAATAGTTTAGATTTTTAATGGATTTTTTACTTCATTTCCCTTTTTTAATATTTCTCTCAAGGCCAAGCAATTGGTAGATGAAACGCTAAGTAATTTGTTGACCTTTCCAAAATAAAATTTAAGTAAGTAGACATTTTATTGTGTGCAACTAGACCCAGTTACTGGGGCGCTGTACTCCTTTTTCGAAAATTTTTGATGTTTATCGGTCGGACTAGCGCCCCAGGAACTTATTGTACGTAACTACATCAATCTTCATTTTACTGGGTGCCCTGCCTCAACCGTGAAACCACGTGGTTGAGGCAGGGCACCTGTCAAATTTTAGACGGGTGCCCTGCCTCAACTGTGACGACAACAAGGTTGAGGGAGGTAGGGTACTCCTAGAATTATGAGGTTCCATGAACCTCATAGAGGTCCATGTACAAACTACAATACAAAACTTTTTTTCATTTACGTTTCTGCACCTGGAGTTCTCATTTGAAATCGGATCTCGCCAAAATTAGGCTCTACGTGTTCCTTGGAATCTCATTGAGCGTTGCATGGGTCAAGAAAATCCACTCCGCAAATTTAAAATTGTTAAAAAGCAATAAATTCTTACCGTCATTCCCAGTCCTCTTCAAACAGTGTGAGTGTTATAACAAATATGGCGCTTGCTGCGCTCGCAAAGGTCTACCGAACAAACTGGTACTCCGCGCGCAGCAACGCTGGTCCCGGCAACTGTAGGTTGGTTTTGTACAACATCATGTGACTCCAGCGCCATATTTGTTATAACACTCACACTGTTTGAAGAGGACTGGGAATGACGGTAAGAATTTATTGCTTTTTAACAATTTTAAATTTGCGGAGTGGATTTCTTGACCATGCAACGGTAGAATTAGTAGAGCCTAATTTTGGCGAGATCCCATTTCAAATGAGAATCCAGGTGCAGAAACGTAAATGAAAAAAAGTTTTGTATTGTAGTTTGTACATGGACCTCTATGAGGTTCATGGAACCTCATAATTCTAGGAGTAGAGGTAGGGTACCCCATCAATTAGACGGATGCCCTACCTCCCTCAAACGCGTTGTTGTCACAGTTGAGGCAGGGCACCCGTCTAAAATTTGACAGGTGCCCTGCCTCAACCGCGTGGTTTCACAGTTAAGGCAGGGCACCCGGGATCCTGCTGAGAGCGTGATCGCATTGATGTAGTTACGTACAATAAGTTCGTGGGGTGCTAGTACGACCGATAAACATCAACATTTTTCGAAAAAGGAGTACAGCGCCCCAGTAACTGGGTCTAGTGTGCAACCATAAACGTCTGGGCATGTGCCCTAAAGAAATGAAACGTTGTTTAACGAGGAGCATTGCCAAGACCAACAAAGACCTGAGTTTTTTTTATTTTTCATGATTTAAGCTCTTTTTTTTTTAGTTCAAAGTGCCTCATCTTTATAGTTTATACATTCTGTCAACCTTTCTGGACGGGTACGGGTAAGAAGGATGTAATTCCATCTAAATAACGGGATAATCACAGAGTTGAAGTTGGATATAGCATTTTTGCCTAATTTGTTCTTGGCCATTCTCTTAACTGCATCTGGCTGACTCACATTTAGACTGATTAGTCTATTAGCTTAAAAAATAATGTCATCATGTGATGTAAACTGGTACTAGATGGGCACATATATGGACCTATTTAAAAAATAAATTACTTATTGAAAGTAATAAAATTTACATTATGAAATTTGTCATTAATTGAACAGGTCACTAAAGGATGTGTAGGGGCAGCCTTCGCATGTCACAGAAATATCACAACTTCAAGACCAACAAATGCTGCCGGAGGTAATAATATTAACTAATTTGAGGTGTTACTATATACCAGAAAATTCCAGAAAATTACTGGCAAACACCAGATACTGGAAGATACAAGAAAATTACTGACAAACACCAGAATATTACTGGAAAACACGACAATTTCTGGAAAACTATCGGGAAAACTACCAGAAAACTAATTCAATCTCTTCACACAGAAACTAGCCAGGATTATGATGTTGATTTTTTAAAACATAAATCACTGAATTTTTATCCTCTTAGCTGCAGTACCTATGGTGTAATCTCCACTCTTTTAACTGGAAACTTGTTCATGTTTTTTCTCTTTTTTAATTATTTTTTGTTATCCTACTTCTCTCAATCTTTCTATGGGGATACTACGCAAGGTTTTTACTTTTAGTATAATGATTTTTTTCTTTCTTCTCTTTCTTTATATCCTCTTCATAATTATGTATTTTAAAAGTAATGTGAAGTTTTATTGAAGGGATTGGTATAGTCAAAGTATAATTTTCTCTTGAATTTGGTCACCCAAGGTACGGCCGAGGTATCGTCCATCTGGAGGAGCGCATCATGGGCTACTCCCCAAAGGAGAGCATGGAGGAGACAGGACGTGTGCTGTCCATCGGTGACGGTATCGCTCGTGTCTATGGCCTGAAGAACATCCAGGCAGAGGAAATGGTAGAATTCTCCAGTGGGCTGAAGGTAAGAATGAAGTTGTTACAAGTTTTCACTAATCATAAAGATGGTTTAGAAGTAAAGAAACAACTGGAATTGGTTGGTTGTTTTATGACAAAAATTAAAAGCCTGAATTATTGAGGCCCTTGATGCCACTAAAAGCAATAATCATTAGTGCTCCTGTTAAGATTGCCACAAAAGAAAAAAGATAAACTGTTTTGCAGTTTCAGTCCCATTGTTGTTACATTGACTTTTAATAGGCAAAAAACAAGATGAGTGCCAAATGAAAAAGATCTATAGAAAATCTGCAGTGCCGTCCCTAGCCAATTGAATAGGCCCAATTTAAAATGCATTGGTAAGGTTAGTGGTTACATTGATCTTTGTGGCATTTGAAGTGCCTCGATGCTTTCATATTATTAGATGGAACATAAAAATAACCATAAGAAATCACTTGAATATCAACTTGCCATACTACAATGAAAAATATGAAAAGCCTTTTTTTCAGAAAATCTGCAGTGCCGTCCCTAGCCAATTGAATAGGCCCAATTTAAAATGCATTGGTAAGGTTAGTGGTTACATTGATCTTTGTGGCATTTGAAGTTGTGACCCAAATCAATTTTAGAAAGTCAGTTTTGAACTTGTGTTTGCCTTGAGTGCAGCTGATGATTTTTCCTAGTATTTGTATTTGCAGTTTCTAAAATTGTGTTAGTTAAAATGCATGGCATTTAATACACATTATTTAGTATAGGGCACTGCTAGGGTTTATTAAAACACTGCTCAAGACCTTGTCCTCTTAAAAACAAAAAAGTTTCTTATAGGCTACCATTCCTTTCAACATTTTTTTCTGTCGTAGGGTATGGCCTTGAACTTGGAAGCTGACAATGTTGGTGTGGTCGTGTTTGGTAACGATAAGCTCATCAAGGAAGGTGATGTAGTCAAAAGAACAGGTGCCATTGTAGATGTCCCCATCGGTCTAGAGCTGCTCGGCAGAGTTGTTGATGCCTTGGGCACACCCATCGATGGAAAGGTGAATTTCTTTGTTATGTTTTAATCCCATTGTTAATACAAAAATTGCTAAACTAATTTTTTGTAAAAGGAGTTGCATGCACAGAAAATTTTCTCATCTGGTAGAATGTTGTTTTTGCTGATTTTGTTCACTTTTAATTTATGGGAAGTTTTTATAAATAGTTACTTGTTAACTGAAACCCTTTTTTATTCTTGCAGGGTCCGATCAACTCCAGCACACGTGCACGTGTAGGAGTCAAGGCACCAGGCATTATCCCCCGCATCTCTGTGAGGGAACCTATGCAGACTGGCATCAAAGCTGTGGATAGTCTGGTACCCATTGGCCGTGGACAGAGAGAGTTGATCATCGGTGACAGACAGACTGGGTAAATAAAGTGTTGTGCCTCGATGCTTTCATATTATTAGATGGAACATAAAAATAACCATAAGAAATCACTTGAATATCAACTTGCCATACTACAATGAAAAATATGAAAAGCCTTTTTTTTCCTTCTTTTTTTCCCCTTCTAGTTTTGCGACTTTATTACATTTAAGTGAATTTGTTGTATTTTTTACTAACAATGTGCAGTAGAATGTTTAGTATTAATATTAACGGTGAATTATACTTCGTCTTCCACGTTTTCAAAAAGTGGGCTGTTGATGTGGTTAATCTATCAACTTGTAGCAAATAGTGACCAAAAACTTGCATTTGATTGAGACAGATTCAGAGCACAGTCAAACCAACTGAGGGAGCTGACTTGCATATCTTGTTTAAAAAAACTTAAAGTTTATAATTAGAAACAACTTGTTAAATGATAGTGATGCTGGAAGTGAATCAATTTTATATTCCATAAAATATGATGTTTTATTACGTGTGGTTTCCCATGACAAAAAGCAATAAAGGACAACTTAATAATGATTGCACTAATTGACATTTACTCTGGCAGCAAAACTGCTGTAGCTATCGACACCATCATCAACCAGAAAGGATTCAACGAGGGTAAAGATGAGAAGGCAAAGCTGTATTGTATCTACGTTGCTATCGGCCAGAAGAGGAGTACAGTAGCTCAACTAGTCAAGAGACTAACTGATGCCGGTATGTAAGATCGAAGAGGATCAAACAATGTTAAAAGACAGTTATACCATGGACACTTTGACAGACAGAAATGGAAAACTGTAAATACAACGTATCTCACACACAATATCACCTTTGAGAACTAAAACATTTGCAAACGATTTAATCTGTAAAACTTGAGGCTTGTCATCTGTTTCTATGTAGATGATACAATTGCAGTCGGGGTAGTTGTGGCATTGGCACAGAAATTTACGTTGTGGATTTTGAAACTAAATTTTCTTGTTCTTTTATCACGTAGTCTTAAAACACCCAGTTTATTTGTCAGTTTTCCGATAAGCAAGTCATATTTAGAATGTTGAAGAAACTTAACAAAATGGTGTCACATATTTAAACTTCAGAATACAAGATGTTATGTGTATCTTGACTTTTCTCCAGGTGCCATAAATTACACCATCGTTGTGAGCGCTACAGCTTCCGATGCTGCCCCTCTGCAGTACCTTGCACCATACTCTGGCTGTGCTATGGGAGAATTCTTCCGAGACAATGGCAGACACGCTCTCATCATCTACGATGATTTATCCAAGCAGGTAGCCATCATTTCTGTCCAGCTAAGAAACTATCCCCTTTCGTTCAACTTTTATCCCCATAACTGTAGTATGGAAAGAGTGAAGACAAAAGAAAAGAAATGGCACTTACCTCTCTGCTTTCATGAAAGATTCAGATTTGAAACTTTCATTGCACTGTTGTGTTTTTTTTAATTCAATCTGATCTTAGATTGAAGATCTTAGAGTAATGTCATGATGGGTTTCAATGTATGTATAGATTACAAGATGAAATCAATTTCCTAACTGTGTCCATGTTTTTATTACAATTCTAACCTCCTTATTGAGCCCATATCTAATCATTCATGGGGAGACCGATCTTTTTCACATGCTGCCCCACGCCTATGGAACAAATCGCCAGCACTAGTAAAATCATCTGTTTCTTTAACCCAATTTAAAAAAAACCTTAAGACACATCTTTTCAATTAAGTATTTGAGTAAATGGATTGTTTTTTTTACCCTTCGATGTTTTCTTAGATATTGCATTTGTATTGTTTCTCTCTACCACATGTTCTGGATTTCTTCTTGGCTTAGGCTTACGTTTCAATTTTGGTTATTTACATTTGTATGTTATTGTTTGTATTTAGCGCCATGAGCACTTTTATGGATTTTGCGCTATATAAGTTTTTATTATTATTATTATTTCCTTCCAGGCTGTAGCCTACCGTCAGATGTCCCTCCTACTGAGGCGTCCCCCAGGCCGTGAGGCGTACCCTGGCGATGTATTCTACCTTCACTCGCGTCTTCTAGAACGTGCCGCCAAGATGAACGACGAGTTCGGCGGAGGTTCCCTGACTGCCCTGCCAGTCATTGAGACCCAGGCTGGTGATGTGTCCGCTTACATCCCAACCAATGTGATTTCTATCACTGATGGACAGGTATGGTGTTTTATACAGGATCCATGGCATGCTATGTTTTATTAACCTTGTGGCTGAACAGTTTCAGTATTGTCCTGAAATTTCGTCAACTGTATTCTGTTGATTGTACAAAAACCAAATTTCTCTGCAATTTAACTAAAATCTGATGCACATTTACTGCGCCTCGTATTTTCAGTGATTTCATGGAGCCTACAGTTACTACTGACTCATTGTTACAACTTACTATAGACAATACCCCTGTGCACTTGTAACTCTCATAATTTCAAACTATTTATTTTGATATCCCTAGATCTTCTTGGAGACAGAGTTGTTCTACAAGGGTATCCGTCCTGCCATCAACGTCGGTCTGTCTGTCAGTCGTGTAGGCGCAGCTGCCCAGATTAAGGCCATGAAACAGGTCAGTACAGAAAGAAATCAATTCAGAAAGTTGAATATGCTGGTAAAGCTGGTAACTTTGTGTTTTCTTCAAAATCTGTAACACCTTTTGTAATAACAAAGAAACAATAGTTTAAACTAATGGTTACAAATGCAATGTACCCTTAACTTTTTTAGTGACTAGCCAGCAGGACCAGCTAGCTTGTCATTCCACTAGTACACCAGCTTTTTCACTGGCCTTTATTTTAAGGTTTTCTTGTAACACTGTCATTTATTACATGGGACTTGAGTTTGAAACCATAAAAATCCCGAGCAGGCAGTGGTTTTACACATAGCTTTGGGAGGCGATGAACTAGCCAGCCGGACTACTTGGAAATAATTTTGACTGGTCCTCAGAAATTATAAATGGCATTTGGCCAGCGGACCACTGTTAAGGGAGAACGCTGATGTATGTAGACACCTGAAAACTTTTTGAGGCCAGACCCAACTGAGTGTGAGAGTAACATCGTTTGAATGACATCATCATTTTTAGGTTGCCGGTTCTATGAAGCTGGAGTTGGCCCAGTACCGTGAGGTCGCTGCCTTTGCCAGTTTGGATCTGATCTTGATGTAGCCACCCAGAACCTTCTAAACAGGGGTGTCCGTCTGACCGAGCTCCTCAAGCAGGGACAGTATGGTATGTTGATAATGCTCATAAAGCAATTGACAATTCGGGAAATGTTAAACACATACATTTCAGAAAACTCGAACAAGTTAAAAGTGAATTAAATCTGCACCTCAACCACATAGCTGTTTTCATCTTATTTATGGTGCGACATTTAAGTGAAGCAAATATTTTAGCATTCCATTTTCTTCCAAGCACAAAAGTACTTGATAAACAAAACTAATTTGGCTAGATGTGTGTTGAAATGTATCTATTCGAAATCCCTGTTTACTATTTTCACTCTTCAGCTCCCATGGCTGTGGAAGAGCAAGTTGCCTGTCATCTTTGCCGGTGTACGTGGTCACCTTGACAAGGTAGACCCGTCCAACATCACCAAGTTTGAGAAGGCTTTCCTCCCTCACATCCGCAACAACCACCAAGCCGAGCTAGACGACATCAGAACCCGCGGCTCCATCACCCCAGAGATGGAAGCCAAACTGAAGGCCATCGTCTTGAAGTTCTTGGAAACATTTGAGCCATGAAGATGTTCTAATTAGCAATGCATCAAAGAGTTTCTAGGTTATTTCCCCCCAAAGCAGTTTTTTTTTTGGAGGGGGTTGAGAAAGTATGGATTTAGCAAAGAATGAAATTGATTTGAAAATTTAAAAATATCCCCGGACAGCTGGCCTGAGATGTGTGGCGCCTTTTCTAGCATAAAGTTAATATCTGAAAAGGTTTTTGTTCAAAACAGAGGTTTTTTGTTCAAAACAAAGGAAAACAAATCTAACATCTATTGCAATTTAACATCTATTTGAAACAGATCAATATTTATAGCTGAATAAATTGCTTTCCCTCAATTTTCAGAATGATTTCCATTTCCTCTCACCGAAAGTTGATGTTTCTTCATTTTTCCTCGTCCCCATTTCAAAGAGAGCCTCTTTACTAGTTTGTCATAAATGGAATTGAAAGTTTTAATATCTACAAAATTTGAAATATTTAATGAAGACCTCCAAACGGACCTGTTCTGTTATTTAAACTGGTCCTGCCACACTGAAGAATAACACAAACAAGAATTTGGAAATCTTAAATTGAGATATTTAATGAAGACCTTCACACGGACCTGTTCTATGTTATTTAAACTGGTCCTACCACACTGAGAAATAACACAAACAAGAATTTTGAAATCTTAAATGTAATTATTAATACAGAGATGACACATAAAACATGCACGCAGACCAAAGTAGATATTCTATACGTGAGTCAGCTTTATTCATTTTGTGATGGTTTTGAATCATTGGTTTGATGATATACAAAAAATAAAGAGATTTCTTCAAATAGAAATGTTGCCAGTCGGATTTTCGGATGATACTAGGTTTCTATAAAGTATACATGTCTGGTTTTGTCAGTGGCTGGCTGTAATAAAATATTTTGTTGAAAGCTTAACAGTCCTTGCTCAGTGTTTTCTTTTCCTGTGTACAAGTCGCTATTTTTATTTTTCATAAGGGAGCACCTTAAAAGTTAAGCTTGTTCTAATTCTAGGCAGGCACAAAACATGGCTCTTGGAAAAAAAGTAAGAAATCTTTTGGGAGTACAAGGGCTGACCTACTTATTCATATTGTGTAATGTTTTCATACACTTTTTAGGCTATTAACCCTCTTGCTGTCTGACCATTCAATACCATTCACTGTGGTTTTGAATGATAGATTAACTATGCCAGCCTGCAATATGATACCATGAGGGAATGCATGTACAAGTTAACACAGTTCTGTGCACAGTTGTGCCACCGTACACAACCTTGGCAGTCGAATGGTTTCAAATGGTTGGTCAACTCACTGGAAAATGTTGTCAAGAGTCACAGAGAGTAGGAGGGTTGAATAACAGTTTATCTGATTTTTCCAAGGGGCATAAAAATTGGAAATCGAACTGTAGTGGGAAGATGCATATACAATGCAAATGAAGCATGAAGTCGAGGCTCTACACGCACAGTAGCGAATAGGCATATGTCTGCAATCCAGAGGACTGCTAGGAAGTCTGCTGGACTGTAACATTTTGGCAATGGTCCAAGGAACAGGTTCATGTACACCCGCTGAAATACTTAATCGATCCAATTCAAACGTTCCGACTATTCTTAGTGATGAGGCCATCCCTAAGCTTTTGGCATTTGAGGAGCTGTAGAATGTAGGTGTAAGAAAGTTCAATCGTCTTTCTTTAGATGCTTGATCATCACCTGTTGCCCTTCTTGTGCTTGCGCTTCTTCAGAAGTTCACCAACAGCACTGATGAGAAAATAGAAGGGGAAAAATACCATATTAGAAGATCAAAGGAGCCACTCCTTCCAAGATCTCAGTGGAATGAATGCCATAAGCGGATTGGCCATACAAGTAACACAAGGGCCATACTGTCAAGGGTAATCTTCAAACTATTTGTGTACAGTAGGAAAAAATGAATATATGTATAGAGGACATTAAAAGAAAGGAATTGAAGGCCGATGCACATGTATACTGATTTTATTGGTGCATCTATTTATTATAACAAAAAACAGAAAGTCTGTCAGCAAGCCTTTTGATTTGGTAAAGGATACGGACAGCATTAGTTATGTCAAAGACCAGTATCCCCTCTGTGTGACATAACATATAATTGAAATAACATATCTGTGAAAGTTTAAGCCACACACATTATCTGAGATCAAAACTAATTGTTTTGCTCATTTCAAAAAATAATAGCATTTCAGGCAAAAATAATTCCAGGGAAGTTCTCCACCATAAAAATCTCATACAATGTAATGTTTGTGCAAATCTGTGAATGTTTGTGTTTTCAATACTACCAATGTTGTGCACAACCTTTGAAATAGAAATTCTACCAAGCTCTCTTAAATTATTCCTTCCTCTACCTTGCTTCTTGTTTCCTCCTCTTGTAGCCAAAGTAGCTTGTATTGCCTCCTTGTCTCCGCCCCTCCCCTGCATCCTCATCATCATAGTTCTTCCTTTCCCTTCTCCATTTTGCATCTTGCTGCCAGCTACGGTGACCCTGCTGCTGGTAGCGAAGGTGGGTGGAGTTGATCAGCTGGGGTGGGAGGGGTACGCCCAGGGGCTTGACTGTGTTCACAAACTCAAGGAACAGATGTTAGGCAAAGTCAAGGAAATTTTCAGCAATATTTCAGAATGTAACTTCTGCTGACTTCTGTGACCCCAATTAGCAAGAGTAAGAACCAAATCTGATGGAAAAAAACCCTTTATACTACCGGAACTATTCCTGTTCATTTGGCCACACGGATCTCCTTCAAAACACACAACCCAAAATCAGGCACACTACGTGTAATAATAATAATAATAATAATAAACATTTCTATGGCCTCTACAATTAACACAGCGCCTCACAAGAAAAAAGAACAGAGCAAGTAGAAAACGTAGCAAAAGAAAAAAATTAGTTGCACTCTGTAGGGAACAAGAACGTTTTGAGAGACCGCTTGAGGTACCTCATCTACCATAAAACAATTTCTCTGTGGTGACTTAATTTCCCTCAAAGGTCGTTAGTGCAGTTTGTAGGATTTCATGAAACCGCTTTTGCATATTTTGGAGCACACGGTAAATGAAGTTCGTTGGTCAAGAGTGGTCTCGAAGTAATTGTTTGGCAAAAAGAAACAATTATTTTCCACGAAAAACATTTATTGGTGGATTTTAGTTTTTATTTATTTTTTTTCAAATTTATGCGCATTTGTCATTAAACGCCCTTTTTGATCATTACAGACAATGAACTATTAGCACTGAGCCGGGGAAATGTACCCATGATCAGCTACATGGATATTCAATACCTTGATGACATAACAAATGGAATATGAGTTTGTTGTGCAAGATTTTGGCTCCAACATAATATTTGAAATGTTTATCTTCATAAACTGATAACCAATGTTGATAATGAGCAACAAAAGAAATATGGATATTTGTGTCTCCAAGAGGCTGGGACGAAGTCATGTCCAACTTGGATGGATGAAGCATCATTCACTCTCTTTGATATCAGAAACGATGTTAATCATAATGTTAAGGAGGAATTCCATACTAATATCTTTAATTTTATTTTCTCTTTTTAAATATGCCATTTAATGTTATTCATGGTAAGACACCCCTATTTGTTCTCTGTCATGTGTTGGTAATTTATTAGAAGGTGTTCCCTGCTCGAGCTTAATTTTCTGCGATATGCTTTCCTTTCACCTTGTTTTCGTCTAGCTTGCTACTGCCTTTAAGCTGTTCAATTAATCACTTCATGCATGATTAGTTGTTGCTTTTCACATTATTCTACTCTTTTGAATCACAGAAATACATCGTCATCGTTTTTACAAAATGACAAATTTGGCAAAACCGTTTGGTGCAAGTTCTTGACATTACTGCAAACATTTTCAGCAAGTTTTCAGGAACTGGCATGTGGTAGTTTTGTAATTACACTAATTAGCAAGACCAACAAATCATTGACTTGCCATTTTGCGTTTTCAAAACGTATTGAATTAAGATTCGATATTGAAATACTTAGCGCTGGCACGGTGCCAAACACGCTTAGTTTGAGACAAATCTGTTGACCTATTTAGGTTGAAGTGACGATGCTCAACATGCCCTGATTTGTACACGCTCTGCATACACAGCACTTTGCATATTTTTTGTTCTTCTTTTTCACGAACTGACAAATGTGTTTAGCAATTAAAACAGTTGCAAGATTGAAAACATATTGACAGTTCTGTGTGAATGAAGAAGTCAGCTTTATTTTGGTAGTAAAATTTAAAAGACAGGATACTCAAAAGCAGGCTCTGAAACAGCAGTTTGAAAAATATTTCAAACTCAAATGCGATTTTCTCTAAACACAGAACTGTATCTGTGATACATATTCCTCACTTCCTGAAAACGGTGACGATATGGTACCTGAATTGACACCAATTGAACCAAATTTAGTATAAACATGTTTTATAACATAAACACAGCTCGATTTACAACCTACACCCCAATTATCGTCTTTACTCCATTATTCACCAAATGTTAATGCACTTAGAAAAGGATATTTTTGCTTCCGTTGTTGATGAAAGTTATGGCCATTCCTTTACTTCCAAGACGGCCTGTTCGTCCAATCTGAAAACAAAAAGGGAAACAAAAGACATAATTAGCTGAAGTGTAAACATGTTGGTGGATCTCAACTAATTTCACATATAGTTAGCTTGAGTGTAAAAAATGTTGGTGGATCTCAACTAATTTTACATATAATTAGCTGGAGTGTAAAAATGTTGGTGGATCTCAACTAATTTTACATATAATTAGCTGGAGTGTAAAAATGTTGTGGATCTCAACTAATTTTACATATAATTAGCTGGAGTGTAAAAATTATGGTGGATCTCAACTAATTTTACCTGATGGATGTACTCTTCTACAGTGTTTGGCATGTCAAAGTTCACTACCATCCTGACCCCTGGGAGGTCAATGCCTCGACCCAGGACAGCTGTGCACACCAGAACTGGGTATTCCCCATCCCTGAAGCATTGCAGTGTCTCAGTCCTTTCGCTCTGGGTTCTGTCACCATGCAGAGAGGCTGCACGGATGTCACACATCTGAAATCAAAATCCAACACTACAACTCATCACGTGCACAGATGAAGGGTGTAATAACGCTCTACGCACTTCACCCAGGCACACAAAGTATTTTCTATTCCAGTAGCAGAAGGTCATAAGCTCCTGACCCTCAAATTGGCACTACTGTTACTTTCTTGTTGCTAGATTTAACCAAAGACATGTTTTCAGATGCAGACTTTAACCTTCCTATAATAACTTATAAATTTGCAGAAAACCAATCAACTTTCCCGCTCAGCTTTCTTGAATCACATTTTTGCACATTAATTGCTTATGCCCTTTCACCGGTAAGACTTTTGCTACAGCCTTCTTCCAGGCACACAACACTTAACATTTCTAAAAAAAATGGGAAGGTAGTGCATTCTGCTCTACCAGCCAGGCTCCTTGTAGATGATACCCATGCCGACATTCTTACAGACTGTGAAGGGGGTAACCCTGTTTCAGCCCCAGGAGTAGGTGGCAACGTGCCCATGGTGACAGTTGGTTTGGGTCTACAGCCCAAATCAGTAAAGTGTAGCCGTCACCTTGAAGTGGCTGTCCGGCCTTGTGAGTTAGGCGGTATATAATAAAAAAAAAAACCACAAAAACCAAAAACCCAAAACTTTGGCTTACTAACATAATTTTGCCGCACTAATACACAGACCCCCTTCAGTAACATTTAATGATAGAAAAAAATGACCAGTCCACCTAAGTCACACAATTAAAAAAGAAAACGCTGTGCTATTTCATTAACTGTGTCCCCTGTGTAGGTACATGCGAGATGTCCTCATGGTAAACTGTCCACATCGTAATATAAAAACCTGTATGTACCTTATTGATTGCTAGTGTAAGTAGTCCTGCCCCAAGTTTAGAATCAACAAACACCACCAAGGGAGGCCTGTTGGAAAAAGCAAACAAAACATTTCATTATTATTTGCAAATTCAATCAAGATTTTGTTGATACCAATCACAAAACCTCCAACTCTCTGAAAACCATTTTACTAATTTAGACTCATCCTTTGCTGTTGTGATGCCTCAAGCCCCTTTCGGGGTTGATTTAGATAACTTTTTAATTCTTCTCTTTTATGTACCTATAATGCTTGGGATCCTGCAGTACTGCAAAGAGATTCTTCTTTTTAGCCGGTTCCTCTACCCACATCACGATCTGCTTTACTGATGTACATGGAGTGTTGGGCTGAAATCCAACAGAAAAACCCACACATAGTTATACAACATTATTGAATGAGTTCCCAGGACATGTTCCCGCCCAGTCATGGTTTGATCCACAAGTTTGTCCCAGGCAAATTTCGGGCAGTGTGTTCTCAACTGGGCTAGATTTTGGACAGTCGTATTTCACACAAATGAAAATTTCAGGTGAACAATCTTGACAACCCATATTGGGAAATTGTAGCAAATTTTTATTCCGTTTTCAAAATGTCTGGTTAAACCCATTACTGACAGACATTAAATACTACCAACTATTCAATAACAAATTCCTGTACCGAACTAGGGAGACCGCCAACATTTGGGCCAACATTTAGGGCTAAATAGCTAAATAGCGCTGACATGTTGAGCTTTAATCAGTTTTTCTTTGTTCAACCCGCAATTTGAATAACTATAGAGACAAAGTAAATAAACCATTCTGTTACTCAGTATTTCTACACATGTAGAAACCTGCGTGACAGCTTTTGTTTTTCTCAAACTTTCACAAGAGCTCAAAGATCCTGCTTCTATGATTAACACAGAACAAGAATACATACCTTGCCAATGGAGATGTAGAGTGGATTATGTAGCAGTGAAGCAGCTACATTCTCCATGGATTGAGGTATCGTGGCAGAGAACAGCATCGTCTGATGGGAGTCTGGGAGATGACTCATTACATCCAACACCTTATCAAACACAAAACATGACAACAACTATCACTGTGTATAACGCTGATTTATGGAAGAATACGCAGAGAAAGGTATCTCACATAAATCTTCAGATTATTAACTATTAATGCTTAAATAGAAAAATAGAGCAAAGATTGAACAATATGTTAAATATTTTATAATAATATATAACAAAAATTGTTTGATGAAATATCCACTTGAATGATGACTCTACCAGCTTGGCAAATTGAATACAAAAAATGCAGACATTGCCTTGGAAATGCCATGGGTGATCAGATCTCTGCCTGACCCGACTTGATCTCTGCCTGACCTGACTTGATCTCTGCTAGACTTAACTTGATCTCTGCCCGACCCGACTTGATCTATGCCCGACCCGACTTGATCTTTGCCCGACCTGACTTGATCTCTGCCCGACCTGACTCGATCTCTGCCCGACTTGACTTGTTCTCTGCCTAACCTGACTTGATCTCTGCTAGACTTAACTTGATCTCTGCCCGACCCGACTTGATCTCCGCCTGACCCGACTTGATCTCTGACCAGACCTGACTTGACCTCTGACCTGACCTACATTGTAACCTACCTGTTGTTGAAAGCCTTTATGTAGCATGGTGTCAACCTCATCAATAATCACTGTCTTAATTGCTGTTAATGATACACCTGCACGTTCACAAGAAAGAACCCTTGTTAAGGAACTAAATTGAGAGTATTTCTCTTGATCACTCATAAATCTATTGTGAAGTTAAATATCATCAACGTTTTAATTCAATGAATCCAGTTTAATTTTTGCCTAATAATTTGTTTTTTACCGAGAGTTTGCATAGTAAAGGTTAAGAACAATTCACTATTTACAGTGTCTTACGAAGGATGTTTTCCTGTTTATTTTAGTACTGGGTTCCAGTTAGTAGCAAGAAAAACAAAGTTGGGGCTTCTATTTAATCAGATTAAGGAAAACATGACCATAGGCAGCCAACTAGGGCTAGGTAGGGGGAGGGGGGGGGGTGAACCCTCAGTGAAAGCCAATACAATGATTATGTTTCAACTAATTGATTGAATTGACAGGTTATCATACCTTCCTTCTGGATGATATCAAGGATTCTTCCTGGAGTAGCTATGATGAACTGGATGTCTTGTTTGAGTCGATGGAGCTGTGTAGGCAGTGGTAGTCCGCCTACCACAAGAGCTGTCCTCATGTTAGGTAAACCTGATCAAACAAATCAAGTTTGTTACCATTGGGAGTACCATAAAACTATGAACACTCTTGCTCCTCTAGTGATTATTCATTTCAGGTAAACCCCAGTAAGAACATGAGGTTTCCTATTCAAGAAGAGACATTTCATGATAGTTATCATAAAGTAGTTTTCTTTTACCTTCATCATTATGGAAAGCTTCAGATATTACTTGAATTACCCCATTCCTTTTATACAGAATTGTAAAAGTGAAGATTCAAAGGATTGGGCCCGTAGGCCCATATAAGAATTGCTTGTTACAGGGTCAGCATGCAATCGTACCCAAGTCCAACAATTGGGCAGAGTGACATAAGAGAACATGCCACAAGCTAGCAAACTGCTAGTCTGTCAGGGTTAATGCAACAGCAGACATTTGTAATTAAGCATATTGTACCCAAGGAATTCACCCAAGGCAGTACACCTGAGGTAGTACCTTCTTGCACACAGGGTTCTCCTCACCCACCAGCTACCAAATCCGGCTGATATGCAGTACAGCTTTTAACACCAAGTATAAATATCAAGTCAAAAACTTTCCGAGGACCTCGTTTCAATTCAGCATGCTTCGGCCAAACTTACAAATTTCCGTCCGCAATACCCCTAGTCTCGACAAAAATCCTTGGGAGAACTCTGCGTCCAAAATAACAATAAGTCAAGTACCCTGCATCAGCTGTTTGGCCTGCTCCTCAATTTGCATTGCTAGCTCTCTGGAAGGTGACAGGATCAATCCCAGGGGTTTGCTCCCCTCTTCATTGCTGTCTCTAAAGCACACAGTGTTGTAGATTTGTAGAATGGTGGGAACAAGGAAAGCAGCAGCTGTAAGAAAAACAAAAACACAATGAGAATGTTATATTCTTGAGGCTGGAGTTAGAGCTAAAGGGAGATTAATTGCATGTACTGCCAACAACAAGTCTAGAATTTCATCCAAGAAGAGGCAAGGATTGTAGGGAACTTAATTTTGAAATCACAATGACAGGAGGAATACGTTTGAGGTGCATTGAGGATAAGAACACAGAACAATAGCGGCAACTATCTGGGGTTGTGCATCCATGTTTATTTTTCTAAACTGGAGCTTGTGACTTCCAGTTAACCGTTTAACCAGCTCTACTGACTCCAATCCAAACTATGAGCTGGCCTATAAAAGAAACAAATGTCAACACACTTTCCAGGATTATCAGGAATGAAAATAGAACATTATAGGCAGTCTTCAAAATCCCCAAACCACAAACCACAAGTGTGGCCGCGTACAAAGTAAAATGTACAACAAATTGTAGGGGATTGAAAATAAGGTAGGGTATTAAGGTAATACTTCAACCAACAAAATGGATGTCAATCATTCTCTCTCGATAGTATCTAGGGCTAGCATTTTCAAGCAAGGAAGGTCCATTTTTATTTTATTATTGTTATTTTTTTGTTTTGCTGTCAGCTTTGTTTAACCATTCAGGCAATTTGAAATTGGATTTCAATGTTTTTTAACGGTTAACCGGTTCAACGTCTCAACTCCTAACCCTACAATGATCTCTGTGGAATTCTTTTACAATAGCGAACATATTAAACCTGTTCCACAATTCTGTTTTTTTTCCCAGTGTTAGTGGTTTACAATAAACTATTACTTTTTCCGGAGCTTGTCTGAGCACACACCATCATGTCACGCCATCTCAGCGCTGCTGGTATGACCTGCATCTGGACTGGCGTAGGCATGTTGTACCCAACATTGGCAAGGTTGGCCTCCACTGTGGAAAAAAAAGTCCATCAAAGAAATTCATACTCAAGAAATGAAGCGGTGCACCGTTCTACAGACAGTACGAATGCCTGATGGCCATACATTTAAGTAACACTACAGGACACAACACTGGTGTACTCTGGTTTACTCAATGCAATTTAATTTTTAACCCTCCTACTGTCTGACTCTTCAATATCATCCACTGTGGTTTTAAATGATAGATCAACCATGCCAGCATGAAATACGACATCATGTGGTGATTGCATCTACACAGTACACACGTGTACACAGTTTGTTCTGTGCATAGCTGCGCCACCATGCACAAACCGTACAGTTGAATGGTTTTAAATACTTGGACAACTCATTGGAAAATATTACCAAGAGTAGGAGGGTATTAATGACTATTATATAATGTAGATCAATTGTTTTTCTTCTGATGAAAAAAAAAAGAAGAAAGTTTTTTCACCTACTTTTCTTTGGAGCGACAAGATGTGAGAATTCAATGATTGGTCTTGGAATATCGACTCCTTCAACAAAGATGTCGACCTTCAAATAAAAAGAGAATTTTAAAAAGCGGTTAAGATTTCATTGTAATAATGCTCCGCGATTATCCACGGTTATTATCAGATATCGTTCTTACAAGAATTGTTTCAGTTTTCTCAACCTTTGGTTAGAGTCATCTCATGGCTGCAGGGAAAGACTATGTACAATAGATTTGACCAAGTATTGCGACCAACTGCTCTTTAGTTATAGTACATGTATACATGTATATTGTACAATAGCTAGAAATAAGGAACTGTGGAGGACAATGACCACTGACTAGGAGGCTCACAGTGAGGCAATTGCCTTCTTTAACCCTAAAGAACCCAAGTCCTACAATATCCTCATTGCCAAAGTGCAGGATTGCAAAGGATTTGGGCTATTAGGGATCTGCAGCACAGGAGGATTTCAAAGGGTTTGGGCTAAAATGAGTTTTTGTTTGGATAGGATTTCGCAGGACTTGGGCTATTGGGCTGTTTTTACATAGGAGGATTTTGAAGGTTTTAGGTATTATGCAGCTTAGCCAAAATAGGATTCTGAAGGTTTTGGGCTTTTTTGACCTTTTTTGACTCCCTAACTTTTGTCTCAAAAGGATTTTGAAGGATTTGGGCTAATGTATACTTACAATAAGTTGAAGGATATCGAAGGATTTGGGCACTTTAGGTTTATGACAACTTTAATCTGAAGGATATCAAAGGATTTGGGCAGTATGCCTACCCAAGGGTCTAGTCTGTTAGGGTTAAGTGGGGGACCTTTTATGGGAACTTTCCTGTTATAAGGTTATAGTGCATAATAAAGTCATCAAATAGTTTATAGACCTCATGCACATGGCGTCATTTGAGTAGGGCGCCCTTGCCTACAGGTCAAAAGAAGGTTGTTCATTGGCCCATCTTAGATCGCAGCTGGATGATGTTGATGCGTATAAGGTCTATATACAAATTTACAAGTCCATGTATGTGGAAATGCTACACAATGTCAATCCTACAGCGGTCCTACATGTAAGTAAGGGATGTCCTCGGATCTCATGAAGTATCATTCCCAGAAGAATCAGTTTCGAGAGTATTTTTTACCTGTGCTCTGATTTCTTGAACTTGTTCTTTGGTTAGGTCTGAGATCTCTTCATGTTCCTGATACATGTAACCAATGAGTTTAGGTTCTTCATTGATAACACTGGTTTTATCAGAATGTTCAAGAGCTGGAGCTGATAACTGATTCTAAGAAAGAGAAAAAGTAGCAACTGTTGTTATAGATTGGTTAATATTGTAAAGGCTGTTGTTCAAATCCCATTCTAGTCAATTTTTCTTTGTTCACCCCAAAATTTAATCAAAATTTACCCAGTCAGTTTTCTTTGTGTTTTTTTTACTTGATATTTAAATAATAAGAGCAAAAACCAAGTTAACAGGATAATCTGGGAGGTATACCACTGCTGATGTCTTCCCTAGTCTCGCCAAATTCCTGGCTTTGCATTCACGGCTGCATATATCACACTCAGTTTGATCACAAATGTAAGCTCCATATCTGCCGCATATGACACACACCGGCTCGTCATCACCGACAGGCATTCGTTGGTTTTTACTGTACGACACAACTTCCTCCTCATCACTCTCATCTTCTCCATCTTCCTTATCTGTCTGTCTAGTTTTCTCATCAGTATTCTCCATCTTTACCCCAGCTTCCTCTTTTTTAACAGATGTCTCCAAAGATGCTAGTCTCCCATCTCTTTTGATGGCTTGGATAGACTTCCTTATTGCAGCAATGTCGATTGGAATCCCTGGAAGGTCAGAACCACCATGTATCCCACTGCTGACACTGATTTCCAAGTCCTCTTTACGTGTAGGTGAAATGGTAGAGTTCTTCTTAGTTCCTGGAACTTCATCCTCATCTTTGCACTCAAGCTTCAAAGGTACAGAATCTGTTCTAATCGAGAACCCTTGGTTTGGGCATTTTGTGTGTGAATGTACTGCTCCTGCTGGGGTAAGTTTTGCCTCAAAATTAGTTGATGAGCCTTCCAACTTTGTGACTGATGATTCTCCATGGCACAAAGTGGTTTTCTGAATTTCATTTTCGGTTAATATTTCTACTCCAAAGGCTGGGATGCAACATTTATCGTCTTGGTTGTTTGGTGATTCGGAAGGGTTCAGGGTTTGATGAGAAGTGTTGCACTGGTGGATGTGCTTAGATTCTGAGGTATTCTGCGTATTATTCACAGTGTTGGCAGGAATAATATCTGTTTTCTTTTTGGTAGAAGCTCTTGAGACAGCAGGTGATTTTGCTGGCTTGCGTTTGATTGCCCTTGGCACAAACATTTTGATGGGGTAGAAACTACTACTTTCTACACACGAAAGCACCGGTACATCTGTAGTAAAAATAATAAAGGAATACATTTGTATTGGGTTGTGATCAAAACAAAATGCATAATTTGCATATTATAAGTATAACACAAGTTGTCTACTCGTTGTTTGGTGTGTGTGCCTGTCCATGCCTGTACATGTAGTGTACTGTACTTACTACTTGTGTGGTGACATTCAAACCGAGGACTTGATAACAAAAGGGACTATAGATTCCCAACCCCAATAACAGGGAGTGACAAGAACTGCTACAAAATCCATCAAAGACTCTATCATGTGCCCTAACTCAATAGTGGGCCCAACCAACAAAACTAAAAAAGGCAAAACAAACATGACAAAATAAAATGACACCGACAACGCGTCGGTCGAGTTGACCAAAAGTAAAAACAAGTCAACTATCAAAAATAACAAGAGACATGACCTTCGTTGCCTTACCTTGCTTTAAAATAAGACCTCTCCATAGTCTTCACTATCTTCCAAGTTCCAGCTATTCTGCATCAACACACTTGTTGTTATTTACTTTTTTGGTACAGACTAGACGTGTACGATATACGATGTAAATACTGAAAAAGTCTGAATGGGCAGTTGAGGGCGCCCTTTAATCTTGCCCGCGTTTTGCTTTTTTTTTTGTGTACATGATTTTTTTTTACATGTGTCATGTTTTGATGTGTGTATGGTGTCGTGTCGTGTGTGTGTCATCTGCATGCAGTACGACGACAACGTTCCCACCCCCTCCACACTAGTATTTAGTAACATTGCTAGTCTCACTGTCGTACGCATGGTAACTTCTCGTAGTCAGTCGCTGTCACCGAAGTGAAGACGTTCCCCGTACCAAACCGATGTTTTAGGCGGTGAACATGGTGAAGATGTTCCCCGTACCAAACCGATGTTTCAGGTAACTGACACTAGTACTATTAGTATTAGTAGTACTAGTAGTAGTAGTACATGATGTACATGGCTATGCCTGATGTAGGTAATTAATTTGTGTGAAATTGAAGTAGTCTAGTGTACTGGTATATCTACACACATCATGCTAGTACTTACTAAATACTAGCGATCTGGGGTGAAACTCAAGTCAAGGATCTTCCACATAGAAACACCGTAGAGCAAATGGCAAGGGAAAGCCAGATTGATTTTCTGGGAAGCCCCCTAGATGCTACTGATTCAACGCTGTTGAGCTTTTAAAGGAAATTTCCAACGTCTGCCAAAGTGGTTGCAGCTTGTGCTACCGCTGTCATTGACGTACTAGAGAGGCAGTATAAGTGCTACTTTGACCTAGACCTGACTGAAGAGCTGAGAAGAGAGACAGAATCTGCTAGGTCTCATACTATTGATGCAGAGGAGTTAATGGGTATGTTTAGTGCTGCCTAGCAACGGTCACCTAATGCCACACTGTGTTACCTTTCTTCAAGAATGTGTCAGCGTAAGTGGCCAGATTGTTCAAACAATGGATGTCTTTGCTAGGGCGAATTTGCCGACGTTCAATATTTCTTTTATTGATCATATGTCAGATAACTCATGGCAAATCAAATCTACATTTATGTAAAAGTCAAGATTTACACTATAGACCTATTTTAGGACCAATCCTCTGCTCTTCCTCTGTCCTCCAGTCCAAGCACACAGAGGAAGTCCAGTTGGTCCTAAAGCTGGGCGAATGTTAGATTTACAATATCCTTTATAATTTTACAGGGTGCAGCAGTGAAAAGTCTTCAAACAGACAAGGTAGAACTAGAAGGTACATAGAGACAGAACAAGTTTTGCAGTAGTTGAAGCTACACATTATTCCAGAATGGCGGAAGATTTTCTCCGTGAAGATGAGGAAGATTGGGCAAAGCCTGTGGAGAATGTGACATGTAGGGCTTCTGTTACTCCCAAAAAGACCATTCAATCGAAAGGTACTGTGAACTGTAATTGTATAGGAAGTCCGCAAGACCTCAGGGCTTGTTTCAGAATTTTTACTGGAACAGAATTTTTTGTACAATACCAGAATCAAATTAGAAAAGACATGAAAAGACCAGAATCAAGTTGAGTTGTGAACATTGTTTCAATATAAAAACTGTTTTTTATATTTTACAACAAGCACTAACTGAAATTGATCTCATTTGTCTTAAATATAATATGGGTGAGTATACCTTGATACCCAACAGAATTACAATATATTCATCAGAATCAAAGTAAATAGTTGAACATCATTTACAAAAAACAAAGATATTGAATTCAATAACTTAAAATTACCGGACTTGTCTGGTTGTGAGTTTACTGGCCCGACGCTAAAGTTGTTGGCCTCGGGCCTGTGGTCCGGTGTCAATTTCAAGCCCTTTGAGTCGGTAGTTAGAAATGCATATGTACAAGTAGCCAATGAAGTTTTGTACAAAATTGATGGAGAGATTAACGTGATTTACTTGTTTTTGACCCTTACAGTAATTTTGATTTATTTAAGGAAATAAATCCCATTATACATGAATTTGACTCATGAAAACTTGTTCTTCATTTGACTGCAGGGTTGTCCACTGATCAACAACGATCAAATGTGACTCAACAGTTTAACCAAGACAATCACAGTCGAACTATTGTCCACATTGATCTTGATTGCTACTACGCTCAGGTTGAAATGGTCAGAAATCCATCACTTCGATCGAAACCACTCGGTAAGTCTTCTCTTGCATACAGAGGGAGCTCTTCACCATCTTAAGTAGGATATAAAGCTTTTGCATGGTGGAAGTACAACTTAGAGAGGTTTGCGGTGACACCATGTTAAATCTCTTTTGAGTAGTGTTGGTTCTGAAAAGAACCGGTGGTTAGCGACTCAACGTTTCGATCAGTATGCTCTGATCGTCTTCAGGAGAATGCACCATCTTGCAATGACGTCAATTTTTTGCATTGTCCTTGACACATCTTTCATCAGTAGAACAAGATCGTTAAAAACCCAAGATTCTGTGTTGTTTGTTGAACCAACAAAAAAAGCTCATGTTTTAATATGGAGCTTAATTTTATTGGCATTTTAGATTGAACCTGTCTGTTTTTTTTATTGGGTATAAATACTGAATTATGGTCTTATGTACAAATTTATAGTTAATTAATACAATAAAAAAGCAATAAACGACAAAATGCACATAAGAAAAATAAAACCAAAGAATAAAAGGGCAACTGGATTGGAATCTCTATAAGTAATCCCTATAGACCAATCTTTTTTAGCAAGTGTTGCTGGCTACAAGGTTTTGTACACAAAGACATGGAAAAACTGTCGTCGTTTTAACTTTTTATGTGAATTAAAAGTGTCTTTCTCAACGATTTACACAATTTCCCTGGCAGGACAGCTTTACAAATTGATGTAGAATATACTTATTGAATATTTGAAACTAAACAGAAAGTGAATCTACTAATATTCTGTAGAAAAAACGTTGCTGATGAAACACATTTTAGATCAGACAGTGCAGTTTTCGTGTAGTATCACACTTAACCTCACCTATTGTCCGCGTCGTTTTCAGGATTCAGTGTCTGCTTATTAGTTGCAAATATTAATGTTCAGTGTTCTAAACATCGTTATGTTATGTCCATTGACTCGATTTTGACTCACCCAGAAGATGAGCCTGCTTTTTTTCAACCATCAGGTATACAGCGAAAGTATCTGTTAGTGACTTGTAACTACGTGGCCAGGTCTCGCGGTGTGACTAAACTAATGAGAATAACAGAGGCGTTAAAGAGATGTCCTGATTTGGTGATCGTTAGTGGTGAAGACCTTACGCACTACAGAGAGATGTCGTACAAAATAACAGGTACATAATGAAGTGAATACAATAATTACAGTAGACCGTGCAAGTCTCGCAGGTATTTTAGCTTGGGTTTTCACACGATTCCTTTAAAGACACTGGACACCTTTGGTAATTGTCAAAGACCAGTCTTCTCACTTGGTGTATCTCAACATAAGCACAAAATAACAAACCTGTGAAAATTTGAACTCAATTGATCGTCGAAGTTGCGAGATAATAATGGAAGAAAAAACACCCTTGTCACACGAAGTTGTGTGCTTTCAGATGCTTGATTTCGATTTCGCGTGAGGTCTCAAAATCAATTCAAATATTTTACTGAGAAATTACTTCTTTCTCAAAAACTACGTTACCTCAGAGGGAGCCGTTTCTCACAATGTTTTATACTATCAACAGCTCTCCATTGCTCGTTACAATACCAGGTAAGTTTTTATGCTAACAATTATTTTGAGTAATTACCAATAGTGTCCAGTGCTTTTAACATGTAAAGGAAAAAAAATGCACCCTCTAAACAGGTGGCAGTGTTTGAATATAGGAGAGCCTTGCAAAGAGTGTTATACAGTATGTTACAGTTTACCCATTGGCTAGGTTAGCTTAAACCTATTCAATAGTTTAAAAGTATACATTATTTTGATAATAACATTCGCCAAAAGAATTACGAGTGATGTAGACAATATCATGGCAGAAACCTCAGGCCTTACTTTCAATTCAGGTCAATTGTTAAAATTTTGAAGATGGGCAATTGGTTCGAAGAAACACGGTTTTTAAGTTTTCATATGCCCCAGGTTATAAAAGATACAAACCAACATGGAAAATATGGATTGCAACAAGGTAATTCCTCAAATCCCATTACATTATTGCACTTATGAATTGATGATACCATTTCAAACAAGGTGTAATGCAAAGTCTCTAAGTACGGTAAACGCTTTCTTCTTTTTAGGGGTTCTTCATCAGTTCAGCCCCTTAGTGGAAAGACTGGGATTTGATGAGAATTTTGTTGATGTTACTGGTCTCGTTGAAAAACGCTTACTGCAAGGAGGTAGTGAGGAAGCTGAAGTTATCGGTCATCAATATGGAGAAAAATCATCTGGTACGGAAATAATTTTTAACATACTATGAGTGCATTGTTGCAGAATATAATCAATTTATGTAATTTTATTTTTCAAGAATTTTCTATAAAAATAATTTGTTGATTTCATAGAAAAATATGGTCTTTGTTCGAGTTGTTTTCTCATTTTCAATATGCGCAAGACTTGCACAATCTATTAACAGCAAATTTGGACTACCAACATTTCAAAGTCCGACTCAAACCCAGTTGTTACTCATGCACAAAGTGGGCATTAGTCAATCGCAAGTCTAAAATAAAACTCTGCCATTTCTTACGTTCCACACAAAAGAAATGTTGCATAAAGAACCAGAAAGATCAAATGTCTTCCTTGTGAAAATGACTGAATGCCTTCCTTTTTCAGCTGATCTGTAGAATCGTAGAACTCTCTCTGTAAATATTTTTTCTTAGGAGCGGAGTCTGCCTTTACCGGCTCACATCACTGCACCTGTGGATGTCACCATAGACTTCTCATCGGCTCTCACATTGCCCAAGAGATGCGGCAAGCTCTAATCACACAGCTAGGTTTGACTAGCTGTGCTGGTGTAGCGCATAATAAGCTGTTGGCTAAACTGGTTGGGTCAACTCACAAGCCTAACGACCAGACTACGCTATGGCCGTACATGACCAGTCATCTTATGGAAGCTTTACGAAGGCTACGCAAGTTCCAGGTAAAGAAATAGAAAAGATGAACAACTTGTCACACCAGCGCAGCATGTAGTAATGAGATTCGATCTTGTTACAGTAATGTCTTTGTAAAAAAACAAAAAATGTGTTGGTGTTTGCACCAATGAAGCTAGATAGGACCTTGTTGCAGGGAACCAGTTTTGCATTTTCAAGTATCCTAGATACAAGCTCGTAACACAACTGAGGTATGACCATTTCTGGACTGAAACAACAAAATATAACATTTCATTTAATGCTCTGGAAGAAAATTTTTCCAAAAAAGTGCTAGCAGATTTGTAAAAACAATGGTGCAATTATAAAATTTGTTGAAAAAACAACAACTTGAAGATTAAAAAACCTTAATTTCTCTTTTGTGAGTCTTTACCAATTGTGCAGCTAACTTTACAATGTTATGGATGTATGTCTTTATTCTAGGCATTGGTCATTCAACTGGTAAGAAGCTAGCCTTGTTGGGGATAACAACATTGACTGAGCTTATTGAAGCACCATTCTCATTGCTGAAGGACGAGTTTGGTTACCAGACTGCCACCGTAATGTTGAAATTGTGCCAAGGAATTGACGAGTCACCTGTGATACAGTCTGGTCCCCCTCAGGTATATCTTTGTTGTTACACAAAGACAGGGTATAGACGAACCTAACAAAAAGAGTGACCTTGTACATTCTATGGCCTTTCTGGCAGGCAAGATACTACACTGGGCATTTGGGAAGTTTTACATTTTTTGTCATAGTTTCCAAATAAGCTCAACAGTTATAAAAGTAACAGCTGAACAAGTTTTTGAGATGTGTCCCCTTTCTTCATATCAAAAGTTTATAAAAATCGGACAGTGCAATCTCCATGTGTCCTTCCATTGGGCAGTGTATTAATTGTGCCTGCGGGAAGTCCAGGCTATGTGGCTCTTTTGTAAACAAGTTACATGGTCCAGACACTGTAGAACATTGTATGGTTGAATTTTTCAGTTAGAAAGGCTATTTAATTCAAAGTTTGTACTGCTGTATTATGTGAAGTAAGGTGTCGTACAGTGTTCTCCCAAAACCCTGCCAGCAGCACCCCCCTTGAATGTCATCATGCAGCAAAGGGGGAGCTCACGGAAGGCAGTTTCTTAATACGCGTATATAACATTGTTTGGATGACACAATCCCTTTTCTAAGGGTCTATATAGATGAATGGAGGTCCCCCTGGACACACCTAGAAAGGATTGAAGCATTCAGGCAATTTATAGGTTGGTTCACAAGATTTTTTTAACAGTAACTGCCACTTCTTATAAGTACAGTAGGGCCTACACGATTTCTTGTTGTACAGTAACTGCCATACAATATGAGCAGTACATCAAACAGTCGTCTGAAACATGGACATAAAACAGTGGTAGACAGACCTGTGGGAACCGCTGTTTATTTACAACCTGTCACTAGACTAGGATGACTCATAGCATTGAGCTTTGCTAGCCTAGCTGCAAAAAACTCAAGGAGATTAGATCTGCACACACTACAATGGGCTTATACTTTCTACACAAATGAATAAGGTTCGGCTGGAGTCCAGGCTATTCCACAATTTTCCTGACCTGTACATAGCGCGCAATGTTAAAAGTGACTTTAGAATGTCAAACTAGAGGGTTTCATTGAGGCTTCCATGTAGTTTCAGCGGAATTGGCCCAAACATTTTTCAGTAATTAAAAAAAGGAAAAAAAGTGCCTTCCGGAGTCTCCCCGTTGTAGCTGGCAGAACATTACAGAATTGGTAAGAAAAAAACTTGAAAAATATACTTTTTGATCACAGATTTACATAAAAGATACACGGTCTAATGATGATGATAGTAGAAAACATCCCTTGAAATATTTCTGTCTGAAATGCCATATTTGATGAGAAATGAATAAACTAATTTTCCGATTGGAGTTTATCGCTCAGTGAGCGTTTTATTCATTTGTTGAATCTAGATGATTTCATGCACATGTGTAATCGGTTTTTCACTATTTTCTTGTGACCCAGATGGCCGATCGATCTCATACTTGTCAGTTTATGTACATTGTGGATTACATAAAGTGCTTACACTGCAAGCAACTGTTTTGTTAGCAAAAACCAATTCTGTAATGTTCCTTCAACAGTGGTTTGCTGGCCAAACGGCAGTTAAAACACCTGAGGACCAGTCAAAAATCTCTCAAAGTGGTCCGGCTGGCTAGTTCAATGTTGCAAAGCATCCCTATTTCGTACATTACGGACTAGTGAAAAAGCTGGTGGACTAGTGAAATTACAAGCTAACTGGTCCTGCTGGCCAGTCACTAAAAAGGTTAAGGGCAAACCATGTCATAGGATCGAGGAAGTTAAGGAATGGAGAGGGAGAGACAGAATGTATTGTGTTACTTTGTAAAATCACAGTCAATATGTTTCCGGTCATGTTGTAACTGTAATATATATTAGTAGTAGCGATAGATATTAAAGGAACATTACAGAATTGGTTCTTGCTAACAAAACAGTTGCTGGCAGTGTAAGCACTTTATGTAATCCACCATACACATAAACTGACAAACCTGTAGAAGTTTGAGATCGATCGGCCATCTGGGTCACGAGAAAATAGTGAAAAACCGATTACACATTTGCATGAAATCATATAGATTCAACAAATGAATAAAATGCTCACTGAGCGATAAACTCCAATCGGAAAATTCGTTTTTTCATTTCTCATCAAATATCGCATTTCAGACAGACCAATTCTGTAATGTTCCTTTAAACTAAACTTTTTGTAAGAGGGGAATTGGGACTGGGGCTGGGCAAGCCTCCCTTCTTCATGCACCCCTGAATTAGATATTTAATTTTTTTATGATTTCAGTCGATAAGTGATGAAGATTCCTTCAAGAAGTGCAGTACTCTACAGGAAGCTCAACTCAAGATATCCACACTACTAAAGAGCCTTTTCCAAAGGTAATCAATGAGATGTAGAACTCAAGATAGCAAGTTTTTGTCTCCATTTTTTATGACCTTATGCTTAAAGGCCCTGTACACTATTGGTAAGATCGAAAAACATAAATGTTCACAGATTCACACATAACTTACATGATTTAAAGTAAGTAATGGTGGAAAGGGTTCCTTAAAATATATCTGCCGAAAATGCTATCGTTTCTGAGAAATGAGTAAAACAATAGTTTTTATCGCGCGTGATAAAAACTTGATGTTTGAAAAAACAGAAAACACATAAGGTCTCTTTTCACTATTTTCTTGTGACCTCGATGACCGATTGAGCTCGAACTTTCACAGGTTTGTTCGTTCATGCATATGATGAATCACACAAAATGTGGACACTGATTTTGAGCTGTTACCAAAAGTGTACAATACCAAATTGAATGCTAAATGCCAAGAGTTTTATGTCAAACAAACTTTTGAATGCTTGGGATGTTTTTTTCAGCCACTAATTAGCACGCAATATCATCATGGAATTTGTATACATTACATACATCAGGCTGGCAACCCTTGTTTGCTAAGAAAAGTTTTGTCAAGTTATAAACCACAAGGGAAACTGACTGGGTAAATTTTTAATAATTCTACCAACTGAGCTATCTAGCCCTATTATTGGCAATCTCCCTATTATGTCAATATCTTTAGTGTGCCAGTCAGAAGCCATTCAACCGTTAACTGCCGTGTAGCCAGGGATCACACTCAAATTTTCGATACAATCTGGGAAGCTTCAGCCAGGGGATCACCTTAAGGGGATGTGACTTTTTATTTCAAATGTCAAGTAATAAACCGCAAGGGAAATTGACTGGGTAAATAATTTGGGGTTGAACAAAGAAAAGTTGACTAGAGCAGGATATGAATTAACGACCTCCGGATTAACGTGCCGACGCTAAAATTGAGACTGCCAACAATACGGCTGGCTAGCTCAGTTGGTAGAGCACCTGCACTTTAATCGAGAGGTCATTGGATCAAATCCTGCTCTAGTCAATATTCTTTGTTCAACCCCAAATTAAGCAAAGTTTTCTAAGCTTTTGTATGATTTTCAGCTCAATGCAAGTGGTTCCTGGGGACAACAACTCCGCAAAGCTGTTTACCGCTTAGCAATATTCAGTTTAAATCTTGAATTGTTACTAAAGTGATGATGTCTCTGGCAGGTTGACGAAGGATGGTAGGCAACCCCACACATTAAGACTTGGTGTTAGGAAATACTCCAAGACGCATAAATGGAGCCGTGAGAGCAGACAGTGTCCTCTGCCTGATGGTATGCTACACTCGTTGCAATCAGGTAAACAGTTTTTTAATACATAACACTTGGTCTTGTATAGAACCCCATCTGGGCCAGATCTCATGAAAGTTTGGTTCCTGTTTTTAGACTCTGCCCCTTGGGTGCAAAAGGACAAGTTTTTGAAAAATGATGGGTTTCAGTTTCTTTTTAGTTTCAGGCGACAACTGGAATGTTTGCTGTGGCTATAGACCCATTGCACAACGCGCAGCGCACTCGCACGTGCCTATCCTGTCCGCCATTTTTGGAGTCAAAATTGTGCACAAACATATGCACAAAAGATTTGACTCCCAAAATGACGCGCATTGTTCGGAGGTGCATTCCGCGTTGTGCAAGGGGGCTAAAGAAAGCAATAGACCCCCCTTGCATAACGCGAAACACTACAAGTACGCTGAGGTCACGCGCACGTTTTTACTCACAAAGAACAGCTATCGTCCAATGATCTGCCTCCTTTTGGCCTAAGGGATGGCGCTTCTTGAGAGTGTGTCGTCATATGCAAGGGGTCTATTCAATTGAATTCCTCTCTTTTTTCTTTTTCTGTCTACAGATGAGGCAACTGTTCTTGACAAATTGCTTGACCTTTGCATGAGTCTTTTTCACAAGATGGTAGACGTATCCCAGCCTTTCCATCTCACATTGATCAGCGTGGGCTTTGCCAAATTCCAAACTCCAACAACCAAGACAAGTGTCTCTGACATCAGTAAATTCTTCACACCAAGAGCAGGAAAGAGAGGCATAGCCAATGAATCCATCATCAAAGATGGCTGCGCAAGCGTGGCAGGTGCTGGTGGATCCAATGGATTGGAAACCAAGCAAGAGTGTCAGGACATGTTCAAAGTCCACGAGTCATATAAACGCCTCTCCAATGGCGCTATGCAGGAGGATACAGTGGATTGCCCAAATCGGAGAGCCACTGTTACAGCCTGTTCCTATACCAAATCAAATAATAGAGCCAAATTAACGCAGGATCCCTCTTCTCAGTTAACTATTTTGTGTGTGTCAAACAAAACCCCTGTGAAAAGCACCAATAGAAACCAAACTTGCCTAAAAAATGAAACTGATATCCTATCAGTGAATGAGAAGTCAAGTCCTTCATCTTCAATTAAAGCAGAAAACAAATGTATAAACGGCAGCAAAACCATCTCGCCTAAGACAGGGACCTCATTCTTTGCACTGAAATCTCACAATATCCAACCGGAACTGACCGACTCCAAGACATCTGTCTCGGAACATTTCGGAAACAAGGTGAACCCACAAAAGGAGGACAAAGTGGTTAGAAGTTCATCATCTTTTCTTAAAAATGGACTTTGTCAACCAAGTACATCCTCACTGCAAATATCAGATGATAACTCTCATGGACACTTAGAAATACTACAGGAGGAGAATGAAGAATGTGTTGATGAGGGAGACGTTGATAATGCAACCCATCATGCAGTTCCGCCACACATCGATCCATCAGTGTTTTTAGAGCTTCCTGCCGACCTACAAAAGGAGATATTGAACGATTGGCAGAAAAGCAACACTTCGCCATCAAAATCCAGCACAGACCGTGAAACAGCATCTTCATCGTCTGAAAGTAGGCTTGTGGAGTTCCCAAATATAGATCACTCGGTCTTTGAAGAGCTTCCTCCAGATATTCAAAAGGATGTTTTGGAGCAACAGAAGCAAAGGAAACGAACTCTGGCAAGTCTGTCTCCTGCTTCTCAAAAGAGGACGAGTGGAAAAAGACCAAGAAATGCCAAAACATCATCAGAAAAGTGCGTCAGTGGGATGAAGAATAAATGTATAAAAGACTTCTTCTGTCCGAAATAAAACTGCAATATAAAAGTTTTGTTTTAAATGTTTGGTAGGTACACGTGTAATATTTACACGCAAGTGCATGAACACTAATGCTGGTTCATGGTTGTTCTTTGTGTTTTGCACAACAAATCCAAAGTTATGCATAGGAATTTCTGCATTGAGAAAATTAATTCTGTCCCCGTACTGTTACAGTGTTGCATGGTTGAAGATCAATAAGGTATTGGTTGTTTTGGAACACCATCATGTCGGTACTCCCAACATTGCTGAGTGTGATTAAAGATAAATCAAAAATCTTCCCTTTATGATGCGATTTTTTAGCGGTGGTCTTTGAAGATCTTTAAAGTGTAGGTATTTACTAATTAAAGATAGAGATGATTGATGTTTTTATTTATCTCAAAGATAAAACTTGTTAATAGCATTATAGCAATAATAATAATAATAATACTAGCAGAGTTTTATACAGGGCACATATCTACCCAAAAGGTACTCAAGGCGCTTGAACAAAAATAAACATATTTTTACCAATTTATGAAGTACCTTATATTATAATCATGAAAATAGGGTTTATACTATGGGTTTACAAGGTGATGCGGCGCACTCAGCAGCCACTGCCAGAAACACAGAGGCAAACCCCTTCTCTTAATAGCGATAAGCGTAACAGGTTTTTAAAAAAACGTGCATTACACAATGCACGGAACCTACATGTACGACTTTACTTCCCATCCGAAGGGCGAAGCAATATAATGGTTAATTGTGTTGCTTACGAAGTCTGGTGTGCTTGACCACTCGGACAAAACACGCCACGATAGAGAGATAACCGCCATGATGATGGTAACTTCACACTGAAACAAAAGGACGTACTAATTTTGACCTTGATATTTTATTGAAGAAAGTTAGGAAAATGGGCCTAGCTGAATGCTAGCTTTGTCAAAAGTGTGATTTTATGAGATCAAAAGGAATAGACAATTTTGGGTTGATTATTACAGTTTTATTATACAACTCATAGAAATAGTAATTATTTTTCATTGTAACACACATTCCTCATCTTCCAAAATATTCATTCTCAACTAATATTATTACAAAATAAACATATTTTAAAGGAATAAATATTTCATTGAATTTATTAACAGCAAACATTAACAACAGTGGTATGAACTGAAGGACGTTTTTTATAGACTGTTGTAGAGGCATATGTGTTCATCAAAAAAATAGATTGTTGTCAATTTTGAAATTTGTATGTAGGCCTACATGTAAAATGTAAACGATTAGATGTTCACATTCTCTATGGCGTCAGATGTCCTAAACACATACCATAGATATAATTTCAGGGTGTTACACCCTTTGGAAAAACTGTTTAAGTTCTCAGCCATATCCAGAATAGTTTTGGAAAGACCTAGGCTGCTTCTTGACACTGGAAGGGTTTCCTGGCATAACACTTCATTCTTGTAGGGTCGAACAGTTTTTCTTTGTAAAGGGCCCTCCATGAGGGAGATACAACTTTCTACTTGGGCATATCTAGGGAGCATCTAGGCCTGGTAGGAAATCAGACTTCTCTATTGTATGTGGCGCAACGGAGGAGTCCGACCTGGGCTAGAAAGCATTAAGATAATGACAAGGACAATTTTATGCAAGTTCGCCCCAAACAAGGATAAAAGCCACTCTTGGTAAGGAGCTACAAGAAGAAAAAAATTAGTAAATGTGAAAATAACTCAGGGGAGCTGAAGGTAGGAATTGATATTCCTCTTAAAACAGTCTAGATTGTAGGATGGAGGGAAACATGCACCAGGCAGTTTCCTTCATTGGCCCTATGCAGTATCAAGCCTGGATTAATGTGTGTCCAATTCCAAAACCTTGATGACATGAGATACGATAACATCCACTGACTCTTTAATATCCTCCGTTAAGACCCTCACCCCTTCATCAAGGGTAGGCTCTTCAAGAGTCTCAATCTGGGAATCTAAAAGGGAGACGGGCATGAAGTGATCACGATTCACCATTCTTTGGGCGATGATTTCCCTGGTCCCCTTCAGATACACTAATGTGATGCAGTGACTGAGGGATGAGGTAGAGGCACGTCTAATGGGTGTTGTAGTCTCTCCTGTATGGAGAAGTTTTCGATAACTCTGCTTCAGGGCTGAACAGGCCAAGATACCACTTTGATCATCATCATACCATCTGATGAAAAAAAATCAGAAACAACTCTTGATTTGATAAGTTAGCAGATAATTTCTCCCTTTGTTTAAATAAACCGAGTGATCATTCAGTCAGTCACACAGCTGACAAAGATTACTTATGTGTTGTACCCATAGATACCCGTGTTGTGGCCAAGTGGTCTAGTTTGCCGTGCCTGGGCTCTAGTGTTGTCGGTAGCATAGTGAGGGTTCAGGTCCCGGTCATGACACTTGTGCCCTTGAGCAAGGCACTTAACCATGTTAACCATAATTGCTTCGTAAAAAGTTGGGAAGGTAGTGCATTCTGCTCCACCAGCCAAGCTCCTAGTGGATGATACCCATGCCTACATTCTTACAGACTGTGAAGGGGGTAACCCTGTTTCAGCCCCAGGAGTAGGTGGCAACGTGCCCCTGGTGTCAGTTGATTTGGGTCAACAGCCCAAATCAGTTAAAGGCCCTGTACACTATTGGTAAGATCGAAAAACACAATGTTCACAGATTCACACATAACTTACATGATTTAAAGTAAGTAATGGTAGAAAGGATTCCTTAAAATATTTCTGCCTAAAATGCTATCGTTTCTGAGAAACGAGTAAAACAATAGTAATTATCGCGCGCGATAATTTGAAAAAACAGAAAATCATAAGATCTCTTTTCACTATTTTCTTGTGACCTCGATGACCAATTGAGCTCAAACTTTCACAGGTTTGTTTTTTCATGCATATGTTTAATCACAAAATGTGGACACTGATTTTGAGTTGTTACCAAAAGTGTACAATACCTTTAATTGTAGCTGTCACCTCGTAAATTTTTTTAAAAAGAAATTCAACAAATCTCCTTTAATTTGGATCCTAGTTTTATACCTTTTTGTCAGTAATGATTCTCACCTCTTGAGTCCCTCTGACTAACTAAAAGTCTGCCTTTAATTATAATAAAACAAATGTATATTTTTTTACCTTTGAAGTTTTTGATGTAATGAAACAAGCCATCCATACCTATCCTGAAAAATAAAACATTAAACATAAAGTTTAATTATATTGTGAATTAAAGATGTATATTTTCTATTGCTATTACTCTGTTACTATTTATAAAGTACCACTGACTTGTTATGCTACTTAAGAAATACTAAAAATATTTCTGAATGATGATTAAAGCATTTTCTCTAAATAGAATTATAATGTGAAAATATTAATGATAAAAAACTATTTTGAAATAAAAAGTAAAGTTTCTGATCTTTGTACCTGATCATTCAATGCAATTTGTTGAGCCATTTTCTGTTTGTTGGACTCAGGATGGTAGTCATCAGCATCTGCAAATTCCCAACCAACCTGGGGAAGAAAACAGTCATGAGGAAAACTGAAAACATCAGTTTAATTAAACCTCTAAATTAATGTCCACAACAGTGGCCATAGATTTTGTGTCCTGGTCTTGGCGCAGCAGCATTCTCTGAAGTCTGCTGGCCAAATGCCATTTGTAACTTCAGAAGACCAGCCACAATTCTAAGAAGTATTATAACTAGCAAACCTGCAGGTACAAACATGGGTAAATCTCTTTTGGGAGGAGGTCTCTGCTCGTCTTCTTTCTCCTGAAGACAAGCAGAGTATACCGTTTGAAACATTGAGACCACTCCGGCTTTTTTTCAGAGCCAACACTCCTTCCAAAAGAGTTTCGCACATGGTTGTTCACACAAGTTTGCTAGTTATAGTACTTCTTATTTTTAAACAACGCACAGAGCTTCAAACATCACTTTCAATTAAGGTTCTGTCCAAGTGGTCCTGCATGACTAGTTTATTGCTTCTCAAAGCTATGTATAAAATCACTGCCTGCTCTGAATATTCCTATGGTTTCAAACTCGAGTCCCGTACGAATGACAGTGTTGAATGAAAACCTTAAAATAAGGTCGAGTGAAAAAGCTAATATGGATTATTGAAATGACAAGCTAATTTGTCTCACTGGTTACTCCCTGAAAAAGTTGAGGGTGAACCCTGCCTGGGTGTCCGAGAAAGGTTGACCACGGAAACATTTATTGAACTCATTGTCGTGATTGTGTGTGATTTAATTTGTTTGTGGTGGGCGCCTAAATATTTACAGCAGCAGCATCAATGGAGTTGCATTGCAGTTACTGACTGTACCTTTTCAGAAAGAATTCTGCCAACAACAGATCTGCGTATAGAAAACAAACAAAAACTTGTAACAACAAATTTTGTTGAAGGGGCACTATTTGGTTCCATGAAAAAAAAGAAAAAAAGTTTCTATGTTCTACATTCATTCAAATCTTTTCTAGTTTTTCTAGTTGAAATTGGTCTCAGTTTCTGTACAGAATAACAAAGTATGTACAGTGTACGTACACAGAATAAAAGAGCAAAGTACATGTATGTAGAGTGCACGTATAAACAAAGAAGGAAAAACAAAGAAAGAACATCCATTCAGAAAGTGCACTAAAGCTCCAGGAAATGAATAACCCCTGTGAAAAATTTAATAATTGGCTTACCACTAAACTAAGCAAAGGGTACCAGCCATTCGTGACTGGTATCCTGCACTTTTTTTGATAAGCAAACAAAATATTATGCATTTTTTTTCTGCTTAGTAGCTCCTTGAAATTCGTTTTTTAGTCTTATCAAGAAATCATACAAAATAACATATTTTTATCAGTTCGTGAAACTTTACTAAAATTGTGTTCAATCTTTACATACAATAATGTTCTAACAATTAAGTTTTGTGTTTCTTTTTAACAAATCAAGATGTTAATGATCAAAGCCTTCATGTGATGTGAACAATTATAACGACACTGCATAGTGGTGCAAGTGCAATGCACTGTGAACAAAGCTGTTGTTTTGGGCTAAACAGCAGGTATAAGTGCCAGATCCCCCCCCCCCCCAATTTGGCATTTATAACCTTATCTTGATTGGTTAAAAGTTTTATGTAATGTACTTTCCACTTCCACAGACACCCATCAATATGACGATCTTAACCGGCATCTTCAAAATTGAACTCCACCCATACACAAGCACAAATTTTAGTTTAGGCACTAGCAATTGTTCTTAATACTAGTTTAGCATGTTTAGGCACTAGCAAGTTCTTAAAACGATGGTATTCATTTTTAATGCATCGAATCAATGATCTCACACACAGACAGGCAGGTGTATTTTAGTGTTTACTGATAAAACGTATGCGCTTTCTGAAGATTTTCGCAGACGTGTATGAGTGATGGGTACCAGCATGGATTGGCTTTAACATTGTATGTAGTGCAATTATCGGTAACCCGTGTTCCTTTACCGCCTACATTCTAGGGAGTACAATGTACGTCTCACCGGGCTGATTTTCAGCAGACCAGCTAACCTTATTTTGCATGGCTGTCTACCTGTTTGGAAAATGCCTGTTTTCGTGAGCTTTCCCGGCTTCCTTAGACCATATTCTGGTCACGGATGATTTGGTGTTCGTCGGCTAAAATGTGACAGGTGTCGAAATGTCGCGGGTATTTCAGTGCACGGTGAAAGTGCTTGACGATCAAGTGGAATCCTCGCTTGTTATAGATTTCAAGGTAGGGTAACTCTCGTCACCAGTCTGGCTTGCCAAATCAGCAAAGCATTGTGTAGTACAGTCAGACAGTAGACGATACTGTGTGTGCGGAAAGCACAATGCACAACCTTTGCAAACCCTGTTTGTAAAATGTTATGACTAGAACATGCTATTGCTAAACTGTACTAGTACTTAGTGTAGCCTCATAGAATAGTGCCAATAATATGCTGGACTTTCTCCGCTTGCCCGCCTACATCCCTAGTACTTAGTAGACTCTGGAGTGGAAACAATTTTTGTATAGAAACCCACGTTTTTATGCCTAGATTTTTATCCCAGTTGTCACTTTACCGTAGCTTAGTTAATTGTGGACAGCACATTAAGACGAAAATGTGCAGGCTCGTTCTGGTGTAACAAAGAATATCAGAGGCGATAATGACATGATTTAACTTCCATGATGCTTCAGCAGTTTTCTTGCGATATGGTTTACAATTGGAAGTGATTACGTCACTCAGGTTTCCGAACAGCGTATGCGCCGCATGTGCTGAATGGTGTCGCACAAGCTGTACAAACGACATACAATAACCAAGATGATACAACCAACAATTTTGTTTTTAGAAAATAAGTAAAATTTTGTTACTGTAAATACAATACATATGTATGTGTAACATGCCGATTAAATTGCTGCAATGTTCAATATTCTCCTTTCTTTTGTCACTACACACCAAAATATTTGAACTTAGTTGATTGTAGACTTGTGGACAAGTCATAAAATATTTTAAAAATATTTTCTTATATGATCTTCACAAGATATAAACGCCAAGTTGACAACAGCCAATCTCGCTCATACAAACATTGGTTTAACGTCTATGATCATGAATTGCACAACCCAATAAATTGTGATTCAGTAAACTAGATCTTCTTCTTCTTATCGTTTTCCACACACACTACATGTAGATATTGTCTTTCAGCCAGAACTGGACACAGTTCCTAGCAATATCGTTGTACTCTGCAAGGTCCTCAGTTTTGCATTCTTGCTCCAGTAGGGGGCATCTCAGGAGGTGCTCCATAGTTTGTGGCTCCGTATTTGCAGGTCACGTCTTCAGAGTCTAGGTATCCCCACTTCTTGAGAGACACTTTGCACCGGCCAGTTGATGTTCTAAGTCTGTTGAGGCACTTCCATTCAGCCCAACTTGAGTCAGCACCAGGAGGGAGTTCTTCTGAGGCACTTATGGGCATGGATGTTCTAGGTGGAAGTTTACCACGTCTTTCATCCCACATGGCAGTTCGGAGAACCCCGGCTTCTGCACTTGGTTTGACTTTGTTCGAGAGGAAGCTTTTCCTGGACTTGAGTCGATCTAGTCATGTTGGGAAATCAGCAGTTACATGTAGCATGGCCAGATTAGAACCTGCAACCTTGTGGTTGTAAATCCTGCTAAACACTTAACCACGGTGACATAAGGCTGTATCGTGAGAGCAGTAGTCTCACGCGGAGTTGGTCTTGCGAGAGTATAGCTGCGGGAGAGCCGTTAGCTATCACTGCAACAAACATTTAAGGACTTGTCCACAAGTCTTAGTTGATTGGAATGCCCGACCCAGTGATAAACAAACTTTTTGTTATTTGGGCCAGCAGCCCTCAGTCCTTCTAAATTCTTCATTTTGGCAAAGAGGATAGAAAGGTTTGGGGTAGTTAACTTTTATTTAATAAATAATGATTTTAATAGTGGGCATGGTGGGGGTAGTTTACTGTTCTTGTCTATTTTCAACTACAAAAGATACTCATTCTTCTCACATCAATGTTTGCAACTTTTTACACAAACTAACTAAATACATACGTTATACATGTACATGTACCGGTACATACACAGCACAATTTCTTTGTTTACAATATACAAAAACATTGCCCAAATAACAACATTAATTTTCAGTATTGAGAAAGAAAACAAACCCTTAAAAATAGACCTTGAAAATTAAATTCCATGCTTGTTTATTTGCAAATACAGTACCCCACAAAATAAAAAAATAAATATACCCCACTTAATTATTGTGTTGTAGTGAAACCAGGCATGAGGCTCTATTTACAATGTAGCATTGTCACTAAGTGCTCCAAGCCATTTTCAAGTCTCGGTCTAGCGGGCATGACCAGTACACATCCACTTATTAGACCAGCCTACACTTCACGCATTGATGAACGTTTACACAAATTGCTGTTTACATAGAATGAGTGCACAGTGTTTTTAAATTATTGGCTCAATGTCAGAATGTGGTATACATGTACATACGTACATGTGCACATGTTGTATCATACTTTTTGTTAAAATTATAAGGAACTGTAATATTGTTTTATTTTATTTCATACAACATCCAACAGCGCAAGTGCCAATTAATGGATAGATAAAAGTTTTTTAAAATTTAAACATTAAAAAATTTGCAAATGTACACACTTAAAGGAACATTACAGAATTGGTAAGAAAAAAACTTGTAACTTTTTGATCACAGATTTACATGAAACTTACACGATCTAATGATGATGATAGTAGAAAACATCCCTTAAAATATTTCTGTCTGAAATGCCATATTTGATGAGAAATTAATAAATAAATTTTCCGATTGGAGTTTATCGCTCAGTGAGCGTTTCATTCACTTTTTGAATCTATATGATTTCATGCAAATGTGTAATCGGTTTTTCACTATTTTCTCGTGACCCAGATGGCCGATCGATCTCAAACTTCTACAGGTTTGTCAGTTTATGTATGTGGTGGATTAGGCCTACATAAAGTGCTTACACTGCCAGCAACTGTTTTGTTAGCAAAAACCAATTCTGTAATGTTCCTTTAAATAAAAAAATTAATAAAACACACACAATGGAACAAGGCAAGAAGACAAATAAAAGCAAGACAAAATAGATCTACTATATAGACCCTGACTAGGATGACTAGATAGGTGAGGGGATGGGCTAAAAAACTTGATTAATTTAAACTTTGAAGGCTAAGATTGACTGATGAAATAAGTCCATAGCAGGTCTGGCTGGCGTGATGGAATTAAACAGTGAAGTGAGACGATGTATGAAGCCCTTTGTTGTGGCATTGACCCTATTTTTAGGGACAATAAACAGACCTGAGGGACGGAGGTTAGGACGGGAGACCTTAAGGGGAAATAGAGAACAAAGTAAATTACAGGAAATTTAGAATTAACACATTTAAAAAGGAAAACCAAATCCATAGTATTTCTACGATTTTTGAGTGCAGACTAGTAAGCTTAGAGACTAGGGAAGTGGCTTGTGGGACATCTACATTGTTGTCAAGGAAACGGATGAATTTGTTTTGGATACGCTGACCAGGCCTGGAATTTCATCTTGGAGAGGGCAAGGCCATTTTCATTTTGCAAAGGGCACTTCCATTGGAAAATCTTAAAGTCTATGGGAAACTTTTGAAGGGGCACTAAGGCCAAGACCAGGGGCAACGGAGGCCATGGCCTCCGTGGCCTCTGTGTAATTCCAGGCCTGCGCTCGATACAAGTCTATTGGGTAACAGATAATGAATTGAAAGAAACAGATGCAAATTCAAGACCAGGTCTTACAAGAGAACAGCGAAGGATTAGCTTTTTTTTGCATGAGATTTGCCTTGGCAGCAATGTAGTCTACATATACATGAGAAACAGTCAATGAAAATGCCTAAATCTTTGTGTTTGGTTACCCTTTCTAGTTGAGAGGAAGACATTTCATAGTTATGTAAGATTGGTTGCTTCTTCAGTGACAAAGTAATCACTTTATATTTGGATGGGTTAAGACTAAGAGATAGTTTCCAAGTAGATGGATAGAGCCTGTCCAAATCATCCTGTAGCAGCTGGGCATCACCAGGTGTGCGAACAATGCAGAACAGCTTGAGGTTGTCAGCGAATAAAAAACTATCACACCTGATAAAGCTTTTAGGGATGTCATTAACAAACAGGTTAAAAAACAAAGGACCGAGGACTGACCCTTGGGGAACACCAGAAGTAACAGGTTTCCAGTTGGAATAGTTACCGTGTAAGACAACCCTCTGCCGTCTACCGGACAGATAACTGTGAATCCACGAAAACAAGTTTCCTTGGAAGCCAAACTCACTGATTTTATGGGTTAGTAGTTACAAATAATAAATGGTTGAACATTAACAATTACTTGGGATTTTGTACAGATTTTCTCATAGGCCATAATGTTATAATTTAAAAAAAATGTTTCTGTAAACACGAACAGACATGCATACAGTGTAAATGAATGTAAATTTATACATTATAGTGTACATTATAGTGTACATGATGTCATATATTAACAAGGCTTAGCACCCTATCGGTGTATGGGGAAACACAAGTAATGTTTGTATTTATTTTGTGTGAATATTATGTACATATATTGTAATTATAAGCTTGCCAAAATGCATAACTTTCAATATCCGGTGATGCCAAATCCATGTTGCTGGAAATCGGAACGATACATGTATCAATGTCTTTCACTCAGTAAAGCTCAAATTGAATTTGCTAGTGAGTTAGTTTTTTGGGGGATGCCATGCAAGAATCTAACATGAAATGATTACATGTTGCAGTCACAATCATTTTACCACACGTAACAGTTTGGATAGCACATGTGTTGAGATGTAAGCAGGAATGATTGGTCTACTCTGGCATATAACCTTTAGAAGAATGAGAGGAATCCTATTACTTGCCACTAGGGATGCACTGGACAACTGTCTCTCAATGCAGACGCATCAAGTATGATGTCACAATCAAATACCATACTCTGTACATGTGCATAATTCCTAAGTTGACTACTCGTAAATAAATTACCAACCTTGTAAATAATTTACATGTACACTGTATTTTACTGCTTGACCAAATAATGAACTTGACTGGTAGAGTGTAAAGATAGGTCTTTAATCGACGAGCTATGCTTTTTGAGACATGTGCAAGTTATTGAAATAACATATATATATTCATAAATACCAGGGACAGTCATGACAGTTTAGCCATTCTGATTGGTCGAGAGGATATCACATGGCCATGTTTAAACGTGCAATATAAACACTGTGGGAAGTGTGGCGTGGCGTGCAAGCTTACGCAGGCGCTAATTTACGCGTAACGCAATCAATACATACCGGTACTCAGTAAAAAATTTAATGGGCCAGTGCCCCTTTCGGAAAATATTTACATTTGACACCCTAAAAAGTACATATTTTAAGGGTTCTATTTGCATACGGGCCAGACAAATTTGATTTCTCATGCAGAAAGACGAAGTCTGACAGTCTTAAAAACGCATGTTAATTTGTGTAAGGAAGTCGTTTCTCAGTTTGAATCTGGTCTTGTAAAATTATTTCTGGTCCAGTAAACATTTTGAGACACAAGTCCTGTGGTCTTGTGGATTTCCCCCCAAATTCGGGCCCTGTAACTATGGAAAATGAGTTTATGAGGATGGAAATGAGTTTAACATACTCTTCTCAAAACCAACAGTTACATGTACCTTTAATGTTTCCATTCAGTAGTTCATAATTGCATGCACATCCGGGGGGGGGGGGGAAGGAAACAAATTATATTCATTGTAAACATTGCAAAATAACTTAGTTTCTTTTCTTTTACTTAAAGGAACATTACAGAATTGGTAATTGTAAAATATACTTTTGATCACAGATTTACATAAAACTTACACGGTCTAATGATGATGATAGTAGAAAACATCCCTTGAAATATTTCTGTCTGAAATGCCATATTTGATGAGAAATGAATAAACTAATTTTCCGATTGGAGTTTATCGCTCAGTGAGCGTTTTATTCATTTGTTGAACCTATATGATTTCATGCAAATGTGTAATCGTTTTTTTTAACTATTTTCTCGTGACCCAGATGGCCGATCGATCTCAAACTTTTACATGTTTGTCAGTTTATGTATATGGTGGATTACATAAGTGCTTACACTGCCAGCAACTGTTAGTTAGCAAAAACCAATTCTGTAATGTTCCTTTAACTGGTTGGACAGAAAATTATTGAATCAAGCAGAGTGACACGCCAAATAATGAAATTTAAAATTGATTGAAAAAGGTATACGTACATGACATACATGTAAAACATTTTAAATTTCCACCATGTTTATTTACATTACAACCTGACAAATCACAGACTTGACATTGTACATGTAGCATGGGGCTTTTTAGTCTGGCTTCATTATCTTTTTAACCTAGAATCCTGGACGTTCATTGATTAATATGTTCAAATGCTGTTTATCACTGAGTTTTTATCTGAAAAAAGAAGAAACTTGTGTATAATATATGATATTTCATATTTTACAGTGGAAAATATATTGTTTGCATTATTTGGTAAGGCCATGGTCATGATGGTTCAGGCAGTGTATGTATTGTAAGTGGGATCAAAGTGGTCTCAAAATATTTGAATACGCTAGTCCTGTGTAGATGAAAAATGAAGCCAGAAAGTTCTGACTCCTTGCTGATGCTGACACTTTAAAAAAGTTGTCTGATAATTTAGACCAAATTAACTTATTTCTAATAATAAAAACTACAGTGTATCCTGGAGAGAGATTAGTGCCATTAATTCATTTATTTGATTAAACACAGTCATGTCTGGGAATGTGATGGTTGTAATTGTACTTTGTACAGTTTTACTATCCATTGTATTTTGTACAATGTGTAGGTCAGCATGCACATGTACCGGCTTGGATTTTGCTTTGTCCTCACTGTCCTGTGTCTTTTCCAACATAACACAGTAAAAAGCAAATAGTTCAGATGAATTTGACACAACAAAAAAAATGAAGCAGAGTGTAGTCTATGCATGTTGTACATATACCTTCACACGTTAATGTACATGGGATCAAAGTGGTCCCAAAATACAGGAGACTTGCGCAGTCTAGCCTAATTGATAAATTAAAGAACAATTTACGACGGTACGTATGTAAGTGGGAAAGAAACTAAAAAGTAAAGACATTGATTATCTTATTTTATTGGAAACGAAGCAGTACATAATGTACACTACATGTATTTGCATCAGCCTAATGTAAGTCATCAGTCAGTACAATTGACAAGTTGTTCATTTCCGGCTTAGTCTTACGTTGTATGTTCATAATACCGTAGACAGGGTAGTTGGTGTGATATTTTACTATGTTCATTATGCACGTAATCTGTATTGTGGGTTGTAAAATGTTCATATAAGTTGATATATCCAGACTATTGTTCAATATATTCTAACCATTTTGAGATATTCGAGGGATGGTAAAGCATTGATTGGAAAGGCAGTGAACTCTTGAGCTTTTGTTTGCTTGAGCCATGTCTTGTGTAAATTAAAAAAATTAAATTAAACAATTGCTACAGAATTATTTAGAATATATAAGTGGCAAAATATTTTTTTTAGGAATTTTGAAGTACATGTAGGTACTTTCTGAAACTCATATAGAGTTTAAAAGGCATGTATTTTTTCAGATGATTGGCTGGTTTCCTCATTTTTTGTTTCTCAGACTGTGCCACTGAAAGCTTTAAAAAACACCGTTCAAAGTCTTGCCAAGTTACTGTGCCTGACACTTTCCTCTTTTTCTTGACAAACTGCAGTTGCACGCCTGAACTTGGGCATGTTAGGAATGCAAATTTACATTCAACAAATGTAAAAGCTGACCTTTTACTAAGTTACCTTTTACCAATGGTCTTTGCTGAAATCCATCTTATTTTGAATAGCTTTAGGAATCAAAATGGGGCATTATTCCACTGAACAAACAAAATGGTGTCTTTGAGTAAATTTATTGATATTGACAAGATTGAGGCAAATGTTGTTAAAAGAGCAAACAAATAAATAAAATTGAAACAATCACTTAGCATCAAGCAATTGAATAGCAAAGAAGTGTTACCAGCCAATTGTCATGCACAGATACTGTGCATTGGTTGTGACTGGTTCGTTTTGCTAAGAAAAATAAATGCGCTTAAAACATTTCTGCTTTTTGGTGTAAGAAGGCAAGACAGAATGGTTAGCAATATTGAACAATTTTCAAAATGTTTGTTTTCCTTGAAGGAACATTACAGAATTGGTTTTTGCTAACAAAACAGTTGCTGGCAGTGTGAGCACTTTATGTAATCCACCATATATACATAAACTGACAAACCTGTAGAAGTTTGAAATCGATAGGCCATCTGGGTCACGAGAAAATAGTGAAAAACCGATTACACATTTGCATGAAATCATATAGATTTAAAAAATGAATAAAAGGCTCACTGAGCGATAAACTCCAATCGGAAAGTTAGTTTATTCATCTCTCATCAAATATGGCATTTCAGATAGAAATATTTCAAGGAATGTTTTCTACTATCATCATCATTATACCGTGTAAGTTTTATGTAAATCTGTGATCAAAAAGTATATTTTACAAGTTTTTTTCTTACCAATTCTGTAATGTTCCTTTAACAGAAAGATGCAAAAGGGCAGTTCTTGCTCGATGAGGCATGCAGCAGACAGAACCTGGCTGAGAAGGATTACTTTGGCCTACGCTACATCGATGGTGAAAAACAAAGAGTGAGTTAAACACCATACTGTAACTTTTAATAAAAGTAATGAAAGTTTATTAAAATTACATCGCTCTGATGAGCAGTGGTGGTGAATAAAGAACCTGTGGTGTGACTGGTGTCACAACTTAGTGGCATTGGTAGGATGGCAATTTGTTCAGAATGCTCTGATTGCCTTTAGGAGAAAAAGCTGGACTCAGATGATGCATGCTACTTGCGTAAGTGAAGTGTGTCCAAGCACCTTGGGGTCTGTGATTTAGCAGTTAGCTTGGCCATACTGGGTTAAATGGAGAACTGGGTGGTGTTGGGCAGCTTGGAGGAGTGGGGAGCAACTGCTGTGACAGACCTACATGTTGTGCTGTGACACACAATTGTCAAAACAGCTTTTGAAGACACTGCCGGTGGAGATGATCTTTTAGCCAACATCCCAGTCAATTATTTAGTGATTTTAGGGTCCAGATGGGATTCGTGGGGATGGCTCTAGTATTCAACAACTATTCATGTACTTTTATACATGACATGAACTTGTTAACAGGCATGTTTTTTTGTTTGTTGTTTTACCCTTTAGCATTGGCTGGATTTGAAGAAAAGCATAGTGAAGCAGTTGAGAGGTTTGTGCATAAATATTGTTAATTATGCACCATCTACTAGAAACTTAAACTAGTGTAACACGTAAAATAGGTGTCACTACTAGATAAGTATAGCTGGCCGAAGATATATATAAACAACACACATAGATGAATCCTTATCTTTGGGCTTTCAGAAGAATCGGTTTATTTCAACTCTGGCTATGACAAAGATATTAGATGTGGGTGTATAAAGAAGAAAGAGTAGAATGCTTATGATAATGGCAAACAAGACATTTATATAATGGTTATTTGGTCACTGCATAGAGCAGGGACTGGTCACTGACATGGTCAGTGCATGGAGGAAGGGTCAGTGTGACATTGTCAGTGGGGTGGTCCATAGGTCATAAAAAAGACACATAAATCCTTCAAGTTCTAGACAGCCAGTCTAGACACTGGTCATCTGGGTGGGCATTTAAATGATTACCTCTGTCTGCTTGTGAGACTGGGGGTAACAACATTTCAAGCTTACACTAGCATTACCTTCAAGGGGTTTAAATTTCAAGAAATTCTTCACTTGAACACATGTCGGGTAACTCGATACTTTCACTAGACTAGAACAATGTTTACAAGACCTTGGCGTGTTGCGGGACGAGCGGATAGGAACACCGGACGCAAGCTCTGGCGTTTCTGATTGGCAGAGTGCGGGTTCGAGTCCCGGATGTGACACTTGTGTCCTTAAGCAAGACACTTTATTATTGCTACATCCACATTGCAGACACCTTGTCTAGGGTTTGTTACCTGGTGGTTGTTTTTAAATGCTAATAAATATTGATCTTACAGAAAGTTGATCATCTAAAATGGTGTCACACTGTCGTGATACTTCAAAACGTAGCTCCGCATACCTTGTAGGAAGAAATACTGAGCGCTTTGAGATGCCCATTGGCTGTGATAAAGCGCTATATAAGAACTTTGTATTACTATGCATTTTGGGAATGATATGTATTTTTTTCCAGACTTTTGAATACAGTTGATGATTTTGATTCAGGTACAGGTCCACCTTACACCGTTGTCTTCAGAATCAAGTTCTACCCAGCAAACCCTGACGACCTGAAAGAAGAGATTACCAGGTACCAGCTATTCCTGCAGCTTAAGAAAGATCTTTTCCATGGAAGGCTTGTGTGTGCCAAGGAAGATGCAGCAGTGCTTGGGTCCTACATTGTGCAGTGTAAGTTTGATTATCAAGTAATAATAGTCACTGATTAACCCTTTCCTTATCAATAGGTGACTTAAGTCGACTACAATCCCCCACCCAATAAAAAAAGAAAACAGAGAGAAAAAACACCAATTGAGCCGGAGCACAAAGGCTTTTTATTATAACACTGTAGTTTTGTTCATTTTCACCGTCCAGTTTAAAGAGAAGGGTCTGATTTTTCCAATGTGGTCAGGCTTGAAATTTACACTGGTTGACTAGACCCAAGGCCTGGAGGCCAGTGATTTTAGCATTGGGCAGTTGGGCCAGTAAACTCAAGTCCAGTGAATATTAATTTAAAAAAAAAAAAAAACAAACAATATTTTTATCGTTATCTTTTAATTCTGTTGAGTATTGAAGCACACTTTAGGCTTGAGACAAATAAGATTAATCTTCTCTTGATCATAACTTCTTTTTAAAGGAACATTACAGAATTGGTAAGAAAAAAAACTTGTAAAATATACTTTTTGATCACAGATTTATATAAAACTTACATGGTCTAATGATGATGATAGTAGAAAACATTCCTTGAAATATTTCTGTCTGAAATGCCATATTTGAAGAGAAATGGATAGACTAATTTTCCGATTGGAGTTTATCGCTCAGTGAGCGCTTTATTCATTTGTTGAATCTATATGATTTCATGCAAATGTGTAATCGGTTTTTCACTATTTTCTCGTGACCCAGATGGCCGATCGATCTCAAACTTCTACAGGTTTGTCAGTTTATGTATATGGTGGATTACATAAAGTGCTTACACTGCCAGCAACTGTTTTGTTAGCAAAAACCAATTCTGTAATGTTCCTTTAAATATCAAACAGTTTATTTGTTAAACTACCTGTACATGTACACATGTATATCAGGTAGTTTTTTTATTTATTTTTGTTCTGGTTTTACATAAGCAGTTCTGGTCTTGTGGGTTTTACCCCCAAATTCGAGCCATGATGGTAACAAACACTGTTTGATATTTTGCAATTATCCCAAGATGGAGTGGAAAGATCCGAAATGCCAAAACACCTGCAGAGTGCCATATGCTTGTGTACAAAGAAGTGTTTTGAGTTTACATATCACACAGAGTATAGAAAGACCTGGCATCCACATTGCAGACACTTTGTATAGGGTTTGCTAACTGGTGGTTGTTTGGTTCTGATTAATATTGTCCTTACAGAAAGTTGATCATCAAGAAAATCAATTTTTAATCCTGACTGTCGTCATAAGAAAAATTAGAGCATGGACAATAATTATAATATTGTAAGAAAACAAATCTCTCTAATATGAAAACCCTTTTCAGTTTGCTTGTGTAGTACGTTTCCTGAAAACTTGGAAGAGTGGAATGAATACGATACATGTGTCTTTAAATAAAATAAAAATCTAAGTAGCATCAGGGCCCAATTTCATGGCTCTGCTTACCGCCGAATTCTGCGCTTGCGGTGACCATTCTCCGCTTACTGTTCAAGCGCCGAATTTCTGCGCTAGCTGTGTAAGCGTAGAATGCCTAGTAACGTGGAGTACGCACGCGCACAAGCCGAAATTCCCCGCTAACCTGTGAAATACGCTTGACGTAAGCGCGGAATTCCCTGCTTCCGCAAGCGCCGATTCATTGCTTACGGTAAGCAGAGCCATGAAATTGGGCCCTGATTACTTGCTTGTTGAAAGCCTCTTTCATTCAAAACTATCTGAATTATCAAATAAGTGGAGGGTTAGAAAAAAAGTATAAAAGCAACCGATTTTCTTCAATGTTAACCTCTTGTGCAGCCAACCTGGGTGACTACGATCCAGAAGAGCATCCACCTGGCTATGTGTCCGGTTACCAGATTATTCCCAAGCAAACAGAACGGCTGGAAAAGAAACTAGAAGAACTGCATGAGAAACACACCAGGTAAGTCATGTGAAACCTCATAAAGCTGTTAATTACAATTAAACTCACTAAGCAGAAGTGTGGTCACCGGCCACAATCACGTGCATTTTCAAATTTTTAATTTGTTCTTGATTGTTCTTTTTGCAAATCGGTTGAAGTTAACAACTTGATTTGATTGGACCCAGGTAGCTTGGTATTAAGCATTGTACGTGTTCAGGGTTCCCCCTAAACAGTGGTCTGCTGGCCAAATGCCAGTTAAAACACCAGAGGACCAGTCAAAATTCTCTCCGAGTGGTCTGGCTGGCTAGTTCATTTTGGAAGAACATCCCTATTTTTATATGAAATGTGGACTGGTAGACAAATGACAAGTTAACTGGTCCTGCTGCTAGTCATTAACACATTTAAGGTCAAACCCTGATGTTGTATGAACAGTGTAACCAATGACATCACACGTTTGCAAAACGCTCACAGAGACTGGACTTCCTGCAGGCACAGCATAAAAACTTACATTATTAAAAAATTGTGCTGTTTAATTTTTATGTACACTTAGAATGAAGAAAGGAGACACAATCTTAAAAACATGTTCAGCGTGTATTTTTACAATTCTTGAATATATTTGGTAACTACAATATCTTGCCTGCCAGGAATCACATGGAATGCAGCAAGTCCCTTTTTTTGGTAAACACGATGCCACCTATCAGCTTTCGAATTAAACCTTTCAATTGTGAGCTGGTAGTTCAATGACATTGAAAAAAAAACAGCTCAAAACTGAAGAAAAACAACCAGTGTCCATTTTCTTTTGTATTTTGTTTTTCACTTTGAAGCATTGAGATCGTTAAATTTATGGTGTTAATTATGTGTTATTTAACCAATGTTTTGGTAACAATTACAGGGCTCGAATTTGGGGAAAAAATCCACAAGACTTCAGGGCTTGTAGCTGAAAGCGTTTACCGGACCAGAACATTTGTTACAGTTTCACATTTGAGCTGTTTTTGGAACAAGCACTAAGAAAAGATTAATCTAATTTTCCTATGGGTAATACAGGGTTCTGCCTACAGTGGTTGGTGCCGGAAAACCCGCCCGGCACTCAGGATTTCCCAACCACCACTGGCAGAGGTTTCTCTGTTTAAGACCACCACACATTCTCCAAGTTTTTAGATTACACTTGCAATTTCCTTTCCTGTCAAATTGGGTATTTACCAGTAAAAATGGTATCCGAAGCCATTAATTTTGAGTACTTCTTTGATTTGAGTCTATTTATATGATCTACCGTGTAACTGATTTACCTCGCAAGGGTTTCTCGGGAAACATTTTTCCACCACTAAAGAAATCCTGGGCAGAACCCTGGTAATACTTCAATACTCAACCGAATTTAAAGACATTTGTATTTATCAGTTTAAATCAAAAATGCAGTGAGGTGTTATTATTCAAAAACACTAGACCGCCGGACTTGTATGGTCATAAGTTTACTGGCCCGACGCTAAAATCACTGGCCTCGGGCCTGAGGTCCAACGTTAATTTCGAGCCCTGCATTATTATTATTGACAAAGTTTAACTCTTTTAAAACCACATGAGTGCATTTAAACGGTACAACAAAGTCTACTATTTGCAGAGTTGTTAGTTTCATTTGAAGCACCCTTTACAGGGCTAGAATTTGGGGGAAAAACCCACAAGACCGCAGGACTTGTACATGTAGCTCAAAATATTTACTGGACGGGAATTTTGAGTATAATTTTGAGTGAGAAGAAGAAATGCCTACACAGGATAGTAATTGAACTGTTTGAATTTGAAAAAAGCACTAGGAGAAGATTTATCTCATTGAATGAGTAAGTAGTCTTTGATAATCAACAGAATTGTATTTATCAGACTGAAAGTCAACATTTGAACACAAACACAAGACCGCCGGACTTGTCCGGACATGAGTTTACTGGCCCGATGCTAAAATCACTGGCCTCGGGCCAGCGGTCCAGTGTAAAATTCGAGCCCTGCTTTAAAAACCGAACATCTCAAATGTTCGTCTAACAAGTCATGACATGCCCGTGTCTTGGTGACTAATTTTACTCTATGTTCATTCTTGTACTGTAGTGGTTTGACTCCAAGCGATTCAGAGGTAGCCTTTATCAAGAAAGCTTTTACTCTGGAGACATATGGTGTTGACCCACATCCTGTGCGGGTAGGTTTACATCTAACCCTAATTGCATGATAAATTGTTACCACACAAAAAATGAGTATTTACTGTTTACCTTATGGTTATAGTATTGAAATACTTTTAAAAATATTGGACGCATGTGAGTACATTATAGCAGAATAGAATCACAAGGTGAAATCTGGACTGTTCCATTTGTTTCACTAGGTGAAGCCATGTGTAATGGTACAGTTCATATTTCAATGAGTAATTATATTCTGCTATGTTGTATGAATAAAATGCATCCTATATTTGTTTTATATATCTCACACATTGATCCTTGTCATTTGATATTGTCTAAATAATTTGTAATTTACTTAAAGGAACATTACAGAACTTGTAAAATATACTTTTGATCACAGATTTACACAAAACTTACACGGTGTAATGATGATGATAGTAGAAAACATCCCTTGAAATATTTCTGTCTGAAATGCCATATTTGATGAGAAATGAATAAACTAATTTTCCGATTGGAGTTTATCGCTCACTGAGCGTTTTATTCATTTGTTGAATCTATATGATTTCATGCAAATGTGTAATCAGTTTTTCACTATTTTCTCGTGACCCAGATGGCCGATCGATCTCAAACTTCTACAGGTTTGTCAGTTTATGTATATGGTGGATTACATTAAGTGCTTACACTGCCAGCAACTGTTTTGTTAGCAAAAACCAATTCTGTAATGTTCCTTTAAACAATGGGAAATCAAACTGATGATAGAGACATAGCTTGAGCTGTTTATGACAGTTGGCTAAAGCGCACTGGGTGTTCATAGCCATACTCAATCAATACATACGTTTTGTTACTCAATGTAAAATCTGTCAGTGCACGCGAAGGTTAGCTGTGAAGCGTCCCAAGCGGCCTATATTTAAATAAAGGACTCATATAGGACTTCTATATTAAATATAGGAGTGTCTAAACAGTACACATGGCAATATAATGTATAATACGTGATGCGTGTTCCACTTATTGTAACTAATCAAATGACAAGGATCTGTAAGTGCGGTATATAACACCAAATTATGCTTATAGGAACACAGCTTATCACTTTCACTGTTAAAAAGAAAAAGATAGTGCAAAATGCTTACTGACCAAAATGGCCTGTGGTATAAATGCAACAAGTGGTTCTGACCTCAAGTTTTAACTCTAGTAGAGTCTTTCTGGTTGGTGCTGATCGTTGAGGACTCTACCACGTTTGAGTTTTCAATGTTATCTGAATATATTTCATTTCTGAAGGATATTTATGGCACTGCTTTGCACATCGGGATGACCCATGTTGGCCTGTTGGTATTCAGAGCCAATGCTGTGGTAGAGACATTCAAATGGCAGGAGGTCAGGAAGTTTAGCTACGAGGGACGAACATTTTTCATCCATGCTATCATAGAGGAGGTAAGAGTATTCCATAGACCAATTCATTCTCAGTAATTTGAGTTTGTCCTGTACCAGTTTTCTCCACCCTTACCTGGATACATGACACTCAGTTGCACAGGTTTTGTCTTGCCTCATGCTGGCACTTTGTATAGTTGGCATCATGGCCAAGCAGTCTGGTGTACTGTTCTACTGGCTGAGTCACCAGAGTGTGGGTTCGAATCCTGGTCATGACACTTTTGTCCTTGATCGAGACAAGATTATAGCAAGACATAACTATAATTGCTTCTCTTCACCCAAAAATAAATGGGTATCATTGCTGTCAGAGATGGTTCTTGTGATTGTTTTAGGCTACAGAATTGGCAGCCCGAGCTGTATACTACCCAAAGAGCTGAGATTGTTTCAGAGTCTCAAAAATGAAAGATATCGGTGCTACATATATATAAATATCCATTATTAACTGGACAAATGTATGAATAAGTGTCTATCCAATAATGGATGTACATGATTGTTGCTTGGGTACAACCAAAGAATAACTAGTTTTTATAGCATTCATTAAAAAAAATATATATATATATTGGAAAAATTGTTCATGAACAGCTTTGAAGTTAACAGGACTTTAAACCAACAATTGATTAAAGCAATTTGCATTTTTCCCCAAATAAACTAATCTCAGTCATGTCAGGACACACTATCTCCATTTGCTGGATAGCTACCCCCAAAAATGTATACTTGTATTACCTGACAAAATGGATAAACAAAATTACCTTTCAATTCAATTCAATGAAACATTTATTTCCATACTCACAATAATTGACAGAATCATTTGGACAACAAAATATAGTAGTATAATACAATCAAAGAGTATATAACATGACCAACGATAATGATGATGGAAAGTAAAACAATAGAAGCTGTGAGTAAGGAGGCTGTTCAAATAAGCCGAGGCTTGTGGGGAACAGCCCTAGAAAAAAAATTACAAAACAATACATAATTAACAAAAAACACATGAAACATAAGAGAATGCAAAATGAACTGTACGGAGCTTATTAAACAGATAATGCCAGGACCTTAAAGCTGAAATAATAATAATAAATAAAATAAATAAAAAGGATTGTTTTTATTTAATTTTTATTATTGTGCTTAGTATGATGCAAAAAAAAAAATCTGCCTAATGAAATGCACGCAAAATGTTGTATGATTAGAACTATTTTGTAATCCTCCCACTCTTGGTAACATTTTCCAACCAAACAATTCAACTACACAGATTATATGTTGACACAACTGTGCACAGTGACAGTGAACATTGTGTGTACTGTGTAGATGCTTTCACCACATTATATCATGATTGCAAGCTGACACACCATCTACCAATCTACTTGGATGATATTACACATACTTGGTCAGATAGTACAATGTTTAATGAAGTGGCCAAAAGAGTGCATTTTTAATCTTTTTCTGAGTTGTAAGCCGTGTAAAACTTAATGACTTTGTCAAAAGAGCTGCATCAGTAATTATCATTTTTTGATTACAGAGAAATGTGAACCATGGATTTAGGTTACTAACATCTGCTGCTACAAAGCATCTGTGGAAAAGTGCATTAGATCATCAAGCATTCTATAAGTAAGTATAAAAAAAACACCAGTACAGCATTGGTATTTGTTAAACAAAGTGTTTGTAAGTTGCAATCTCAAAGCTGACTGATTTTTACATTTTATGCAAATGCCAATCATCCAGACAATTATTTCCTGCTGAAATGTAAACAGTGAGAGAAAAGTAACCCCAAACTACATTGCTTATTTTGGTTTCTGTAATTGATAGACATTTATATGAACATTAACAAAAACCCTGTCAAAACAAATCATTTTTTTAAAATGTTTTTTTGTTTCTCTCACTTAAAACGTGATGTAGAAATGTGCACAGGTTGATTGGGTTGTGTGTTTATTGTAAGCTTGAAAATGGAAACAAATGTATTTTTCCAAACCAAAGATGTAATGTCCGTTAACATAATCAAACAACAATAAACATGGGTTGCAGCAGATTTCTAAGAAAATTTGATTCACAATTTAAAATAAACAAAACATGAAAACATTGATTTAAGAGTATCAGACAAAAAAAACGAAAGAGTAACTTAAACAGAAATACAATACCATAAAAATATCCTTATAAAGTAAGTCAAGGGTTTAAATTCATAAAAAAAGAAGGGAAAACAAAAAATCGGTCCAAGTGTTGCAATTATTACTCAAATGTCAAGTTTAGGAGAAATTCAGTTAGTATCTAGAATCTTAATCACATTTTAATGAAAACTGCACAAGAATTTGACAAACTTTAGTTTCCCTTTTTATGGTAGTGGCAAAGCATACTGTACTCCTAAGAAAATACACTCTTGATGTTTTAAATGAGTATTTTTTTCAGTTGTGAACAAGGTCTATTTAATAATAACAAGCCTGAGCTTCAGCAAATTTCCTAACAATCTGAAACAACTTTGACCAGAAAAGGATTTGTTAAGTGACTGCAACACTTGACAGTATTCATGAGAAACTAAAAACAACAACAATAATATTGAATATTGTGAGAAAACTAATTGAGCTGTCACTTTTGGTGTAAAAATTAAAATTATGCATCTAATTGATAGGACAGAGTATATTAGAAGCAATTTCAGGATCGGCAACTGAAAAAACCGCAAAGCAAAGAGTATTGTGTCTTTCATTGTGATTCAGCAAGAGGTTGCCAACAAACCGCTTAAAATGCCAAACGGTTAGCAATTCAATACTGGTCCTTCAATCTTCACGGTACGTCACGCCATGAAAAGAGACAGTTGCTTGTATTTGGAAGCTCTCCCCCGAGAAAGTTCACTCAATTGTGAACATCTTAAGATGTACAGACGGGGGCAAACAGAAGAAGAAAAAAAAGAGAGAAGCAATTTGAACACAACGTCTTTATCCGCTCGCCGAATATCAAGAGGTATCCATGGCAACCAGATGGCCCCGTTTCATTCACCTTTGAGGGGGGGGGATAAGCATATGGGCAATTGATACACGTAGAGGCGCAGTACAACACAATGACGGTAATCCTGTGGGATTTGCCTGTGCCGTGTTGCTGTCATGTGCAGGTGTGCTTAGTTCACGTCAGTGGAATATAATCACCGATGAGATAATGTGTGTCTCTAATTTGAATTCCACTGAGCTCCTTCAAGCTGAGTTCTCATCCCAAGTCATTTACTTGTTTTAATTGTAGAATGATTCCAATACATTGCATTTTTTCTAAGTGTTGTCCGCTTTTTGTTCCTTTTTTTCCCCCTTTTTTTAAAGATGTATTTTCATTTCAGTTAGTGCAGTACAATTTTCAAAAAAACAGAACACTTTGTCTTCAACTGTAACCTTTCAAATTCGAAGAAACTTTAACCAGCTCATTAACCCAATGTGTATAAATGTCACTGGGGTAGATATGCATAGTGTTTTACAAGGCTGAATTTTCAACACTTGTTATCAACATCTATGTTTTCACTTTTTTCAACTTGCAGTTGGGACTTAAATATCAGAGAACTCCTCCTAACCAAAGCTTACATGTACAGTGGTTTTGTTATTTTTTGTTTAGTTATTTTAATTTTATTTGTTGATTAATTCGTTGCTCATATACATGTGTAGTAGCAGCATTGCAATGTTTTAATCAATGGCTGTCAGTGTGGATGTTAATTGAAGGCCAGAAATCCATGTTTCTGTTGGCATTGTACGTGTTCCAATCCGTCTTCCGTTTCAATCACTCCGTAGAGTAGAATAATTTGAAGAGACTACTCAGTCTGGATACAGGGAAGACCATGTAGCTGGCGTCAATCTTGACTGTCGCACAATGCACACCAGACATGGATTTCCAGCCTTACCGTTGTCATTGCTAAATGTATTAATCTATTTATAAGTAATAAAACATTTGTCATTGAATCCATATGCTTTGTTCTATCTGTATGTAGTCCAGGCAGTCGACGTCGTCGTAGATCATCGCTATTATTAGGGTAAAAAAATAAAAATACACCTGCATGGCAAAGATCAGATCAGATCATCTTGCTTGCCTGTCACCCACTCTGCATGATCATGTTTCCACTCCCTTCTAAAATAAACCTTCTGTTCCAGTGTTACAGTTCTTGCAATGGGAATAAGGAAACCATTACGTTGTTGCCTTTTTGTAATGTTGGTGAAGGAATATATAATGAAATTAACAGTTGGCTTGTTTCATCTTTGATAATAATCTTAATTTTGTTTGAAATATCTTCATCAAATGCCGTCATCATGCATCCTGCATGTCTTTTGTCATCTTTCCCATATGCATGGAACTAAGGGCTTGAAACGTCCCTCTTTTTACGTGTGTACAAAAGTGCCCTCCTTCTAGTGAAGAATATTGTGTATTGTCATGATTGTTTCTGAATGTGTTGGGGTCACTTGATGTCCAGGCCTGGAATTACATGGAGGCCACGGAGGCCGTGGCCTCTGTTGCCGCTGGTCTTGGCATTGGTGCCCCTTCAAAAGTTTCTCCAAGACTTGAAGATTTCCAATGAAAGTGCCCTTTGCAAAATGGAAATGGCCTTGCCCTCTCAAAGATGAAATTCCAGGCCTGGATGTCGTTCACAACCAATCTTAAAACGCCGGGGTGAATACCTTTTTCCCGTGTACTCTTGATGATAGCATGAAGTAAATGAGGCATTACTAAAAACAAAATAGTATCTTTGGACCTTATCGAGTGAGGCCAGCAGTTTTCCTTGCAAAATACAATGTACCTGGCAGGTTCATAAGAAAGGTCAATAATTGCCGTCTTTCATTTTGACCCCAGACCTTTCAGGGTATGCATTTTGCAATCAGTTCCTTTTTCATATTCTTAATATTCCAAAATTATTGGCTCAAAGGTATTGTAGACTAGTGAGGATGAACAACATCTTTGTTTAATTTTATTCTGAAAGCCTACGGATTATCAAGTTCATACTAGAACAATGTTTTCCCTGAAATATTTTCTTCTAAAATGAAGTCATATTCAAGAAACCTAACAAAACGCAACAGCTGATTGTGGTTGTTGCAACCAAGATCAAGGACAATGTGTTTGCATGCTGAAAATTGTGAATGGTTTTTTTACAATTTCCTCCTGACTCACCCAACTGCTGATTAAGCCCAAATTTTCACAGGTTTGTTATTTTGTATCTGGTCGATCACACAAAACTTGAACACTGTCTGCGACTGTTTTGTCAGCTCTACCAATCCTGTATAATACCTTTTTAAAAAAATCAACTTTTGTATGCAGGATGAAGACGTGAGTTTTAACAGCCTTGGTTTATGTAGAGAGAAATTACTGTCTCATTAGCAACCTGAAATGATACTACGAATCACCCATCACAAGCAGGAAGTGCCTGCCTGATATTAGCAAAGAAGTGTCAAGTGATACTTGTACCATGTTATGGGAGTGCTATCCAGATGTTATAGACTTTGCCATTCTCCTTCAACCGAAACATATTGAATATATGCCACTGCATTTGACAAGGTTTTGAATCCTTGATTAATAAGCTAATAGCTGGAAAGCTTAATTCTGTAATGAAATGTGCTTTTAACATGAACATATTGCGGTGTGGGTTAAATGGTGGCAAAGCGGTGATACACTGGTTTGAAACTTTGCTTTTCTTTCAATGTAACAAGGTTGTATCTTTCTCAAACTTTTCTGACTACGCCCAAATTTGAGAAATTGAGACAAATGTTGTACAAAATTAGTCACATTTGTTATACCAAGGTAATAGATGTGCATGTTATTGGTCGAGAACCAATCACGTGATGGCTTGGGGGATCATGATTTACCCCCCATGAGGTACATTACCGTGATCACGCCCACCGATGGTCATTTCCAACGTCATGTACACTGTTAGAATAGCCCCGGGTTTGAGGTTGTTATTACGCTGGTACTAGGTAAATTGATTGACATTCCTGTGCGATGTGCCGCAGGGAACAGTGAAACAATATTTCTGTCTATGGGTTTTGAGGCATTTGCATGATGATCTATCAATGGTTTGCGGTAACACCTTTGCTGTGTAGATTGTTCTGGAGAACTTGTCTTGCCAATTATTCTACTGCCACGGAATAGATTTTGGAATTCGGGAGACTAAAAAAGAGTTGTCCTTCTCATTAGGTACTACCTGGAATAGTAGGAAATTGGCTGGGGACTACTACTTTCGCTTAGTGGGTCGAGGGGGCTTCTCGTTATTACCTTTACTGCTGCTGAGTGAGTTATTAATTGGTCTCAACGTTTTGACTAGCCTGCTCTGGTCATTGCCTTCTTTGCTCTAGCCTGCTCTGCTCTAGTCATAATGATGATGACTAGAGCAGGCCTAAAGTTGAGACCAATTAATAACTCACTCTGCGGCAGTGAAGTTAATAACCAGAAGTCGTCTCGATCTGACAATCGAAAGTAGTAGTCCCGGCCGATTTCCCTTCTCCCTAGGAGAATAAGCAGAATTCTGAAATTTAATCCGAGGCAGTAGAATAGATGGCAAAACAAGTTCTCAAGAACAATCTAAACAGCAAAGTAGATAAACACACATGGTGTTATCGCAAACCGAATAGACAATATTTCCGTCAAAATCTTTTACAAATCTTTTGCAACTGGCACTGTTTGTCTTCTTTTTCAACTGTGCCAATGTTGCCATAATAATATTGGAAGATGACCACCAATCTATTCCTGTGGTATAACAAAACAATTGTTGCATGCTGTTAGATTGGGGTCCATGGTGTTGTGTGCGCCCTCAGGGGCAAATGGCATTCTCGGCTTTGCTTCGGGTGCCATTTGCTCCCTTCGGTGTACAAAACACCATGGCCTCTGTCAGTATCACAGCGCGCAACAATCGTATAGTGTACATTCTTTCAAAGTCAGTCACCAAGTGATCTTATATCATGTTGTAGTGAGACAACATTTCTGTCTCATTCTATGAACTTAAGTTGAGGCGTATTTATTGAATTTGAAACACCCTGAGAAGCTCTGCCAGCTGACACATTTTTATGATCCAAGCCCGTTTAATGCACATGATGTTATTGCTGTCTGGCGCCCTCATGTGGAGGAGGATGCTCATAGGCTCATCTTGTGTGTCGTGTAAACTTACCTTTGCGGTTCCATTGTTTAAATCATCATCATTTTTACCTCTAAGATGGTGGCGGGATGATGTCACTGTTTAAGTTTATTTAGTGAACATGTTGATGGAATGCTAAAAATGATAAACATGTTTCAAATTAATTTTGAAAAGCAATAACATTAGTTTGGTAAACCTTTTTTGCTTTTCCATAGGCATTATGAGGCTGTTACTTTGATATTTTTGGTTTTGTTCACCACTTGATTTTGCCTAACATGGACACTGCATGGGTACGGTATCCTGTCTGCACATGAATTCTAAATTAAGGTTGGCGTCTACCTCATTTATTTGATGCAAATGTTACCTTGTTTTTTGCCCTCCATAGGTTTAGACGATCCAGTGATGTATCCAGCCACACATCCGGAGGCTTCTTCAGAGGCAGCCGCTTCAGATTCAGGTCAGAGGTCAAAAGATTAAGGGTCATTCCGTATGCAAATTATGAGACGGTACTCTCGGTCATTGTTTTTGATTTTATTTTCCTGATTTTGTACACTATATATAGGCCACAAGATGATATAAGTCATTACTTGTTTTTAGAGGTAAACATGCAGTGAAAGAGAAAACACCAGTAAATGGGTTTTGGGCAAAGAAATTAGAAGGGTACAACTCATGCAATCAGGGCCCAATTTCATAGAGCTGCTAAGCACAACAATTTGCTTAGCATGAAATTTCTTCATTGATAAAAACAGGATTACCAACCAAATTTCCACGTGATTTTCAGGATAAGCAAACAACAGCTGAATACCAGTAACAAGCAATATGCAACACATGGAAATTTGGTTGGTAACCACGTTTTTATCAAGGAAGAAATTTCATGCTAAGCAAATTGTTGTGCTTAGCAGCTCTATGAAATTGGGCCCTGAACCCACGCAATGGGAACCCCCTGTAAACTCAATCCAACAGACTGGCGTAGCAGTCTGCAGAGATGAAGGACAGACAGAGCATTGGGGAACCGGGTTGGCTTGGTTGGTCTCTTTCTCTGTTTTTCACCTCTTGGATTATTGGAGTCAACTTTGGTTTGGGTCTTTGAACCTTGGTTTGAATCATAGCTCAGACCGGAGCCTTGCATGTGGATTGGGTCAGTCTCTACCTAAATGCATGGGTTTACCTTAGCCTAGGTTGGACTCCTCCATTGCATACAACAGTGCAGTGCAGTGCAGTGCAACGGATACTGATGCCTACCAGGGCTAGGGTTTACCCCTTTTTGAGTTTTCCTCCCACATCTAAAAACTGAACACAGGCTGGATACTTCCTGGAGGCAATGGAGACAGTTGGCTTTGTTGCCCCTGGTCTTGGTGCCCTTGGATGTTCCAATAGAAAGTTACAATTTCCTCATAGAGGTGCCCTTTACCAAGAAGAAAACGCCTTGGTGCCCTTGCCCCTTCAAAACAAAGCATCAGGCCTGTAAACAGTCTACATCCTGTCCTATCCATCCTATTATTGATGAATGCACTGTTGGAAGTTATGTTTCTTACTTTCTATAACGATCCTTACTAACTGGTGGATTTAATTGAACCCTTGATTTTGTTAATAGTGGTCGTACACAAAAGGAGGTACTTGAGAAGAGTCGTAGTCTGAGCAGAGAAGAGCCAACATTTGCAAGGTGAGAACTTGTCAATACTGTCCAAATCATAAATAACAACTGCCATCTTCAAAAACATCTGCATTGTGCTATTACCTTGAGACATATAACAAACTGAAGTTCAAGTGGCATTGAATTATAATTGTGTTAAAATCCTGTCAAGGTTGTTAAAAGAAAATTCCTTATGAAGAGGGTACAATGGTTGGCTTGCTAGGGGAAAAGGGGTGATGTGTTGAGGGGAAAGGGGTGACATGATTGGGACAATGGGGGACTTGTAAGGGGGAAATAGGTGATGTGGTGAGGGGCAACAGGTGGCTTGATAAGGAAAAATGGGCGACTTGATATGGGAAAAAGGGGGTGACTTGATGGGGGAAAACGGGTGACTTCAGTTACAGCAGACAATGTGTGACTTGATAGGGGAAAATGGTTGACTTTAAGGCAAAATAGGTGACCTCATTAGGGAAAATAGGCAACTCTCGGGAAAAAATGGGTGGTTGGATAGGGGACAATGTGTAACGTGATAAGGTGACAGCAGGGGTAGAAATAGTAATCAATTGAAATTATTCCATGCAGGAGTCCACCTATGATAAGGCCAAGGAGGGTTCAGTCCTTCAGGGAAACCAGTGCACTACACCCTCCTGGTGAAGTTACATTCGATGGTAAGACTGTGATCTCCTTTTTTCTGGTTTTCAATTTGTCTGTTCTCTGCTGGTGTAGACCTTTATCATGCTGCCACCATCTTGGTCAAGTTCCCTGTATCCAATAACGGCAAAGGATGTCAATATGCATTGTCCAAAAAGGAACCTGACTATTTTTCCCTCCCGGACTCAGTTTGATTACATTGAGTTGAATGGGGAAACATCAACATGGCCGCACCATGATAAAGGTCTATTGCTGATGTTCTCTGCAAAACGAGATAATGTGTATGTGTTATCATCAAGTTAAGAAATGATCAAGGCTGTGCAATTGTATTATCAGCTGAAATGCACTAACAAAGTATTGTATATTGACATTTATCACTCATTGATGTTAATGTGCTGTGTACGACAACTTTTCCCACTAGTTCAACTCAAAGATTAACCTTGACACTTCAACTTCTCTACCTAATTATTCTATAAATTCAACCCTGTTGAGAAAGTCAAAAAGTATGCGTTGTCTTATTAAAGGAACATTACAGAATTGGTGAGAAAATAACTTGTAAAATATACTTTTGATCACAGATTTACATAAAACTTACATGGTCTAATGACGATGATAGTAGAAAACATCCCTTCAAATATTTCTGTCTGAAATGCCATATTTGATGAGAAATGGAGTTTATCGCTCACTGAGCGTTTTATTCATTTGTTGAATCTATATGATTTCATGCAAATGTGTAATCGGTTTTTCACTATTTTCTCGTGACCCAGATAGCCGATCGATCTCAAACTTCTACAGAGTTGTCAGTTTATGTATATGGTGGACTACATAAAGTGCTTACACTGCCAGCAACTGTTTTGTTAGCAAAAACCAATTCTGTAATGTTCCTTTAAGTTCATTAAATGTTGTCGATTGTGTCCAGTTATCAGAATAATATTTGATAGTTGAGAATATTTTGTATGGCAGTCTGAGGGCTGTCATCTGTATGCCTTTTGATAGAGTGCTGTAAAGAGTTGAATGGACTTGCAACTAGTGGTGCTAAAGGAACCAACATAGTGTTCATGGTGTTATGCAAAGCTATTCAAATTGATTTATGACTTTTAATGACTTAACTTTTCACAGAGAATTGTATGTAGTTAACTAGAGGTGCTAAAGGAGCCCACATTGTGTTAAGCAAAGCTATTTAAATCGATCTATGGCTTTGAAAGACTTAACATTATAGCTTTTCTTATTCCTGCTTGTAGGTTTCTCTCAACTGTCAGGCTCCGATCAGTCCACCCCAGTCAAGATGAATGACCCCTTCATGACCTACGCCCCAGCTCCCCTTGACAGCACCGATGACTCTGACATCCATGCAGACTGCGAGGACATGATTGACGCTGCCACGCCCACCATCGAAGAAGAACCTTATGAGCAGCAAGTTGAGGAGGAGACGAAGCAGGAGGCCAGCCCCCCTTGGGTCTACCAGGAGCCGCAGATGAACCACGTGGAGGAAAAACCAATTGTGGACAAACGTCACTCGCCATCACGCCGCTGTTGCACGGTATTGACAATTGCTAAGGTAACATTCTGGTGTGTGGTCTTCGCATTAATCCTCCTCACCGCTACGCTGGTGGTGCTGTATGAGACAGATCACATCCCTACTCTAAACCCCCTCCGTCATAATCAATCCATTAGGGAATTCAAAGAGGCTTATTATGTTCCGGTACGCGCTTGGATTGAAGAGGGTTGGGAGCAGGTGAGCCAGGGGTACCAGCAGCTGCCGTCGATGGAGGAATGGATGAGACAGTTTGGTATCGATAAAGATGAAGATGAAGAGGCAAAGCAAGAGCAACAGAGCAAATAAAGTGTAGGAGGAGTAACCGAGCCTCTATTTGGTGAAAGAGTAGGATGATCCTACAATGACATGGTTCAGGAAAGTTTTTTTAGTCGGCCATAATGGGCACGTGCGTGTAGTACAGTGCCTTTAGATTGAACACCTTAAGGGTCCCAACAAGCTTTTGAATGCATTTATCACGTTGCAAGTACAACAACTTTGTTTGTGCAGCTGATGGGAGTGCATGTGATGTATTGAGTTATCGACAAGGTAGAACAAAAATCATTTAAGATGGCCGAACAAGGTTTGATTCACCTTACAATGCCCACACTTACTGTTCACTCTAATTATAGTTCAATTGAATGATTTAACGATGTTAATGCTTGTACACAAAATGTAGACAAGGAAATTGGTTGTGCAATTTCAAATGCCCATTTCAGTGGTGCTTGTTTGAGTGGCCCCATGTTGGTATTTTTAAACACAGAATGACCTGTAGCACTTGCAAGAATTTAGCAAATCTACAGTGAAAAGCTCTAACAAATTCACCCGTCTTTCTCAAACCAAAACATTCACATTGTTTGTTCAAGGAGCTTGTACTTCATTTTGTACATTGTGAAGGATGTACATGTAAACTTTTCCCCATGAAGCACTATGAATTGCATGTACAACCTCTCCAGGGTCGTCTCTTGGTGGCGCACTATATTTTGGATAACTGTTAATTGCCCTCGCTCTTCTTTGCTATGGGTTTTATAAAAGCTTTGTAGTGAGAATCAGAGAAGTCATCACTAAGAGAGCGGTTCTAGACCCACCTGATTGTTCCAGATGGTTTGTTCAGGTGGAGATGGTCCATGAATTGTACAATATCCTGTGTTGAATTTCATCACAGAAGGGGCAAGACCATTCTCATTTTGCAAAAGGTACTTCCAATTTGAAACTCTTTAAGTCTACACGAATGTTTTTGGAGGGGAATTAGGCCAAACCAGGGGCAAATGGATTCTGTGGATTCTGTGTAATAGCGGACATATTCAATCTTGTTCATATAATGTAGCTACTGCATGTAAGATGACGTGATTGATGTGACAGATTTTGTTTAAGAATAGAACTTGCTTGAAAAGTGATTTTTATGGAGACATTATATATAAACTGTATAAAGTATTTATGGTAAGTTAAAAACTTATATAAATATGCCATGCATAATTTGTGAAATCTAACCTATCGGTAATTTGTGGTATTCAACTAAGGTGCTAAACAATCTGGAATCGGTGAAAAAGCTCTGCCTGACTATGAAATTAATATTTTAAATTATTTCTGATTAGAGGGTCACTTTTGGATGAATTCATTCATATGTCATAATCATCATCATACTGCTTTGATCTTTTTTGTGTGTGTAAAGGAGATTGCTTCAAATCTGCCAAATTTTGTGCCCTAGGTTCTTAAGTAATATTTTCATTTGGAGTTGTAAATTTTAGGGATAATTTAGAGTTTGGGTTAAATGTAAATAGTAGGCGGGACTAAATAGTTTTAATAAAAAAACAAACATCTTCTTTATACTTAAGTACATGTAGTTAAGAAACTGGTGACCATAATCAGTAAACTGAAGATGGCGGTAGAAAGTTTTAAAATACTAGAACAGAGGAAATGTACCGAAAAGGCAAGGGAATCTTATTTTGAATCCTGTTATCAAAGATTGTGTGACAAACTTTTTAAAGAAAGATTTTTGGTACAAATTGTGACTTTGAGATTTAAGGTGATTTTGAACTGGTTATCAATTGTGATGCAATAATTAAGATTGCAGTTATTTGCAGTGGATTGGGAGAGGTAGAATTTTCATTCTCACTTTAAAAGAGTACAGTCAATAAAAGTTTCTAAAAGTGTTTTATAACTAGTGAAAGTATGAAAACAAACGGTAAAAAATATATCTTCAATTTACTTTTATATTGAAGTGTAAAAGACAGGTGTGTTGGGCTATAAAAAGTTCTGAATGTCCACATGCTCAATTTCCCAAGGTAATGTTTGTACTGGTAATTTTGTAAAGACATTTAATCCCTTTGGGGCAAAAGTGAATTGACGCCACTGCAATAAAATAGTTTGCACTTTTCTCTAAGATAGTATAAGGGTCAATATTCCTCAGGTTGATTTGAGCTTGTACCAATGTTACAACAAGTGAGCTTTCAGAAACATTTTGATAATTTTAAAACATAGTTTTGAACCCTATAGACCACGTGAACGTTGTTTACAATAAGTGTGACCTTGTACATTCTTTGAGTATTCTGGCAGGCAAGATACTACACTGGTCCTATGGGAAAGTTGACATTTTGTGTCATAATTTCCACATAAAACCAAGAGTTATGAAAGTAAAAGCTGGACAAGTTTTTAGATGTGCCCCCTTTCATCATATCAAAAGTTGATAAGAATTAGACAGTGCAATCTCCATAAAATATAAGATTTTATGCTTTCTTCCATTGAGCTGTGTACAAATCGTGCCTGCAGGAAGTCCAGGCTCTGTGGCTCTTTTGTAAACATGTGATGTCACAGGTCACATCGTCTATAGAGACCCCAAACATGAAGTGCAATAATGTCATACTGGCTGCATACTGCTGCAGTATTTATGAAGCCCCATTGACCTATAGAAGGTCATAAGATATTGACATCCTATCTATCATTTCCAACTTCAAAGAATATTACTCCTTCATATTTTAAGCACTGCCGTTTTAATATGAATGCCTGTTTCAAAATAGCAATCAGCCATGTTTAGATAATCAACAATGTTTACACAAAAAAGTACGGTCTCTAAAGGGTTGACCATGCTGTGTCACCTCTGTGAATGCTTATTTATAGCACCGGCTTGGTGACATAACAGACTGTGGTTTTCCAAACATTGTTTGTAGTAACTTAAGTGTACATTTTGTACATGCAGTTGGCTGAAGATGATGTGGCTTTCTGGGGGGTCCCTCGTTTCGTGGTTTCAAAGATGAACTTAAGAGGTTGAAGCTATGTCTCAGTTTACATTGTGCAGGAATTTGTGGAACATTATTGATGTTAGTCTTTATATGGGTTGAGTCTGGGTTAAGGGATTGGGGTGTATTTGGTAGCAGTGATTATTAACATTTGGGTAACTAGCTGTTAGTGTACTTGTAATTAGTTGTTGTTTAGGGTCTAAGTGTAATTCTGTACTTTTTTTGGGGGGGGGGAGACAACTTGGACACATTTTATCAGAAGGGGCTTCGTTTTGATCTCCCCTCATTACAAGTAGTTGGTAGTTGTTGGCTGGTCATAACTTACAACTCATCTGGATTTCACAAATAGCTTAGTTACAGGATGGGATTTAGTATTTCTGTTGTACATAATGTCTACTTATTTTACGCACATCTTGTACAAACTTTCAAAGAGTAACCCGGGTTGTCCTCAACCAAGGCAGGACGATGTCAGCTGCCCTGGAGAAGGATCCAATAAATAACCAAGGTTTCTGCATTGAAAGGGGACAATGTTCATTCTTTTTTTCTGAAAGAAGGCCAAGGGTCACGTTTACGATGTTCTAAACAAAATTGCACTGTCATCACATTTTTATCAATTTACTTATCTCAATCTGCCTGAATTCTGAAAGGGTAATCTTGTAATTAAGTGAGTAGTTCGATATGTCAGAGTAGAAACTGAATGCATCTTTTAGGATGAGTATGCTGTTATCAATTGAGTAATCCAACCTATTATTTAGAGCATAGCACCCACAACATTTTGACAACACTTTCAGACATTTACTCCAGAACAACATCCCGTAACAACACTTTAGGTCATTTACGCGAGAACTGCACCCCGTAATAACACTTTAGGACATTTACTTCGGAACAACACTTTAGGACACTTGCTGCTAAACAACACCGGAACAACACTTGAGGACATTTACTCCAGAACAACACCCCAGAACAACACTTTAGGACATACTGAAATGTCTATCTCTATTCTAATCGTTTGTCTAAACTCGTCCATGAAGCAAGACTTATTTATTTAATTAATTGGATTGTTCCATACTATAAGGTAGACGAATGTAAACTTATGTTGTCTCTAATGTCAAGTGCCAAAATGTACTTTGTGTAAAATTCCCTCTGTGTTGTAACATATCATTGCCATGGTAAATGGTTTGTTTTTATTGTTTGTGGTAGGTGTAGCTGTTTTTCATCATGTGCAATGTTATCATGTGTTTGCTGCCGTTAAATAATGGTTAAATAATGTTTCATAATGTAAACACAGCCACCAGGAATTAACAAAACCGAGAGTTCACTGAAAGTCACTTATTTATGGATTTCCAGATTTCTATTTTGACAGAATGATTTCACTGCTGTACGGAAGGAACCTCCAAGGTGTAAGGGTATGTGTTCAGATTTTGGTTTGGACTAGCCTGCGTGAAATGTGTTGACATCAGTAGACAATTTATTTCCATATAATTATAGCAACATCTTTCTTGTTGGCACACGTTTTGAAAGTGTTGACAATATTGAAAAAAGTGTTTTCTTTCAAATTCGTAGTTGCAACTTGTGGACTATTCACAGGAAATCATAACTTTCGAAAGACATGCTATTAAAGGATTTGTACAACAACTTTAGTCTTCTTGTGATTTTTTGTGCATAAATTATACCTAATGATTCTGAGTGACAAAAACAATGTGTATTAAGGTTTACATACAAACATTTAAATTTCAAAAGAGGGGTTGTTTACCACCAAACTAAACATTAAATGGGGCTTCGGATTGGGCGCGTTGGGCTGTAAAAAAGCATTTGTTATGGAATGAAATTATGGTTGGAAAGATGTTTTAAAAGTAGAGTATATTGAATTAGATCCCTCGAAATTGTGTGGTTTTCCTTTAACTTCGTGGACTAACACGGTCCGCCATTTTGTAGAGCTGCATTTTTGACACCACAAAATTACTGACCGTGTTAGGCCACAAAGTAAAAGGAAAACCAAACAATTTCGAGGGATATTGTGTGAATCATTATATTCTACAGTCACTTTTAAAACATCTTTCCATTCATATCAAACGCTTGTATAGGCTCAGTCTTAATTTGCAGTTTGACTTGTATTTGCATGTAGGCCCTTTACGAAACTGCGGCTTGGGCTTCGGGCTTCGGGCTCCGGCTCAGGCTCCACCCGACTGTTTTTGAAGCACATAACTGCGTAGCCTATAAGCCCAAGCCCAAGTCTTAGTAAATAAATCCCAGCATAACCGTCGCACTGGCCTTGTTACGCGGCCCGCGGCCATGTTGTACGTGGGCAAAAAAAACCCCACATCGATGCCTGTTAAACCAGTGTGCATACCATGGAGAAATTTCTTCCTATATCACGGTTAAACTACAGCAATCGTCGTCAAAATGCCTAAGAAATATGCATGCTACGGCTGCAGCAATTGAAGCAATAAAGAGGGAAACCTTATTTCCATTGTGAGTATTTTTCTGGTTTAGAAATGGGCATAAATGGTTTTTTTTTTTAATATTAAATACGAAATATATGCTATACTTTTACTGAATTGCTAATGAATAAATAATGGGGTTGCCATGAATAAAAAATGTGTCCAAAAACTTTGCCACATTTATCTACTTGTCAATGTCATGCGTGTTGATCTGGTGTATTGAATGTGACTGATACTTTTGATAAGAAGAGAAAGTAGTAATGGTTTGGATGATCGAGACTATCTTTTGTTTTGAACAAACGTTTACTGTTTAACTTTAGATAGAAAAAAGGGGGAAAGGGTAAAAAAGAAGGCTTTTCATATCGTGACACATTTTAATTTTTTTGAACTTTATTTTGTTAAAAATAGACTATAGAGTAGACCGAGTAACTGGGGCATCTTCGTTCGTACTAGCGACCGAAGATGTCAAAATTTATAATCATAATTTATACACAAAAAAGAAGGGAAAAAAGGAGTACCGCGCCCCAGTTACTGGTTCTAACCATAGGGTGTTTTTTTCTGTAGGTGTGTGTTTTTGACAATGCATCTCTACTCTAGACTCTGCAGTGCCACACTGCCAGCCAATGTTTGTCTGCAACCTTTCCCGTTTCATGTCTATCTCTTGTTAATGTTTGCATTTCATTGTGCATAAACATTGCCCGATTTAATTTAACAAATAATTTTAAAAGCACATTCAACTTGGAAGAAGGTTACTCCACTTCCAAAAGTTGACGGCCGGCTGCGATTTTTTGTCATACCACACGCTTTTTAACATATACACTCATAAGGTATAGCCGAATCCCGGATCCCCTCACTATTGACCCCGTAGTAAGTGTGTGGTACAAACAAAAAATTGCCAGCCGGTCGGCCTGCCTGCCATGTAACCAGGCATATTGAGACTTTAGGCCCTGGGTTAGGTCGACGACCTACTAAGATCTGAACTGTAATAAGCCCTATACGATTGCTGCTATCTACACAATCTCGGGATTGTCTTTAAGCAGACCTTCTAATTACTCTCGTTAAAGTGCAACCTTCAGGCCAAAGCCTTTGACTTGGTCTAATCAAGCCTACCATCTCGCTGATCTGGGCTAGTCTGTCATCCTTCTGGCTACCATCAGGGACTTTGAGTGAACCTCCTGAAATGTCAGAACTAAGTTAAAGGGGTACACATTTAAAACAATGTCAAGAAGGAGCCACGAATACATACATCTTGACTTAAATGTATTGTACACTTTTGGTAACAGCTCAAAAACAGTGTCCACATTTTGTGTGATTCAACATATGCATGAACAAACAAACCTGTGAAAGTTTGAGCTCATTGGTCATCGAGGTCACGAGAAAATAGTGAAAAGAGACCTTATGTGTTTTCTGTTTTTTCAAACGTCGAGTTTTTATCACGCGTGATAAAAACTATTGTTTTACTCATGTCTCAGAAACGATATCATTTTAGGCAGAAATATTTTAAAGAACCCTTTCTACCACTACTTACTTTAAACCATGTAAGTTATGTGTGAATCTGTGAACATTTAGGTTTTTCGATCTTACTATTAGTGTACATGGCCTTTAAAAGAAATCTTTTTTAAAAAGCACAAACAATTACTAAGGCAGACCGTCGGAATGAACATGCCTTTGTTTCATCATCTTGTATTACAGGCTACAATAACGAATACCAAGCAACACTGATATATTAGTAAATTACCTACAGCCCTACACACTCTCAAAGAAGAGGTAATGAGAAACCTGAAAAAGAAAAAAATAATTTAAACAGACATAACTGAAACAGATATGCAACCGATGCGAAGCCATTATAGTAATACTGTCCATGAATAACACAGCATCTGTGCCTCCTTTATTACAGCAAAACGAAATAAAGACTATCATAAAGAAATAGGGACAGTGGAAGATCAGGCAATCTGTATCAAAGAAAGTATACGGACAGGCTAATCTAGCAGTCAGTCCATTTGTTTAACTATTTAAGCCGGTATTGGCCGACGGAAGCTGTTCACCACTCGTTTCAGTCAACGATTATAAAACCTTTTTTATTTGGTAGCCAACAACCTTGTACCATCATGCAGTCACCTCCTTTAAAAACCCCCCGTCGAGTTCAACCTAAAACATGCCATGCATTAGTTAGCTGGAGATTGTGACTGGCACAGGAATTTAGCAATAAAGCCAGCTTCCAAAGCCGTCCAAGAGTGCTCCCAGCAAGAAAGGGACTTAAAAGCAGAGGATTAGACCGATTTGGAATGAGCATTTCACTTAAGATCAATCCAACAACGTTGGAAGATAGGAATTGCTGATAATAAAATTTTACATCGCCAAAGTCTGCAAATCGTGTAAGATTGCTGTTAACAAATTTCAGTTGCTATGTTCTGAGTGTTATATAAGGTATTGCCAGACAGCAATTTTGGAGATCTTGATCTGAAACTGTGAAAAAAAAAATAAACGAGAAGAACCTTAGTTCCACTCATAGCAATGGATTGAGTGCCACTTCAATAGAGTTTGAAATGCTGCAAAAAAGACCCGTCCAATAGCTTTTTGCACACTAGAGAGGCAATTCCCGCGGGATTGAAACCTAGGACATTTTTTAGGAGAGTTCTAGCTCACTGGTAAACTAACTCAGTCGTGAATCCCGTGGATTCCTTGAGCTACTCCTGAACAGAGGAAGGTTCACTTCCCAGGAATATTCTGGGGTTTTCTTGCCAAGAGTTACTTGAAAAGTGAAATACTCCACAGCCTTTAAAGACACTGGACACCTTTGGTAATTGTCAAAGACCAGTCTTCTCACTTTGTGTATCTCAACATATGCACAAAATAACAAACCTGTGAAAATTTGAACTCAACTTGGTCGTCGAAGTTGCGAGATAATAATGGAAGAAAAAACACCCTTGTCCCACGAAGTTGTGTGCTTTCAGATGCTTGATTTCGATTTCGAGACCTCACGCGTGAGGTCTCAAAATCAATTTTAAATATTTTACTGAGAAATTACCTCTTTCTCAAAAAACTACGTTACTTCAGAGGGAGCCAATTCTCACAATGTTTTGTACTATCAACAGCTCTCCATTGCTCGTTACCAAGTAAGTTTTTATGCTAACAATTATTTTGAGTAATTACCAATAGTGTCCAGTGCCTTTAATACACAAGTATTTGTGTTTAGTTCTGTTCCCCTTTTGCATCGATCTTAATATCACGCTTTAGAGAATCACCTCACCTCATCACTGTAACTTTATCTTTTTCAAAAGCCAGTGTCACGTTGTTCTACCCTTTCCCTTTCGACTACTTTACTTTTAGAACTCTTTATACTAATGTTTCCCCACCATCTGATACACTCTGTCACAATACAAAAGAAAAATGTGAACGTATCTTCTGTCTTTTCCCTATGACTCGGGTAAGAGGACTTAGTATGTAGAGCTGATCACGCAGAGGTGTATGGTAAATAATCTGTAATCCCTGATGCATATTACATCCATTAAATAGCTTCTCTACCCTTACACTTTCTATACCATTGTAGCCCATACATTGAATGTCTTTCTGGCCATGACAGAAGAAGTAGATGACAAGAAGAGGGACACCGTTTAAGTGATTATTTCATCTCAAATGTTTTCGGCCTGCGCCTCTTCTCGATTAGTTATAAATCGAAGGAGCCATAACACGTTCGAATTGGAGAGTAGCTGATATCAGGTGCCAATTACTTGGTTCATTTTTCAAAGAGAAGGACGATCGAATGACCAATTGGTTTTGGAGGGTGAACAAACTAACTGTTGAAAGTCGTATGTAAAAACTGAAAGTTTACTGTCGACACGACTGGTTTGGTGTGACTTGAGAAGAGTCTAGCTTAGGGAGAACGATCTTTATTATCTTGTTTACTTATCAAGTCAAGACGCAAATACTCTACATTTACGTCAGGATGAAGTAATATTTTACCCGAAGTCAAAAGATTCTTGGTTGGAGCGAATGCATTTCAGAAATCCCCAAAGTGAGCCACTATAGGCTTACGTCGGTCAGTAGATACCATGACAGGTATAACGCTATCGCCGAAGGCGGTTCTCAATGCCAATTTTTTATCGATTGATTTTTCTTCATACCAACTGTCCTTCGGCCAAAAATGTCGACGAATCCTAAAGTGATTTTCACAAGCATTTCATAATTAGAGAGAAAAGAAAGATGGTTTAACCCAAGAGCTGTTAATCCCTGGTCTCTATGAACAGGTGCAATCCTCGTACTGACACGTTAGAGGCGTTCACTGGAAACCCAAATGACCTCACAGAAAACTAAACAAGGAATACTGGAGACGCATGTTGAGGCTAATTGACACCTGTTTTAACACTGATGCACCAGATACGTTTTGTTCATGGTATTACTATACATAAGAGGCGCTATATGCATAAGGCCCACACCATCTCCACACGATAATGACATCACACGATTGTCTATCTCGCAGAGCCGAGATCCTGTGTTGTTCTCGTATTAAATTCGTAGGGATTAAATATCAAAGTTTTTCATGATATTTTTAACCTTGGATTTTAAGTATTTCACAACCATATGGCAGTGAGTGACAAAGATTTTTCTAATTCCCTCAAACGACAAAGTTACAACAATTCTGGTCTAAGCTGACAGAATCAGTTACAAACGAGTTTATACCAAGCAGGTGGTCGATTGTTTAAGGTGGCAGAGGTCGCCAAAACAGCGCTGATGGGGTCGACAATGTGACGAAGTGGAGTGGTAGAGGTGTGGAAGAGCTGAGTTTGCTGAGATTTAAAAAGTGGGGCGGCAACCCATGAACAGAGGCGAGTCTTGGGTCAAATTTTAGGGGGGGGGGGGCACAAGGGGTGTTCTTTTTCTAGAAGGGGATGGGACACTTCTGGGCAATTAAAAAAGTTCTGCGGGATACAAGTGCGCCCTCAGTGTTCTTAGGCCAGATGCAACTTTCTTGTTTGCATAAAAAACGTGAAGTTTGGTATCCGCGACCTGGCTCTTTTCATCTTAACGTTTTATATCATCTGGGAGGTCACCATAGTAGTCCGTAAAGGGAACAAACAGGTTTCAAATACCTTTTGGGCTTGGATTGAAAAGTTTTCAAAATCCTTCCAGCCGAAGTATTTAAAGCGAGGAAAGGGCGTTGTTCAGGCACTGGGATGCAAGACAAAAGACGAAGTCACGCCGGGCAATTTGAGGCCCTCAGGTAACCCCCTTTCCATAGTAGTTTTTTTTTATAGTTTTAGTAATGACAGTGTTGAATGCCATGGGAAGTTAGCGAGCAACAACTTAAAACTCAGGGTATAGACTATACTGGTCAGAGAGATGGAAAGTTGATTGATGGTAGTACAGCCTTGTCACCTCAGCCGAAACCAGGGTAAAACCTGTACGTAATTTAACAAACATCTTATTCAAGCATTTAAAATATAAAGTCATGAACAAAAAAGTGACCACACTTAGTGAAAGTTGTGGAAAACGTCACTGCAGATAATAAAATGATTGACTGTACCGTGCATTGCAGTATATTTCGAGCATCTATGTACCAAAATAATAACACTGTGAGGAGTTTTAAAATGACCGTAGAATTCCATTGATATAATGGAGTTTATTTTGGGAAAACAAACAGCCTATACGCAGTGTGGTACACATTAATATTTAAATTGCGAATTGGCAATTCACTGAGATTTTACTTATTAAAAATAACAAGAATTACAAGTATATGCTTTTTAATTTTATGGTTGTGGAGCTTGGGTTTGAGCTATCACTTTAGAGACGGGAGGTCGGACCGTCAGGCACGGCTAGACGAAGTCACCGCTCACACTCGAAATTTAAATGTTATACTTCTCGAGAGAGAATTGTCGTTTGGTTTTGTAACTTTTTGTAGTCCCCTTGTAGTAATCAAAATGTTAATTGTTAAGGTTGTTATTGTGTCTCCTAATGATTATTTATAAATCATTAGTCATTACTCCAGGAGAGGCGGTTGGGTATTGACTTATATATTGGCTTATTGTGGAACAAATTTTGATAAAAATGCTGGACTGACCCCTTGTCATTTTTTGTAAATTTTGGACCCAAATTTGATTAAAATGCTGGACTTACCCCTTGTGATTTTTTTAATTTAAGTCCCAGATTTGATTAAAATGCTGGACTTACCCCTTGTCATTTTTTGTAAATTTTGGACCCAAATTTGATGAAAATGCTGGACTTACCCCTTGTGATTTTTTAAATTTTAGACCCAAATTTGATAAAAATGCTGGACTTACCCCTTGTGATTTTTTTAATTTTAGACCCAAATTTGATTAAAATGCTGGACTTACCCCTTGTGATTTTTTTAATTTTGGACCCAAATTTGATTAAAATGCTGGACTTACCCCTTGTCATTCTTTCAATTTAAGTCCCAGATTTGATAAAAATGCTGGACTTACCCCTTGCCATTTTTTGTAAATTTTGGACCCAAATTTGATGAAAATGCTGGACTTACCCCTTGTGATTTTTTGTAAATTTATGTCCCAGATTTGATGAAAATGCTGGACTTACCCCTTGTGATTTTTTCAATTTATGTCCCAGATTTGATGAAAATGCTGGACTTACCCCTTGTCATTTTTTTAAAATTTTGGACCCAAATTTGATGAAAATGCTGGACTTACCCCTTGTGATTTTTTCAATTTAAGTCCCAGATTTGATGAAAATGCTGGACTTACCCCTTGTGATTTTTTGTAAATTTATGTCCCAGATTTGATGAAAATGCTGGACTTACCCCTTGTGATTTTTTCAATTTATGTCCCAGATTTGATGAAAATGCTGGACTTACCCTTGTCATTTTTTTGTAAATTTTGGACCCAAATTTGATGAAAATGCTGGACTTACCCCTTGTGATTTTTTCAATTTAAGTCCCAGCTTGATGAAAATGCTGGACTTACCCCTTGTGATTTTTTCAATTTAAGTCCCAGATTTGATGAAAATGCTGGACTTACTCCTTCAGATTTTTTAAATTTAAGTCCCAGATTGATGAAAATGCTGGACTTACCCCTTGTGATTTTTTCAATATAAGTCCCAGATTTGATTAAAATGCTGGACTTACCCCTTGTCATTTTTTGTCAATTTTGGACCCAAATTTGAAGAAAATGCTGGACTCACCCCTTGTGATTTTTTCAATTTAAGTCCCAGTTTTGATGAAAATGCTGGACTTACCCTTGTCTTTTTTTGTAAATTTTGGACCCAAATTTGATGAAAATGCTGGACTTACCCATTGAGATTTTTTCAATTTTTGACCCAAATTTGAATAAAATGCTGGACTTACCCCTTGTGATTTTTGTTAATTTTAGACCCAAATTTGATTAAAATGCTGGACTTACCCCTTGAGATTTTTTCAATTTTTGACCCAAATTTGAATAAAATGCTGGACTTACCCCTTGTGATTTTTTCAATTTAAGTCCCAGTTTTGATGAAAATGCTGGACTTACCCCTTGTCATTTTATTTGTAAATTTTGGACCCAAATTTGAAGAAAATGCTGGACTCACCCCTTGTGATTTTTTCAATTTAAGTCCCAGTTTTGATGAAAATGCTGGACTTACCCCTTGTCTTTTTTTGTAAATTTTGGACCCAAATTTGATGAAAATGCTGGACTTACCCATTGAGATTTTTTCAATTTTTGACCCAAATTTGAATAAAATGCTGGACTTACCCCTTGTGATTTTTGTTAATTTTAGACCCAAATTTGATTAAAATGCTGGACTTACCCCTTGAGATTTTTTCAATTTTTGACCCAAATTTGAATAAAATGCTGGACTTACCCCTTGTCATTTTATGTAAATTTTGGACCCAAATTTGATTAAAATGCTTGACTTACCCCTTGTGATTTTTTTAATTTTAGACCCAAATTTGATAAAAATGCTTGACTTACCCCTTGTGATTTTTTTAATTTTGGACCCAAATTTGATTAAAATGCTGGACTTACCCCTTGTGATTTTTTTAATTTTAGACCCAAATTTGATTAAAATGCTGGACTTACCCCTTGTGATTTTTTAAATTTTGGACCCAAATTTGATTAAAATGCTGGACTTACCCCTTGTCATTCTTTCAATTTAAGTCCCAGATTTGATGAAAATGCTGGACTTACCCCTTGTCATTTTTTGTAAATTTTGGACCCAAATTTGATGATAATGCTAGACTTACCCCTTGTGATTTTTTGTAAATTTTGGACCCAAATTTGATGAAAATGCTGGACTTACCCCTTGTGATTTTTTGTTAATTTATGTCCCAGATTTGATGAAAATGCTAGACTTACCCCTTGTGATTTTTTTGTAAATTTTGGACCCAAATTTGATGAAAATGCTGGACTTACCCCTTGTGATTTTTTCAATTTAAGTCCCAGATTTGGTGAAAATGCTGGACTTACCCCTTGTCATTTTTTTGTAAATTTTGGACCCAAATTTGATGAAAATGCTGGACTTACCCCTTGTGATTTTTTTAATTTTAGACCCAAATTTGATTAAAATGCTGGACTTACCCCTTGTGATTTTTTAAATTTAAGTCCCAGATTTGATTAAAATGCTGGACTTACCCCTTGTCATTTTTTGTCAATTTTGGACCCAAATTTGATTAAAATGCTGGACTTAACCCTTTGTGATTTTTTTAATTTTAGACCCAAATTTGATAAAAATGCTGGATATACCCCTTGTGATTTTTTAATGTTGGACCCAAATTTTATTAAAATGCTGGACTTACCCCTTGTCATTCTTTCAATTTAAGTCCCAGATTTGATAAAAATGCTGGACTTACCCCTTGTCATTCTTTCAATTTAAGTCCCAGGTTTGATAAAAATGCTGGACTTACCCCTTGTCATTTTTTGTAAATTTTGGACCCAAATTTGATGAAAATGCTAGACTTACCCCTTGTGATTTTTTGTAAATTTTGGACCCAAATTTGATGAAAATGCTGGACTTACCCCTTGTGATTTTTTGTAAATTTATGTCCCAGATTTGATGAAAATGCTAGACTTACCCTTGTCATTTTTTTTGTAAATTTTGGACCCAAATTTGATGAAAATGCTGGACTTACCCCTTGTGATTTTTTTAATTTTAGACCCAAATTTGATTAAAATGCTGGACTTACCCTTGTGATTTTTTCAATTTAAGTCCCAGATTGATTAAAATGCTGGACTTACCCCTTGTGATTTTTGTTAATTTTAGACCCAAATTTGATTAAAATGCTGGACTTACCCTTGAGATTTTTTTAATTTAAGTCCCAGATTGATGAAAATGCTGGACTTACCCCTTGTGATTTTTTCAATATAAGTCCCAGATTTTATTAAAATGCTGGACTTACCCCTTGTCATTTTTTGTCAATTTTGGACCCAAATTTGAAGAAAATGCTGGACTCACCCCTTGTGATTTTTTCAATTTAAGTCCCAGTTTTGATGAAAATGCTGGACTTACCCCTCGTCTTTTACTGTAAATTTTGGACCCAAATTTGATGAAAATGCTGGACTTACCCATTGAGATTTTTTCAATTTTTGACCCAAATTTGAATAAAATGCTGGACTTACCCCTTGTGATTTTTTCAATTTAAGTCCCAGTTTTGATGAAAATGCTGGACTTACCCCTTGCCATTTTTTGTAAATTTTGGACCCAAATTTGATGAAAATGCTGGACTTACCCCTTGTGATTTTTGTTAATTTTAGACCCAAATTTGATTAAAATGCTGGACTTACCCCTTGAGATTTTTTTCAATTTTTGACCCAAATTTGAATAAAATGCTGGACTTACCCCTTGTGATTTTTTCAATTTAAGTCCCAGATTTGATAGAAATGCTGGACTTACCCCTTGTGATTTTTTAAATTTTGGACCCAAATTTGATTAAAATGCTGGACTTACCCCTTGTCATTTTTTGTAAATTTTGGACCCAAATTTGATAAAATGCTGGACTTACCCCTTGTGATTTTTTTAATTTTAGACCCAAATTTGATTAAAATGCTGGACTTACCCCTTGAGATTTTTAAATTTTGGACCCAAATTTGATTAAAATGCTTGACTTACCCCTTGTGATTTTTTTAATTTTAGACCCAAATTTGATAAAAAATGCTGGACTTACCCCTTGTGTTTTTTTAAATTTTGGACCCAAATTTGATTAAAATACTGGACTTACCCCTTGTGATTTTTTTCAATTTAAGTCCCAGATTTGATAGAAATGCTGGACTTACCCCTTGTGATTTTTTAAATTTTGGACCCAAATTTGATGAAAATGCTGGACTTACCCCTTGTGATTTTTTAAATTTAAGTCCCAGATTTGATGAAAATGCTGGACTTACCCCTTGTCATTTTTTGTAAATTTTTGACCCAAATTTGATTAAAATGCTGGACTTAACCCTTGTGATTTTTTTAATTTTAGACCCAAATTTGATGAAAATGCTGGACTTACCACTTGTGATTCTTTCAATTTAAGTCCCAGATTTGATGAAAATGCTGGACTTACCCCTTGTCATTTTTTTAATTTTTGACCCAAATTTGATTAAAATGCTGGACTTACCCTTTGAGATTTTGTAAATTTTGGACCGAAATTTGATTAAAATGCTGGACTTACTCCTTGTGATTTTTTAAATTTTAGACCCAAATTTGATAAAAATGCTGGACTTACCCCTTGTGATTTTTTTAAATTTTGGACCCAAATTTGATAAAAATGCTGGACTTACCCTTGTCATTCTTTCAATTTAAGTCCCAGATTTGATGAAAATGCTGACTTACCCCTTGTGATTTTTGTAAATTTTGGACCCAAATTTGATGAAAATGCTGGAATTACCCCTTGTGATTTTTTGTAAATTTTGGACCCAAATTTGATGAAAATGCTGGACTTACTCTTGTGATTTTTTCAATTTAAGTCCCAGATTCGATGAAAATGCTGGACTTACCCCTTGTCATTTTTTTGTAAATTTTGGACCCAAATTTGATGAAAATGCTGGACTTACCCCTTGTCATTCTTTCAATTTAAGTCCCAAATTTGATGAAAATGCTGGACTTACCCCTTGAGATTTTGTAAATTTTGGACCCAAATTTGATGAAAATGCTGGACTTACCCCTTGTGATTCTTACAATATAAGTCCCAGATTTGATGAAAATGCTGGACTTACCCCTTGTCATTTTTTCAATTTAAGTCCCGGATTTGATTAAAATGCTGGACTTACCCCTTGTCATTTTTTGTCAATTTTGGACCCAAATTTGAAGAAAATGCTGGACTTACCCCTTGTGATTTTTTCAATTTAAGTCCCAGATTTGATAGAAAATGCTGGACTTACCCCTTGTCATTTTTTAAATTTTGGACCCAAATTTGATTAAAATGCTGGACTTACCCCTTGTGATTTTTTGTAAATTTTGGACCCAAATTTGATGAAAATGCTGGACTTACCAATTGTGATTTTTTAAATTTAAGTCCCAGATTTGATTAAAATGCTGGACTTACCCCTTGTCTTTTTTTGTAAATTTTGGACCCAAATTTGATTAAAATGCTGGACTTACCCCTTGTGATTTTTTCAATTTAAGTCCCAGTTTTGATGAAAATGCTGGAATTACCCCTTGTCATATTTGTAAATTTTGGACCTAAATTTGATGAAAATGCTGGACTTACCCCTTGTGATTTTTGTTAATTTTAGACCCAAATTTGATTAAAATGCTGGACTTACCCCTTGAGATTTTTTCGATTTTTGACCCAAATTTGAATAAAATGCTGGACTTACCCCTTGTGATTTTTTCAATTTAAGTCCCAGTTTTGATTAAAATGCTGGACTTACCCCTTGTCATTTTTTGTCAATTTTGGACCCAAATTTGAAGAAAATACTGGACTTACCCCTTGTGATTTTTTCAATTTAAGTCCCAGATTTGATAGAAATGCTGGACTAATCCCTTAGGATATTTCAATATAAATCCCAATTTTGATTAAAAAGCTGGCCTGACCCCTTGTCCTTTTTTTCAATTTTTGACCCAAATTTGATAAAATGCTGGACTTAGCCCTTGTGATTTTTTTTAATTTAGACCAAATTTTGATAAAAATCATGGACTAACCCCTTGTGATTTTTTCAATTATGGACCCAAATTTTATAAATATGCTGGATTTGTGATTTTCCAATTAAGTCCCAAATTTGCTAAAAATGCTTTACTCACCCTTTGTAATGTTTTCAATTTTAAACCTAATTTGATAAAAATGCTGGACTTACTTATCAGTGGTGATTTTTTCAATTTTGGACCCAAATTTGATTAAAATGCTTGACTTACCCCTCGTCCTTTTTTTTTTTTTTTTTTTTTTTTAAATTTTTGACCCAAATTTGATAAAAATGCTGGACTTCCCCCTTGTGAATTTTTCAATTTTATGTCCCAGATTTGACTAAATTGCTTGACTTGCCCCTTTTTCAATTTAGACCCAAATTTGATAAAAATGGATTTTAGATTTTTCAAACTTAATCAACTAGCCTGTAGAGAGGGCCAGATTCACAAAAACATAAATTTCTTTGTGTGTTATTCATTCAAATCAAGAGAAAATTAAAAATGCAACTTTTTCCTGTTTTTTGAAAAATTTAAGAAAACACAATAGTGTACTTGCCCAATAATTTCTCCAGATATGAAAAGGTTGGCCCTAATCACAACCGAAAGGAAAATATTCTGAAATTCCTGGCAAATTGACATTTAGAGGGGCAAAAAAGGGGGCAATTATTTCAATTTGGCAAATTCTGAAAACATGCTTTAATGCGTGTTGTAAAAATAGCACAAGGTTGAAGGTAACCCTGATAAGATCAATAGATAGGTTGCAGTATGACGTAAATCGGCCATCTTTACGGGCAGTTTAGAACAAACAGTCGTGCGTTTCGTGTGAGAACGGCGTGCAACACGCGCGCATTTAACGAAACTCATTGCAGGATTGGTCAGTGAACAACGCGGCTGCGTTAATAAGTTGAGCGCTTGACGCACCTGCAAGCCAAAATGCGATTTGCCCGTAAAGATAGCGTCTACTGGGAACTATCTATTGTTTTCAAGAAATGACGTGGATGATAATGTGTAATCATACAGATGGTTTTGCGTCATGCATTTTTGCTAGGTGCACTTTAAAATATACACTCGAACCATTTTTTTAGGGCCCCAAATTTTAAAAAAATACAAAAAAACTCGAAATGACCTGTTACTATGGCAACGGGCTTCATATTAATTGTAAAGGTCTACTTATTTTGTATTCTTGCACCTCAAGTCCTTTTATCCAACAAAGTACTAAACAAAAGGTGTGGACACATGCCTTAAAGACACACCTTTTCATACAGTAGTGTAGCCATTCCTGTTTTGATGTAGTGGTGTTATTTGCCGTCCTATATATGTTGATGTAGGTTGTAAAGAATACTCTTTAATGTAAAGCGCTTAGAGAATTAAGTATTAATTATTATGCGCTGTATAAATCGAAAGTTATTATTATTATTATGTGTCAAGTATTTACGTGCAATTACTCTTAATACATCTTTTCCCTTTTTCCGTATGGTCTTGTTGCCGCTGAAAAAGTGACTTGGAAATTAAAATGTGAATATCTTTTCATCTTAGAGATGGCCAGAATGGGTTGCCTGGAGTCTAAAATTGCTTCGTGTGACATGGCCCTAGCCTAAAACAAGCAACGACGGAAAGCACCTCGTTTGATGCTAAACATGTATAGTTTGCGTATAACAAAACCACTCCAGGAATATATAGACATATGATTTTGATTTAGGGGAAGATAGTCATATAAATTGTCTTTAGTCTTGGAAGATTTTGTTGTATTATTAATAATATGTTTTATAATTTGAATACAATAAATTGGAGAAATATTGTTAAGATGTTAGGTGTGCAAAAACATTATTTTATACTCACGTTCTGAGATGTATTTAAAGAGAGGCACCAAGGTCAAATCCAGTTTTGTGATCTACTCATTTTCCGATAGCTAGAGTCTTTGTGAAAATGGGGAGAAACACTTAAAAAGTCTCTAGCCTCATGTTAAAACGGTTTAAAACGTCGATGTGTGTGATACTGATACCCTTCCAGTGCAAATCAAAATCCCAAAACGTTCGATGATGTCACATTTCAAATGACAGGTCTGTGCGTTTTTGTACGGAGACTGTTTCGTTCATTCCGGAATTTGTATGATATTCAATGAAGACAGCATTGGATTGTACATTTTGAGTGGCACAAAAAAAATCCCTCTTTGTATTGTACGGACCCATTTGATTTCGATGTTTGATGACGTCACGTTTCAAATTTCGCTATGAAAGCGTATGAGATAAAAAATGACATTTTACACTGGTTTAAATGTGAGGTTTAGAGACTTTTAATTTCCCTGGACTCTATCTACTGAAAAGATGAATGCATCACAAAACTGAATTTGAAATTGAAGCAACTCTTCAAAAGTTACTCCTGCGTAATATAACATATTTAATGGGCACACCATTGAAAATTTCCTTTCATCGATTTGTTGCAATTTAAGTAATTTAATATATACCTCGGTAAAAGGCAGATTTAATTAAAATTAATTGTACATCTTACAATTAGCGGTTAAAAGATGACCATGTGCACTTTTTGAAGGGACATCTATACCCGGATTTAATTTTTTTGTAAGTTCAATCAACTTTCGGAGATATTAAAATTATTTTTATATTCATGCTTATTTTGGATTCCGGTAGGTAGTGTACACAAGTCGCGGAATGTAGTATTGATAAAGGCGTCCCAACGGCATCAATTATTTGTTATTAGAAATAACAGAATCTGAACATGAATAACGATTGACATTCCTCTAAATTAAACATTTGTATTCAAACGTCCAGCATACTATTTGTTGACACTTATAAAACCGTGCAAAGGTGGCTGGCTGCTTGCCCCAATCCGTAGTTCATAACTTATCACTGTCGTTAACAGAGTATGTTTGTGTGTGTTGCAACCAGGGAGTAGGTGTTGACACTATACGTTGTAACAAAACAAGAAGAGGCTTGCTTGAAGGGGAGACTACACCACATGTCATCCAATCATGCCTGTGTGCGAGGGAATGAAGACCAAAGCACGTCCCGTTGGGTTGCTCGTGTTTTAAAACCACACAGAGACCGTGTGGCGACAATAGCTGTTCCACTTCCCACTGATTACCGGTTAGGCGATTGATATACAATCTTTTATTTTGGCGAGTTTCTGACGAAATACCTGGAAACTTTTCCACAGACTTTGTACACCTTACAATTCATTCGAAGGCTTGGACCTGGAGCTATACTCTTCCTGATGCATGTGAAGACAAAAGGAAAATACAGCAACGACAGAAGCAGACTCCACCGGGGAGTGACCTGAAATCAAGACTACCTGGGCTATTTATGAAGGGAAGTAAAATACATCTCCACCTTTCAAGTACCGTATGCCCGTCGCAGTTCCAACCGTCGGTTTCATTAAACCATAGTAGTAGTGTAGTACGTTACTCATTTAGGTCACACTTAAATAATATCACAGCGTGTTGACACAATTATTAACAGGAAGAACCATGACAACGGTAGCTTGTATTTTCTGATTTAATTGATTGAAGAAAGTATACGGTGACAAAGGATAAATTACCACACTGACTCCCGTAAGTTCACCACTTTAGGTAGAAAGAAATCAATGTTTTCAGAGTTGGGCCCTATTTTTTTTATTTCATTGCCATAAATGTGTGTTTGAAATAAAATGGAGTTGTACATTAAGTGCATTGGTACATGATGCAGAAGACAACCAGGGCTTGATTTTGCAAAGCAATACGAATCATCACAAGATGACATGTCAATATCACCACTGTGATTTGTAATGTGACATCACCCTTTGCTTAGCAGTTAAAGGAACATTACAGAATTGGTAAGAACAAAACTTGTAAAATATATTTTTTATCACAGATTTACATAGAAACTTACACGGTCTAATGATGATGATAGTAGAAAACATCCCTTGAAATATTTATGTCTGAAATGCCATATTTGATGAGAAATGAATAAACTAATTTTCCGATTGGAGTTTATCGCTCAGTGAGCGTTTTATTCATTTGTTGAATTTATATGATTTCATGCAAATGTGTAATCGGTTTTCACTATTTTCTCGTGACCCAGATGGCCGATGGATCTCAAACTTCTACAGGTTTGTCAGTTTATGTATATGGTGGATTACATAAAGTGCTTACACTGCTAGCAACTGTTTTGTCAGCCAAAACCAATTCTGTAATGTTCCTTTAAGACTGATTCGCACCTAAGATCAATCTTGGCTCTTTGAAAAATCGGTCCCAATGGTACAAGAAGGCGTATAATTATTCATATTCGATTAGAATTTAAATCCGCGTATGTAAGTGATTAACCTCAGGGGATCCAAAAACACAGACAGGAGCCTAAGATTAAGAAGAGTCTACAGAAGGAGTGGGAAGTCACGCCCCTCCCCTTCTAAGCTCACGGACAACAAACTATTCTCTAACATTCCTTTATCGGATGTGATGTGAGTGCAATTTTCAACACAACAATGATACAGTACTAGGACAGTCCATGTTTGGTTCTATAACAAATACTATACGGTACATAATCAAGCAATTGGACAGTCCATGGACATGTTTGATTCTATAATATTTCATTTTTGTTCATTTGGTTAAAATTTTTTTTTTTTTTTCCAGATATCAAAATTGATATCGATTTTTAACAAATCTGGCCTTTATAATTTGGACAATCCTTACGTGAATAACTACCAAGCGATGGCACATTTTTAAACATTGTGTTTTGCTGAAAAATTCCCACCGACCTTCAATTATATTTCAAATTCTTACCAACGTGAAATCATCCTAAAAGGGAAGCCACGATTAATCATCTCATATTGACAACAGAGAAGTGAAGAGTCCGTTAAGACAACAGAGACCCAGAGACCTAGTCAAGGCCAAATCTTGAAATATTCCTAGTTTGACTCTCTCTGCTACATGTGCACCTGCTTGGGTAGACTCTCACTTGAATTACTGCTGGGCAAACTCTACGGGATACGTGAATTACTATAAAAGGGTATAGGCTAGGCCTATAGCATCTGTTTAGTAGTAGGTTATTTAAAACTATAACTATTTCTAGAAATGCAGACCCTGGATGTTAATTAATATTGCTGATTGTTGCTACACGAATACCGTTCAGCCAAGTTCTAGAAATAGACAATCAATTTAAATGATCACAACGGAGGAAGTGCATTAAAGATGCATTTCAGCCCAAACTAGCAACAATGTCATCGACATTTTATTTCATTTAAAGTTTACCTTTGAGTAAAAATTGCCGCAAAATCATTTTCCTAAAGCACCGTATGAAAGAAAAAATATGATAATTATTTAAAGTATAGAGTATAAAAGAACCCTCATAACAGTAAACCGGAATGCATTCCAATGGCAGAAGAATTTACCTGCAAGAAAGTATGAGAAAATACTTTCCCCAACCATTGCTAGAACTTGCACATTTCAATATTGTTTTGACAGATGTATTGATGCCATAGCCCGAGGTTTGTTTTGTTTGAATACCATTAGTGAATATATTCACAGATATTCTTTTTTTTTTATTAAAAAAAAATATTTCTACGATTTCTATGAAAGGAAATGACAAGAATCAATGTTTATTTAGAGACACTTCATTGAAATGGTTAGGAACAGATCGAACTACTTACCTTTATTCTTTTATGAAAGCATAAATGACGGACCGTTATATTCATTTGAAGAAAGAGACGGTATAAAGAATGTGATCCAGATGTAAAAATTTAGAACAAAGATGTTAAAGGAAACAATCCACATTCTGTCGGACCATCCATTCACAAAAAGAAAAAGCACAGACAAAAAACAGGTGAAAATTACTTGTTTACTTGCTCTCCGTATACCCCCTTGATACTGAACCTATGACGTCTCTTTTTTGTGTGCACGTGTTATAGAGGGACTCCTTGGTCAAATGAATTGTTCTGATTCACTTATTTTCTAATGGATAGAGTCTTTATTAAAATAGGTGGAACATTTAGAAGTCTCTCACCTCACGTTAAATGGTGTAAAATGCCACTATGTTTGACACCCCACAAGTGCAATTTCTTTCTTAGGCCCTTTTCGAATTCACGGCTTCGGCTCCAAAATCGGCTCAGGCTAGCTAGGCTCCCTCAATTATTTTAACTAACGCATTCTTTGCGGTCAGGGCTTCAGACAAGAAAACTGGGCCTGAAGCCCAATCCGGAGCCGAAGCCATGGATTCGAAAAGGGCCATAATCCAAAAACGTTTGATGACGTCACATTTCAAATAAACGGTCTGTCCCCCTATTTGTACGGATCATTTTTTAGTTCATTCCTGGATTTTTAAGGATTTTTGTTATGATATTCAATTAAAGTAGCAGTGGATTTGACCTTTTAACTGGCCAAATTTGGTTTCCCCTATTTGTATTGTACAGACCCATTTGTTTTTTGATGTTTGATGACATCACATTTCAAATTTTGCTATGAAGTAGCATCAGATAGAATGGCATTACACACTGTGAGGTTAGAGGTAATCCCCCTCCCCCGACTTCCATGAGGACTCTATCTAGTGAAAAGTGAATGCATCACCAAACTGGATTTTGTACTGAAGCCCCTCGATTCTAAGCACAGAAAGCCTGACCAGGAATATTGTTCTTCGTGCATGCTTGATAAACCAATGTTCCATGATCCATTAAGAACGGCAGTTTGGAAACAACGTATAAGTCAAAAGCATTTTAAAATATATAAAAATGAAGGCATGCCTAAAGGCAATTAAAATGTCGTTAATTGAGTCTGTAGCAAAGTATTGTTTCTATAATGAGTCACCGAAAGGGACTGTGGTATCAACTGGGTGATTCTTTGGTTGTTTTTGAGAGAATATGCCCAAAACAATCTTTTTAAATCGGAAGTTGGACGAGGTACAGAAAAAATAGAACTTGTCCGATCCGTCAGCATTTGGATACCAGAAAGGACATGGATGTTGTAGACATTTCACTCGAAAAAAAGGTCACAAAACAATTTTCCAACCTTTGATGTAAAACATGGAGCGGACTGTAATTTCTAAAATGAAAAGAAGAAGGAGAACTATTGGACACGGAAAATAAATGATGTTATGAAGGAACATTATGTCGGTTGCGTATTAGCCTTGTTTGAAACACTTCTCATGTATATACTTTTTCGCTCGGCAAAACACTACAAACGACGCTTGTCTACATGTTGCACTACGAACAAGAAAGTGCGTTGTTGTTCGTTCGTTTAAATCTCTTGCTGTTTCAATCCTTTGATGTTATCATTTGCAGCGTTTTGTGATCATTTTTGGCTGACCTGTAAGAAATCCCTTCCCCCTGGGATCGATTTTTTGAACTGTCATAACCACGTATGCTAGGGTTCCTGGCGACCGGGGATGACGTTTAGGTAATGGTGTCCATTATTAAAGGAACATAACAGAATTGGTAAGAAAAAAACTTGTAAAATTTACTTTTTGATCACAGATTTACATAAAACTTACACGGTCTAATGATGATGATAGTATAAAACATCCCTTGAAATATTTCTGTCTGAAATGCCATATTTGATGAGAAATGAATAAACTAATTTTCCGATTGGAGTTTATTGATCAGTGAGCGTTTATTCATTTGTTGAATCTATATGATTTCATGCAAAATGTGTAATCGGTTTTTCACTATTTTCTCGTGACCCAGATGGCCGATCGATCTCAAACTTCTACAGGTTTGTCAGTTTATGTACATATGTACATCATGTTGGATTACATAAAGTGCTTACACTGCCAGCAACTGTTTTGTTAGCAAAAACCAATTCTGTAATGTTCCTTTAAGCACTTTGTCTTGATAGTCACAACTCTACGGGGCCCCTATAGGGAGAGGTAAAAACAAAATTGACCAGGTAAACAATATACAAATATTTAGCTCCCTCGAAATACTGTTTCGTAACAGATGATGTATTTCGTTTTTATTTCTTGCGACAATTTTTGGGTTGTTGTTCCTTTAGGGGATCCAGACGATATGGGAGGGGGGGAGGTACTTGCAAATGAGGGTGGATCACTTTCGCAAAAGAAAACAAGCAAACACTTCTTTTGTTTTGTATTATTATTATTGTTTTTATATTATTTTGTTTTTACAGGATCAGGCAATGTACTCATGTACACAAACCCATGACCCAAACCCCATTTACCAACCGCTTAAAGAAGGAATTTTTTTTTTTTGATTTGCACGTCTCTACAGGCATTGCACGGGACACGTGCCCCCTGCCCACACCCCTGCCCACACCCCTGCCCACACCCCTGCCCACACCCCTGCCCACACCCCTGCCCACACCCCTGCCCACACCCCTGCCCACACCCCTGCCCACACCCCTGCCCACACACCCCTGCCAACCTACTACGCTACTGCGTATAAACTCTCAAAATAATGGGCCTTTATCAATTTGGGAGAAACCAGGACACCTACATAAGGGTTATCAGTATGTATAACTCAAGGCCCGTCAGCTTAGTAAAGCTTTCATGAAAGTGTTTTTATGCTGGTAATTTATTTTAATTTGTTAACACTTAACTTGTAAGTCCCACAGGCTGCAAAAGGTGAGTGTATTTCCTATTCAAATCACCGACAACAGGTCAACACGAACTCTTGTTTGTCGAAAAGCACAAGTGCCCTTTGTGATAAAGTAAATTGAGTGGAACACCTCGAGGTCCAGCAAGCAAGTCTAGGGTCGATTAATAAGGGAATAAAAGTGTGAATACTATTCAAAATCTTAAATAACTTTATATCAAAAGAATGGTATTTCTTAAGTGGCTCAGTGGGGGGTGGGGGGGGGGGTTTCCAGGTACATGCGAGAATTCTCGTTCGTTTTTTAACCAAGATTGTGCTCATTATTTTCCTTTAACCTTGCAGATGCGCCAGTGCCGACTTGACCAATACCTACAATATTTCACAGCCCTTTGGAGACTACTCCTTTACTCTTAAATAATTGTCTCCCCGCTGGAATGAATCCAGTTTTTTAGCACCCCGAGACGCTCTGTCAGGGTGGCTCACACGCTCTTTATACGGCGACCCGCCAGTAATTACGTTTCCTCCTCCGAGAGAGAGACAAAAATCACTTCATATTTCCTTTGTAAGCTCGGTAAACATTTGGCAAAGCGTGAAAACGTATTACACAAAAACAGTGGGCCAAATAAACAGAATAACATAACCTTATGAATACATGCTCTGCAGCTTTCTGTTCACTTCCAGTGATTGGCTACATTTATTGTAAGTGTCTAACGATACATAAAATACCTTGTGTTTACATTTCTTTTAACACAATTCCACGATATCGAATTCACAGGTGTTAAAATAGTGAGCTCTTCAATTTCTTGAATATTTTTTCTGCATGTATATACATCTTTTATGAACAATTAGCCTGGACAGGTTGTATTCATCCAGGCTCACAAATATATACACAATATTACAACACAGGGGACACATATTATTATTCATAATAGGTCATACTTTGTATTACTTTTTTGGGGGTATCTTACAAGGAATCTATGGTAGTACCAATAACATTAAAATCAGGGTGTCTATAAATATACAATATCTTAGGTCAATAATCGATAGGTTCTTAATTAAGTTCTTCGTCAATAAATTCTTAGTATATATCCTGACCGTGCACATCGTTATCTTTAAGACAACAATCACGTGATTTATCAATTAAGCAACATTCAAAGTAATGATCAAGTAGATATTCGATGCCATTTACAACTAAACGATAAAAAAGGTATTAGCTTTTTAGTCACTTGGATAATACTTTCTGCCTTCATCCCTTCACCGATTGTCATTTTCATTATTCCCATTGCAGCAATAAACGAATATGCTTGTAAATGGACATTCACAAAATTCGTGACGAACAAAGTCTGTTGCTTGTTGGTATCGATAAAAACGGGCTCACCAGATTTGGTGATATTTGCAGAGCTCGATTAAAGGAACATTACAGAATTGGTTTTTGCTAACAAAACAGTTACTGGCAGTGTTAGCACTTTATGTAATCCACCATATATATAAACTGACAAACCTGTAGAAGTTTAGGATCGATCGGCCGTCTGGGTCAAGAGAAAATAGTGAAAAACCAATTACACATTTGCATGAAATCATATAGATTCAACAAATGAATAAAACGCTCACTGAGCGATAAACTCCAATCGCAAAATTAGTTTATTCATTTCTCATCAAATATGGCATTTCAGACAGAAATTTTTCAAGGGATGTTTTCTACTATCATCATCATTAGACCGTGTAAGTTTTATGCAAATCTGTGATCAAAAACTTTTCTTACCAATTCTGTAATGTTCCTTTAAGGTGTGCCATTGAAAGCTAAATAATCGGAATCGAACTCTTTCTCCAAACTGTTAATTTCCTTTCACCTTGCAACAAAACCAATTCGTGTTTATTCGTCATAAGGTCGTGAAATAACCAGGTGTGGATGTCATTTTGTTTTCTCCAAGGTGCAACAATTCCCGCTCTAGAGGAAGATGTCACTTCCAATAGACTTGGCTTCACGTTCACAGAGCTTCTCAAGGGTGAAATCAATAACCAATTTTGTTTGTAAAGTAGAATAAGATGAGAAAAATATAGTTTTGGCGGCAAAAACATTCTGAGATCGGCCAATTCGTACGCAGACGTTGCATATGGTCTTTCTCGGGATATCTGATGATTGGACTTATACAAGAAGCAATCTCCTGTTTTTTTTTTTTAATAAGACCTTAAAAAACCCATATATTGAATAACATTTTCTTTTTATATTTTTTCATAGCCATGGAAAGAGTAGTTCTCCAAGAGGCCGACGGTTGAACCGACCGTCGAACCACCCCCTACTAAAAACAGACTTAGACCGCTAAATCTAGCATTTGTGACGTGTCTCTGTCTTTCCTCGTTGATTTGAAATTAACAATTTAATTTTTCACGAACACTTTTCTCATGCTCTTTCCCTCTCATGGCATTTGTTTATCTATTGCAATACAATCAATGTTTGACAATCGAAGAGGTCGTATGTGCGAATCCTTCTCTAAAACAAGCCCCATGCACACTCTCCAGTGTAAGCAAGGGTAAACTTAAACTACTCTTTTTTAATGTTTTTTTTTCTCATGGCAGTATAGGAGCATATAGACATACTCTGTGCACTTTAATATCTCACCTTCGAGTGACAAATATTGGGAATGTGTGGTCGTCAGAGTACGAGAAAACGGCATTGCACTGGTGCACGTCGGAGAACCAGGCAGTTGCTTTCAGCTTGATATCGGTGAGTGTGACTCAAGCCCTTAACATCACGTCACATCACATGAGACTCATTCATCTCCCTGCTTTAGGTGGAAATGATTCCCTTTTTGTATGAAACGAAACTTTAGAGGTAGAACCACTGAAAACCCCACGTTCTTTAATACAAACATAAGCTGTTGGTTAAAGATGTAACATTATTACATTTTGACATTTATTTAATTAGATATGAGCCTTATATTTAAATTGGCGTATAGGTTCTCACGTTTTCAATCAAACAAAATACAATAATGACACAATTAAAACAAAAAATTCTCACCACAGGAGGAGAAAAATCGAATAAATATTCTAGAGATAATCATAAATTCAGGAGACAATATGGATGAAGATAACTGTACAAACTTTATATCAGATATTAGCTGTTTGGATTGAGCTCGCCTTTTAATCCCAAGGGCCATGTTACACCAGACAATTTAAAGAAATCTGTTCAAGGCAATACAAAGAAGGCAAAATAGCACATTTCAATATAGGCATAATATTATTTTGAGGAAAGTAATAAACTGTTAAAAACGTATTTTCTTGTACCTAAGTTGTTACTGGATGTGTAGCGTAGGCTACTCTGTTGCCTGTATGAACTGTCTCCTGTGATAAGGTCATAATCTGCAGAAGGATACCACGCGTTCTAAATGTGAGCTTTGTGCACAATAACAAACATTTCTTATTTATTACGGTGCATGTTTCATCAGCTGTATATTTGAACAATGATACTAGTCATACCATATTATTTACTATAGATTGTAAAAAGTTCGATAAGTAAAGACAATCTCGTTGCATTAATTCATTCCCAAAAGATGATATACTCAACATAGTTGCTGATCATGACAAATATTTTACATATAATAATAAGTTGAAGTAATTATTACAAAAATACTGGCAAACACTATACACCATAGTCTGGTATCCTTCAAAACAACCGCGAGTGTGAAAGGTTTTCAGGTAATAGTTCTACTGTAGAAACAATGGGTTTCTTAAACACACTGTCATTAACAATGTAATGGTAAGGATAACTCTATGCTTTGGAAAAACTATAAAAAAAATGAGCTTTCCTTCCAATCGATTGGTGCTTGATTTTTGCTTTTAACAAAATTAAAAGTGAACCTTTAATTACCATTAGACAACACCAGGAAAGACAATGTTGGCCAGCTTGTACGTTCATTTGATGCAGCCAGCAATCTAGTCTGCATTTATGGCAATAATGTCCAGTGGAGTCTAATCAAATCAGCACCTTTAGCTACTTTTATACATGATCAAATTGTGCTTCTCGGAAATGTTTGCACAACTTCAGACAACAAGACGACCCCTTGTCGTAGAAAATGGATTGTGACTTTAGGAAAATATGCTTTAAAGGGAAGGTATTACATTTGGTAATCACTCTTAAAATTAATCGCAATAAAAGCTTACTTGGTTAGAAGTACAGCAGCTTTCGATAGTATAAAGCATTTTGAGAGTCATTTCACTTCGGAGTAATTATGGAATAATGGATCAGTTTTTATCAGAACAAAATTGAATCTAAGAAGCGTTTCTGTCAGAAACGTTTCTCAGAATGTGTATTCAAATTGCGGATTATTCTTTCTGCGTGGACAAAAGCGCTCCGGAATTTCGGCGATATCTCAAAAACGCTACCACCTTTTGAAAAGATATTTTCACAGGTTAGTTTTATTGTGTATAGCTACATTTATATAGGATTAAAACAATCGAACGGTTCCAAAAACCAAAGGTATACTTTGCCTTTAAACTAAGAATGTGTGACATACGAACAGTATTTTTTTACCATCAACTCATTGTTTTATCACTCCAAATAATTAACATTTCTGCGGACTCACGGTCGAACATAATTAAGTTCATACATCGTACACGTATATTATTTTAGATAGTTTTCATTCGGTTGACATTTGTTTTATTTTAATGTTTATAACCAAAGCTTAACAATCTTAACAAAGTAAAAACTAACAAAATACAACGGCTACAATCACTCAACAGCGCGTGCGGGATTTATCAACGAGCCGAGCCGGTATCAAAAAGGTCATCGTGAATACTGCTGTCATATAAGACGTGTTCTTAAAACACCAACTTTTTTTGTTGATTTTTTTGACAGAGAACTCGAACGTTCAGGAGGTTTTTAAGTGAACCTGGTGATCTTTTAGTTTACAGTTGACTTTCCAAGGTTCAGAAATCTCATCTTGAAGACAACATCTGAGTGCCACAGCAAAAGATGTTCAAACGTTTAAATCACTACACCCTGGCCCTTTCTTATCTCACAATTGTTTGTATTTTTTGTTCAACGCATACAGGCGAGATAAGAATCAGAAGAATCTTTAAAGGACTTACTTGAAAGGCCCCTGAAGGGCAGATGTGATGCATCGTCACTGCTTCCACTCAATGAAAGATGAAAATGCATCACAATTTTATACTTGTGGTTGAGGTTAAAGTTAGCCCGTGTGTCACAGCGTGGTCACGGTGTTTGACGCAGTAGTTAAAAAGCGGCAGAGGCAAGACATGGCAGACTAATTTCAGCAAACTGACAGCCCGGCCGGCAAGATGATATCAAGACACATAGAGTTAGAGAATAAACGGTGAAACAACAAAAACAGGCCACTACTTATTAGTTTCGAAAGTATGATAAGAAGTAACGCTTTCAGAAGATACCATTCTCACGGCACAATTTTGTCCGTCGGTGCAGAGGAAAAATTCATGAATATTGCCTTAAGCTTTTCGCTGTAGCACTATTAGCCATAGCGAGGCACATTCAATATCTTTGCTTGAAACTATGGAAACAGTTATATTTAAAAATGCGGGTTATATTATCTGTTTTTTCACAACTAAACATAAAACAAACCGACACCAACGTTGGTGTACAGTTAATAAATGTAAAACATTTACAATGATGTACGTCATTATCGACTGAATGATTTAAATTTATCTGACTTCAGGTTGTTGTTGTGATCATCTGCTGTCTCTCGGGTGGTATTGCAGCTGTACCTTTAGTCCAGCTATTGTCCTTATTGTTATTCTTCGCGCCAAGTTTTGCGTTGTTACCTCCCTTGGACGACTGCCAACGCACGGAGTACATAGTCGTCTTGTTGGAGCGGTCTGAGTGGCTGGTTTCCACTCCTGACTTACCACCAGAGGAACGAAAGCCGAGACATGCGCAGATCTTGTGACAATAACGCACATTACACGCCCCATAGATGAGTGGGTTGAAGCAGGAGTTAGACAGACCAAACATGAAGGCTACCTCAAACACGTACGTGTGAAACGATTTGCCTTGGAACCAGACATACCACAGACCAAAGAAGGCGTAAGGTAACCAGTTGATGGCAAATACGAGAAAAATGGCGAGTGCCATGTGCACTGTACGTCTCTGGGCTCGAAGGAACAGCTTGGAGCGAGCTTGACGCATTTCTGACAGATTCTCGCTGTTTTCTTTTAAAGAAAGGAAAAAAAGAGATTAGTAGTATTGTTATTGTTGAGTTTAAGTAACATTCGTTGAGGATTTTTGACGCGCACGAGATGTGTGAATTGAAACTAGATCAGCAGTCGTAATTTGTTTTCAGGGACACCAAGCAAACGAACTTCAATTGCAATTTGATCGCACGTCAAACAATAAAGCGCTTTAAAAAAAAATCATGTCTCTCGAGTGTGATATCGGAAAAGAACACCCAACCATATAATTTGTTATTTATGATATGACAGATGTTACTGGAACACTACTCTGTGAGTAATTGTTTATTCATGTAAGGATAGTATCATTCCCTTTTGTTGACACTGAACGTTTCACACGTCTAAAGCCAAAATGTGTGCAATCTACTTAAAGGCCCTGTACACTTATTGGTAAGATCGAAAAACACAATGTTCACAGGTTCACACATAACTTACATGATTTAAAGTAAGTAATGGTAGAAAGGGTTCCTTAAAATATTTCTGCCTAAAATGCTATCGTTTCTGAGTAAAACAATAGTAATTATCGCGCACGATAATTTGAAAAAACCGAAAACACATAAGATCTCTTTTCACTATTTTCTAGTGACCTCGATGACCAATTGAGCTCAAACTTTCACAGGTTTGTTTGTTCATGCATATGTTTAATCACACAAAATATGGACACTGATTTTGAGCTGTTACCAAAAGTGTACAATACCTTTAAACGAGATCTTCTATCATTACTAAAAGGTGTGAACAAAGTGACAATAATTCAAACAGAGACCCTCGTTATCTTGCGTCAGGTTTTTAACAGGTGTTTAATTATGTTCAGTGAAAAGTGTAGAGTCCATTATTTATGTATGTGAGACCATAGAGGTGGGACCGAGTTGAATTGAAGGTTTTAGGTCTAACGGTTGTGGAAATTGTTATGTTATGTTTAAGGTTGGTAGGTTTAGAGTTGGGGTTTTAAAAGCAATGATAATGGTATTGTGCATTGGGTGAGATTGTACGCATCGTGTAAGTATTAAGGTTGAGATTAGGTTTTAGGTAAGGGTTTATGTCAAATGAATTTGTAGAGGTTTGAGTGGGCTGTATGAAGATGAAACGAGTACAAAACCATGACTGAAATTACACTGCATCATGTCAGATTTTGATGTTATTAAACATATTCAATAAAGTGACTTGGACAGGTCCAACGTGATTCAAATCTCCGTGTAGCCTTATACATGTACAGAGTTCATGGCATAAGTCAGAGGAGGCCGAATAGCAAAGGTCTAGAGACCACGGTGACTAAATCTGTCATAATAATAAACTGTCAATATAACCAAGCGACTTCGTCAAGTTCTATATACAGAGGCATTCAAATCCCTCTATACACAGGGTTCATAGTAACGTTCTGACTCATTAAATAAAAACCCATCTTATAGTTATTGGCTGTCAACACGTCAAACCAAGTGACTTGTTCAAGTTTAGTGACATTCAAATTCCTCTACTCGTGGTTCATAGTGTGAGATAACTCACAGAGAAAAACATGGCCAAGGTCTCGGAACCGTTATTAAAGTGTGACTGAACAGTCCGTTGGATATTGACAGAAAATAAAGACCATGTCTATTAATCAGAAGTGCATTGGCCAAGTCCAGTACGATTAAAAATGCAGCGGAGGTATCAGACCTGTTTTTGTTCAAACCCATTTGAAATTGTGACTGACAATTGTCTTTACACGGTCGTCTATTTTCAGATAAATTGTCATAGCATAATGGTGAATAGGTGTTACTTGTCATTAACAAAAGATTCGAGTGAATGATACTAATTAAATATTTATGACAACATTTTAATGGCCCATCATTATCTCAAGAACCAAATAGAGACTAGATTTTATATGGATGGATCGCAATACCCCTCATTGACCGCCATCTTTGATGTAGAACGATGGAAAAGTGCACGCGTGTACGCGCTACGCACGACTCTCAGCCAATGAAAGCTCTTCACGCGTGCATGATGCACAACTCATCAAAAATGGTGGTCAATGACGCGTATTGCAATACATCCATTGGTGTACCACTCGTCATAAAAGAATTGATATTTAGATTTGGGGAATAATATAAATTTGCACGTTTATGATCAAAATGGCCCATCGTTAAAGGAACATACAGAATTGGTTTTTGCTAACAAAACAGTTGCTTGCAGTGTATAAGCACTTTATGTAATCCACCATATACATAAACTGACAAACCTGTAGAAGTTTGAGATCGATCGGTCATAGAGAAAAAAAAGTGAAAAACCGATTAGACATTTGCATGAAACCATATAGATTCAACAAACGAATAAAACGCTCACTGAGCGATAATTAGTTTATTCATTTCTCATCAAATATGGCAATTCAGACAGAAATGTTTCAAGGGATGTTTTCTACTATCATCATCTTTAGACCGTGGAAGTTTTATGTAAATCTGTGATCAAAAAGTATATTTTACAAGTTTTTTTCTTACCAATTCTGTAATGTTTCTTTAACTAAAGAATCATTATGAAGTTTCAGAGGAAAATTACGCGTTTTTTTAATTTTTTATATATATATATACCCAGGAGAGTTTATCAATTCTGACTGGTTGACAGAAGATCACATGAACCTATAAATACTGCTAAAAGTATTTAAACATACCCGATGGTGGCGCGCAAGGTTACGCAGGCGCTAGTTTATGCGAAAGGCAATCAATACGTACTCACTTGGTATTCAACCTAAGATCAGTGTTAGTACGCGCGTGTACGCACAACCGTTGAGCGTGGCATGCATATTGACTCCATCGCAAAACGGGGCCAGAGGACACGACTTCGGCTCTCGGTCCATTATCGCACGGCCACGACCCTGCCGGTTTTAAACAGCCGGTTAAGACCTCGTCGCCACTCGTTTATTCCCTTTTGATCAGACCATGACAACCGTAGATTTACAACCATTGAATGCAAGGTGATAACGAAATGAAACACGAGGCTATGATGTGGTGCAATGAATTATCATTAAAGGAGGGTATACCTTTGGTAAATACTCCCCAAAATAATGACCATAAAAACTTACTCGGGTAGGAAGCACTGCAGCTGTTGATAATGTACAATATTTTGAGAAACGATTCCCTTCTAAGTAGTTTAGAGAAAGGGGTTAAACAAATTTAAATCTGAGAAACGTTTCATGCTTGAAAAGTTTCTCAGATTGTGTCTTCCAATTCTTGCATGAACATAGCCGCTTCAGATTTTCGGTGATATCTCGAAAACTCTATCAACTTTTGAAATGATACTTTCACAGGTTTCTTTTATTGTATATATCAACATTTATATAGGATTTAAACGGTTCCAAAAACAAAAGGTATACTGCCTTTATATGCGTGCGATATAACGTAGTGAAGTACAATACCATGTTATGTAACTGTAGTTTTATGTCTTGTAAAGTAATGCGACACAATAGTGTTTTGTGACGGTGTAACGAATTGTATTCTATTAACATATAAGGTTCCAAAAACAAAATGTATACTTTGCCCTTAAATGCGTGCGATATAATGTATTGAAGTACAATACTATGTTATGTATTTGTATTTTTTGTATTGTAAAGTAATGCGACGTAATAGCGTTTTGTGGCAGTGTAACGAATTGTATTATAATGCAAGTGAGTACAATACCATGTTATATACTGTATGGTTAACATACTGTAATACAAAGATTGGTAATGTTATACAGTGCATATTTTACAATGATCCGCACCTGTTGCACTTTGACCACAACCATTTTGTCAAAAATAACTGACACATGAGGTCCCTCAAAAGAGCATTTGAGGCGCTTCAGGAAATCAATACTTCGCACTTAACCGCAGATAAGTCTGATTTTAAACGAACAGCAATTTGTCCAGAAATAACTTGCAGAACCGGCACTTAGAGTGCTTTAACTGAACGATCCGTGCTTTGCTGTTGCCTACACCTGAGCTAGAAGAATTAGACACGTAGGGTAATGCATCATTTGAAGCAGCAATTTAATAAAAACAAAATTCCCAAGCTTCTCAATTGAAACAATTAGTTGAAACTATACCTGACTCCAGTCTCATATACATTCCAATGAACAGTCACGCTCAACAATAAGTAATACAACAGTCACAACTTGTGCACGTATTTAAAAAAATTGCAGCATTTAATGCGGTAGTCGCAGGTTCAGATCCCACTCTAGTCAACCTTTTCTAGTCAACCCCAAATTAATAGAGAAATGAACACAGCACCTACCGCTTGGTTACAATAGACGGTCTCTATTTAAAACCTTTTTTTTTACAGCCAAGCTTATGACAGATTTTGGCAATTTTTTTTTTACTGGGTAGTAACATCATATAATGTTGTTGTATACTTAATGTGATGTGGTGTGGTGTGGTGTGAATTCATGTAGTGAAATGCAATGTTACAATATTCAATTCAATTCAATTTATGACAAACGTCATGTTAAAAAAACATGAAAATTGTTTTCCAGTGTGCATCTTACAATAAAGACACAAATGGAGATAAATTTGTAAAATAGAAAGGAAGAACTCTTAAGAGATAAACGGGACAAGTTACACAGTGACAGAGAATATGTATGTGGTGTTACGTTAATAAAGTGATGACAACAATCATTTACGTTTAATTAATAAATTATTTGTTACCTTTCATGACGATCTTTTGTCGTATTTTGTTGAAGATGAGCCCATAGGCGACCATCATGATGCCAAGTGGGAACACGAACTGTGCCAGGACAACCAGCGTAGTATACACGGCGATATAAATATTAGGTATATCAACGTTTGTCACACACTGCCAAAAGTCTAGCTCAGGATCGAATGGCCAATGCTCTAACCGGAAAACGACAAGCTGTGGACGAAATAAAGTTACAACATAACAATTAATTCATAATAATTTTTTTAAAAAAGAAATTGCTTCTTTTTAATGAGCGACGTTTTACAATAGTCAAAGCAAGCTGGTTTCCCCAATTTGTGCGTAAGGATATTACAGCAGTTATGCCTCCCTGGTGGAAGAATAATTCGTATTGGAATACACAAACAGTCAGATTGAAGTGTTTGTGAATCTTTCTCTTATAAAACACATTACATTGAATGGAATCGTTTCTCAACAAGATATACACCATGAATAACTGCAGTGTTTCTTACAAGTACAGTTTTTATGGCCACTAATTTTGGAAGTAATTAGTTTACTCGAGGGAAAGAAACATTATTTTTTTCCCACGAATACCAGTAAAGATTTCGTCTCCTCGAAAAAAATTAGTTCGTTCCGTTGAAAAAATTGAGCTGGTATAGGAGCCCTTAATATCCTATCGTGGGTTTCTTTTCGAGATCACCCGGTCCGTAACACTATTAGCCGGTTTATGTGATATCTGTGTCGGCAGTTTTCTCAATAACCAAATTCAAGCTCCGAATGTGAGTTGGAGGAAGAATAGATGTGTTAATAACGGAATACCGGGAACGAAATTTTATTTTGAAGAATGGAACTATAGTTTGTGAGTGACGAACGTACACTGCGCACGACAACGAGGCTGGAGGTATGTAATGGGACAGGCGTTACAAGCTGTATAGTTCGCTCGTCCCCAGCGCCTTGCCTTAAAACCAAAGGCGCTGGGATGGGCAAACGTATCGTTAACGTTAATGGTCAGTCCCATCATGCATCACACTCACACTGCAAGCACTGCACGCATGACGTACTTCCTGGACATGAATCTGTGAAAGCCGATTAGCCCATCCCAGCGGTCCTGGATAGGCCCCTGGGGCCAAACGAAGCTGTATAGAAGGACTAGTTAGTAGTGAGTGAAATCTGTGATTTCGGGTTAGGGTTAGAGAGAATACAATACCCCTTCTTGCATGGTGCTTGAGCTTAAGTATATTGAGTACTTTGTAAAGTAACATTTCGCCAAATGCAAAGGCTGTTTGTGGTCAAGCCAGGATAACCAGGGATGTAACACACCGTTCATGGCAGCCTTGCTGGAATAATTCTGCTTCATTATCCATTATTACATCTGAATATCTCAATTATTAATGATGTTGATTTTAATCAATTTTAAAGGAAGTGACACCTTTTCATATAACATCTTCGTGTCGTATTCTGTATAAAACGCGCTGATTGACTTGAGCACTTTGCAGACCCAGTTTTTGAAATATGAAGGGGCTGTACTCTCCCACCTTTCTGTTGTACTGGTATTGTATTAGAATAAGTTGACTTTCTATCCTGCCTGCTACTACGCACACTTTCAATGAGTGATCTTTCACGTAATAAGTTGACTTTCTATCCTGCCTGGTACTACGCACACTTTCAATGAGTGATTTTTCACTGAATAAGCTGACTTTCTATCCTGCCTGGTACTACGCACACTTTCAATGAGTGATCTTTCACTGAAAAAGCTGACTTTCTATCCTGTCAGCTACTACGCACACTTTCAATGAATGTTTTTTCACTGAATAAGTTGACTTTCTACTGCCTGCTACTAGGCACACTTTCAATAAATGTTTTTTCACTGAACAAGTTTATTTTATATCCTGCTTGTTACTACGCACACTTTCATTGAGTGATCTTTCACCGAATAAGTTGACTTTCTACTGCCTGCTACTAGGCACACTTTCAATGAGTGATCTTTCACTGAAAAAGTTGACTTTATATCCTGCTACTACGCACACTTTCATTGAGTGCTCTTTCACCGAATAAGTTGACTTTCTATCCTGTCTACTACTAGGCACACTTTCAATGAGTGATCTTTCACTGAAAAAGCTGACTTTATATCCTGCTACTACGCACACTTTCATTGGGTGCTCTTTCACCTATTCCATCCTTGAGGAAAACAAATACATAAGCGGTTCGATATTTGACATTTGAAATTGAAAAAGTGTTCTCACCAACAAACTGAAATACACACAAAGACGAATACACCTGGGACATGTTCCAAGGACGGTTTGTTTAACAATAGTTTCCCGCTGCGAACCAGTTTTACAGATAAATATAATATGCAGCTAACCGAATTCAATACACAGAGTAAATCTTTCTCGATTTACTTCTACAAGAAATGTCCACTTAGCCATCAAATTCTTCTTGTTCATTCAACCTTGGAATGCTTTCAATATCACTAATTGGTAACCTAGAACCTGCTTTTAGCGATTACCTTCTGGTTCTGCAAAATGCATATTTCATGAGATTGTGCAGATGGAGTGGGATATTTAAGAAATCGCTTTGCTGATACTAAGGTAGAACGTTTGGTTTTGCCTTGTGTTACCGTCATTGCAGTAATGTGCAACCCGTCGCTGTACCAGAGCAGTTTGCAAGTGCACCTTTCTCTTGAAGGTGACCAGATAATACAGACGGAAGCGTGAAATTAATACTCCACCAATTCTACTCAGAACTCATTAGAGACTTAATTACATAGTTTTACCTCCAACCTTATTGGTGATGGCAGTGTACATCCAATCTGTGCTTAACGACAAAAACAATGCTTGCTTAAAAGACTTTTTTGTAGCAGATATGGAATTGACAGAGTTGAATAAACAACCCCCGAAAACACCAACAACAAAACAACAACAAGAACAACAACAAAAACAACAACAACAACAACAACAACAAAAACAAAACAAATCAACAACAACAACATCATCATCACCATCAACATCAAAAACAACAACAACAACAACAACAAAAACAACAGCAACAAAACAAGAACGAACCACCATAAAAACAGACAATCAAACCCCAGCAAACAAACAGGTTAAGTTGTCTGTAGGTTTTCTTTTGGTTTAGTGTTTGATTTGATATATTAGTAACTTGGTTAGGTTGAGCAGCGTTTGATTTAGTGTTTGATTTAGTAACTTGGTTTATATAAGAATCGTTTGGTTTAGTGTTTAGATGAGATATAGGTAACTGGGTTCTGGGCATCGTTTGATTTAGATTTTGATTGAGATAAAGGTAACTGAGTGAGTGTGAGCAGCGTTTGATTTAGTGTTTGATTCAGATATAAGAAATTTGGCTAATGTGAGAATCGTTTGGTTTAGTGTTTGAATAAGATATAGGTAACTGGGTTCTGAGCATCGTTTGATTTATTGTTTGATTGAGATATAAGTAACTTGGTTATGTGAACATCGTTTGGCTTAGTGTGTTAATGAGGTATAGGTAACTGGGTTAAAGCATCGTTTGATTTAGTGTTTGAATGAGATTTAGGTAACTGGGTTAGTCAGAGCATCGTTTGATTAATGTTTAGTTGAGATGTAGGTATCTGGGTTAGTCAGGGCATCGTTTGATTCAGTGTTAATTGAGATATAGGTAACTAGGTTAGTCTGAGCAGCGTTTGATTTAGTGTTTGAGTAAGATACAGGTAACTGGGTTAGTGTGAGCAGGGTTTGATTTCGTGTTAGATTGAGATATAGGTAACTGGGTTAGTTGAGCATGTTTGGTTTAGTGTTTGAGTAGATTATGAATGTTTAAATGAGATAGGTACTGGGTTCAGAGCATCGTTTGATCAAAGTTTGATGAGATATAGGTATTGGTTAGTCAGGCATCGTTTGATCAGTGTTTCATTGAGATATAGGTAACTAGGTTAGTTTAGCAGCGTTTGATTAGTGTTTGATGAGATATAGGTAACTGGTTAGTTGAGCAGCGTTTGATTTAGTGTTTGATTGAGATGTAGGTAACTGGGTTAGTCAGAGCATCGTTTGTTTAGTGTTTGAGTGAAGATAGGTAACTGGGTTAGTGTGAGCATCGTTTGGTTTAGTGTTTAATGAGATAGGTAACTGGTTGTGTGAGCATCGTTTGGTTTAGTGTTTCAGAGCATCGTGTGGTTTAGTGTTTGGTAAGATACGTTGGTTTAGGTAGTAGAGATCGTTTGGTTTAGTGTTTGATGAGATAGGTAACTGGTTAGTGTGAGCACGTTTGGTTTAGTGTTTGAGTGAGATATAGGTAACTAGGTTAGTGTGAGCATCGTTTGGTTTAGTGTTTGAGTGAGATATAGGTAACTAGGTATAGTGTAAGCATCGTTTCGAGTTACTGTTTGATTGAGACATAGGTAACTAGGTTAGTGTGAGCATCGTTTGGTTTAGTGTTTGAGTGAGATATAGGTAACTGGGTTAGTGTAAGCATCGTTTGGTTTACTGTTTGATTGAGACATAGGTAACTTGGTTTGTGTAAGCATAGTTTAATTTAGTGTTTGATTGAGATATATAAGTAACTGGGTAAGTGTGAGCATCGTTTGATTTAGTTTTTGAATGAGATATAGTTAATTGGTTTAGTCAGAGCATCGTTTGATTACGTGTTTGAATGAGATATAGGTAACTGGGTTAGTCAGAGCATCGTTTGATTTAGTGTTTGAGTGAGGTATAGGCTGAGTAGTTGTGTAAGTGTGCGCAGCGTTTGATTTAGTGTTTGAGTGAGATATAAGTAACTTGGTGAGTGGTTAGTGTGAGTATCGTTTGATTCAGTGTTTGATTGAGATATAGGCTGAGTATTTGTGTTAGTGTGAGGTAAACGTAACCGTGTTAAGTTGAGAAAGTAAAGTTTAATCTGCGTTATGGTCAGTATTTGAGATAAGTAACCAATTAAGCGTTTGCAGCGTGACCAGAACTGTTTCATACATGTAGACCTCAGAAGCCAACCTGGGCAACCCAAAGGACACAGCCCCGCCGACGATAGAATCCACCGTAGTCAAGAAGTACCGGCACTATGGCCAAGCAATAACAAGTCGCACAGCCAGTCATCTGTCAAACTTGTATGTTGCCTTCAGGATACTATAACACTGCAAAAGTGTCAATTACTTTATAAACAACACAGCAACATGACAACTTGGCCAATAACTTAATAAGTATGATATATTCTACCGTACCATGCACTTTGAGCACGGCATTGTGTTTCTTTCATTTTGACGGTTTTTTTCCAGACAATTTGCAAAATACAAAATTGCACCTTCATCTAAATATCTTAGGTTTGTTTCTTTTTATTTTTGACAATTCTGAACGGTGACCGTTGAGGCCACCGCTGCCTGATCCGGGGGTTGGCTGCATGACATAATTAAAACAATGACAAAATACTAATAATTTCACACAACAAAGCAAAGCCTCTTGGATCCCGCTCAATATATATATATATATGTCTGACGAAGGTCCAGTTTGGATCGAAAGCTAAGGCCATCTCCCCTACTAGTTTTATATATGTGTATACATTTATAAATACATATTTATTGGATTATGCCTCTGACGAAGGTCCGGTTTGGATTGAAAGCTAAGGCCATCTCCCCTACTAGCTATATATGTGTAAGAGGCATAAACAAGCACAAACGAAAACATATCCATATAAAGCAAAGAATAATGAAAAGATATATCCAGCAAAAAGCGGGGAAGATACAGCCAATCAAAGTTATTGATTGGGTAGGTAAGAACCAATCAGTGTGAAGTAGTGTGGACAAAAGGATGGTCAGTGAAAGGGTGGGTTGCTGATATACTAATATATACCAATATATATATATAAATGTATAAAACTGGTAGCGGAGATGGCCTTAGCTTTTGATCCAAACCGGACCTTCGTCAGAGGCAATATAAATATACCAAAAGAAGAAAAGCAAAAAATTCTAATTTTAATATCAAACTGAATTTGTTTGAAATGGTCTTCAATAAATCAGTACAGTCTCATTATACAGTACAGTGAGACGGGACATTTTTTACGACCTGACTTGAACAAAATGATTCTTCCAGATTGGACTTTTACAAAACACCGTATGCAAATCCTTCACCAAGATTGAATCTCTATATAGAAGCAAAACGTCGTGACGACAGATTGTTTTCTGAAGCACTACTCATCCATGGTCCACTCAGTTCACTCGTTTGTTCAAGCTCAGATTAATCATTCCTGGGGCAATAACACTACACAATGATCCCTGTTTTTAATTTAGTTGATTATTGGTGAAGTCGAGTTCGCAAAACTTCCACTTCTTAATCGTGGAGATCCTAACAAAAATCAATCTAGAAATGTTATCAATTGAAATGTTGATTTCCGGGACTGGGACGGGAAGGGATAAACATTAATTCAACGTGGTTTCTTGTTGTACGAATGTTAAAGGAACATTACTGAATTGGTTTTTGCTAACAAAACAGTTGCTGGCAGTGTAAGCACTTTATGTAATCCACCATATACATAAACTGACAAACCTGTAGAAGTTTGAGATCGATCGGCCATCTGGGTCACGAGAAAATAGTGAAAAACCGATTACACATTTGCATGAAACCATATAGATTCAACAAATGATTAAAACGCTCACTGGGCGATAAACTCCAATCGGAAAATTAGTTTATTAATTTCTCATCAAATATGGCATTTCAGACAGAGTTATTTCAAGGGATGTTTTCTACCATCCTCATCATTAGACCGTGTAAGTTTTATGTAAATCTGTGATCAAAAAGTATATTTTACAAGTTTTTTTTCTTACCAATTCTGTAAAGTTCCTTTAACAATGATAAAAAAAAAAAAAATTACAAGTAAAAATACAAAAACACACAAACTTTAGGGTCAGAGAGTAAAACGGTAAGCATTAACAAAACAGTCAAAACAAAGCTATTGTGTTGCATTTGTGTAAGACTTACGTAAGACCCTAGAATTAGTGTTAGATTTGGTAGGTCAAAGCAACTGTCTGTGACGTTCTGATTTCAAAAGTTTAGTTCCAAAATATGAAGGAAGTGGTTTTTGTGTTCAGTCAAAATTTGGCAGTTTGATCAAATCAAGAGCTTCATTGTAACTGTATTCCTTTCCAAGTATAAATTGAATAGCTCTTCTTGGACGAACTATATTTTGATATGTTTCTGGTGAATGATTTGTAAACAGTAATCATATCTTGGATGGGAACACCTGCTTTTCTCAAAATGTATATAGAGTATACAAGCGACAAGAAGCTTTAAATTCCATTTAAGATAACAATGCCTAGAAGTATAAAATTCGATACTAATACTACCACTAATAATACGAATTCTTATTTATATAGCGCTTTATCGCATATCCGATGTGCGTCTCAAAGCGCTCAGTATTTTTTACTGCAATGTAAGTGGAGCTACGTTTTGAAGTATGAAACCTTTTTTGCTCACATAACAGCATGTATAATGGTACTACATTTAGTTGAACACCGTTTAGAATAAAATCAGTTTTATGTGTTATCCGTCGCGAAAAGGAGATATTCATTACATTGCAAATGACAAATTTAGGAAGAACATCACTTAGTCTACACCAATCTGAAATATTGTCACAGTAATTTTGAAGAAAGGGTTGATTTTGATTTTTGCCCACGACTTTACCCAGAGTTAAATCACCGACATATTTCTATATATTTCCTTGGCCACATTATTTGACTAGGATTAAAGACAAATCTGGCCCAAGTTTAGTGCCCTGTGGCACTCTACACGATAGAGTACATAGTGGTGATGTATACACTGAGTAGCCTACGATGAGTGAGAAAACTACAAAGAACAGGAGTAATTAATCTCTAAACTTCTAAATGAATTAGTTTATAAATATATAATCTCGAAGTCTTATATAGCGCCGGTATCCGCCAATGCAGGCGCCAATGGCGCAGAAATAACAATTGGAATGGTTTTCTCGATCAAACATGACATTGCTGTACAATGTATAGTGGTAGCGTCGTGCAAGCCACAGTTATTACAGTTGTGAATCGTCTTATAAGCTAATATCTGAACATCTATTGTATGTTTTATAATCCTGGTTGCGAATTTGTAGCGAGTGCAATGTGTTCAAGAACGGTTTGAATATTTACACAGAATAAAACAGATACAAAAGATTCTTACATTTTTTGTATTTCTTAGACAAAATAACACCTCAAGGAGACAAGTTTAATTACTTGCCCATTATTTTGTAACTTTAAGTAGCAGTTGCATAAACTGCAAAAATCTTCCCGACCATAATCTGCACTTTCCGGCATACTTGGAAGCCATCAGCCGGTTGACTCTCCAAATTGACATCACGGGAATACAAACCTCTTCAGCCGAACCTGGGGAGCAAATGTTGCCCTCAAACGCTCTCCTAATTAGAGTGGAGTGGTTTACTCATTAGGTTGGAACGATCGCGTTGGGACTGAAACAACATTCCGTCATTATGGAACGGAAAGTCACATAATCGCACTTGGCTGATGACACATTGAACAATTTTGACCCTGGGCGAAACTCTCCAACCCGCTCCGTTACTCCGTTAATGACACTGGATAAGATATAAACACGTTAGCTAACTGCCTATTACTGACATTGTGTCAACGCCACTGCTCTACGGTCGTGTCGCGATATTGATACACATTGTGTGCTTTAAGTCTCCAAAAGGGCGGTGTTCGACCACAACACGTGATTCTTAGTCAAACCTTCTCTGTTCTACATTATGTGGGTTCATCTTCGGATCCCTAGCGGCTCCTTAGGTATCGTGAAGACTGCGGCAGAAAATGAGATCATGTCCTGAAGTTGCATGGATAGATTTTTGCCGAAAGAAATCTCTTCGGGAATTGTTTCTCTGAACGGAACGAATTTTGACAGCGGATGCTGTTTGAAAACGAAAAACATACATAACATTTCGCATATGCTACGGACAATGTCAAAACAAATAATAAATACATGTAATAATAATATAGATTTATAAAGCGCACTTCTCCAGAAAACCGATCAAGGCGCCTACACAAAAGAAAAATATTACTACAAAACAAAAATGAATACGTGGATATGAATTGCAATTAAATTAAACATAAAGTTAGTCTAGTTAAACAAGTGTGACGTCAGTTCCCTCTTGAAGTTGTCAAGTGATGCTATTTTGCAAAGTGTAACAGGGAGCTTATTCCACAGGGTAGGAGCAGCTTTGGCAAAGCACGGTCTCCGTATCGGAATGTTCTTGATCTTGGTTCTACCAACAAGTGACATCCTGACCTCGGAGCACGACTGCTTTGCTTGGTGGGAATGAGTTCATAGAGATACTGAGGGCATTCCGTGCAGAACCTTGAAACACGAGGCAGATTTTGAAGGTGATCTGCTTGGCAAAGGGGAGCCAATGTAAGCGTCTTTAATATAGGACAGGCGAAACGTGGTCGTATTTTCTGGCTTGGACAACGACTTGAGCGGCATTATTGTGGACCCATTGCAAACTAGAAATGGATGCAGCTAGAAGCCCAACCAAGAGTGAGTTGCAACAATCCAAGCGTGAAGAGACCAGAGCATATGGGTTTACTTTTTCAGCTATTCTCGAGACAAGAATTTGCGAACATTTGTTAAGTTTCGCAGTTGGAAGTTGGCGCTTCTGCACACACTTGAGATGTGCGATTCCATGTTAGAACAGTTTGTCAAACACAACTCCAGATTTCGAACACAATTTGAAGCTGACAAATCGTGGTTGCGGATTGTGAACTGGGGAGAAGTAACAATGACATGGTCGCGATCCCACTATCAGTACCTGTGTCTCCTCTGCATTGAGTCGCAGGAAATTAAGACCCATCCACGACTGAATGTGGCTGACACAGTCTGCTTAAGGATGCTCCGGCAGTAATTCACCCGGTGTGAAGGCCATGTTCAGTTGGGTATCGTCGGCGTAGAGATGACAATTGACGTAATGATGCCTAGCGATGTCGCCTATTATAGAGTGTATGTCGTGAAGAGAACAGGACCAAGAACAGAGCCTCGGGGGACCACGCAGTCTATGGGTCGGCATTCAGATCTGCTCTGACCGATGCACACGGCTTGAGACCTGCCAGCAAGATATGATTTTATCCAACGCAAAGCAGAGCCAGTCACACCAAGCCGCTCAGATAGTCGTTGCAGTAGAAGTCGATGGTCCACGGTGGTATCAAAGGCGGCAGATGGATCCAGTTAAACTAATATGACCATGTGCCGGTTGTCAGTGGAGTGAATTATATAGTTTGAAGCTCTGATAAGAGCGGTTTCAACACTGTACCCACTTCTGTATGCAAATCTACAAGATCGTTGTTCCTCCAAGTGACTTGTAAGTTGCCGTAGGACAACTCTCTCAAGAACTTTAGAGATGAATGGCAGGTTTGATACCGGTCGGTAATTGTTCAGTTGTTCAGGATCAAGGCTGTCTTTTTTCAACAGAGGTGTTAGATGTGCTACCCTGTATTCCTCTGGAACCTTGGTAGCTGCCAGGGAAGAGTTGACGATGTTTAGGATCCCTGGTGCAAAAGACATGTGGCAGTTTCTTGACAATCCAGGTTGGGACTGGATCGAGACGACATGTCTTATTTGGAGATGAGGCATTAATCTGAACGATATCAACAATTGAAATATCCTCAAATGTTAAAATTTCAGGAATGCAGGTAGGTTGCTCATTTGGGTTTGAATGCTGATACCTTCAAGTTGAATCTCGAATCTTGTTAATTTTGTCACTGAAAAAAAAGGTGCTAAATCTGTTGGCTATAAGTCAATGTCCTGGCACGCCTTGGCAGTGTAATACTTTTGGATGTTCCAAGAAGATTCTTCACCATCTGGAATAACCGTTTTGGATCACTGGAACATTATTTTAGCATTCATACATAAAGTCTTAGCATTACTTAGCCCTATATAGGACTCTTCCTCTGTGCTGTAGTGTAATACGAAAGGGAAAGGCCACCAGGGCTAAGCATCACTGGTCATTAGTTTCAGTTCGTTTCTCTTTGCCATGAAGATGGAGCGGTCTATGCGACATCGGGACTTGCGATAGCGCCTCTCTGCGCGCTTCATCACGGCCCGCTTGAGTGCAATCTAATGTGATCTGGTGCATGAATGTTCAAAATCAGTTGAACCTTTTAGTGGTGTACGTGTTTACTTGCTGTCACGCATCAGCAGCGGTATCTAATGTGGAGACGGAGTCTTGTATCTTATTCAGAGAAAGTTTCCAGATCGATGTCACGCAGTTTTCTGTACCGTCAACTTCTTGATAGGAAACAACAAGGTTACATTCGATATTAATTGTACATGGCTGATGGACGTGAGATAATGTTGGGATCCAAACAATTATTAATTTTGTGTTTTTTATTAACTATAATACCACTAATCGTTGGCGGATTTTTTATGTACAATATTTTAAATGAACGCTTATAACTTTATCGGAAACACTACATAAAACGTGTAATCTAAATTTTCGGGTCAGATCGATCAAAAATCGGACCAAGCATCTTTAAACTGTGGAGGTTTTTTTCACAATACACTGCGACGGTTATCGCCACAGGCGTGACAAAAATTGATAAAACAATTCAGTTTTTCAAACTGAGACCGAATTATTCGAATTGTGCACAATTAATTTTTGTTGTGTTCTAATGTGAATAAAACGAAATATTAATTTACTCTCACTACTCTCCACTATACTAGGTGCGGATTAAGGAGGTGCGCAACAAGGCGCAACCGTTGTATGTTGTTGCCATCTGTTGACTGTTCAGCTCACACTGACGGAAGTCACAACAACGATGAGTACAAAACGACCGACAAACTCACAACAACGGACCACAACACACTGTCTCGCAACAACGGACCAACACACAACAACGGACCCACACACGCACATCCCAACAACGGACCAACACACTATCCCACAACAACGGACCAACACACTGTCCACAACAACGGACCAACACACTATCCCACAACAACGGACCAACACACAACAACGGACCAACACACTATCCACAACAACGGACCAACACGCAACAACGGACCAACACACTATCCACAACAACGGACCAACACGCAACAACGGACCAACACACTGTCCACACACGGACCCAAAACGCAACAACGGACCAACCTATCCACAACAACGGACAACACACACGACCAACACACATCCACAACAACGGACCAACACGCAACAACGGACCAACACACTGTCCACAACAACGGACAACACGCAACAACGGACCAACACACTGTCCCAAACAACGGACCAACACACAACAACGGACCAACACACTATCCACAACAACGGACCAACACGCAACAACGACCAACACACTATCCACACAACGGACCAACACGCAACAACGGACCAACAACTATCCCACAACAACGGACCAACACGCAACAACGACCAACACACTGTCCACACAAGACCAACACGCAACAACGGACCAACACACGTCCACAACACGAACCAAACGCAACAACGGACCAACACACTGTCCCACAACAACGGACCAACACGCAACAACGGACCAACACACAACAACATACCAACACTCAGCAATAGACCATGGATGTAGAAATAGAAGGAGATACAACGAGCAGGGGATCAAAGGAACAAACTCTAATGCCGAGGTTGTAAACAACGAAGTGTTTATATCCAATATAATAACAGTAGTAAGACAAAACGCAAACCATTCAAACTACTTACTTCCATAGTTTTCGCCCAATGGTCAATTCAAGAATGAGAAAAACATGTAAACACTTAAAACTTCTTCTCGCTTCGTAGGAAGGCCTACTACAGTGTTCATAACAGACAACCAAAACGTAATACATTGATCTTCTTTCACAATTTCACCATCGACATTCTGAAGACGAAGTTAATCAATTGTGTTATTTGGAGACGCAACTCTCCAAATAACTCGCGAAACCTTCATCAAGTTTAAAACATTTTAGAAAAATGAAGCTCCAAACTTTAATTTAAATGTTCTCTTTTAGACGTTTACTATTCCCACGGGGAGCTTCCAGGTTTTACTCCTTCCTGTTAACTGTAAATACTTCTCAATGAGCTTCTTCTAACAAAAGGCACATCCTTCAAAATACCGAAGCACGGGGCCTCTTAAGACTTCATAAAAATGTCAGTCACTTTTTATCAAGTTCTATGAAAATGGTCGACGTACTTTTAATGAGTATAATGTCCCAGTCTATTGTCCAGACCGTGCAACTCAACGGGTTCAACCCCCCCCCCCCAGTGTCCCGCCGGTCGCCCGGCTGGCCACGTTCCCCGGACGGAGTTCTCTTCTATCGGGGAGAGAGCTTCCATCGATCCGGTGCAACTCACGGAAATAAGAGACTATACACACTCAGTGGATATCCCATTTGAAGTAATCGTCATGACTTATTTGGCTGTGGCGTCTACAATATTGGGGAGCGCTCTGCTTGGGAAAACCCTCGTCAATGCGCGCATGTCAGACATGGAACTGCTCATGAACCGCACTCGATTTAAGTGCACCGTGTATATGCAATGTTAACAGACTAACCCACTTTGAAATGGTTCCATTGTATTTAGCAACGGAAAGGCTGAACGGAACAGAATCTTCCAGTCGATTCGGCTATGTGCGTGGAACCAGAGAATGATGAATACACAGGGAAATGTTTGCATCCTTTAGTTTATTGCAGGGGAAAATTTTGAAAAAGATAATGATGTGATGTTACTAAAAAAATTTTCTCGGGTTGACCCCTCCCCCCAAAAAAATGACTTGAGCGGGACTTGAACCTGCGACCTCCGGTTTTACACCGACACGTTAATCAGGAGGTCGCCGGTTCAAGTGCTGCTCTAGTCAATTTATCTTTGTTCAACCCAAAAGTATTTAAACTGTACCGTTTGTTTCCGTTGTGGTTTATTACTTAAAACTGTTTTTCGTCATTTTTTTCTGATTTGACCGTATTAATCGTAGAAATGACTGCATCATTCAAACAGTTTGTCGGGATTTGATACCACATACCATGCACAATATGTGGCAGAGGGAGTCCCCGAAAAACAAAAGGATCCTACAATCTAACCCACTCATCCCCTCTTGAACATACATTTTTTAAATAGTCTACAGAATTCCTGAGATCCCCAGAACACAATTAAGACACATATCAAGCATTTCATGTCATCTTCGCTGAGGATTTAATTCTTATTTACTTTACTTTTACTTCAAACATCTTACAAATAGTTTTGGAGTGCACTGTTAGCCCTAAACCTTGTAATTTCCCAAGTGGGGCATTTTATTTTCATCTTGCCTATTTCTCGCGGAAATGAAAAGCTTCCCGTTGAAGAAGAACCGTCCACACAAAGCTTAGGAGTAATTGTCCTTACTTAATAGCGCTCAGCATGCAGTCTTGAGTGCATTCGCAACATCATGAATTGCAACAGTAGATTACGACAGGCATAGGCCCCTACGATCATGGGATTTACGGGTATGATACTCGATCAAAACGAATCCAACCCCAAAGGTATTTTGAAAGACACAATTTTTAAGAACGTTAGCTTTCAACAAACTTGGTCACAATACCAATTCCCTGGGAAATTTCCGCCTTACATACTGCCACGGGCGAGAAAAGTGGCTCATTTATTTTTTACTGATTTTCTTATTTGACTTGCAAAATCGAAAAGATCACTATTACATAGAACACACACTGATCCTTGTCAATAAGCCATTTGCGTGTTAGATTTGAATATTGTCTGGTGCAATGACGTGCTTAATCGCAAGTTACCACTTAAACTCGAATTCCTCAGACTATAGAGACAGTTGCTATGTCACATGATTCGGGGCAAGCTTTTGCGTAGTTACGTAAGAGACGGCGAACACCCATACACAATTCTGAATGGATGTGTACGGCACAATGGTACCAGGGTTTGCTCATCAAGGGGTTGCTATACACAAGCTTGCCCCGAACCATTTGACATAGCAACTATCTCTATAGTCTGAAGAATTCAAATGTAAGCAGTGACTTGTGACTAAGCAAGTCACTGTACAAGACTTTATTCAAATCTAACTCGCAAATGGCTTATTGATTGGTGGAACACGTGTCACGTGTCAATGCTCTCAATAATAATAGACACGCGGCACAAAATCACCGACACGCGACGCGAACACGTATAATAGTCATTCGTTGTTTATAATGAAATTTCCACAAGTTGGTTGCATGAAAGTACATTGAACGAACACAAGAGGACTTGAACAAAAAATATGTTCCTTCAATAAACAAGCTGTATTATACCTTTGACATCTCAGGGTATCTCCAGTATTTCAGTTCAAATATATAGAAGCTGTCTTCGATGTATAAATGACTTTCCTTTGAAATGACCGAATCTCATTTACCATTGACAGATGGGGCCTTACATCGTTTATACTAAACACGCAAATATTGGTTTTGTTTGTATTGTTAACCGCACATTCAATCAAGTTTTATCGGTTGCAAAGGAGCAATTTTCTCCGGGGAGGGGGGGGCAAAAGGACATAGATTTCATCTTAACAGTCTCATAATAACGACGGATCCACTGCTTCTTTTCCGAATAGATCACATGGTGTCTACAAGAACATTTATTTTCACCTTGCTTCAAGAATCTATACCGTGGATTTCCAATTTCAAAGGCTGATTGAGCTTGAAGGTCCTCGTGTATTTTCGTTCTTTTGCTGTTGTGGCATGAAGGTACGCTATTCTAAATATTGTGAGACTATACAAAGGCTGAATTCTACCGCACGGACGAAACGACGGCAGCAAAAATACGTTGGGGATTATTCAGTTCCCTGTTCAGTATTGTCGCACAGAAAGTAACCTATAAATTCATGACCATCGTCATAATTATGCATCTGGCATCACATATTCACCGCAAACCTTTTGAAGCAGTCATCATCAAGTTTCTTTCATTGTTTATCCCACTGCTTCTTCTTTTCCCCGTCCTTGCCTTCATTGTTCCTTCCTATTGTCTTTCTCATTTCTATTTCTGATCACATAAGTTGTCGAGTTAAAGGAACGTTTTATTGAATCAATGAGCGTTGGCATTCAGTCACTCAATGATTTCATGCTGTGACATTGAAACTGGTTGACTAAAAAACGAGGTTAACTAAAATGACCGGATTGCCGTCGCAAATGTTAGAAATACCGTAATGTTCTAGGATTTTAAGATAACGCAAATTTGCATAATAAAATATGCAGATAGGTGGTTGGTTCCCATAAACAATAGTAAATGAAAAATGTTATATTTGTTTCGTGACATTTAACGTTATGCGCGACTCTCGTCATAAATATGTATTCCAAATAAAATCATAAAAACTACTATTTTTAAAAATTTAATAACAGTCTTGGAACTCAATAAAACCTGAATAAACTCCCGGGTCAGATTTGACCCAGATTCCGGTTCTACTGGGGCCTGACACATTTCTGCGTCAGGCTGACCCAGAAACTGATAAAAAAGAGAGATTTTGACAAGAATTCTGCGTCAGTTCGACCCAGTATTTGTAGATCATTCTAGACACAGTTCCGGGTCATACTGACCCATTATTTGTAGTTCATACTAGACACAGTTCCGGGTCATACTGACCCATTATTTGTAGTTCATACTAGCCACAGTTCCGGGTCATACCGACCCATTATTTGTAGTTCATACTAGACACAGTTCCGGGTTATACTGACCCATTATTTGTAGTTCATACTAGACACAGTTCCGGTCATACTGACCCATTATTTGTAGTTCATACTAGACACAGTTCCGGTTATACTGACCCATTATTTGTAGTTCATACTAGACACAGTTCCGGGTCATACTGACCTGGAAATGAGTCAGGCCCCACGGAACCCGGATCCGGATCAATTCCAACCAAGGAGTTTTTAGAGTGTACTGCTGAATAATTCATGAACACAAATCCTGACTCCCCTCCCCCTTTTTTCCTTAAAAATAAAATAATAATACAATGGAAAGCTTTGCGTTGAGTTTTGCCCTGTGTGAATTTTTAATTTATTCGCGCTGCTGAGTTATTTTGAAACATAAATCACCCGACAATTATTAATGGTAGTCAGAGTTGCTCCTTCGGCTTCGGAAATAATTGTGTTTAAAATCATATTCGTTGAAAAGCCGTTTATTATCAAAGAAACTCACATCTTTAACAGCACGTAATGCAAAATGCCAAGAGGAATGGTTTTGTTGTTCAAACCTTCCCGACACTTTCGTTGCATTTTTGTGTGTGTTTAAAAACTGCGAATATATTATACAAATTTTATATCTAAAGTAACAAGTGAGTGCACCGCATCAACAATTTTCATTAGGAAGACGTGTTTTTAAGGATCATTTACGACTTATCAAGGCGACAAAGATCTTTGCGTCAACGGGCGAAATAAAACGCTCAAGCACGCAAGAGACTCGCAGTATATTAATTACCACTGGTGTGGTCTCGATGTGAAGGACATCGTATTTGACTGTTATTCAGATTCTGCCCAAGGCAGCTGTAGAAGAAATTAATAACGGAAGCGAAAATTGAACAAACTCGCGACTGTTAGAAGTAACATCATCTTGGTTATTCATATATTTAAATGTATACACCGTTTACAAACCATTAGCAAAAGGACGGTGAACTACTAACGAGATTATCTATAGACGGATCCAACTTTTCGGACGGTCCAGAAAACGATTTCATGATTATTGAGATGTCAGAGTGCAAACGAGTCATAGCACGGTACAGCAACACCCGAAGGCCAATATATATGTATGTCAACGTTATTGAAAACAATTCCTTTCCGATGGCCTGGAGCTATGAATTTAATTTAGTACCGTATCCAAAAAGCGAAACCCAAGACGGTTCATTGAAAAAGATGACAGTATTTTTTGAAGAGTGGAGGAATTTTATTTGTTTCTGGATGAGGTGAATGTGGAGTGCGGGTGGGGCCTGACTGGGTTTGGGATGTCGTTGACGGTTGAAAGTAAAAACCCGCAGGGGAAGGAAGTCGCAGAATGTACAAGTAGAATCCTGCACTTAAAAATAATAACCAAGATATTGATTGTTCCCGATGGCAATTTGCGTTATAATAGAAATGTTTTATTTTCATTAACAGCGTTATTAAAACCAAAAAACTTCTCAGTTTTGTTGAAAAACAAAACAAAACAAAATACTCCTCGAAATGATACTATTTTTCCAAAGTGTTTTTTTCCAAGCAAATTATATTTAAAATGAATATGTTATGTCAGTAACACATAATTTCCAACTCACTTGGGGCTTAAAATCCCAGTGGTTGAAGTATCAGCTGGATACCAGCAGAAAAGCTTGCATCGATAGTGTTTTAGAAAGTAACACCATAATAAAATATGAGTTTATGCTTCTTGCTACACATTGTGTATCTGAAGGATAAGGATTACGGTTTTAAATATGGATTTATTTTCTGAAATCACCTACGGAATAGACTGTCACACCCAACCTCATGACATCCTTTTCCACCATTGTTCTGCAGTCTTTTGTCAATTTTGAAGGATATCAGCCGCCAATCTTTAGAATGGGCCACTCATGGGTAAACTATGAAAGAGTTCAGATAAATGAGGGTATGAGAATAAGAGACAGAGAACTGACGTTTCGTTGGAATTGTGACAGATTCTTAGTAGCAGGGATGCAGTGATTAGTTACATCTCTATGTACTGTTTAATTCTCACAATTCATTGTTCTTTTTTTTCAACAAGAGTATGGAATAAACGTATTATTGAATTGAATTGAATTAGGTAATGAATTTCCAAAGAGGCTATGCTAAGAGAAACAAATTCAAGAAGAACTTAAACGAGTTACGGTCGAGTTGGTACGTGTCCCTCATTTCGACTCGGTTAATACAATTCCGAACTAAAGGCATTCCACACTGTATGATATCGCCAAGAACCCAAACTCGATTACCTCCCATAATTATGTTGACATAATAACCCACTGGTTAAAGATCGTTCTCAGTTTGTTTTTTCAGTGCAACTGCAGCCACATTCACACATGAACAGAAAAACAGATTGTGACACTTGTAACAGATTGCCAATACCAACCAACGTTTTTTAGGTAAGATTTTTTACAATTTGACCCCAAAGTTCAGATTAAAATTTTAAGTAGCTTTTTCTATAGGTTCGAGAAAGTAGAAGCTTTCATTTAAGGTAATAATAGTATTTTACAAAAAAATCTGCCAATGATAAGTGGTATTACAAACTAAAAAATAATTATTGTCGGGATCCTGACATTATCTCACGTCCATCAGCCCCATACAAACACTTTTGCATTTTGTTCACTGTACGTGTTATATGCAAACGTTCGTGTTTGTTTTTCACTTCGACACGGCATCTGCCAAAATTCGTTTGAGAAAGAAAATCTAAAAACACAACATATTAATATCTACACATTTCGGCAAAAATCGTGCCATGCAACTTCAATTGGAAAGTAAAACATTGGCCTTAAATTGCATTTGAAGGGGTATGGTGTTGCCTAAGTATGTTGCCTGTAAAAGTTCGTTCTTGTTAGAATGCGCTGAAGGAGATACAAACCATTGGCACTGATTAAACATTATACTACACGGTTTGAAAAATCGCAAAGTTTGTCCGTGTAACGATAAACCCGTTTAACCTAAACGTTATAATAACACGATTGACCTTGAGTTTTAAAAAGTATTTGAAAGGAACCATGAACCAAAAGATGAAAGTCAATATAGTGTTGCAGCTGTTATACTTATGACCATGATTGATCACTGTGTTTGCTCTGTTTACAGAATTGAGTTAAGCATACAGAGCGGTAAAATAATGGTCTATAGGTTACGAGTGATTACGATCGATCCATTCTGATTCAGTTCCTACTGACTGGAAAAACGGGCCGAATGGAAACCGGAAAGGTGTAAAAATCACACATATACATTCTCCACTCTGGACATTCTTAACGTGTTTGTGGCGACGTGTTTTCTTTTAATTCTACACACTGTGGGTCATGGTTAGGGCTTGGTTTAAATTTAACAGGGTTTATGGAAAAGGTTGTGCTTAGAGTCTGGCTTATTACAGTCGGAGGTAGCCGAACACTTTTTAAAGTGGGGTCAGGTGGGCAACATCACTGCCACATGCCTGCAAAATGCCCTCCTCCAATCATTTGTTAAGGAAGATATTTAAATAACAATAGATAACATTAATAACCACCTTTTCGACGGTCGGGAGGGTGGTCCCACCCTCCAATGTTTTCGGGAGATCCATTGAAAAGGGTTAGTGTATGAGTAACACGTATCAGGGCTTGATTATATATGGATGTTCCTCACGGTTAATGTTTTTCGAAATCTATCGTCATTGATCCATAAATGTTGCTTTGTTCGACACATCAAATATATAGAACACCCTGTGTGTTTTGGACAGCAATCATTCTAATTCATCATGATGACGTCACTATAGAAACCACGTGAGACAGCACTCACCATCCAGTTTATCATTGTGAGATCTGTGGGCAGCTTCCCCCCGAACGGACGCAAACTCCGTTTTCTTCAATCAATTTTATGTTTTGTGCACAGGCCAATGCTATATAAGAGCGACTTGCAAGCACATGTATTTCAAACAAGACTATAACGTACATTCTTAACATTTAATCCATTAATAGAGATATCTCTATATTAAACGACTTAAAGTATCTCTATTGTTTAAAAGAGATATCTCTATTTTAGATTAAATATCACTCGTGCACATAAAGCACGCCACACTGGACAATGGGTCGTGCCTGTTTGGCTTTATCAATCATTGTTTCCTTTTTTCTGTTCAGAGCCAACAATCCTCCAAATGAGATTTTAAACACGGTTGTACCCGCAGGTTTACTAATTACAGTTACTTCTTATTTTTCCACACCATGCAAAGCTCCAATATTTGAGGTCATCGTACTACATCATCTGTATTATTTTTGAGCTCGTTTTGTTTTGTTTCGTTTTTTTCCCCTCGTTTTTATCCGGTACCCCATGCTCCTCCGCCTATATGTTCTTGAATAGTTATCACCTTGTCCGTTCATCTCGCCCTCGTAAACCTGGAGGAGGGCTTGCCACGGTCACTCCATCATTTCTTGCTGACGTTTCACGTTCGTGATGACCTATACGCCGTCTATAGTGGCGACTTTGAATCAGTCTTTGTTGAAATACAAAGACCACGGTTGAAACATAATCTTGGGAAATGTCTTTATGGCTCCTGGTTGACACTCGTTAACGTTAACTGGTATTTTGATTTTATTTAAATTCCATAAGAGTAAGTTGTGTTACAAAATGGGCGACTTCAACCTCATATTTCCCTGTCTTTTCTTATGGCCTCCGTCCTTTAATCGACAAATCCACATGCATCTCTCAAAAAAACTTCCACATTAACTGACAACATCTTTACCAACACTGACCTCGGTTTTTCTTCAGGAATATTCAACTCGGATATTTCAAATCACTGTCCCCTGTTTCAGGTTAAATCATCATGCTTTTCTAAGGCAAAGCCTCGGCAGGACACTTTCGTTCCAAGGGATATCAATTCAATTTACATCAATGCCTTTTGTGCTGACGTTGCTGGATATCGATTGGAATGAAGTTTAGAAATTCACATCACGCAGACGATATTTACGACTCTGTCCGTTCAATCTTTTTCTTATCTTCACATTAATCACTCTCCTTATTTCCCAAACCATTGGTAAACCCAACAAAACTGAACGTGGATCAACCAGTCTATGATTGATTCAGGTACCTCCAATACTTTCGAGTGTTTTCTGCACAATCCAACTATATGAACAATGAGCGCAATTCCTTTTGTAATCGCCTGACTGCTATCCGGAAAGTCAACACGCTCGATTCTCGAAAGACAGATATGAAAAGTCTTTGGCGGAAAATAACGACATTTTCTGTAAGGGTAAAAAGACGCCTGCTCCTGACGATTTCACCGACGGAGAGATTCTCTTCTCGAGTCCTTCTGGCGTTGCTACTTCCTTCAATTTCATCTTTACTTGTTTAGTTTCTTCATTAGATAACAACATCCCATCCAACAACGCTCACTTTTCACACTATTTACACAATCCAAACCCTTCTTCTTTTTTCCTTACTCCTACTTTTTTCTCAAGAAATTATCCATGCTGGCGAGGAGCTAAAAACCAGCGCTAGTAGTGGATTTGATTATACTAGTTCGATCACTGTTATAAAATCGGTCAATCTATAATCTTTCCTTCTCCACAGGCCGTGTTCCTTATAGTTTTAAAATTGCTAATGTTATCATCGTCTTCAAATCGGGTGACGCTCATCACATTAGCAACTACAGACCTGTTTCTTTTCTTCTGTGCTTCTCCAAAATTCTCGAGAGGCTGGCCTACAATCATCTCTTTAAACTTACATCTCATTTTCATCTTCTTTATACTAATCAATATGGCTTTCGCAGAATCGCAGTACACACTTCACTGACATGGCGCCAACTCATTCAATTTATTGACAATGTTACCCCCAAAAATGTGCTCTGCAAGAAACTTAACGTCATTGGTGTGTTCATTGATCTATTGAAAGCTTTTGACACTATAAACCATTCTATTCTTCTTTCCAAGCTTGAACATTACGGCATAAGAGGAGTTACCCTTCAGTGGTTCCAAGATTATCTTCATAACAGACAGCAATTTACCTCAATGATGAAGTGTGACTCCGATTGCCTTTCCATTCTCTGCGGTGTCCTACAAGGCTCTATATACTCGGCACGCTTCTCTTCCTATCAATGACCTTCACTGTTCCTCTTTTATACTGCTATCATTTTCTTTATTCGCTAAAGATGCAACTATTCTTCATACTATAGTCCGATCTGCAACACTCTTATCGAGTCTTTGAATTCTGAACTTCTTCAGGTAGCTTTTTGGTTTGGAGCAAACGAGCTTTCTTTAAACCACACCAAGACAAATTTCATCTTCTTCAGAAAATCTACTTCTCCAGTCACCGTCCATTTGCCTCGTGTAAAAGTTTACACTGTATCCATAAATAGAGTGCTCTGTACAAAGTTTATGTGAGTAGTTGTTGACTGTAAACTTTCTTGGACTGAGCACAGTTCCTCTAATAGTTCCCAGTAGACGCCATCTTTACGGGCAAATTGCATTTTGGCTTGCAGGTGCGTCAAACACTCAACTTATTAACGCAGCCGCGTTGTTCACTAACCAATCCTGCAATGAGTTTCGTGAAATGCGCGCGTGTTGCACGCCGTTCTCACACGAAACGCACGACTATTTGTTCTAAACTGCCCGTAAAGATGGCCGATTTACGTCATACTGCAACCTATCTATATCAAAATTACCTCGGGTTATTATAGTGGGGTTCTTTCCAAGTTACAATATTTTCTTCCTCCTACTGCTCTGATGTTATTACACTTATTCTTCCATATCTTAATTACTGCACTATCGTCTGTGCCAACTCAAATAACAGTAGGCTAAACTCTTTATCTGTTGTTAAAAAACAGGCTGTGCATCAGAATGTGCACTTCATCGCACCCGCGTTATGAACACACGCCCACAATCTTACGGATTGGGTTTGTGGGGGTCCTGCTATTGTTCTATTATTCCCTTTTCTAAAGAATTCCTCTGTGGGGTCCAAGTTGAAGAAAATAAAACTTTGTGCCGTTGTGTAAAAGACCCCACAAGAGCCCTTCGGTAAGCCCACCCCTGTTTTGTACAATTATACACCCTATACTGTCTCTGATATCAACAAACTTCATACTGGCATCTTCATGTACAAAATTCTCTCACAATCTTCTTCCCACTGTCTTTTCTTCCCATTTCAGCTCCATTGAAGCCGTTCATGGCTACTCTACCAGATCATGCCGCAATCTTTATATCCCTTTCACTCAAACCTCTTGTTCTATACACACACTTCACTTTTATGGTTCTCGTCTTTTTGGAACGTCATGGATGACCAAATCAAAGATCAGCCTTTCTGTGGGTCATTTTAAAGCCTTGTTCAAAAGATTAAAAGAGTCGTACTCTCTCATTTTCTCTTCCGAATTCACGGCTCGTCTTCAGCTTTTTTTTGGTATGCTTCTAGCTGCTCCTAACTTTGTCATTTTTTCTTAACACTGTCTTTAAAATTAGCTCATTACCGGTACAATTTGCATTCTCTTCTGTCCGTTTTGGTTTGTTGTTGTTGTTGTAGGTTTGTTGTTGTTATAGTTTATTTTTTATTCTGTGTCTTTTGTGTAGGGCAGACTCCAATACTCACATATTCTCATAATATTACATTTTTCATTACCATTATCATCGCGGATGTACCCTTTGCTTGTATTGTACTATTTTTAGTCAAATGATTTTGAACTGATGATGTGTTTATGTCTAACAGAGTGTCGAATTACAGCGGGACGTTGATTAAAACAAGCAGAAAGGGTGTACGTCAAGCCGAGTTAGTTGTACCTATCTTATCAGATAATCCAGATCTTTGTGTTGTTACCAATTTAGTGCACGAGCAGCATCTACTTCAGCAGCTGCAACTGCAAGAGTTCTAATCCAGCTGATCTTAGAGACCGCAGAATGGCTTAGTGCATAAACCTGTAGTTCAAAACCCTGCATGTTTTTCTTCAGTTTTAAATCAAGAATTGAAAACCGTCACTATGACTTTGTTCACTTCTTGTGAGTTTGCATTAAAAACAGGTAAGGGTTAAATATTGTTCTGTCTAACTGTCCTCTCGTTAACCAATGCCCTTTTTGAAACCATGGCTCGGGCTTGGTGTTAGACAAACTACGGGGTTAATCAGGCGGACGGAGCCTAAGCCGAAGCCAAGTCCCAAGCCGTTGTTTCGCCAAATAAAAACATCTGTAATGCCCTTAACATCTCACGTGGTCTCTGAAGTGACGTCATAAGGGTGAGATAACAAAAATCCTACAATTAAACGAGTCAATGTTATTAGGCGAAGTTTGATTGTGATTCTACCGATCCATTATGACGACCGAAAGAGCTCCCGTTCTGCATCTTAAGTACTACATGATTCTTCCTGTTCGGAATGCCAATTGTTTGACTGATGGTTTTAATAAAGATTGATTGTAAGCATTGATGGTGCATGAGCACTACATCAGGTCATCTCTTTCATCCGATAAGGAAGCGGTAGAATTACAACCAAACTTCGCCTAAGACTCGTTTCATTTTTAGCATTTAAAGGAGTGATATCATCACACGCAAACCAAGCTACAACTTCCATCAAATACGTTGTCCAACGTTTGCAATAAAACTAGAAACCAACATTTCTTTGTGGTTTCACGCACTTTCTACAGCGATTACATTTGAAAGTTGAAACAAGAACTGTGCATTTCTGCGTAGAGGTTGTCCACTAGACCTCTCGTATGGATCCAGACTGTATAATGCCTCGTTACGGTAATTGAATCGGCAGCAGGCTCTTCGGCTGGAGAGATTTTTAGCGGTGTTGTTGCATTCTTGAGACGTCTGTGTTAGTGCGACTCATAATGGATTTACATCAAATTATTACCACATTATCTACAATTATAAATTAAAACTCCTGGCTGTAGAACTATAATTGAAAAATTAACTTCACAGAAAATCGACTACAGCGGGATTTGGCACAACGACCTCCGGATTAACGTAACGGATCTACCAACTGAGCCATCTAGCTCTATGTTGGCGGTCTCTCTGCTGAGGTGATCCCTTGGCTGGCGCTTTCCAGGTTGATTTACTTTTATTTGGCAGAGACTATTATGTTTTGCGATTAACTCCTCTATCCTTTGTATACAAATTCAATTACTCACTATTATTCCTGCCCTGCTGAGGAATTTTCAAGCATTCTTGAACGGGCGCATTTGGGAGTCTATTTGCCTCTGCCCACTCGTTTCAGGCTCTCGCCTCAAGCTCATCTCCTCAATATCATTTTTAAGAGTATGTTGTACCTTTTCGCCCGCCCCTCCAATTTTAGATTTTGTTCTAGATTATACTCGCTTTTTTGTCGTTCTATTTTGCGGTGATCCCCTCTACAGGCTTGCCAGACTCTAACTGCTACTCATGTGGAATGCAAGGACATTGGTCCAGAAACTGCCCCTACATTGCCGGAACATCTACATTAGGATACACCATCCCCATCAACGACGCCCCCCCCCCCCCGGCAAGCCCCTCTGCCTCATCGACCCCTCATGCCGTCGATCGTCGCCACTACCAAAGAAATGTCCAAATACTATGGATGTCCAACCACATCATAAACAGGACAGCAGTGATCATCTTTGCCAAATAATACTTATAAATTCAGTTATGTATTAAACACGGTACCATGCCAACTACCAGTATAATTCATTGACAAGCGGTATTAAAAATGTAACTAAATGGAAGATTAAAATCTCATCACGAATCCTGGCGCCATATTGTTGCTAAGGGCATGATTTTATCAATAATAAACGTAAGGTCACCGAATTTGGTTTACTCAGTATCCACATTCTATATATGATTTTCCTCAATAATGTATCAGCTTTACGTCACTCCGTCTTTGTCACTGAATCGACTTTAGGATTACTTTCATCCAACAGAATAAAATAAGTTGATTCACTTTCTTATGTAACCAGTCCCCTTTCGGTGGTGTGCCAAAAGTTCCAACAAGAAGCGTCTGATTTTTAGATTTAAGTCAGTTGAACAAAAAATGTGCGAAGGATCACAAAGTTCAAAATTGATGATTGACAATTTGGTTGACAGTTTCTTTTATTCGAATGCTCTCTTGTTTTCCTTTTTATCACCACTTTGACATTGCACCACAGTATCATCAAAAGTATTTCGAATTTTCTTGGTGTATTTGATGCTTTCAAGGGCACTTTGAGTTAACAAATCTTCACTATACGGCTTCACTTCTGCACAAATGCTGAAACCTTTGGTCACAAACTAGCGTTCTTGTGTTGTTCTTGTGCTCTGTACTTTGATGATGGATTTATAGTTGTCCCTCGTGTCAATCTTTCTCAAGACAATCATCTAAAGCTAGCCACATAGGATTTCTGCACACATTAGATCTGGGCCCAATTTCATGGCTCTGCTTACCGTAAGCAAAGAATCGGCGCTTGCGGAAGCAGGGAATTCCGTGCTTACGTCAAGCGTATTTCACGGGTTAGCGGGGAATTTCGGCTTGTGCGCATGCGTACTCCACGTTACTAGGCATTTTACGCTTACACAGCTAGCGCAGAAATTCGACGCTTGAACAGTAAGCGGAGAATGGTCAACGCAAGCGCAGAATTCGGCGGTAAGCAGAGCCATGAAATTGGGCCCTGATCTATTGATTGCGGGATTACAACATAAACAAAAGTGTTTTGGGGTTAGTACTCCCTCGATTACGTGGTGAGGCATGATTTGGAATTCAAACTTGGGTACACTTAAAGTTCAACCCCGTGGAATAGACAAGATTCGTGATTCAATTCTCTCTCTACAATATTCTCCGACGTCCGCCGAAGAGAATTACATTCCTTCGTTGGCCAAATCATTTTCATTTCCCCGGTCGTATCATGTCACCAGAAGGTTAATAACTAGGAACTGTCAAGCAGTTATAGCCCGAGCCAATGACGAGAACGAAATCATACTATCAAATTATCAATGCCTTGTGGACTGAAAATGTTGGTCTGACAATGTTTCTCGTCTGAACACTCGTTATTTTTTTGCTTCTCAAATCATCAATAAAATGTCAGCTCATCAGTGGGCTTTGGGCCCATTTTATGCTAGGACAATCACATAGCTCACAAAAGCTGGACCACAGAGGAACGTGTTTGGAGTTTTTCTCAACGAGAGATAGACAAAACTCTAATCCCTCTTAATAAGTCATGTTTAACCTTTCATTTCGAATTCACATGATAAACTGTTTACAAGTAGCCAGGCCGCAGCCAGGGAGAGTGGATGTTGGAAGCATGAAAAGCAATCTGCAATCCTTAGCCTCCGACATTTTTCAACCCTGTCTCTCAAATCACATTCGCTTATCGGTTGATTGGATACCTCACTCTCAAGATGAGCGAGCTGACTTTATTAGCAATTTTATCGATGTAGACGACTTGTCACTATCGGAAGAATTCTTCAGATATCCATTATCAATTTGTGAGCCCCTTAACGGTTGATTGCTTTGCTTCATTTTAGAACGCGAAATTGACCCGTTTTTTTCTATCGATCTTGGGTATCCTGGAGCAGAAGCCATTGAAGTACTTGCACAGGATTGGTCAAAAGAAAACTAGTCCCATCTGTCGTTTTAATCCCCCAATCGTTGCGCCACTTGTATTTCTGTCGTGGAAGGGGGGTTCTTGTTTACCCCAAGGTGGCCCTCAAGTCCATTTTGGCCCTTACTATCGGTACAATTCAGTCCTTACATCATTGATCTCATCACTATGCCTGGTAACAGTCCAAGGTTGAAACAAACATTCTTTGCTTGGCTTTTCAGATTTTGAAAGCATCATGGCTGCTGTAAAATTTGCTTTTACCTGATTGTCATTTGTTCATCGATAGCTAATTTCCATAACATTAAGTACAGTACAATCATCATGATATCAATGTATTATTGTCATATGATTTTCCGATCGTTTTTATCGCACATAATTTTGGACCAGAGTTTTCTTCCACGGTATCGGACACTTAATGATCAATTATTGTGTCTTGCTATTGGGGCAAAAGCAAAAAGGACGGTAAATGGTTATTTTTTACAAGTGCCGCCAAGTTATGGATTGGTTAGGTCGTCGTAATATCCCTGTTTCACGTCCAGTTAGGGATGAAGGTGACGCTTCATGTTTAATGCATATCCATTTCAACTCAGAATCAGATAGTGTCATTGTGACCGCAGCTGCGGCCATTAAATGGTTGCAAAGCTAATCCAATTGACTCACCTATAGTGCAACAAATTCTGAATAGTTCTAGGCAAATACTGCACAAACAACCCATTCAAAAACGTCCACTATTCTTGCAACAACTCAACTGTCATAAATTTACATCAGCTTGAAGTATGCTTTGCTATTTATACACAATGAAATAGCGGAAATCAAGGCTAATCACCTCGGTAAATTATCGAAGCAACAAGGTTTTAAAATTGCAATCCCACTGACGTTTTCAGAGAAGGCGATGAAGTAAATCCCCAGCTGCTATATTGACCAGATATTTATGGATATATCTGGTATTCATATCGGTCAGGATGAATTAATTTGCTTGCCCTTGACATTCCGGTTTTAGCAACAAAACCTACAAACGTTGTCAAAACAGGCATTTCTATACCTGATGCAGAGAACTAGTTTTTGACGCCTTGCAAAGTATCGGAATCAATAATTTGTGTGGATAGTTTTAGGCTACACGGCCTACGGTTGGGAGGAGCATCTCATCCGAGCTAATGCAGGAATTTTAGAACAATTGATTCCCTAACGTGGCCGTTGGAAGACTAATTCAGCAAAGAGTCGCTACGTAAAATGGGATACAGCAAAACCTTGGAAGGCATCCACTGCTTTGTTTACCTAAGAAATCGCTGTCACCATTTTGGTGAAGATGTGCGTCTAAAATAATGTGCATAGCTCTTTGTATTTCGAAAAAGAAAAAAATCCATGATGTTTTAGCTGGATAAAACAATAGATGCGCCAATTTGTAACGTGTGTTACAAAATTGGAAATAAATGGAACGAGCAAAAGCTCCGTGTACGGAGCTTTTAAAGGGACATAGGCGGGGGAAAACGGATATAAATTCTTCTTTCGAACGAAAAGAAATATCTTTCAAAAGTAAAAAAAATCTCCGTTCGAACAAAACTTATCTTCGTTCGAACGAAAACATCTTCGTTCGAACAAACCCGCTGCGCGCTCGCACCTGCATATAGACTCATGTTGATGACGCTGCAGGCTGCTGGTGTGCAGGCTATAGACGTGACTGCCAGCGTGCCTCCTTGCCGTCAACATTGGCGTCTGTGTCCCGGCAGCGAACTTGCGCGCGCAGGATTTTTTTTCAAATCTTCGTTCGAACGAGGAAAAAAAAAATATTCGATCGAACGAAGATTTTGTTCGTTCGAACAAAAATTGATCTTCATAAGCCTGCACTCAGCGATACGAAGTTTTATTTAATTTGATAAAACTAAAATATGCACTAGCGCTGTAGAAAGAAACCTGAAGGGCCGTGATGGCCGAGCTAGTTGTGTGATTCAAAAGCTGTATTTAATTTGATAAAAATTGAAAGGTGTAGAGTGGAACCTAGCAAAGACCTGAAGGGCCTAGAGGGCCGAGTGAATTGGTTCTGATAAAACTATATATGACTATTTAATGAATGTGTTTGTTGTATTACATATATACAACATATCGTGCATACAGCCCTATCCCATACTGTTATATTAAAATTCTTGAATTGAATTTTCAGTAGTTTGTGTTTTCTTTCTTCATGTCGTCCTATAGTGCAAAAATTGTTTTTTTTCGTGCGTATGGGCGCAGCGAAGTAGCATCAAATATCGTAAACCTGGGTGTGATCCATGGTTTCATGGCAGTTAAAGGTTGTATGGCTTCTGACTGGCTATCCGAACAAAGATAATGACAAAATAGGGAGACCGCCAACACAGGGCTAAATAGCTCAGTTGGTAAAGCGCCGGAACGTTAATCCGGGGGTCGTTGGTTCAGATCCTGCTTAAGTCTGTGTTCAACCTCCTCTCCCCAAAAGAAGAACATCAATCACATCAACGTGAGCAGCTGTTTTGGCTGGTAACACGTGTCTTCTAAAAGTTGTCTAATGCTAAGCAAACTTTTTCGTTTAGCGACTTTAATGATATGGAGCCCTATACTCCTAAGACATGAAGCAACAATTTTAGAATGTGATTACCCACCTGTGGAATACTGAAGAGAAAGGCGACCATGTACGAGGTGATAATCATCATCTTAATATGGAACGGTCGCTGACGGTGCCCCAACGGGCGAAGCACTGCCAGGCATCGGTCCAACCCAACGTCCACGGTGATGAACGACGAGGCGAACAAGCCAAAGTTAGAGAAGAACTTAGCGATTTTACAGAGGGCTTCGCCACCATACCACGCCTCGGTGGAGTACCATATCAAATGGACCAACATGTGGCAGTACGTCACGATGAGGTCACTAACGGCCAGGTTCAGGATCAGCGTGGTCACTGTGGATTTCCGGCGGCCTCGGATCTTGCAGGTGACGGCAATGGCGATGCAGTTTCCCACCGTGGAAAATACGATCATTAGAGCCAGGACGCCCACCTTGAACGCCGTGAACGGGGTGAATTCGGCAGGCTGAGGATTAGTAGTGTTTTCATCGCATGGATTACCAGAGGATAATACATCACACAAGTAGAATTCACTATCACTTACTGATACATCCATTTTGATTTGTCCAAAAATGTATGACCACCTTCTTTACAAGCACTAAAAAAAAAGTATTCGCTTTGTAAGCAAGATGTACGTGAAAGACCCGTTGCTCAGAATTGTGTCAGTCGTATCCCAACTGATCTGATGTCATGTTTTAGACGTACTGCTTTGAAGCTGACGGTGATGTGACACACTTTGACAGGATCTGTGGAAATACAACGATATTGACAATGTTTAAGTTAGAGGTTTTTCAAACATAGCCTACCCCTTTTACCAACAACCGTCAACAAACGTACAGGGATCAGTTTGGCGTAGTTGTATCTATAATAACCATTTGAGTGAGGACTCCCTCTAAACACCATCTCCAGTCGGGTGGCTTCCCTCCATCAATCTAGCTGCTTCCCTCTCCGAGATTTAATAAAAGTCATATTTACTTTCACTTTCGTCTCTCGTATTGAACACATAAAGTTAGTTTCGCATAAATTCTCATCTCCGGTTGGATCTTTGAGCTAAACGAGTCAGCATTTCTAAAGAGAATAATTCAATATTCTTTGTTCACATTGTTTTGTGAAACAAAACATGGGAGAAGTGTTGAGGCAAAAAAAATAACAAGTTATTGTTATTATTGCTTTTATATTTCACTCCACTTCTCTAACATACAAATGGATAAAATACAAGCTGTATACGATACACATTACACAAGATAAAATATACAAATGACAAAGGCACAATCTAGACGGAGAAAAGTTGTCGAGATAATTGATTTTGTTGTCATTAATTAACCAAAGGTCTCATCAACCTGCCCGCAAACAGAATTATCCAAACTTACAGGGGGTTGAAATAATTATATTAAGTACGACTTTAAAAAGAGAGGCAAATAAACGGCAAAAAAAGTTAACAAATGACCAAATGAATTTGAAATGAAATAAATAACTAACTGAATGAATACAAAAGTAAATATGAATAAAACAAATTTAATAGTGACCAGATACGAAGAGTAGGAAGCTCGAATCGAATCAAGGAGAATGCCAAGGAATGTTTGTTCTAAACTCGATAAAGAGTGGGCGATGGGAAATTTCTGTAGGGAGCTATATAGTTCATGTACACGGTGGAAAACAATTCCTCGGGGAATCACATCTAAAATATAACATTCAAAAAGTGGGTGATGCTGAGTAAAAGTTAAGAGATCAATACCAGATTGGTTATGAAAAATTGCTCAACAGAGACAAAGCATCAGCATATTTATTCCCCTTGATTTGAAGCGAGATAATGGAAGCAGATAAGGCCGACCAGCATTCGGTGATTGTATTTTCTATTCGGAGCAGTCCCATAACTGTACAACGATGGATATTGTAAGACCTCCAAATTAAACATGTAGTACTTGTTGAAAACGTCCCCGGATTATCAAACATGTTTTAATACAATATGAGTTGTCAAGAAAAAAGTTTATTTGCCTGCAAGTTCCAGGTATCTAAGAGTATGACAAACAGTAACAATACGTTCAACATTTCATAAATATTTAAGGTATTAATTTGAACGGTTTTTCTTATCCATTTCAAAACAAGATCATGAAGATTCGTCTCACTTAAAACTTTGAGAACAAAGTAACGATTTGACTTTCCCATGAAAAGCAAGTCTTAATTCGGACCCCAAGTAATGAGAACCAAAAATTTATATTCTATATTTTGAAACAAATGAGTGAACCGTTAACAAGGTGACAAAATTTAGTCGTGGTTACTGAAATCAAACCTCTGTATGTGTGTGCTCGCGATATGACCTTTGCTTTTCAGTACAAGTTATTTCCTGAACAAATTACAGCATGCTACCATTCAGTATAATGTTCAAAGTTTATTTTTATTTTTTATATATACATTTTGTATCACGTTAATTCATTCGGGCTGTTGGCCTATATGTTGTGCCGAAACAAATAATCCTTAAACTTGTAAGATTTTCCATCTGTGGAATTGTAAATGCTACTGTATGTAGCCCAGGTTACCTTTACGTACATGGTTGGGGCTTCATTAAGGCCCGGGCTACATTAATTGGATGCTGTGATGTCTAATTTTTATTTGTTTGAAGGAAACCTAACTTCAACTGGTCCCAACGTTTCAAAACGCACAAGACTATAGCAGTGTCTTTGCAATTGCCTCATTTTCTGGATCCCTGTTTACAAATGACCCTTTTAACTCGCCCAGATGTTAGAACATCAAGCGAGAAATGCGAATGTCTGTTCAGCTATAAATGGGCTACTGAGCAGACTATTTCCGTTTTCGTGTCGAGAATTCGTTGTTTGTGGCCATTATAGCGACCCTGTATGGCGTGTGTTTAGTGGAAGACAAACCTGATCATTAGTTTTTTTTAAAGAGTGACACCATGAGCTTCGACATTGTTGGCAAAATGTTATACAGCTACTCGATACAAAATATTGAAATTGGTCTTTGGTGGTCAAAGTCTGGATTATTAATAAATAATCTCAGAATGTCTTATAACCAGTGTCTCCATTCGGCTGTCACATTATATATAATTTACGATTACATGCCAGTATGAGGATTATAGGGTGATCGATACACAGTCCGGTGAAGTCACAGTCAACTGTAATGCATAACAAAACTCAACACTTCGGTCAGGTTTGAATCGGTTCCGAGTCCTAGTTGGGCCGGCAGAACGATGAACTGATCAGTAGTGGTCCGTATTTTAGGTTAAAATCCCAGAGACTGTGTCAGAAATACGAATACTGAACCATTTTTCTGCATGGTCAACGTGACCCGCAAACACGGTTCATATCCCACTCCTCATAGACGACGTCAGTTCCTGTCCTTTTTTAAAAGGGGGTACGGTAGTGGGCCACTAGGGGTCGACCTCCCTCGTATACCAAGTAGGGTAGTGCAACGTATTACAGAGATGCTTTGGATTTGGCGTTATTTCATGGGTCACGTGTTCGGTCAAAAAGAGGATTTCGTTCTCGGCAAGTATATATTTCTTTTGCAGGTTTTCTTCGACCTATGAGATTAGATGGATCATTTGTTGCATTACTGGAATTTAAATATGTAGGCTACAGTCAATAAATAATACATATTTTGACCAACTTGGCATTATACTATAGTTTATTGGTCATTATCGGGTGTTGGTATGGTGTGATTATTGAGCTCCAAACCCTGCGGAATTGCTCTAGACTATAGGGCTTCACCAAGTGCGACGTCGTATTTGTCGTTGGTATAAGCATCAATGCTGTTCAAACAAAAGGAAAATTGATTTATTCTTAAGGGAAATAAATCTGACTTTGTAAAAAATTGTTTTCTTCTGAACTATTTATCAAACAAACTGTGTTTCTCCCTGTCACTGTGTGTGCAGAGCCTCTGGATTAGGTTTCTTTCCAGAATCGCCGAATAAAACCGACCTCGACCTTCTCCAATAGCAATCTATGAAGTTACCAATAGATGACGAGCTTTTCAAATCATGGCTATTTATCAGACTTTGGCTACTGCTGCTGGTTGCTAAGAAATTTTACACGTGTCTCTAAAATTGGCGCCTGCAAGCCAGAGACGGAACACAGAAAAAAAAATAGATTCAACATAAGTTTTCAACATTAATTGGACAAACACATTGATTAAACAATAACATGTAAATACGCTGAGGAGAATGTAAGAACAAGTGACTAGCTTCTTTTTGGTTCAGTGGCTTAAACACAAACCATGCACTTTGGATTTAGAAGCACATGAATTCATTTACAGACTAGGCACCAAAAAAATCAACAAAACACGGCGCAAACATCTTCGTCAACAAGACCTGCGGATTTGATTTAATCAAGACTGATTCCATGCCTTTAAAATGAGCCAACATTCCTATAGAGGACTCTGAAAGTCGGTGCATTACGATAGATTATGGGTATTATTTTTTAAGGGTTTCCTAATCCCTGCCGGAGTTCTTAAGTGGCTCTCTTTTACTTTCATTAGGTTTGTGCCCTCGTTTGAAGTACATTCACCACGCTGTGACATCCCTTGCGAGTGGTACAGCTACGGCCTCGCCATTAACACACCAAACCGGCGGAATGAGTAAAAGAAAAATGCTGCACCATTAGCTCTGTTTCTTGCGTGGCATCGACACTTCTCCCCGGGTGATTTAAAGTCGACGGACACCCTTCGGAAGTCAGCAAATTTGTCTTGATGCACGATGCATCGTTGGCTTTATCGACGGGTACTATTAAAATGTAATGCACGCGGCAAAGTCAAGGAGTCGCTGGGCATCAGCAGAAGACAATTTCCTTAATACGTTCATTTTGAAACACATAACTCACAATATTACCAAATTATGATTTGGAATCTGTTATTGGGCAGTGTTTAAATGTTTTCCCTCTAGATTCATTTGGGTATATTATTAAGTCAATCAACTTCGCTCAGTTTCTGCGATAATGTGTGCAGTAATTTGTTTATTTTTGCTTGGTGTTTTTTTTTTCAGATGTTTACGCCAAACTTCAAGTGTGTCCATATTTAGTTTGATCATAGAGCAAGTTTGAAGGTAATTAAAAGATTTTTACTTTGATATAAGCTTCAATCTGACTTTCAAGTGTTTTTAGATTCATTTGGGTATATTATTAAGTCAATCAACTTCGCTCAGTTTCTGCGATAATGTGTGCAGTAATTTGTTTATTTTTGCTTGGTGTTTTTTTTCAGATGTTTACGCCAAACTTCAAGTGTGTCCATATTTAGTTTGATCATAGAGCAAGTTTGAAGGTAATTAAAAGATTTTTACTTTGATATAAGCTTCAATCTGACTTTCAAGTGTTTTTAGATTCATTTGGGTATATTATTAAGTCAATCAACTTCGCTCAGTTTCTGCGATAATGTGTGCAGTAATTTGTTTATTTTTGCTTGGTGTTTTTTTTCAGATGTTTACGCCAAACTTCAAGTGTGTCCATATTTAGTTTGATCATAGAGCAAGTTTGAAGGTAATTAAAAGGTTTTTACTTTGATATAAGCTTCAATCTGACTTTCAAGTGTTTTGGGTTCGTTTTTGTCCATCGCATCAATACATGAGACGTTTACACACTTCAACTCATTGACTCGTTTGTAAGAGTCTTCAACATTATTGTTTTTAAAACTAACTTAATAATATTATTCTAGGAAGGATTACCACCAACAAGACGCTTTCAGAAAATGCATTACTTGCCCCCGACATTTTGCTCATAACTTTGAAAACGGCGAGGCCGATCACTACCGAATGATGTAACTGTCCCTATCATTAAAACTAGGGTCATAACTATGATGGGTTCTTCTGTTATAAATGATGGCTACCTTTTATTATTACCTTATTGGTAGGGTAATAATTACCTTATTGTTTTTACCCTTTATTACTACATTATTGTTTTACGATGCAGTGAACTTTAGGCCCATGTATATTTTAAAAATGCTGTTTTTTATAAATTACTTCTTTATTTAATACATAAAAAAAATGAGTCGAAAGTATAGACTTTAAGCTGCATTATGGGAGCTCAAAATGGCCGACATGGCACACTATCCAGTGATCAAATTTCAAGTAAATTAAATTCAAACACAAACTATGCCAAATTACCACAAAAGAATTTACAAAGAATAAATTGACTGATGAGCTTGTCTGCCCCATTCAAACCACAGACTCTAATAATAGATAGATAGATAGATAGATAGATAGAACTTTATTATCCCACACGGGGGAAATTAAAACTGGCCTTGATACAACAATACTGACAAAAACACTAAACATTTTATAACAATAAACAGACAGATTGATCAAAAATATTAATTAAGAATAACAGGTATAAAAATATGTTTCCGGTAAGGATTAAAAATTTGCACAGCAATAATTATATACAGGGTTAGATGTACACAAGTGAGGTCCTTAAAACCGACAACTCAGAAAAACACAGCAGCTACTACTTAAAAACCATTGTAAAAACGAATTGCAGTAGGGACAAAGGAGTTGTTGTAGCGTTGTGTCCTAATTCTACGTTGCAAAAGGCGATCCTCCCGCTGACGACTTAATAAAAACTTAGGGTACATGGGATGGGATGGGTCAGACAGGATCATGTTCACTTTAGTACTTACTTGGTTATAGTAAAGTGTCTCTGGGCTTTGTAGTTCGGTTCTGGTTATTCTTCTAGCTTGCTTAACTACTCTTAAGAAAGAATGTTTGTCCCGAGATAGCATATTTCCATAAACACAAATAAGGCTAAAAGATAACACACTTTGTAAAATAGTGCGGTAAAACAGGTCTAAAATGGTATCTTAGTTTGGGTATTTTGAAAGAGCGAGCACGTCCTCGCTTCGCTTTCGTGTACACAGTTAATGGGGGCATCGTTGTTAGTCAAACAATTGGAGAACAAAGAGAAGTCCTTGATCTACCTGGACGACATTTAGTGTGTCGGGTGACACGTATTTTATACACAATGAATTACACATTCAAAACCGGGGACCAGCGAACAGTATTCAATTCCAACAAATTAAGTTTAATGGAGTTTTGGTTCGTTAAGTGCTGCCTTTGTTTAGGGAAAATCAATTTATTTGAAAGGTAATAAATGTACCATACGTCGGGTTGGGTAAAGGTCCCCAGTTGGAAAGAACGACAAAACCAATGGTAGCTGTTGCCAAAAAAAAGTGTGAAACAAAAGAGGGACAATAGGAGGACCCTAATTGCAGGTAAATGCACACTTTTACAACACAATATGAAGGAGACAAAAGAAAGACCTCCTGACAGGTTCACACAAGACAAAACATTAAAGGAACATTACAGAATTGGTTTTTGCTAACAAAACAGTTGCTGGCAGTGTAAGCACTTTCTTGTAATCCACCATATACATAAACTGACAAACCTGTAGAAGTTTGAGATCGATCGGCCATCTGGGTCACGAGAAAATAGTGAAAAACCGATTACACATTTGCATGAAATCATATAGATTCAACAAATGAATAAAACGCTCACTGAGCGATAAACTCCAATCGGAAAACTAGTTTATTCATTTCTCATCAAATATGGCATTTCAGACAAAAAATATTTCAAGGGATGTTTTCTACTGTCATCATCATTAGACCGTGTAAGTTTTATGTAAATCTGTGATCCAAAAGTATATTTTACATGTTTTTTCTTTCCAATTCTGTAATGTTCCTTTAATATTTGTGGTGAGTCTTAAAATAAATGCCTGAATACGTTAAATGTAAAAGTTTAATTGTCTCTTTGTAGGACACTTAAACTTTTAAATATTCCTGAACGGTAAAAGATACCATTATGATCTAAACGAACACAATTCCAACAAATTAATGTAGTTTTGGTTCACTAAGTAATTCCACGGTCTAAGGGCTGCTACATTTTGCTGGTAAATTATGCACCTGGATATAATTTGCAGGATGCTGGCATTTGTTTTGCGCTATGTTTTAAATTATAATAATTGATTCGAAAAAACATGACAACCATATGGTGTTAATCATATGGCATTACACAAGCAATCTGCAAGAGATATGACATTTATTTAGAGTCCGGTCGAATAAATATAATGTTCAATATGTAGACTAAATAAAGAAGAAGAAAAAAAAAAATCGAACACTAGACCGATTTTTTTTTTCAATCTGAAAGCTCACCTTTTCAAGTTTACCAGTTACCACTCCCTCAGGCAAACATGTCGTATCGAAACGCTGTCTATAGTCAAGTGAATAGCGTTTAAGGAAACTATCACCAATGATGTAATCCAATTAAGCCATGCATAAACTTTTAAACGTTAAAAAAAAATGTCAACAGCTTAATAAACTGTTTTCCCAGTAAAACGTAAGCACTGAATTTGATGACGTTCTTCCGAGGTTGCTTGTATACCTGTGTGTCGTTGTGGAAACTAGAAGAGAAAAATCAATTCACACTTCCAACAAACAATGATGATCCTTCCCTTTGATAGACATAGACCTAAATTTGATTTTAAAAAAATACAGAGTACAGAGTTTTTGCAGGTAGAATCTAGAACCCTGTCACACACAAACAGCTCCTGGTTCGACTCTATTTTCTTCCTCCGTGTTCGAACTAAACTCATTTCAATCCAACAGTAGTTGTGATTTCGCAAACCGAGTTTGGATCCCCAAAACATACAGACCACTATATTGAAACGTGCTAGACTCTGCAAAACCTGACCCTAACGACCACCTTCCCAAACAGATTGGGACTTATTAAGCCGCTGTCCGATGGCACTGTAAGCGTGCGTGATTTCTCAAGGGAGCGCAGCGTGCCAATTAGGGGATTGTAACATACAATAAACAGTGTTCTTTATTCAGTTGCCAACTAGAACCCTTTACATGGTCCTTGAGGCGCGTGCTAAACTGTGGCAAGAGAGGGGAATGGAAAGACTGATTCAGACCAACATAATATTCAATCTAGAACATGAAAACATTAACCTGGTTATATATGGCGTATTGCGCAACGGAGCTTTCATGTTTGGAATCTGAAGTACTTTCTCGAGTGGATTTTCAAAGAATGTAAAAGTATGGTGAAAGGAAAGACAAAGTGTCCAGTCAGAGGTATTCTGTTCCTATCATAGAGCAAGCTCACACAACACACACACACCCAGTGTGTAAACACCTGCAATCGATAACCTCCTCCTGTTTTTGGCAACAGCTCTCCTTGGTTTTTTTTTTACACGCTTTCCAACTGGGAACCTTTACCCAACCTTTTTTGTCGTAATTTAGGTCCCCGGTTTGAATGTGTATACCTACCCACACTCACCTATGGGAGCAAAGTGGATCGATGTATTGCAACATTGTGACATCCTGAGCTTCTTATAGGCCTAAGTATATAATAATGCGGTGAGATTGAAGTGTTGATGTGAGAGCAAAGTCTGGTTGGAGCAAGAGACCAGACTAATGGTACGGCAAGCCCCAGGTCGTAAGAGGATGCTGAACCATTTGCGGTCTACGGGGAATTCCCTTAGAATGTTTTATTATTTTGTGGGATTTGTGAGACATAATTTTTATTACCGTACTGGTACAGGAAACAAACCAAACTAATATGTTTTTACTCCTGGGTGTCATCAACTCCAATCCATTAGGGAGAGGTTGTGGGGATAGTAGAGAGGGGAGCTAAGGGTGGAGAGATAACACCAACGCCGCTTTATTGTCTTATTGGTTACTACTGGGATGAATTATGAAACAAAACTGATGAAAATGCACAAATTTAATCATATTATTTGCTTACATTTTACCTCAGAGTGTACACAGATTATTTAAATAGACATAAGCCAGGCGTCACCATGAAAAGCGGTGATTGCTCCGCAGAGAACCAGCTGGGATGTTCTTAACGTTAACATCAGAAGAAAAAACAACAACACCGCGACAACAAATCGAAGCCACCCACAAGCAGAATTGAAACGAAAAACACACAAAAATGGTTCATAACCGAAAAAAGAAAAAAAACAAAACATTTCGTCCGCACGACTTGGACGTAATCGGCCAAAGGCATGTCTACGAAAATGGGGGCGCGTCTGGAAGATATATCAGGTGTAAAACAAGGGGGTAATGAAACATCAATAACGCTGCAAGCCTACAGTACTGGCGCATCATCCTATAGGAAGATCAAACGATTCCGACAATGGTGCTAAGATTGCTTTGATTATACGATCATGCCCCCTTTGATAGGCGCGTTATTGTACAACCCAAATGTCTGCTTCTCTGGACAAACAAACAGAGTAGTACTGACGGGTGATGAACTTCTGACCTATCTTATACAGACCTTAAATCGTATAAATCGGAAAGATTTTATCAAGTATATACTTGCCACACTTTTTTGTTTTCTTCGAGAGTGAAAAATTGTTTAGGATAGGTTTTTTAATATCGATCGACCGTTCATGCGTGTAAACTCTCATGGCTTATAGAAAACAAATGACCTGGTTTAATGTAAGTCTACATTAATGTTGTTTATATATTATAAAAAAACAACAATAACGCGCCTATCTAGAAAGCCTAAACATTCTCTTGTTTTTCTTTAAATATATAATAATGACAGTTAGTCAGCAATGGTAATTAGTTTGCGCTAATTTCTAATTTTGAAAATCAGTCTGCACGCAAAAAAACGAAAAGAAACTGCAAAACATTTCGTTCATAAAAAAACACCAAAAAAACATCAACGGTGTTCTTGCCTCCTTTTCCTCATTAAACACGCAGGGAAAACATCAAGAGACAATCTGCGATGCATTTAAAGTGCATTGGAATGACGGGAAGAGCAATAAAGCCTCACCGAGGGGATTTGTAAACTGAAACATTGAACAACTCGTTTATTTCCCTGGTGTCTAATAACTTATTTAACTCTCCTAATGAGAAAAATGTCACTTGCCGACACGTAACTCCAGTTTATCGTCCTTTTTTTAAATGTTGAATCAAAGACTGAAATAAAGATCTGCTGTGATATTAATTTTATTATGTAGCCCTATTCAAAACGATGCAAAATTAAAGGAACATTACAGATTTGGTTTTTGCTAACAAAACAGTTGATGGCAGTGTAAGCACTTTATGTAATCCACCATATACATAAACTGACGAACTTGTAGAAGTTTGAGATCGATCGGCCGTCTGGGTCACAAGAAAATAGTGAAAAACCGATTACACATTTGCATGAAATCATACAGATTCAACAAATGAATAAAACGCTCACTGAGCGATAAACTCCAATCGGAAAATTAGTCTATCCATTTCTCATCAAATATGGCATTTCAGACAGAAATATTTCAAGGGATGTTTTCTTCTATCATCATCATTAGACCGTGTAAGTAATATATATAAATATGTGATCAAAAAGTATATTTTACAAGTTTTTTTCTTACCAATGATGTAATGTTCCTTTAACATCTATCAAAACAAGGCAAACATATATTTTTTTACGGACAAATTATACATGAATGGAAAAGAAAATTAAGGGTAGTTTATTAACCTCACAGCTATATCTGCTGGTATTCAGCACCGATCATCCAGAGAGTAATACTTCTCTCTGATACAATGTCTGCGCTACAATAGCCTTCGACTCGAAACTAAGCCCGGTATCTACGCAATTCTCGACACAGCATTATTAACTTGTCTTCATTGATTTCAGTGAAGTTTATGACATTTTGGTTTGGTTGTAACATAAAACATAAACAATTATGTGTATTGAAAACCAGAGGGTGGAAATCAATTCCATTCAGGAAACCAGTGAGTTCCCAATAAAGGGGTAGTTTTTTTGTAACTTTTGATATTTGGTTTGTCTAGCGTGATGTCAATCTGAAAGGTTGAAAGGTTGGACGTTTTAGAAATAAATAGGTGCTTCCCTATTTATCCCTAGGGATTGTGAGGGGGCATAATGGCAACGGCAATTTTCGAAAGGTTTTTGCTATTACTTAGAACTGAGTCAAACATTCAAAGAACGAAGCTATACGTTAGAGTCAATCATCTTATCTTATGCAGCACCGGCCACATTAAGCACTGCAGGAGCATGCAGCAAACCTAATGATTTAAGGATCAAGGGCTGAAATCAAGGCAGTCTCAATACAAACTGAGCTATCTAGCCCTAAGGCTGGCGGTCTCCCTAAAGTTGTCAATATCTTTGTTCGGGGTGCCAAGAGCCATTCAACCTGTAATAGGGAGACCGCCAATATAATAGGCCTTGATAACTCTACCTGTTGGTAGAGTGCCGGCACGTTAATCCGGGGGTCGCAGGTTCAAGGCCCGCTCTAGTACTTTTTTCCTGTTTTATACCCAAAATAATACAAACAATTACCCAGTCCTTTTCCCCTGTGGTGTATTTCTTTATCTCAGTAAGAAAGTTTATTAAGTGTAGATTCGGTCTATACAATTAAAACTAGTTCAGCAAGTTTATTAAGAAAGTTTATTAAGTGTAGATTTGGTCTATACAATTAAACTAGTTCAGCGTGTTGCAAGGTTTCAGAGGCCCTTAAGCCTTCGATAAGTCCAGGCAACAGGACAAAGTAAAACATTTCGAAAAGGCTCAACTTACATTAAGGTTGGCTTTGCTTCACATTATTCGGGCAGCAACAAGTATTAAACTTTAATTTCGGGCGTTTCCTCTTTTGGGTGTACACCGTGTCAAACTGTGCTACACCTGACACAGTTCTTCAACCGTAAATTTTAATCAATTCTCTTCCCAGTACACTATATCCACCAGGTTCTGAAACGTTGATAAGTATACCATATAGACACAGAAATGGTTATCAACTGTACTCGATGGAAACACTTGACAATCAAATTATCCTCGCTGATCACTTTTATTAAAGGTGGAGTCATGCTTTGGCATTGACCCTGACAAAAATGTTGTGGACTTTTTTTCTCGAACGCCTTTTTGTCACAAGATGGTAATGGTTTTAACTTAAAGGAACATTACAGAATTGGTAAGAAAAAAACTTGTAAAATATACTTTTTGATCACTGATTTATATAAAACTTACACGGTCTAATGATGATGATAGTAGAAAACATCCCTTGAAATATTTCTGTCTGAAATGCCATACTTGATGAGAAATGAATAAACTAATTTTCCAAGTTTATCGCTCAGTGAGCGTTTTATTCATTAATTTGTTGAATCTATATGATTTCATGCAAATGTGTAATCGGTTTTTCACTATTTTCTCGTGACCCAGATGGCCGATCGATCTCAAACTTCTACAGGTTTGTCAGTTTATGTATATGGTGGATAACATAAAGTGCTTACACTGCCAGCAAGTTTAGTTAGCAAAAACCAATTCTGTGATGTTCCTTTAAGCAATTAGTTCGTCTGAAGTTCCCTATTGATTAGAAATCTTGAAAGTATGTCCAAAAATTGAATCTCCAAAGATCGCCTAAAGGCGACTTCTATACAGATTCAAATTGGTGTCTGGTTGTGAATGGTGCGCCCCTACAAGATAATATTGTAGGGTGATTTTTAGGTAGGAACTTTACTTGTGAGGGTTTTTTTTGGTTGAGACATTGTGGAGTTAGGCTACCCCCACAATGTTTTAACGAGGAAGATTAAATAGAGGAGATACTAGAAAACACGTGGGGAAAATCCCACAATGTCGCTCTACTAAAGGCGGGAAGCTCGAGACGCAATCGACTGTTTTACCCGCTGTCGCCTCGCTTCACCGTGGATGCATGGATTCACAGTTCTTGATGAAATTTCCGTGACATTTTTTTTTTTTTTTGTTGCTGTTTTCTCAACAAGTAAACACTGTATTCAGTTGAAACTTCCACTGGTGACTTTTATTGTATCTGTCTTGATAAATTGTCCTATAAATCAGCATAATACTGACAACGACTAATCTACGACCCTATCTTTTTATGAAGAACGGTGAGTACAACCAAAAAGAGAGAGAGGTAATAGTTCAAGGAACATTACAGAATTGGTAAGAAAAAAACTTGTAAAATGTACTTTTTGATCACAGATTTACATAAAACTTACACGGTCTAATGATGATGATAGTAGAAGACATTCCTTGAAATATTTTTGTCTGAAATGCCATATTTGATGAGAAATGAATAAACTAATTTTCCGAGTTTATCGCTCAGTGAGCGTTTTATTCATTAATTTGCTGAATCTATATGATTTCATGCAAATGTGTAATCGGTTTTTCACTATTTTCTCGTGACCCAGATGGCCGATCGATCTCAAACTTCTACAGGTTTGTCAGTTTATGTATATGGTGGATTACATAAAGTGCTTACACTGCCAGCAACTGTTTTGTTAGCAAAAACCAATTCTGTGTTTGTTCCTTTAAACCGCTCCGGCTCCGTTTCAAAACCACAAATCTTCACCAGCGCTCTTCAGACTCAGTGCTCTATACAAGGCATCATCAAATTATCTCCCAGCACTAAAATGTTTCTCCCCTCCTGCCCTATTTAGTGCATGGCCAAAGAACATTATATCGATTTATCAAATCAAAATTGATTAAAGTTGTACTTATTTGATCGAGGCTTTCCCGTAAGTGAAGTTGCAGTTTAATTTTTTCTAGTCCGGGAACATTAATTTGAATGTTTCCCCAATCAACGAGCCTAATGGACCACCGGAGAGCAAATTGAAGTGGGGCCGAAAAATAATAACTATAGAAATATCGAGGTTTTTGAAAAGATGCGTTCCAGTCGTACAATATGTATTGTGTTTGGCGATGGCAGGTCATGTAATTTGATATATATTTTTTAAGTATACCTATGATGTAGAAAAATATCAAGATGTACATCAGATGACAAGCACGTTGATATCAACAACTTGTTTGTGTGTAACTGTCTTTACTTCTGTGAGTATGATAACAGGAAAAACAATTCGCACTAAATTCCATTACATCTGAAAAGTGTCAGTTGCAACACAAGAGCCCTGGGTATCGTGTCTTCAAAATGAAACTAAATGCGATACTAAATCCGATATCCATATTCAATTATTTCATGTCGTATAGTCTATGGTGATATAATATATCTGTGTTGTCAATGATATTATGCTCCAGGCACTACGGTGATAAAACCAAGCCCTTAGCAAACCCATTTACATGCCCTTCTGGGTAACATGAGGTGTAAAGGACGGCGGGGGCATGACGATCAGAACCTTCCTCCTAATATCTTGGGGTGTGCCCCCTTTTCACCATAATCAGCTTTCACCTAATTTTCCAACTCTTCTGTAAAGCTACACGTGTTTTTTACATTTTCAATTTAAATAAAGAGAGTATTGATTTCGTGTTTGCTTTTTTGGGGGGAGAACAATTGAAGTTGTAGAGGTCATTTGAAGAGTTGTACACTTTTTGTTTGCAATAGGAGATTAGCTTAGTCCGTTGACTACACAGCAAACTCAATTCTGTGCCAAGTCGAGCCGATTTCAAACATTTCGGAAAGTGGTTAATCCGCTTTACGTTATTATTTATATATTTTTTTACTTTACTTGTTTATTTATCTATTTCTATTTATATGTATGTGTTTTATATTGCTGTTCTTTTGATGGATTTATTTATGTTTATATTTATGTGTTTTTTCACCCAAATCCAATTCATAACATTTATGTAGGATTCATATCTTTTAATTTATAGATTCAGTTATTTTCGTTTTCCCTTTCCTGTAATTGGAGGTTCGTCTGCTGTTGGTTTGGACAATAAGCAAAGAAATTCATCTGATTCCAGCTACTCTTTTTTTTTTCAATGATGAATATATCATTATCGGTTATTATGAACTATTTCAATGAAACTATATTGAAGAAGGTGACGAATCTACTGTATATTCGTTACGAGTCTGCCAGTAAACTATTCAATTTGAAGAGATCGTTGCGAATTAAAATTACATTCTTTACAAAAAACGAACAGTCTGAGGGAAGAAATAAAGGCAATATTATTGAAATGAACACTAAAAACATTTGGTGAAAAAAAAAATCAATTTGTGCGAAAGTTATTTCACATTAGACATTACAGTGACATAAATGAACAATGAAATCATTGTTTTTGTTGTGAAAATATTTTAAGGTTGAGAATAGACTCAAAAGTGTATCAAAAATGAGTGCATACAATACAACATTCGCATTCTGCTCGTACTTCTATATACAGTATATTTTTTACTCACCTTCAACTTAAACAGACTTAACCGCCACGGAAGTAGGTAAAATGTTTTATTGTGAGTCTTATTTCCATTTTATCCAATTGACAGAAGCAACGTCAACTCAGTATGATGCTCACCGGAAAATCCCACTGTATTTGTTTAAGGACGCTTGGCGTTTGGGGATACCGAAGGCACACTAATTTGATTCCGTTTTGATGCGCTTTTAGTTTTCATAAAAATCGGTCCAGCAATGTTGCTGTGAATTGTTGTATTGTTTATTTTATGTATCTTTATCCCTTGATCCTCCAACACAACATTTATTGACAGAACGCCAAGAAGTCAAAGAGAAAGTCACCTTGATCATACACACAAAAAAGTAAATGTTTGAAGCAAAATTCAAGTAATTGCGAAAGCCAAACATGTACATACACAGAGAAAGAAAGGAAACACTTTTACTTACATATTTCGCCAAATACGAACCCAAACTGTCGTCGAACTTTCCTCTCTACGTTTGTATTGTATTTTTAAACGCAGGAATGCTAAGAAATCTAGGAAGGTTAACAGTTAGTGGTATCCGCCGGAGCTTTATGTCCACGATCCGTCTGTTAACCAGTTAGGTACAAACGTTCTGCTACATATGTCCACAACCCACAATCTAAAACGAGCGGTTAAACAAAAGAGAACTGTCTCCACAAGGTCGACTTTTCTTTAAGAGCTTGACAGTTGGTGGTGAGGAAGCTTTGATATATTTTGAGTCCAATGTTGGAGTGTACGCAATCGATCCTCAACAAGGCACTCAAATACACTCGCTCTGCTGACAAGAAGAACAAGACACAATTTCACCACACTTCAAACACAACCACGGACGTAAACGGGTACCACTAACACATCCTCGCAAACTGCCTTGTTTTTATGAGCACATCTCGACAAGCCCGCCACCGGTGACGACGACGACGCAGACGAGACCAATGAGCAGACGAACAAAGCTACAACTCGCTACCTATACACGTTGCGTTGAATGGGAAATGTGAATTACGCTCTAAAAACCAAAATCAGTCACGGGCACGGTGTGCGTATAGACGGTGATCACCATTGCCGAGCATGTGCGCAGACCGGGTGACGTCACGTAATGGACGCTCCTAATTGGACGCAGATGGAACACGTGTGATAAAAGCTTCCCAGAGTTTATGTAGGAGCCTTCCCTGATTAGGGGAATAGACGTCAGTACACTGATGTATTGAGCAAACATAATCATTCTCCTGGACTTTGCACTGTTTAAATCAATTTTAGGACTCAACAGGCCGACGACTGTATTCAGCTTTCTGGATTTAATTCCAATCAAAAATAAAACCTTCTTAATGTAGCGGATATGTATTGTATAAACAGAGTCAAAGTTTCACTCAAAATGAATACGTCCCTTTCAAAAAACACAACAGAGTCAATTGACTATTTACAGGTAATCGTTTTTGCAAAGAAATCCTTTCAACGTGTCAGTGCAGATGATCAATGCGCTCCGTATGCGTCAAAACCCGATTAGAGGGAACAAAACCTACGCCATTATGTACAGTTAGTATATAATGGAATTATTACAACTGACAACTTCATGACAGCATATATTACTAAGGTGGTTTTTACAAATTAATTTCAGTTTATTAATAAATATCAGTAGTAATATTATAATAATAAAGAAATTACTATCTCGCTAGATTGCAGATACAAGAGGTTTACGGTTGGTCCCGCTCTTCACAGTTGAAGGTTGGCCGCGGTAGTTCGAAAAACACTTCGCCATATCATCGAGCTAATAGTTGGCCAAATGATTGTATACATTAGAGCAACTTGAAAGAAACACAACGTGCTGTCAGACCATGTTAGAAACATCGGATTGTGGACTTGGATAAGTTTTATGATCAATCCGAATAACAAAGCAGTTGACTAAGTGTTTTGCTCAGACCTAAACTCCAGTACCCTGCAAGCACCATACTGTAACCCAGACCTGCAACACATGCTATACCTACCTGCAAGCACCATACTATAACTCAGTACCCTGCAAGCACCATACTATAACCCAGTACCCTGCAAGCACCATACTGTAACCCAGTACCCTGAAAGCACCATACTGAACCCAGTACCCTGCAAGCACCATACTGTAACCCAGTACCCTGCAAGCACCATACTGTAGCCCAATGCATTAAACTGTGCTCCACAAGAGGCTCCATGTAGCTTAATATCTTACATCAACAAACAAGACACATTAACAATACTGCGCGGTCTAATCCCCACCGTCCTACTTTACTGGTGTAACAAACTAACAGCTATCAATATTGCTGTCTATCAAGTAAATCGTTCCAGTTTTACACAGACCCATGATGGGGTGCCTAACACAATATGTTGGCTCAGTTCTATGAGGTCCTTATACTTTTTAAATTCCCATATTTTGTAATAACCAACAAAAAATTTCTTCGAAAATCTAAACATTACTTTAAATAAGAACAGAATATATGAAACACCACAGCTAAATGTTTTTCTAACACATTATTATCATTTGTCAAACAAAATACTTCTCACAAACAAACTAAATTCACTAAGCGCTTAAACATAGAGTAAAACCATTTTTGTGAAATTCATTCAAGATAAAAAAGAACTTAAAGTTTAGAACTGATTATAGTGGGTATCCATTGGGAGAACATTCTGAAGAAAAGATGGTTGCTCTAATTTTTTCGATATTGTTACCAACAATTACTGGATAAATTGTACAAATAATGGCCATTCATTACACGTGACAAAAATTCTTCACATTACTTAAATAACTATCACTGTCTAAAAAAAGGCCACAATAAAAAATACTCTCAGAAAATTGTTATTCGTGACATTAAACATAATTTTTCATTAAGAGTTAATGTCTGACTCGATGCAGTCTTTTTTATAACACGGTAGCGACTGCATGTAGGGCAAACATTCCCTTTGAACGTTAATAATGCAAACGACTGACCTCTTCTTGTTTATATGTACAAGGTTAAACTACAACTGTTCCTTCTCTTGTATCCAAATTCCCCGTCCATTAAGGTTTGATCTTCTAGCCTGGACATCATCATCTCTTCTATACTCCTTGAAGCTCGGAGGAACGTCTGCTGAAGAATGCTACGTATTCGCTGGATGTTTTCTCTCTCTCGTACAACTGGTGGCGTAAATATCCGCCCACGTCGCCGTGCGTGCTCCAACAAATCTTTGTTGAAGACGCTGCCGAGCCAGCCACCTCGCTAGAAACAGGTTAATGCGTGGTTCTGGTAAGGTTTGTGAGGAAGATGGGGATTTAAGACCGCTCTAGATGTATATAAGGCTGCCTTTAGAGTACTGATAAGTGTGGAATTGAAGACGACACTCCCACTCCACTTGACGATGACGTTGACTTTACATTGAATGAATTGTTCCACTGTTATAGGGCAAGGAATAATATGTACGGTAACATTTATCTCGTTACTCTAACCCTGGTTGTTGTTGTTGTTGGTGGTGGTGGTGTTTTTGTTTTCTTGTTTGGGTGTTGGAGTATTTGTTTGTTTGTTTGTTTGTTTGTTTGTTTGTTTGTTTGTTTGTTTGTTTGTTGGGGTGTTGGTGTGTTTGTTTGTTTGTTTGTTTGTTTGTTTGTTCGTTAGTTATGGAAGTCCAGCCACCATATCAACCGCTATTCATAACTCACGATAAGAACTTTCAGATTATGATAAAAATAATTTTACAAATTACATTATGCTTCAAATCACTGAAGCCATAGGCCTTCTAAGTCTAATACAAGTACGCCTAGTTAAGATTTACTTTGTTTATGTTTAATCTGGTAAAAACTTCTGAATATTTATATGGTAATCAACATTTTATAGGCTCACAAAAAGACAAGTTGCATTGATGTGCCAGGCGTAAACATTTACATTTCACTCTCAAAACAACTTGTAAAAATATATTATGTAAAAAAATATACCACAAATATTAGGTAATAATTTAGAAAGTACTTAGACCAAATGTAATGTCTTACCATGCACTTGGTAAAGTTTTACTTTTTAATTAACTATCTTTTACACAGCTTTTGTAACTAAAAATTCACAACAAAAAACTTAACAAAAAAAAATTAAAATTTGATAAATTTCACAACACAAGAATGATGTTATGTTTTACAAAACTGACAAGTAAATGTTTACCTAAAACGTATTGGGTAAAGTTTTACTTAATCGCTGGCGAGTAAGATGGTAAATCGTAGATATTTTATCCAACCTGTGTATTTTTTTTACTGTGTATATATGCAGCGAACAGCTAACTTTAACTTTATGTAGATGCCTAAATTGTCTTTAATACACAAAGGTCTGTCACACGCATAAGTAATACACACATTCCTATGTTTCTCCGTGGAGACATATTTTGTTCTTTTCCTTTGTCCCTGTAGTTAAGAACCTCCCATAGACTGTGTACACAAAGTTCCTTGTGGAGCAACCCAGTCTTTAGAATTTCCCCACGGAGACCCTTTGTTATCCCTTTTCTGTTTTGTTCTCGGTCTCCATTAGGTAGTGAAAATGAAATTACTGTTACACCACACTGAATAATCCTAACAATGTTGCATCATGACTATCTTGTTACAAACCATTGCAATCAGTTTTTTATTATTTTATGGCTATAAGTTGTAGTCTTTGGTATGATAATTGATGTAGAAAATGTTAGAATGCAAATTAGATTTTACTCATTCACGTATTGACTTTAAATACTTTCAAAAAAATCAATTCCTACAACGCAACTTCAGACAAAAACCTGTTTGGATGATTTGAGTTGGATGCCGTACATACCCATCGCTGTGCCTGATGGGAATAATACATGCCAGGCTCGATACGTGTGTGTACATAAAAAAAGCACTTGTTTTCAAACGGCGTGACTTTTGACGTGGTTCAATACCACTCCAGTAAACACAGAAACTCCTCTAAATCTCGGCCTTTATATTCTCTGAGCTGTTTTCAGTGCACGCTCTACTGGTATTTAGCCACGAGCAAACAGTTTGGGGATGCTGTTTTAATTGTGCAGGGGGAGGGAAGGAGAGAGGACAGCCACTCTCTGCACCTACTCAAGAGGGCAGGCGCCGCTCGCTAGATCAAAGTGATGTTTCAATCGTATATAAGAGCAAGGTAGAGAACGAAAAAATGAAGACCAAAAAAAAAAAAAAAAAAAAAAGGGAAAACAAGAAACTCAGCTCTTCTTTTTTTCGATTCGCAGCAATGATTAAAGATTCACTCGCCAATCCGGACTGAGTTCGCTGACCAGTGATCTGACAAGATGGTGTTGACACAGGGGACAGGATGGGAGTTGTTCAGACCCAGCGCACAGGGGGGGGGGGGGGGGGAGAAGTCTCGCGTGGCAATGTTTGTGTGCCTTGTACTTGCTGAGAAAAAAATCAGCCGTGTGTATCGTGGGGTAACAGTCGAAGCTAGTCTCGTGGAGTGCGTGACTTTCTTGTGGTTTCTCTCGCTCAAATCATGGAGAGGCGGATTCTTGTTCATCATGGAGGATCTTCGTCATCTTCGCTGAGTATTGATACAGATTCGACCAAAAGTGCTTAACTCTTCCTCGAACATGTCGAGTATACAAAAACATTTCTTCTACCCATTCCCACCCACTCTTTGCTCACAATATTCTGAATGTAATGTTGACTCTATGTGGCTGCCGAGTTTTTTAAAGTCGATTTGTTAGGGTGCTATATCCTACAATAGTTATGAGACATGGGGTGAACAGAGGAACTAATAACACGGTTAGAATTAGGGTGCAGACAACAAACACAATTACCAATGATCCATTTTGATACAACACCCACTTTGTTGTAAATCATAATATTGCAAGTTAAAATGACATTCAAACCCATGCACTGTACGCCTGGATCCACACAAACCCACCCACCCCTTTGCATGTGTACCTTTGTTCCTTTTCGTACACGTCGGCAGATCGCAAGATTAGCCTGTCCTTCTCCTTACACTAAAATCATCGTCTGTAACTCCTTCTTCTGAGGACCTCTCAAAAAAGTTTAGAACATTCTCCTTAGGAACCTAGGGTACAAATAACAGAAGGGGGGGGGTCAGATTGCAGGGGTGCATGTTCTTCAGCACGTGTCGGCCCAGTACATTCGTCTGTACTCATGGCTTCTGTCAAACGAGCTGTGGCACAAAACGTGTCTGCACATAGACATGTACAATGAACTGAACAATTTTTCAACCCCAGCTAGCACATTGCTCGTTCCAAAATCCAGCTTTTTAAGTTCTCGTGCTGAACGGACATTGATTGCAACCACGAGGAAGCTTTCTGCATAAATTACCTGTCATTGTCACCTAGTATGGAATACAGACCATACTCAGGAGATCACATGTGTATTAAATTTCGACACAGCTTGGACATTCTGCGGGCACAATTTGTACACAACTCGATAGAAGAAATCCTGTAGAGATTGCAGCGTCGAAATGTGTATGAAGAAATGGGTACTTGCTTGGCTTGTATTTTTTAACAACACTTTAACGTAGACGTTGAAAATAACTAGTATATACCACACAAAGACACCCTATCTGTTTGATTGTGGTACACGCATCAAGTGTCATCCATTGTTTTGCCATGTTCTACTGCCCCCCCCCCCCGCAACTTAATAATGGAGTCCAATATGGATAATTACTGGACGCTTTACAGCATCGTTCCAGAATTAATTGTTCCCCGCCCGTTTGCCCTAAGAGGAAAGGTCGTTTCACGGCGGACAAGGTTGGTGTCTATATACAATGGAGTCGTCCACGTTGTTTTAGAAGGGTTTTTATTATAATTTTCAAGAGTGTGGGATGGGCGAGTTTCCGTGTCTATACTGAGTTTATTGTGAACAACTTTCAAATTACAAGGAACTATGTGTGAGTTGTATAAAGCAAATACTGAGTGCTCTTCGTTCGCGCATTGTTGCACTGCTGCAGAATAATCACTTGGTAACATGGACTTGTACTTATGTATGTGAATGTTTGTAATATGTATTAGCAGTGATATCATGGGTACCACACAGTTTCATAATTCCATCACAATCCTCCAATTCAACCCAGAGTACCTTCGGATGTTTTGGACCGTTATCACAGTCACGTTAGTTATGTGTGTATTTCAGTTTGCCAAACCTAAATAAGAAATCTACAGTAAGGGGTCAATTTAATTTCACAGTAGACAGAAAGTATGAATTCAGACAATAGATCCTGATTAAAAAAAAAAAAAAAAAAAAAAAAAAAAAACGTTTAGATTGTTTGATCTCTCTTAACAAGTTCTTTTGGTTACGTATACTAGTGCCCATAGCGATATATTATAAATACTACATTTATCTGCAGTCACGCACAGTCAAATTGCTTAATTTCTGCGAATACTCAAAAAGACCCTTCAAATTTCCATCCATTCTAAATTGTTTAGAAAGCTGGTTTTGCATTTAAAATAGTCTACTTCGGGAAAACATGCTTCTTTTTCAATAAGTATTACATTTTCGAATGCGGCTATATGGTTGTTGTGCATTCACTTACATCTCTTACGTTGAGTTGATCCCTGGTTGATCGTACACTCCTGACTATCTGCTTCATCTTTTCGAATCTGCCGTCTTTTCCTGACCGGTGCGCCAAGACCCCATGTCTTTCTCTGGCGACGTAAATCAAGAAAATAAATCCTCTCGGGTGGAAGCATTGAGTGGCTGTCCGGGGAGGTAAGCAATGCACTTACAGGTCTTTGCCTCTTTCTTATAATAACTAATATCTGACTTGTTCTCTCCTTGTCTTGGATATTATACACAGAACCACGTTAATGAGTCAATGTGTAACTAGAGGTGTGTAACTAGAGGTCACACATCCGAACTAGTCCCCAGGAGACTTCAACAACTTATGTGTGTATATTATTACGCCTATAACTAGCAACGAAACAACCGCGTATACAGAAAGACATCAGCATTCTAATGTTAAAGTGGAGGTACACCTGTTCATAATGTGTATATAAAGACCTCATAAAAAGAAACGAAATCTCTTAAAGTTTCATGTCCTGAGGGTTTTCTAGTATGAGCAAACCCTTTTATATTACCAAATCTGAATCAAAAAGAAACAACCCTCGGAGTAATTTCGCTGGAGAGTATGAGTTGAAGTTGAGAATTGCGTGACTTGATAAGTCTTATCTAATTTTGATCGGTCAAAAGGCAATGAACCGATAGAGCAAAGAATGGTGGAGTAAAGAAACACTATTACAGTGTTAGCATTTAAACAAACCAACAATTGTTTTCATGTCTGAATTTGTTATGCAAAAATTGCTGTAAGAGGTAAATTGTGTTCTTTTTTATTCAAAAAAGGGTTGACAAATATCTGGTCCTACTGACTGGTGGGTGGCATGCTTACGATCTTTGAGCAAAGATGAGGTACAACACAAGTTATAATCACCAAACTGCTGGTTCATGATAAGGTGCGACATGGTTGCAAGCCCGCTGTTATGAATCATAATGAAGCCTGAACGATCTATAATCGAACAGAAAAATACCCTCAATTATTTAATCATCAGTTATTAACTCACTTCAATTATATCATATCTGAGCCTCCAGACGTCGTGGTGGCAAATGCATTGCATTGCCTGGTGGATAGAAAAGTCATGCACTCTGAAATTGAATTTCTGTTTGCACAAGGAATGTCAACTCATCAAAATGACTAATTTAATTAAAGAGAAGTAACACATTTTGTCTTAGTCATTATTTAACTGTTGGGTTAAAGAAATCCCACAAAAACCAAACACAGACTTTCGCTTCATCTAACAACAGCGCAATAAAATTGAGCTGCAGTAATGGGCATGATTTGTTACGAAGCAGAGTTGATACATGATTAATGTCGTTTCCAATTCAAAGTGATACGGCAGAGCACTTAATTTAATAACACAAACCGTTCTGTAATAACCTACACATTGCCAAACTGTATTCAAACACTCCTATACTTAATTATTAGACACGTTTCATTACCGTGACAAATACACGTTTCCCTACCGAGTCAAATGTACGTTTCCCTACGACGGTCAAATAAACGTTTCCCTATCGAGTCAAATCCAAGTTTTCATGTACCGAGTTCAAAAACACGTTTCCCTACCAAGTTCAAATTCACGATTCCCTAACCGTGTCAAATCTACGTTTCCCTACTGAGTTCAAATACACGTTTCCCAAATTATACACGTTTTCATACCGAGTTCAAAAACACGTTTTCCTACTGAGTTCAAATACACGTTTCCCTATACGTGAATCAAATACGTACACGTTTCCCCTACTGTATTAGATACAGGTTTCCCTATTTGATACTGAGTTCAAAAAACTTTTACTATCCAAGTTAAAACACGTTTTCCTGCCGAGTTAAAATACACATTATCCTAACAAGTCAAATACAGTTTCCACGTTTCGTACCATCTGAGATTTTGAAACATATACTGATTTAAAAAAATACTTTAAGGAAATAAATACAATAACAATGCAAACACACTGAATATGAGCCCTAACTGAGTTTTTAGAAACAATACTAATTTGAAATCATTTAGCTAAAAAATAAAAGAAAACAAATGAAATAGATACATATATTGAAGTAAAAAACAACAACAGAAGACTATCTGTTCGCAGAATTGGAATGTGTTTTCTGGAGAAAAGATAATTATAATTAATTTGAAAAACAAAACACATCCCGGAGCGAACTGGATTAAAAGAAAATGAGGTAACACGAAGGACGGTGCTCTGATGCAGAGATACAGGGTGGCAGATGTCTGATTGAGATTGAACCGCCTTAAGGCACGCCCATCACAGAACAAAAAGGAACAACAACCTTGGCTTGTAAACCACTGGGCCATTGTCCTTTCAAGAGTGAAATCCATCTTCCCCCCGTCTTGACGGCCAAGTCCACTATTATTGATTAGACACATCTCTTGAGAAGGACAAACTTCGCCTGTCAGTCGGAATACACACTGTGGAAATCAACAAGTCGGACCAACTCGAGGAAAGGACTATTAAACTCTCTCACATACACCGTTCAGAATCAGCCCAGAAAGCTGAATGTACTATTGAACCAAAATGCAGATTCCAAACTGTTTTTTAAGAGTGTGACTTCCGTATAAATCATGTTTTGTATGTCAAAGGAAGAAGAATGCTGGCGTCGCATGGCCTAACGGGAGACGTCCACGGTTTGAGAAGAGTGGAGACAGAGCGGGATGTCATTTTCCCCTGCTTTGCGACGTTTAAGATAAGAACCATCTCCTGGAAGAAGATCTCCCCGTCTAATTAATTGCTGATGAGGGTAGAGGGAAAGTGGACTCTTGGTTACACTGGAGAAATTTAACCTTTGCTAAGCAATAATCTCGCAGGGAATATACTCAAAGTAGCAAAGGCGACAGAGGGCTGATTGCTTTTTTTTTTTTTTTTTTTTTTTTTGTCTCTCATGATAACCTACAAAAAAAGTAACAACACAAACACCTCGGTGAAAGTGTACAATATTAACAACGTTTGAGAAGTTTGTTCAGGTGGGTTTGAAAGGTTCTAGCACCGTGGGTTCAGGTGGGTTTGAAAGGTTCTAGCACCGTGGGTTCAGGTGGGTTTGAAAGGTTCTAGCACCGTGGGTTCAGGTGGGTTTGAAAGGTTCTAGCACCGTGGGTTCAGGTGGGTTTGAAAGGTTCTAGCACCGTGGGTTCAGGTGGGTTTGAAAGGTTCTAGCACCGTGGGTTCAGGTGGGTTTGAAAGGTTCTAGCACCGTGGGTTCAGGTGGGTTTGAAAGGTTCTAGCACCGTGGGTTCAGGTGGGTTTGAAAGGTTCTAGCACCGTGGGTTCAGGTGGGTTTGAAAGGTTCTAGCACCGTGGGTTCAGGTGGGTTTGAAAGGTTCTAGCACCGTGGGTTCAGGTGGGTTTGAAAGGTTCTAGCACCGTGGGTTCAGGTGGGTTTGAAAGGTTCTAGCACCGTGGGTTCAGGTGGGTTTGAAAGGTTCTAGCACCGTGGGTTCAGGGGTTGAAAGGTTCTAGCACCGTGGGTTCAGGTGGGTTTGAAAGGTTCTAGCACCGTGAGTTCAGGTGGGTTTGAAAGGTTCTAGCACCGTGGGTTCAGGTGGGTTTGAAAGGTTCTTAGCACCGTGGGTTCAGGTGGGTTTGAAAAGTTCTTAGCACCGTGGGTAAGTGGGTGGGACAGTTAGAATATATATATATATTATATACATAAAAGTAAGGTATATATTGTAAGGCTGGTGTAGAATTTGTTCAATTTCATTATTTCATTTTGAAAGAAGATCTACTCTGATTCATATCATTAGTATTTGGATGCCATTATTCATCAATCTCTTTGAATTTTCTTGGAATACATTAGGCTAAGTTAATTTGGGAAAACGGAAAAATTCAGGTGATCCGTTTTCGAGAAAAAAAACACCCCTGGATAACGATTTACACGTATATTTTGCCTGTGATTGTCTATACGTGCTTTAGAAAAATCGACAGAAAATGTACTATTTCGTTCCTTTGAAATATTGTTTCGCTCATTATTTCGAGGCAACGAATGATTTTATTTCATTATTTCGTGAGTACGTAACACTAATTGTTGTTCCCAAGAATTGTTTAGCTATCTCAAAATAATTTCGATCTCTCGAACTGTTAGTTCAAAGTAAATAAAAAGTAACGTGGGAACGAAGTTTATTGTTTTGTTTCCACGAAATAATGTCGTTCTCTTTAAATCTTTTCGCAATATTTTAGCTTGTTACGGGCCCTTGATTTTTCGAGACAGGAAAACGTTTTTTTTTTGGGGGGGGGGAATATTTTTTTTTAAATCGCCGTAATAATACTAAAAGCTGGCTTATGTGTAATGATTGTTTAGGGACAACAGGATTTAAGCTAAAACATTAGACGAGATAGGTGGGGAAGAGAGCTTGGGATAGTGGGATTTAATATAATAAGTCTGAAGTTGTCGGCGTACACAGTAAATACCGTATTACAAATCGAGAAGGGGTACAACCAAGGTTGATTCCAGGCAACAAAAGGGCTGCCAGTCTTTCTGCTGTAATGGGAAGGAATGTTTTTGGTTTCTCTCAAATAGGCGGACGATAATTTACAACACAATGTAACTACCGAAATACATCAACAAACGAGTTCCAAAGTAGTCCAACAATTTTGATCTTCGGAACAAGGCAAAGACTTTGTTATTTCTTGAAGGTGCTCTCGGTATTACGGCAGTCTCGGATACAGTTGTCATATTCCAATAACCGTTATCTCAAGGGTCCTGCAGCAGCTAAATGTTTTCGAGGTAAGCTTCTCACGAAACTTTTTTTTTTTCGAGGAATGAATTTTTTTCGAAAACGAAATCATTTAAGAGGAAACAATTGTATTTCTATAGGAACGAAATAAATTTGCTGTTGTAGCTGTTCTATTGTGTCTTCATAATATGTACCTTTTCGGACTCCGTACAGTGGTAAGCTTTGTGTTCTGTTATATAGGCTGTGCTTTAATTGAACGTTTTGCATTGGAACTTCTTTTGAACTGTTCGATGTCAAACTTGATTATTGGTGTGATTCTTTTTACTGTCCTGCTGTTCCAGTTTCGGTAGTTTTTTGTTACTCTACTTTGCTATCAAAATGCGTGGCGAAACATTCACACTGACTGAATCAATATTCATTACCACCCCCACCCCGCCCCCCATCTCTAGTGGTTTGAACGTTCCTCAATCATCCGTTTGTTCTAACACAAGCTTTCCGTCTTGACACAGAACATTAACCGGCCATAAAACTCCCTTAATGTCCCAATTAGGACCACTTTGGCATTTTCTGAAGTACCAACAAATATAATTTATACTGCTAACTACTGCCACCAAGGTCAGTGTAATGATCGAGAGTTGTCCTTCGTTGGATGTATCAAGGTTTAGAGTGTCTATCATCGGTTTTTAAAAGAGTAAATTTATTTCCATCCTAATTTAAAAGAAAACAAACAACAACAACAACCAATCTGTCATTCAATTCGGTGGTCCCTATTCAGTGAAAACAACCAGAACTGTTGTTTTCTGAGGGTCCGTGTGATGTGCCTATTTTTCATACGTGGCCACTTCTAATGTAGGCATCGAAATAAGCTATAATTCCCTTGACTTTGACATTACCTCAGATGGAAATAGTTCTCTGGAGGATTGGTACTAATGTGTCATTACCAGACCATAACGTCGTGTGCCAGGAAGAATGACGTATCGAAAAGTTACTGCAGAAAGGGCGTAAGCGATTTATTGTGCGGTGTTGTGTTTCGGGCAAAAAAATGAGCGTGAAAGTTTGGTTGGTTTTCTGCCATTCATAAATCATTACAGGGAGATTAAGATCTGCATGAGAATGGGAAACATGCACTGGGGGTGATTCTAGCAACACAAATGTAACAGTAATGCTATTTATTGTTGGTCAGGAGCAATTTTATTGCTTAGCCTACGGCATTCTGTTACTGGAAAACGTACCTTGTGTGCTCGGAAGAATGGGCGTATAGAGCCGTAAGACGCCCTTCTTCTGCGCCATGTGACCTGTGACATCACATGTTTATAAAAGAGCCACAGAAGCAGGACTTCCTGCAGGCACGATTTGCACACATCCCAATAGAAGAACACATTAAGCTTGGTATTTTATGAGAATAGCACTGTACGATTTTTATCAACTTTTTAAATGAGAAAAGGGGCACTCTCAAAACTTGTTCTGCTGTTACTTTCATAACTCTTGAATTTGTGTTGAAACTATGACATAAAACTTGAAAATTCCCATATGACCAGTATCTTGCCTGCCAGAAAGATCACTCTTTTTATAAACAAAGGTTACACGGGCAGTCTGGTTGGCGTAGTGGTATCTTTCCTCGCCTTCCACCTCTGGGGACCCCAGTTCAAATCCACCGGGGCACCACGTGGATTGGGTTTTTGTCAGTCCCTGCCTGATTGCGTGGGTTTTCCCTGGAATATTTCTCTGGGGTTTTCCTCCCACACCTAAAACTGAAACTTCCTTCATTGTCTTCTCTCCACGGGTCTCTTGGCTAGTATAGTGATTAAGTTCGCTTTCTGAGAGTCCTTGGCTTCACAACCAGAATGAATGAATAAATAAATAAATAAAATAAATAAATAAATAAATGGTCTAATTAGAATACAATTCAGTAACATTTTAAAAATCAACAACAAAAATAGCAGTAATTATTGCATTGGGATATGTTGGTTCTATCATACACAAATGTGCGAAAAGCACTTCGTTTACTCAGTAATTCCGAGTCTAGCAGACAATATTCTAAGGGCATCCTATACTCCTGTGGGATTCGAACCCGGCACCCCAGCATACTAAAACAGATGTCATAACCGCGCTATTATCCTGTTCGTAAGTGTGGCGTGATTCACAAATTGGCTCCATTTATTACACTCTAGAAGTCTAATTTCCCATATGACCAGTGTGGCATTATGCCTGCCAGAAAGGCCCTGGAACGCACAAGGTCACCCTTTATTGTAAAAAAAGGTTACATGTTCTAATTGAATACAATACAGTAACATATTATAGTTTTCTCTGATGATTTATGCAAGAATATTTTTTAAAATGTGGACTTCAACATGCGTTCTTCAAAGTCTTGAGGTCTGCCCAGGGCCCAATTTCATAGAGCTGCTAAGCACAAAAATATGCTTAGCATGACATTTCTTCCTTGATAAAAACAGTATTACCAACCAAATTTCCATTTGTGCATATTGCTTGTTAATGGTATTCAGCTGTTGTTTGCTTATCCTGAAAATCACGTGGAAATTTGGCTGGTAATCCTGTTTTTATCGAGGCAAAAATTTCATGCTAAGCAAATGCAACGTTTCAGTCATAAGAAAAGCTTTTGAATGAGGAAATTTGTGATTTTTGGTAAGCACAAGAAGTAGCCGAGTACAACAAAGCTATACTTAACCAGATTTGGGTTACCAGCAAAATACTAGTCCACATGTTCCATCTGTGACTGGTATCCTTGTCATTTTTGCTACGCAGAAAAATTGTTCAGTGATATTTGTATGCTTAAGCTGCTCTGTGAAGTTGGGCCCAGGAGACCGCCTAGTGTGCCTAGTGACGAGCGGTCTGTTCGAACCACTTAGTTACAACCGCTACCGCAACAATTTGAAAGTGCATTCGGGATAAATAGAAAAAATATTATTCTTGGCTTTACTCAGTGTAGGATGAAGAATATAGACCATAACCTTTGTTTACAAAAAGAGTGACCTTGTGCACTCCAGGGCCTTTCTGGCAGGCAAGATAAAACACTGGTCGTATGGGAAAATTTACAAGTTTTGTGTCATATATTTCATCACAAATGTGTATGGTAATACCAAAATATCCCCAAATATAATAGTGTTGTTGATTTGTTAAAATGTTACTGAATTGTATTCTAATTAGACCATGTAACCTTTGTTTATAAAAAGAGTGATCTTGTGCGTTCCAGTGCCTTTGTGGCAGGCAACATACTACACGGTCATATGGGAAATTTTCAAGTTTTATGTCATAGTTTCAAAACAAATTCAAGAGTTATGAAGTAACAGCAGAACAAGTTTTGGACAGTGCCCCTTTTCTCATATAAAAAGTTGATAAAAATCGACAGTGCTATATCCTCCATAAAATACCAAGCTTAATGTGTTCTTCCATTGAGTGTGCACAAAAAAACATTTGAAAATTTGATTTTGAAACGAGGTGTGTTTCTGAGAGATATTTGAAAGATTCAACAAAATGGTTTGTAACATTCTGTGTGATCAGAGGTCGCTGGATCGATAGACGAGAAGAAATTTGTACAATTGCTACCTTGTTTATGGAAATTCGGTTTGCGTAAACACCATGTGTATATCTACTTTACTGTGTATGATTATGTTCTTTTTATAGAGAACTTGTCTTGCTATTCATTCTAATACCGCTGTTTATAGATGTTAAAGGAACATTACAGAATTGGTAAGAAAAAAACTTGTAAAATATCTTTTTGATCACAGATTTAAATAAAACTTACACGGTCTAATGATGATGGTAGAAAACATCCCTTGAAATATTTCTGTCTGAAATGCCATATTTGATGAGAAATGAATAAACTAATTTTCCGATTGGAGTTTATCGCTCAGTGAGCGTTTTATTCATTTGTTGAATCTTATGATTTCATGCAAATGTGTAATCGGTTTTTCACTATTTTCTCGTGACCCAGATGGCCCATCGATCTCAAACTTCTACAGGTTTGTCAGTTTATGTATATTGGTGGACTTACATAAAGTGCTTACACTGCCAGCAATGTTTTGTTAGCAAAAACCAATTCTGTAATGTCCCTTTAAGCATGTCTGGGTTGTACATGTAAGTATAAGGATCATTCCATTTTTAGAGCCTTGGAAACCATCAGCATCAGTTTATAAAAAGGTTCTGTATGAGCATAGGGAACCGATACATATCGGGACAGGTGTAGCATGGGAATGCCTCTCAGTGCAGGTAACCTCAAGACCGGCATTGAAAACTACTCCACAATTTCCACACATTAATTAACATGATTGCCAGCTTTTAGATGTTTTACTTTTGCTAATTTATTAACAAAAGGATAATTTCCGGATATAGAGACCCTGGAAGAAGGTATAGCTTGTACTTTTGCCGATTTTGGCAGGATACGTTCAGTATTGTTATGGCAGTACGTTCAGAAGTTAATATTTTACGATGACCCTAAAATCAAAGCAATCATTTTATTACCTTCATTAAGTCAGTGCGATTCTCAACCTGGACAATAAAGTACAGCCACTCAAAACTCTATTTTGTGAAAGTTGAGAAAATGAAATATACGAACAGGAAATAACAACAAACGTACACTGCAAACACCGGGATGTTAAAATCGACACCATGGGTATATGTAACATATACATACCCCCATAAAAGAATCAAAATAACATCACGGGTGTTAAAGTTGCATTCATTTCTGAAATTCAATTACATTGGTGTTATTTCAACACCCTATGATGTTAACTCTGATTCTTTTCTCCATATCCATATGTGGCAACACCCGTGGTGTCAATTTTAACACGCCCCCGTTTTTGCGGTGTATCTATTAGTGTTAAGTTAAACAAACCCATAAGGATTCGTGATTAATATGCTAATCAAATAACCAAACTGTGACGTAAAAAAGAACGAGCGACAGCAGAAAAATACGTTTATCTGGAAGTGTCGTTTCTACTTTGAATTATACAACTGACTGCATCTTCACGCCTTCTTGATATACGCCTACCCGAATATATACAATTAGAGAAAGGGGGGGGAATCTCAGCATCATCCATGAAAAAGACAAAAATAATGAAGGACAAAAAAACAATCGACTTATAGAATGTATCGGTCTTCATCTTAACACAAGGAGCAGATGAAATCTGGTCGGCTCCCTCTGATCTCACTCACCGACCCCTTCACTGATACAACTCTGTATGGATACGCAAGAATTGGGCTGTAATTTGGAAAGATAAATCCCCGATTGCGAGACTGGCTTGATAGAAACAGCGGCTCGGGTAGCGGTAACTTGAGACGGTAATCGCTTGCACTGGCTGACAATTTAATAAAATAACATTTATTAATAATGTCATCCTTATGGCGTGGTGTACCGATGATCCGTGGGCAAAGTATCATTTCTACATTGGTTCCTCCAAAATGAAAAAAAAAACAGTTCTCTCTTTACATCTTCTCCAAACAAGATGTTAGCGCGTCAAGGCTTGACTTATGCATAACGCGAAGAGGACTTTTAGTTTGGGACTCCCACCTCATCGTTTACAGTCATTCTTGTCAACCTGTGAGGAAGTGAAGGGATGAAATATTCAGACAGCTGCGTTGAGGTTGAACTCTAACCCCGACAATGATCATGTTTTATAGATAAATATTGACTTCACACTGAATTAGTCAATCTTGCGAATTTTTTTTTTATAACGTACTTTTGTAGAGAGCACTCTTCGTAACGTCAAAACAAAATCATACAAAAACAAACAGCTAAACACTAAAGCCAATATCTCAAGTTTCTTTCATTGCAGCTGTTAGATTCATGATGCAGCAAACAAAGGTGAACTGAAAACTTGGTGTAAAGGAACATTACAGAATTGGTAAGAAAAACACTTGTAAAATATACTTTTTGATTACAGATTTACATAAAACTTACACGGTCTAATGATGATGATAGTAGAAAACATCCCTTGAAATATTTCTGTCTGAAATGACATATTTGATGAGAAATGAATAAACTAATTTTCCGATTGGAGTTTATCGCTCAGTGAGCGTTTTATTCATTTTTTGAACCTATATGATTTCATGCAAATGTGTAATCGGTTTTTTTTTCACTATTTTCTCGTGACCCAGATGACCGATCGATCTCAAACTTCTACAGGTTTGTCAGTTTATGTATATGGTGGATTACATAAAGTGCTTACACTGCCAGCAACTGTTTTGTTAGCAAAAACCAATTTTGTAAAGTTCATTTAATGAACGTCACTGTACAGAGACCTGGGTTATAATAAACAATAGACTTGCCATACCACCCCCTTCCTTACATTACTGCATCGTACAACCTGTCTGAAATCAGCATTCAATCCAAAACAGAACAAAAAGAAAGGTGACACTTTATACTCTGTTTTAGGCACAGAAGCGAACTCACAGTCACGACCATTATACTACATTGGTAAATACCAAACAAAATAAACTTTCAACTTGTGTTATGAAAGTTTGTACTTTTTTATGTTTTCTATTAAGTTCCGGTTTCATCAGCGGGCTACAATCTTATAATTTGTTTACCTTAAAGGCCCTGTTTACACTATTGGTAAGATCGAAAAACACAAATGTTCACAGATTCACACATAACTTACATGACTTAAAGTAAGTAATGGTAGAAAGGGTTCCTTAAAATATTTCTGCCTAAAATGCTATCGTTTCTGAGAAATGAATAAAACAATAGTTTTTATTGCGCGCGATAATAAACTCGATGTTTGAAAAACAGAAAACACATAAGGTCTCTTTTCACTATTTTCTCGTGACCTCGCTGACCAATTGAGCTCAAATTTTCACAGGTTTGTTATTTCATGTATATGGTTAATCACACAAAACATGAAGTTTGTTTGCAACTGTTTGTCAGCTCTATACCAATCCTGTATAATACCTTTAAAGGCTACCCAAATAACTATTTAAAAAAAATAAAAAAACACCCCAACTATTTAATAAAGCTTTTGCGTAAATAAAACGGCCAGTTTTTCAAGATTTTTTCAAACATCACGTGATATTCTTTTACACAAAAGCACATAATATGCTGTTTGCTCAAGGAACTATCCTTTATGTAATGAAACTTAATGTGCTTAATGACGTTTTTTGTTTAAAAACAGAGGATTCGAAAAACTGCAACGAGGATTCGAATAACTTCAATCCTTCGTCAACAAGCGATATGACTCGCCCGAAAGAACCAAAGTATACACACACACAAAAACACTCGCACTCTAGCGCTTTATCTGATGCAACAACAATACAGTCGTCTTAGAAAACTACTTTCATTTGGTTGATCATTATTTGAAAACAAACCGACAAAACAGAAAATAATTGTAGGACAACGACCTAGAACACGAGGGCCAGTTGTTCTTTCACAGTACACCTCAAACGTGTTGAAATGAAGGGGGGGGGGTGTACTGTAAAGAAGCGTTACAACCATTGCATGATTCATTAACACCCTCGAGATGAGGGGACGGGCAACTCGTGTCACGGGGATCTCTCGGTCTTCTTGACGGCCACAATCTTAAAAAACATTTTCCCTCTCCTTGTACAAATTATAAATGTGTCAGATCGTTATCTCGTGGATTTCGTCGACCATGGTGACGTTGTCCGCCCAATGAGAGAGCGGCGAGCAGACGTCAGCGGGGTAATTTGGCTGGGAGGGGTAGTAGGGGGCCCCTCCCCCTACTCCGGAGTGATCGCTGTGTTACCACGGCCTACGTCAATTACTATCAGCAGGAAACATCAACCAGCCGTCAAGACGATAAATTGTCTTGGCTTGACAGCGTTTATTCTTGTTGCATTTGTAGTCTAGTTTGGGCTGATGTGTCCTCTCTTATTGAAATGAAAAAAAACACTTCATGGTCGTTGGGCAACGTCAGAGCCTGCATAATGTTGGTTGTAACAACACGAGGTGTACTTCTCTTCTAATGCTGTAAAGCTTTAAATTCTGCTCTAATTGTAATATATTTACGGCTCTTTACAGTAAAATCATCAACAAATTACAGAGAGTTTTATAAGCAACAGTTGCAGTTGAAGCAACCTTTGTATAGCAGTTTCTGGAGTGATATTATACATTTCCCAAAAGATTTTTAGTAAAGAGAGCGAAGACGCAAAATATTTTCATTCTGGAAAGAAAAATAATAAATACAAGATTTAGTTGACATGTCAACTTTTTACATAATATTTTTTAGTAAGAACTACAATTGGCTTGATAAAATGGAAAGCAAGTAGCAAAAACAGTTTACCAAACTGGAAAATTGCTTTTCACAAGGTGTACAACAACAAATATTACACTCCAAAGCGCTTGCACCTGCGTGTGATTTATGCGATTGTTTGGGGGCGGGGGAATAAAACAACTATGGGGAAAAACGAAAAATAAATAGCATTATCTTTAGGAAAACTTCCCCCGAGTCACCACAATGTGTTCTCGGTGTGGTCATAGTGTTTTTCCGCATCAAGAACACACTGTGAACACACTGTGACAATTGCACACTGTGATTTGACACCATGTGAACACACTGTAAAATGATGTGGTGAATGATATTTGACCACATAGAAACCACACACTGTGACTGCGCTCATATCGTGACAACTTCCACACCATGGAAATAGTGTGAACGACGTGTGGTTCTGTCATAGTTTGACCACATGGAGAACGCACTGTGACAATTTCTGTAGTAAAAGTACAGATTATTATAACAGTTATATTGTTATGAAAGTGAGTTAGAACTACGGTTTGTACAGTTGAAAGACAGTTTTACTCTATGTGATACCTGTACATTCACACGACACTGAATTTGTTTATGGTCATACTATGGTCACACTTTGGGGACATTGTGATGCTACACAATGCATCTGCAATAGCAAGTTTAATCAACATGAACTTTTTCACAGATTCATGAAATCATGCGGGGATTCACAATGATTGCAAAAACTTGTGTGGTGTTTGATGTAAAAACACAGCAAAAGTAATTTTGTTCTCTCCTGTCTAATTTTAAAAAGTACAATTTTGTAATTATTGAAATTAGTTTATGCATCGGACGTAGTAGTAATAGCAGTAAAGTGCTAAGTCTATATGCTGGCGTAGTTTGATTGTTTTACTAAAATGTTTATGTTGAAATGTTATGTACTGATATTGTGATCAAGAGCATTATTGGTTCCTTCCAACTAGTCGATACTGATGCAAATCGGAATTATATGGGATCGTCTTGACCTGCAGGATTACCTTGTTCTCTGTAATTTTGGTCACACTGTGGTGACACTGTGACCTCTATATGGTCACACTGTGATGGCACTTTGATCACACCTGTGACACTGTGATCACACTCTGGTGACACTGTGATCTATATGGCCACACTGTGTGGACACTGTAACCTCTATAATTGGGACACCGTGATCACACTCTGGTGACACTGTGACCTCTACATGGTCACACTGTGATGGCACTTTGATCACACTTGTGAAAGTGTGATCACACTCTGGTGACACTGTGATCTATATGGCCACACTGTGTGGACACTGTAACCTCTATATTGGGACACTATGATTTCTGTATGAATACACTGTGACGACACTATGTTCACACTGTCATGACACTATGGTTTAGTTCCAAATTCACAGTGCCACACTCAAAGAACACAGTGTGGTGACAGTGTGACCATTGAGTGCATGGTGTTCACAGTATGGCCACCATGTCAACACAAATTATCCACATATGTTCCACACTGCGGTATTACTGTCGAGGAATTTTTAGTAAGGGCATCACTAGAAGTACCAAGCTAGAAATCTAAAGCAGCAACAAAAGCTGCAGAAAGATCGACGGCAGGAAGCTCAGAAATCAACTTCTTTGCAGCATAAGCTGCAATTATAACGAAAAAATGGAACGTTGTCCTGATTTGATTTCACATGAACTTGTTCAGAAACAGAAATTGATGTAGTATAATAAATTGTACGGGCGGACCTGTGTGGCTTTAGACCTTTTCATAGAGAATTTACGATTTTGTAGGTCATGTTAAACGATCTCTAAAAAGGTTGTTCTAAAGAAGCTCTTGGCCACGTTATAGGAATGGAGTCTCTCACTCAGAACAGACTCTATACAGATTGTGCTGCAGGACGTGTGTTGCTGTCATGATGTTCTAAACTACGGACAATATTGTCCGTACGGCAACCACTCTCGATCCTTTTTAACAACTCAATGATGTTCAGTATAGAGCGGGCTTTCCACATGTGTTTTCTATTGTCCCTTTTTGTTTACATCTTTCCTGATAAATCATTGTGAGGTTAACCCCACAATTTCAAAACACCCCGCAAGTAGTGGCGTGTCGTGGCCGAGCGGATAAGAGAACCGGATTCAAGGTCTGGTGTTTCTGTTCAGCAGAGTGTGGGTTCGAGTCCCAGTCGTGACACTTTGTGTCCGTAAGCAAGACACTTAACCATTTTGCTTCGTCCTTCGGATGGGACGTAAAGCCGTTGGTCCCGTGTGTTGTGTAACGCACGTAAAAGAACCCAGTGCACTTCTCGAAAAGAGAAGGGGTTCGCCCCGGTGTTCCTGGTTTGATTTGCAGCATATTGCGCCACCGCACCTTGTAAACCATTACATTGTGCTATAAATGCATAGGTCTCATACTTCAAAACGTAGCTCCACATACATGGCAGGTAAAAATACTGAGCGCCTTGTATCCTTTGGCAAAAGGCGCTATATAAATACAGTTATTATTATTATTAAGTACAGTTCCTACCTAAAAATCACCACACACTGTCTATCTTGTAGCCGGCATTATGTTTTCGCCGGAACTTCATCTCCGACCATTACAAAGTTTAATCCATCACCTATACGTGTGACAAATTTTGCATGGCCATCATGTGTGACAAACATGTTTGTCCGACCCAGTATTGCTTGTTCGAATATAACGGTCGGATGCAATGATTTGCCGGGTATAGTCTGACGCATTTGACCACATCTGTTGTCGGGCTAATTGGTTATTGTCATTTACGTAACAAGGACAAACATGCTTTTAGAGCTAAATAAATAATAAACCACGTGGTCCATGAAATTGATTAGGCTAACTCCTTGAAAGAGTTGCTGTCGTTCACGGCCACGGTGCAAAACCAGCTTGCCCTGAACACTGATCCCACTCTCTCGAGAACTCGCAGCGTTACGACGTCTGTACCTCCTCGATTCCAAAGCAAGTCTTGAGACGTTATATATGATTAATATTACGTATTGCACAATAGATAATTACACTGCCCGTGGACTTCTCCAAACATCGAGGTTCGTTTAATGTAAACTCCCAGGACGGTTGCTATACCCGGGGTTGATAACCAGACCTCCCTGCGGCTAGGCTTCCTATATACGCCTCGCCGGTAATATTGCTACTCGCTGACTCTAATACCTATGCGATTCAACAATAATAATTTTCGAATCCTCTTTTATTAAATTTGCAGTGTATGTGCTGTTTTAATAAGAACTGGGTACAACCATCGCGTTGATGTCATTGAAATTTCATTACCGGTCTCGCAAAATACCCTGGAGAGGTTTTAATTAAGTTCTCAAAGACGGCGCGTAGTAACATGTTGCATGTCACTTAGTCAGTGTGACGATACTCGACTTATAACTTGAAGAGTTTTTGAAGAATAAGAAGTATTTGTGTAGTAAGTCGATTTTTGACATAGGATGAAACAAGCCTTTATAGTTAACAGTAAAACCGTTTGTCAGATGGTTGATTTGTAGGAAATTACTTGTGATGATTAGAAAGCTTCCGGAAGCTGCAAGAATAACTCTCAAGTTGGGCCCCTTTGTACAGACAACGATGTGTCACCTTTGGTGCCAAAAGTGACACAGTCGTTGTCTGTGTGTCGTTCTCACCATTGTGAGAAATAAAAGGGTTTCCAAGGGTCTCATTTGTCCATTTGCATTTGCAAGTTTGATTTTTGGTCTTGTAGGAGTAATGACTCGACAATTACATACCGTAATTAGAGGCTATTTTGCGGTAGGTCCATAAGCTTCCAACCAACTTGAGTTTAACGGAGACGATCGTGTATAATTCTGTGTTTATCTGCTCAACGCTTGCTAAGATGGTCCAGAGTCGAGGTACATGTCCAGGCTGTACTATTATTCATATCTTATATCTAGGACATGAAACGAGACGTGGAAACAGGCAGACTTAAAGCAAACAACAATTATAAGCATAGTTGCGCTCAAAGTGCATGAAGTAAAGTGAACCTTTTGGCGGTTGACTGCCAGAGCACGTGCCGTAACCCCGGCCTTCTTTTAGTTGTCATGTATACATACGTATATGACGTGTACAAGTTTTCATGATATTGAAAGCGATTGTGCGTGTGATAATTCGACGTGATTTACACTTTAAAAATGTTCTCTATTCCGAGATCATGCCTAGCAATCAAGCTGCAGACTGCAAAGTGCAAAAAAAAACTTGCAAAGTTGCTAGAGTTAGGTTTTCGTCTTGAAAGAGTCCCGAAACAAGACCGGTATACAACTTCACCAAAACTGTTTTGTTCTATCTGCCTAGTGAACTGGACCGTGGTGCAATCAATAAATATAAAAGATAGGACAAAGTGGATAAGGGCCTGGAGCTGGCTCGTCCAAAGTGACAGTAACTTGTAAAATTACACACAATTATGGGGAACGACTGCGTGCGTGGAAAGAAACTTTTGTGGTAAATTCTGTAAATTCTGTGCGGTCAACTCTGCATTCTAAACATGAATTAATGGATGTTACGCGTTACGGAGTCCCTAAAGGGACATGTGAAAAACATTGTAAAGGTCAACAACAACATTTCGAGGGAACACAATAATATTTCGAGGGACTAAATTGTATTTCGAGGGAAAGAAATGACGATTTTTTTAGGGGCTCCGTAGGTTGTAGCTTGGTATAATGCATCCGTAAAAGCAGGCACACGAGAGGACAAAGACAGCTTATAATATTAAACAAATAAACGGAATGTTATTGCACCAAAGCTCTATCGCTCGAACCGTTCAGTAATTTTCATTGAATGATGCCATTGACAAGAAAATAAACGTTTTTAAAGTTTACGCCTGAGATTTTCTTTGGGATTGCATTTTTGATAGGACAATTTTTTTCAAAGGTGGTTTTGACAACGGAAATGCAGATTAAAAAATGAATTTGAATTTAATGGCATTTACATTTAGTGTTAATTCTGATCACTTCGAGTAATAATAGTTACATGTATTGCATCACAATCTATGTGACGTGACATCCGTACCCCATGTTCCTTGCATCTAATACCGTGCCTGGTTTATATATATATTTTTTCCCCATTAAACCTTTTCTACGTTATCCCTTAGCTTGTTTGGTTGTCTTGGCCCCTCGATTACATGTCCGTGAGATTGTGTATGTGTAGTCTTGTCACGTGCCCAATGATTGATTGACGTGCCCACATCTTCAACGCTCACGGGGGGAAGAAAGAAAAAACCCTCACCCACACGGTGTCAAAAAGCTACATTAGTTTCTCTGTTTTCCCCGCTGTTTGTCTGTTTGACAAAGGTCATGTTCATTTGTATGTTTTGGTTATTTTTTGCAAACTTCTTTGTCAATAATGCAGGATACTCAACCAAGAAGTGCTCAACGCCGAGCTATATAAATAGCACTTCGGTAAAAAAAAAAAAGTAGTAATAATACTGTCGTAACCAATGTGGATGTCTACTTCACTCCTAAATCGATTGTTTTAATCTCCAGTCACTCGATACTCCTGAATTACCACGCCTACAGGGATGGTAACACAACCCCCTATCTAATAAATTGATTTGGATATCGAAGATATAATGGGTCTGACCTCACGGGTCCTGCGCGGGTATCATATGAAAGCTCTTTGCATGATTGATTGATGGGATGTGATTACATTACTTTATCTGGCAGTAATGTGGGTTAGCCTGATGTCTGACAAGATTCATTATGGAGAGTATGATGCGATGCTTGGGCTCAGAAGACTATTATTATCTGTGAGGTATTTATTTATCTGTTCTATTTGCCGTTATATTTCAACAAGGTGCCTCGTCAGCTAAGGAACCGTTTACCTTTAAGGGGCCCTGTATTGGTTCAAGTACACTACAGTACCATTACTGTGAATGATGCTGTATCAACTCCTTCATGCTATGCCAAAGCATGGAGGAAGAAAATAACCTCCATGGTCAAAGCAATTGCTTCGACTTGTTGAAATATACTAAACTATGGGACTGTGTTATCATCAACATTTGTTTTAATCTGGGAGCTAAAATTAGCATTGTTTATTCTCCAATGATAATGCTACCGTCGTAAATACTCTCAAAGTCGACAAAATAGCATTTAAAGACCCCAAAGTCATTGTTTCTTTAAAAAAAATTTGGTTGCAGCAATGGAAATGGCCCTTTTTAAAGATTACTGCTTCTGATAAAACTGCTTTAAAGGGTGTGTACAACATTGGTAAGATTGAAAATATAAATGTTCACAGATTTGCACATAACTTAGATTGTATAAAGATGGTCATGGTGGTAAACTTCCCTTGAAACAGTTTTGCTTTAAAATGCAATAGTTTTAAGGAAAGGAGTAAAACTATAAGTCTTGATCATGGTGATAAAATCGATGTTTTAAAACAGTGAAAAAATATAATGTTTTTTTCACTGTTTTCTCATGACTCCGAAGACCGATTGAGCTTAACATTTTCACAGGTTTGTTATTTCATGTATTGTTGGGTCACATAAAGTGTGGATACTATAGTCGTCGAAAATTACCAATGTTGTACATGTGCTTTAAAGGCCCTGTACACTGTTGGTAAGATCGAAAAACACAATGTTCACAGATTCACACATAACTTACATGATTTAAAGTAAGTAATGGTAAAAGGGTTCTTAAAATAGTTCTGCCTAAAATGCTATCGTTTCTGAGAAACGAGTAAAACAATAGTAATTATCGCGCGCGATAATTTGAAAAAACAGAAAACACATAAGATCTCTTTTCTCTATTTTCTCGTGACCTCGATGACCAATTGAGCTCAAACTTTCACAGGTTTGTTTGTTCATGCATATGTTTAATCACACAAAATGTGGACACTGATTTTGAGCTGTTACCAAAAGTGTACAATCCTTTAAGACTAATACATACTCCTTACTATAAGCATATTGGACTGACAACATCCATGCTTGTCAAAGCTGTGTTTAATAAGTACCGTAGCTTTTGCCAAGAAATTACAATGTATTATGGGGGTGGATTGCATGACGAATTCACAGCAGCCAGCCCTTTCTTAAAGGTGTGGTCATAGATTAGCTTTTGTCAACGTAATGCTGCTTATCGGCACAGGAATAAAGAACTATACAATAAAAGTCAATATGAAAGTTTCAGCTGAATAAAGTGTAGGCCTATATTTGTTCATAAAACAGCAAAAGAAACTGTTACGGTATTTTCACAAGAACGTCGAATCCTTCCACGTTTAGCGAGGACAGATGAGCGGGTAAAAGCAGTCAATATTTGTTTATAACACCCCTTACAAACATTTAACTCTTCCTCCGTAAGGAGTGCAAAACGAGGATTTTCCGCAGCCATCCTTAATACTTTTAAAATCACGACGACGCGAATGTAATGGCGAAAACTGTTACTGTGCTCCGAAAGGGTTACAAACTAGTTATCATCTCACGCGTATGTTAAAGACGTCTGGGTACTGCATGCCATGTGATAGTACATCGGCGGCCATGTGAAAGAGTTACAAACTACTTATCATCCTCGTAAGCGTGTGTTAAAGACGTCTAGGCACTGCATGCCATGTGATAGTAAAACTAAGACATTTCATGTGACGCGCTCTAAACCAATCAAAAGGCAGAATATTTGGAAGGGGTGTTATAATATCATTTTAATGCTTGTTTTTCCTCATTCAAAGGTTTGTAGAAGAGATTAAACAATTGATTTTTGACGTTAGCAGTTTAGTCTTAATAGATCATTTATTCTGGACTGGAAGGTTAATATAGGGCGCAATGTTGAATTAATTGAACCATTATTCCTCACTGGTCATCAAGGAAACGGCCACTTTAAAGTAGATTTTCATTTGTTGTAGGCCCTTTAGACCTACTTTGGCATCTGAATCCATTATTTGCCCATCACAAATAACCAAATCTGTAGCCGCATGCTCTCAAAAATATTAACGCACTCGGTGGTAATGCCTTTCAAGTATTCTCTAGCATGAAGCCGATTACCAATTGCGGATCTTGAGTAGGAGCTTCTTCACAGTCGATGGGTTTGACTAAAATGTACTTTATTCCCTCGGGCATGTATGATCCAGCAAGCTAAGGTAAATATCACGGATGGGCGCTTAATCTGCAAGTGGTTATCTCTGCCTCGCACTTTCATCTCCGTAAAAGAGTAATGCACGTCAGGTCAGCACATACTATCATTTGTATTCGGGAGGGTACATTCTTTTCCATCGCTTGGTTTTTTAATCCATGGCTGCAACGTCATCATTCAGAGAATTCGGTGGAGAATCCAGGAGAGTTCATCCTGGTTCTTCATTTAAGAAACCACCCTTTCTTGGCTAACTGTGACGAGTAAGTTGATTAACCATCGATTTAGATGGTTCTGTTTTGTTGGAAGCAACGGCATAGGGATTTATGTGCACGTTCTTTCCTACGGTTGCACGGTTGCGTGCTTGTTTCGTAAACAGTGCTTGGGTCTGCAAATCCGTGAGCTTAAAGGGTGTGCACAACATTGGTAAGATTGAAAATAAAAAAAGGTCACAGATTTGCACAAAACTTACATGGTATAAAGATTGTCATGGTGGAAATCTTCCCTTGAAATAGTTTTGCTTGAAATGCTATAGCTTTTGGGAATGCGTAAAAATTAGTTTTGATCTCGCGTTTCCAAAACCTGATGTTAAAAAAAACCCAGTGAAAACGTATAATGTTGTTTTCTTTCACTATTTTCTCGTGGCTGATTGAGCTTAAACTTTCGCAAGTTTGTTATTTCATGTATACATATGTTGGGTCACATAGAGTGCACTCCATACTCGTTTCTGACAATTGCCAATGTTATACATGTGCTTTAACTTCAGCCCTTAAGACGGAAATATTTATATTTCCAAGAGGAAGCTGTACCGGTTATAACACTTTCGAGTCAGTGAACTTTCAGATTCAAACTCATAAGTTTGTTTTTTAACAATCGCTAATCATGTACTTGATCTGTAGGGTCGATAAGCTGTTACACATGAAACCAATCTGTGAATGATTTCCTCAAAGCCTTGCTTTGAGGAAATTTCCTCAAAGCCTTGCTTTTTAAAACAAAAAAACACGGTCAAAATATTATGCTGGATATTACAGCAGGCTCTTTACTTTACCGACGCCCACACCATGAGCCTTATTAACCTAATTAGAAATTCAGGCAGTGTTTTGTCCTTCGAAACAGTCTCCCGAATTCGACACTTTCTTCTTTTTAAATTGAAGCTTGTTTTCTTGTTCTTTTCTTGTAAAGCTCTTGTTTTTTCCTTCTGTCGTCCTTGATCTCAATGCACGTAGACCATGAAACAAGGATCAAAGACGTGTTGTATGAGACATGTAATGTATCAAAACATTAAATACTTAAAATAATACCGAGTAGTGTTAAAAAATTTCGGACTAAAAGTCCCGATTTGACTGAGGAAACAAATCTTGTGCAGTTGCATTATTTGTAACTCAATTTTAGCAGTGGAAGGGGAATCTATTCAACGTCAACCCACCATGCAATATAGTTTGCATGGTGGGTTTGCATGGTGGGTTTGCATGGAGGGTTTGCATGGTGGGTTTGCATGGTGGGTTTGCATGGTGGGTTTGCATGGTGGGTTTGCATGGCAGGGTTTGCATGGTGGGTTTGCATGGTGGGTTTGCATGGGGGTTTGCATGGTGGGTTTGCATGGTGGGTTTGCATTGTGGGTTTGCATGGTGGGTTTACATGGTGGGTTGCATGGTGGGTTTGCAACTCAGGGTAGTCGTATTAAGCCACAAGTTACAAACAACAACATTGTCGTAAAAATAATTGTCATAAAATCGAAAAGAAAATGATACAAAAAACACAGACTAAAAAAACAACCCTTTATCTAAAATATAAAAATTGTTTCACTCTTCTTAATATTTTAAAAGGAACTTATTGCAGTGATATTTGTTGTCATTATCATCATCTTCATGGGTTGTGCTTTATCATATATTTAAAAAAAGTCAAATTTGGGTCAAGCTGTGTACCATTAATTTAAAACGAGAAATTACGGGGAATGACACAAGACCTTCTAGGATTTTCAGTATAAAGACTTCCGTAAAAAATGACTTTTGTTAACTCCTCTAAAGCCGAGACAATACTCGCAGATTGAAGAGTTTTCTTGCCAGAAGTACGAACCAAATTGTTTTCATTTTGTCATGAGGCATCGACAAGGATTTCAAAGCGTCTATGTGTCTGCCAAAATCAACATAAATCATTGTATGACTGTGTGACAAAGTGTTTTTTATTAGAAACCTATAAAATTTCTGTTGGTGGAGTGTGCTAGGTCAAATTGCATCATAAAAAGAATTCTAAAACAGGGGAAATGAAAGGAACGTTTTACAACATTGGTTTTTAAGAAAAGTAAATCCATATCCAACTTAAGTTTGAAGAAAAAAAACACATTCCAACCAACTCATGAACATTTCATCAAATCGGGTGATCCTGTGTCAAAGTAATGGTTTATATTGTCAAGATCTATAGTGCACGTTCACTTCAATAGTGGCAATCGAAATAAGAAATGGTGATTTATTAAGAACGTTGATTCATTTACTTCTTTATTTCTTTCGTCTTTTGTGTGAAGTCACGTCTTCATTTATTTCGAAAACTCTTACCTCTTACGCTCTTACTTCTTATAAAGAAACAGCTTTGACATTAAATAGCATTAACATAAGGTAGGCCTACTTGATAAAATCAATTAAGATGTAAACATATTAAGACACAAATGAAAGCATATGGACAACATTGGTAATTCTCAAAGGCCAGTGCCAGCACTTTAAATGACCAAACATAAAACCTAACAAACCTGTGAAAATTTAATCTTAATCGGTCATCGGAATCACAAGAAAAGTATGACCACGAGTTGAACCTGGGGTTGGGTCATTTCTAACATAGAAAGTTAGCAAAATAATGATTGATTATTTATTCTCTTTTCCTCTTTAGTTTGGTTAGATTTAATCAAAGTTTGAAGTGTCACTCGTATTTTTTACAATTACAACTGTACGTCTGCTGTATTCATTCGATTATAATTACCGAAATATACAGTCGATTTCAGTATAATGTAAAAAAACTTATCAGGGTATGAAAAAGGGACATTCCGAATAACCAATGTAAAACAAATTAATAAAATCAAAGTCGATTTATTTTTGACCCACCCACTTTAACACCCAAAATTTCGATTTTAAAAACATTGCAGGACTTTTCAATACCGAAGGACAAAGGGATGCCTGAAATGAAGCAGGTACTTTACACCAATGCTGTCCCAACTCAAATCAATGCCTTTTCAGGCTTTCACCCTCTGTTTTTAAGAACTATTATACAATCATAAATGCAACTTTGGCGGTTGACAAAAAACAAAAGTGGAAATTGCCAAGAACACTAAAGTTTGTACAATGTATTTCCTTTCAACCTTTGGAACGACGTGAACTATCAACACAAAATTGATCGTTGACAATGGAACAGCAAAGATGATTTAAAAGAGGCAATGGATAATTTATGTTGTTTCCTTTATTATTGATACTTGAATTTAGACTTTTAGTTGATTCCTTTGACCCACCCTCAATTTCGAGGGGGAAAGTCTTTCTTTTTTATAAACATTGGTTATAATGAATGACCCCTTATTACCTCGTTTAAGTGAAGTAGTCTGATAACTCAATGAAATAGGGTCATTTAAGGTTCATCAATCAGGGGAAAAAATAGGAAGGTCAATAATCTTCAAGTATTCTGAGGCGAGGCCAGCTTTGTACAATTTCCTGGTGATAACATGTAACTAAGGAGAAAACAATGACTGCACCGTGACGTTATGTCAACCAATCGATTAACCCGGAAGACAAGAACAAGTGTTTAGACCTATAGGGACTTTTATCCACTCCTGCGGGGCAATGAACAGAACGTGCTCACTATCGACGGGGACATGTGTGAAAGGGAAGGAAACTTCACTGCATTTTACCTTTGCCAACCTGTAGGGATATTTTCAAATCAGTTGCACTCGTCGATCTGCACCTGTCTCATCAGTTACAGCTGGAGACAAAATCAAGTTACCTTCAGACGCCGTCTTTGCACAACACTTTCGCGGGGAGATGGTGTGACAAATCTCTGCCGATAATTCGACAAATGTTCTCGATTTTAGTGAGCAATAATGAAATGAAAGTATTCGGAGGCATTGTTGTTCGGGCATTCTGAAGACATTTTCTAATTGGAGGGGAGCTCTTCAAATACACACAATACACGTAACTGAATTAGAGTGCGGCGCAAGTCAGACTGCATGGCAAACAGAGGGGGCCCATGCAAACGGGAAACTTAAGTTTTTCTTTAATCACTGATGATTAAAACGCTATTGCATTTTAAAATAACACTCAATTTTCTCTAATTATGCTTGACAGTAGACATCACTCGGAATGAACAACATAGCATTTTCATATTTGAAGGCAGTGGATACTTTTGGTAATTATACTCAAGAAATGCATTACCATATAAAAACTCATACTGGATAAGGAGAACCTCAGAGATGCTGACAGTATAAAACATTTTGAGGAACGACTTCCTCTGAAATAATGTAATTTTTGAGAAAGAATTAATTTCTCAGTAAAATATTTGAATCTGAGAAAGGCTTCAGGCAATATGAAGTCTTTCCCAGGCTTTTGAAAGCACGCAATTCTATGCAACAAGGGTGTTTTTTCTTTCAATATTTTCTTGCAACTTTTTCTGACCAATTGAGCCCAAATTTTCACGGGTTTGTTGATTTATGCATATGTTGGGATACAACAAGTGAGGATACTGGTCTTTGACAATTACCAAAAGTGAATCCTGCCTTAAGCACACCTCTCGATTATCGTTTGTTCTCTTGCGTACTGCGCAATGGGCCTCATGGGGGTACATGGAGTCGTACGACAGGGAGAAATACCATAACCTTTATCGGCCAAGAGATCTGCTAATTACTTCTAGAAGTGCGCAGCCACGGGAGAGTTTATCCAAATCCAACTGTCATGAGTTGAGGCCAGGACTGGTTGCATATCATGTGTTCGTGTTAAAATCGCCAGGCCATCTGGACCACGGGGGGATGACAACAATATGAAAGTACAGACAACAGTAAAACGTATAGTTACCCGAGTGCCCTTTCCTGTTGATGTCATCACTTCTCTTGTGGTCGAGATGGCTTTGTAATTTTCACATGCATACAGTCAAATGTTCAAATGGAATCTGAATCTGAATCTTGCCTGCTACGTTTCCTGGGCAGGTTGTATTTACCAGCTGCAGTTTGGGGGAACTTTATATACCCAGCTATGTTGTTTTCATCATTTATTGTGTTCGAGAGCACTGGTGTAAATCGTGATGGTCACAATGCTCTGGTGATTCCCAACATCTTCCCCCTACGCTAACTTGAAAACATGGGTCACCAATATACCTTAGCAGAACCTCAAAATGCTGTTTCGCAGTCAGTACTCCCCATTGTCATTCCCCAAAATGAAGGACTGGTATTACAATAGGCTATCCTTATTACCAGCACAGCTGATTACAGTTTAATTTCCGACACACCTTCTCTGTGTATATTTTCCTGCCGAACGACATTCATAAACCAGCCATTTTGCATAATGGCATTTGGTTCTCCCTCTTCAAGGTTGACTGCTGATGAATCAGACTTGAACAAATTACTGGTATATCATGCTCCAAATCTGAAACATTTACTCCTTTTTTTATTCATAAAAAAATGAAGCAAATGCTCTACGACAAGTCACGCAAAACCTACAAATGTATAAAGTCAATCCATCAGTGTTAAGCAAATGCTTTCCAGTAAAAGCATTGCTTTAATACTTGTAATTCATACAGATGCGAGTAAATGCTTACACATTTACGGTAAAAGCAAAGGCAAGTTTTCATATATATATATATATGACTCAAAAACTCTACTCCGCACTCTGCATGCCGAGGCGGAGTTCAGCAAACCTACATGAACTAATCTATAGTTTTTATCATAGCACATGTTGGACTCAATGCTAAAAAAACATCGTATTGTTGCCGAGCGGTCTAGAACATGGTTCTGATGAATGTATCATAAGAGTGTGTGGGGGGGGGGGTTCGAATCCCGGTCGTGACACTGGGCAAGACAATTGCTAGCTTCTCATCACTCAACGGGGAAACGGGTACCTCCGAGGGTACAGATGTTGATGTGAATGAACAGCAACATGTGGCTGCCGTTGCTGCATACTCCACAAGGCCCACTGAGCAGGTGGTAGTTATAGTGCAAGATGCTTTGATACAGTTGTTAAAGGTGTCTCATTCATGCGTTTAGTTAACGCAAATTGCGCCCTCGGCTGTGATGGCTTTGGGAATAGTGTTTTATTACAGATTTCCTCTTCAACTTGATGTGGGATGATCAGCAATAAAATAAATTCAGCATCAATCTTGCCTGCAAAGTCCATCTTGATTCAGAGTTACACATTAAAAAGGAACGGTACCCCACACATAACCAGTCTACTGGAACTGATCGTTGTATGTAAAGTTAACCAGCATGCAGAAGTATCATTTACATAAACGAAAACAATACAAATCGCCTTAAATCCATTAAAAGGTGTATATCAAGCACCCTGATACGTGACAGTCGATTGAATAAATTACTGGCTCTTCACGCCATAGATCGTGGGAATTTGTTTTAAAGGAACATTACAGAATTGGTAATTGTAAAATATACTTTTGATCACAGATTTACATAAAACTTACACGGTCCAATGATGATGATAGTAGAAAACATCCCTTGAAATATTTCTGTCTGAAATGCCATATTTGATGAGAAATGAATAAACTAATTTTCCGATTGGAGTTTATCGCTCAGTGAGCGTTTTATTCATTTGTTGAACCTATATGATTTCATGCAAATGTGTAATCGGTTTTTCACTATTTTCTCGTGACCCAGATGGCCGATCGATCTCAAACTTCTACAGGTTTGTTAGTTTATGTATATGGTGGATTACATAAAGTGCTTACACTGCCAGCAACTGTTTTGTTAGAAAAAACCAATTCTGTAATGTTCCTTTAAGCTCATCCTTTCAAAATAAATATTTCATGTTCAATTATTTACAAAGCCTCGCAATGCAGTTTAAAATTGTTTACAAGTACAAAAAATTCAGTGCAAATTTCCCCCACCCAACCATACAACAACTCTAATAAAAGTATAAATAACACAGCTATATCAAATTTAAAAAAAAAGAGTAATAATCATTTGAAGAGAGATTTGAGTTTCATATCTCCAACAAATGTTTTCCTAAACCCATGGAATGGATTTGTTTCAACCAACTGTTCTATTTATGTACACCATTCAGTCAGACAACATGGCTTTTGATAGTACTTTAGTGCCAGACGATTGTAATGAAAACAAAAACTCGCTCTTCCCGCGCTCATAATTACAGCTGTAAAGATTGTAATATTGTTACATTATTCTGTGTGCGTACGGATTGTTCATGCTTAACTTGAACGTTGTGAGAATATACAATTGAATTAAAATACTAGGGGAAGTGACATAAAGCCCGTAGGGTTTGTGAATTCTCCTTCACTTACGCTGCACAAATCATATTAACAGCTTGCAGTAGTTCACCATAAACGAATACCTGGACTTTACGTGTGGCGTTTTGATGTTCTATTTCAGTTTAAAGAGGTTTGTACATCGTTGGCAAAAAAAAAATCTTCAGATTATGTTAAGTTACTATGGAATCAGTCGAATTGTAGCTCCAGCTGGAAATTTTGGAGCACAGTCATCTAATGTAGTGTCACTAACAGCGTATATATAGGTTGTGGGCACCTACCTTAACCAGCATGGCTAATTCACGCCACTGCGGTTAATGATAAATAAATACTACATTTTAATTAAATTATTACAGGTAAGTTTAATGGTGAAATCTTTGAGTTTTAAAGGGAGTGTATACCATTGGTAATTAATGGCCATAAGAAATCACTTGGTAAGAAAGCACTGCAGCTGTTGATAATGTATAACATGTTGAGAAACGATTCCCTTCTGAGGAATGTTGTTTAAGAGAGACGGATTCAAAAACATTTCAATCAGGGAAACGTTTCTGCATGAAACGTTTCTCATGTTGTGGTATTCCAAATACGGATTATCTGCGTGGACATAACCGCTCCTGCCCATATATTTTATCTCAAAAACGCCACCACCTTTTGAAACGGGATTTACACGGGTTGGTTTATAATTGTGTATATCTACATTTATGTAGGACTAAAACAATCAAACAGTTCCAAAAACCAAAGGTTACTTTGCCCTTTAAGATGATCTGAATAAATGTTCCTTTTGCGAATTGATGTATGCTCAAAAAATCACTGTATGTCTTCCTGCTCGGTACGTCAACGGTTCATTTAATATTAAACATGTCTCGTCATCGCTCGCAGTTCATGCTAGTTTGAAATGCTTAAAAGAAGAGTTTGCATGTCAGTGCAACAATACTAACTTTGGCTCCATATAATAACATAGACGCACTCTCATTTATTATGTGAACTGTACACTGTAATGTAGGCCCTACTCACTAGACTTTATCAAGGCCAGTCCCTGTTTGTGTATGCTTGTTGATTTTTATGTATTAACTTTAAAACCGTTGATCAAAGTGATTTGATTGGTCCCTAAAATGCAGACATCTCCCCCATTTCCCTCAAAGAAAACAAGTGTGTTTTTCTTTGCTGAATAGAAACAATTGAATTCAAAAAATCCACAGCCACCGATGTTTTAACCGTAAAGACTCAAGCTCTTGTCCCAACGGAGACAAATTAATACCTCTTTAAAAGACAAAAATCCCCGCCATGGAATTCTCCCGAGCACAGAGACACCCGGGACGTAGATGGAGCGTGTATGTCCCCCGAGTGGTTTAACCACACAGACACCAACAATCATACGATCGATATGCTACACAAATCAACTGCACACTGTACACCTTAGGCTACAGAGGGGGGAAGGGGGGTAAATTTCATCTTAGTGAATGAATTCATAAATGATATCCCAAAAGACACGATAATCTACCTATATACAACTCAAACGGTCCGTACACACTGTTTGACTCCGGGCTTGTTTTATATATATTACAGTAACTAGTGCCTCAAGAATGAAAGTGGGTCATTTCGGCGCCTGAAAGAAAGACGCGTCGTGTGACCCGACATACTGATTCATCCAGCTAACTTGAAGCAAAAATCGAAAGCAATTTGACCATAAGTGCGAGAAGTCGGGAATGCTATACTCTCGCGATATTTGACCAGTATATAAGTAAAACGTAGTCATTGAAAAAGGGGAGGAATGTATGCAAGTATTTTTTATAACTGAGACTTGGTCGATTTCCAATCGATTTCAAACATTTTTATATTAGGCCTATTCTTTAGTGAGACATGGAAAAGCTGGCCATATTCATCTTCAGTGTACATCATACAGATTCAGAGTCTAGCAAACGGTGCAGTTTTGTTATTTTTCGTATTATGACAAATCAATGTTGTCATCCTGTTTTTTTCTTCTTTGATTCTCTCTTTTTAATATTAGTTGTGATTTGAGCAAGGCAATAAAATAAAACAGCCAATATCATCCCTCGATCTCACTTCCCTTCAAAATCTGCCCTAAGCGAATTCCCCCGTCACACATACAAAGAAAAGTAATCAACAGTTGTTTTCATTTTACGCCAACAATATCAACTAAAGTGGTTACTTCTGATTGTTTCGATAATTGACAATCAGGTGCTTTGTCGACAGATGGCCAGAGTTGTTTGAATATAACTTAGTATACCCTATAGCTGTCTGGTAGACCAGACACCAAGCTGTGACCAATACCAAAGTTTGCATTTAATCGTTGCCCACTGTCTGCACTGACACACACTGGCTCTGAGTACAGTAAATAAACATTGCAGTCTGAAGATATCACATTCGTAGTCTGTATAGAGCAGTGCAGGTGGAACTTAATTATGTATACGAGCGGGGCAATGGGGTTAAGTGTGTGGTGTGTGGTACAGATATCATGTACAACAGTTCACCTCAAACAAACTTCCTAAAGTACACAATAATCATAGTCGTATTCCCTACACTTAATGTAATAATATGAATCACACACTCGCGCCACAGGGTCCAAAAACACAGCATTTTGCAAACTGACCTCTTGACTGCACTGTATACGAGACAACACAAAGTCACTTTATACCGTACTATAACTTACGGCTCCCTGTATGCTGTGACTTTGATTGTGAAACTAAACCAGTTTGTAGTAGAACCTAATAAAAAACCAACAGTTTAACCTTTAAAGGAACTACGGTAACCAAGATAGTAAAAACTGGTTCCAATAATTTGTAGGCTGCGTCGCACTTTCCACCCTCTTATCTGTCAACACCGGGACAATTCCAAGTCCTAAAATGTACCAGCTCTGCTTGTCTTCGTTTGAAATCTTTACTGTAATGACAAATCCCGATATCATACATTATTGATAGCCATACTTGAAAAGGGTCTAGGGTTTTGCAACAATACGCGAGGACTGGGTAACGTGGGACTGTCCGCACACCCAATATGTTCTGCTCCTTCTGTGGCCTGTTTCGCTCCAATGCTGAAGACAGTCCACTTCACCGATGAATCCAACACAGATTCCCTCCGTGTGCCTTAGTGGCAGCAGCCACATTCGTTCCCAGTGGTCCCTGATCTTATCTTTCCTTCTTCTTTCCTTCTTCTTTGCCGGCTGTCTCTCCTCCTCCGAAGGGGTGTCCATGTACTCGGTTTGGTTAAAGATGCTCATGCAACCCTTGCTCTCCGAGTAGTATTCAACACTCCGCATTTTCCATAAACTCTGAGTCCTAACAAAACGAAGAGCTACGAGTAAGGTGCACCAATACCCATTACCCATGCTATAGGTGATAAATGTTAAACAGCTATTTGTATAGGATCACGAAAGTTGTTAGCTTTGATTTAAGGTACCGCATTGTATACGGAAGAGTCTGTCAGTGAGAAGTGGTAGCCTATACCGCAGTTAATTAAAATCTAAACAATAATTAATGTCTAAATCCTGACGTTATCTCACGTCCATCGGCCATGTACAAACACTTGTGCATGTTACATTTAATTTGTGCATTGTCCATAGAATAGTATGCAAAAGCTTGCGTATGTTTGAAGCATCATTATCTTCCAAATTCGTTCAGAGAAAAAATGTCTGTAAAACAAATTTCTTTCGACAAAATTCGTGCTGCGCAACTTTAACCGGGATGCTCGCTTTGATATCTCATTCGCCAAAGGGGATGTCTTTTCCACAAAGAAGATTAATCACAACTTACTCATTAGTCAGTTTGACGGCTTATTAAAAGTCACAGCTGTGTTAAAGCCACAACATTAGCAACTTGGGTCTGTGTTGAATTGTTCAGGGCGAAAATGGCACATTTTGATTTGTTTTAAAGGTGTCTACCATTTCCTATTCAATCTTTCTTTCTTTCTGGCTTTTACGTTAATTTGTGTTAACTTTGAGGTTTGACATTAGACTGGATGAGTCTCGTACGTATCGAAAACGAGAAAACACCTTGAACGAAGACTAACTTTTCTATTAAATCAAATTTCTTGTTTTTAACATTTCTTGATAATAAAATACACAGAGCAACATGTTATGAATACAGTTTCAATTTTTATGTAATACAAATAACTTGTTAAAATAAATATAGTTATAAAAAAAAAACTTAGAACCAGGAAGTTTATTTTTTAGAAACCCCGTTTGCCAATCACGAATTTGTGCGACCAAGGGTCTAACGATGAATTACGGTTAATTGATATTGCTTTTCCAACAATTATGATGGACTTGTTTACAGCCATAAACTGCGTTGAACTAAAGTATCTGAACAATTCGAATCGCGCACACGTACAACTCAATAATCGTTTGGACCAACTTGGTCCCGGAAGTTGGAATACGCGCGAGACTTGCACAGTCTATAATTCGGCCAAAACCCAACGGCGTTAAATTTTAAACTATCACGCCGACACGTGCATGGTGATGCACTCCCTATACTCTTATGTGTGACATAGTAATCAAGTCTCTTCGGCACCGGGTTGGCTGGCCGTCAAGACGGCTGTCATTTCACCGTTGTAAAAAAAAAAACTCATTTAGAGTGCCACCAGAAATGAGTTTTTAAGTGGCCACCGTAATCACGGCCAAACGATACTTGGGTCACCACTGCAACGCAGTTTGTAATCCAGACTTTGTTGTTCAGTGTTGTCATCAGAACTGGAGTGACAGAAAAGACACATCCTTCCAATCTGGAATGAGGTTGGTTACCTTTGGTAATTGTCAAAAACCAGTATCCTCACTTGGTGTATCCCATCATAATATTATGCATAAAATAACAAATCTGTGAAAATTTGGACTCATTATTGGTCATCGCAGTTGCAAGAAAATAATGAAAGAAAAAACACCACCCTCGTTGCACAAAAGTGTGTGCTTTCAGATGCATAATAAAAGTCTTTTATCATTTGAGTGAGAAATTACCTCTTTCTCAAAAACTACGTTACTTCAGAGGGAGCCGTTTCTCACAATGTTTTATGCTATCAACAGCTCTGCATTGCTTGTTACTATAGGTAAGTTTTTATGCTAACAATTTTTTTGAATAATTACAAATAGTGTCCAGTGCCTTTGACATCACAAGTAAATTTTGGATGGGTCTTTCATTCCATACCTATACCTTTCAATCTCTAAAGGACGAACACAAAGCGTAAACCTTTCTATACGGCTCATTTGGTATCTTTTGGGGCTGAAAACATCAACTTTAATTGCATAAATAATGTACAAACAAATCTGTGTTTGGGAATAAAATTGTGTTAGGTAACTCGCCAGGAATCCTGGCGACCAAAAAGCAAACTAAGATCTGAGTTATCGATATAGACCGTTTCTCAGCTGACAGCTGTAGCCAAATCACGGTGATTAATGCATTGTAACATTCTTATTCAACATTCAAGATATTAAGTTACGACAAAAAAAATTACCCGGATGTACTGGTACCGATATCCTCAAAATATAGACTGCACTGTGTATGTCCGGATTGAAAGCAATGTCGTCTTATGTAGTTTATGGTCCACATAAGCAAAGGATTAGTCATTTATGATGGAACCTTTCGGAGAGAAATAATCATCACAACTTATAACTAAGGTTGTCATAAATTTATCACTTAACGGCAGCATTACGTCAAAAAACCCATTAAGCTTTTGTATTAAAACATGAAGAAATGAGTCAAGGTTAGACACCAATGATTTCTTTTCAAATCAAGAAGAACCCTGTCTGTGGAAATGGGACAGCATTACCGAAGGGCAAATGCACAAACCCGTAAATGATTAATGCTGACATGCGAAGACGAGCATTGTACACCATTCACATTATTAACACAGTATAGTTATTGTACATAATAATATACAGAGGTCTATAAGACGAGCCCGAATCTACAATCTTTCTTACTTTTCTTGTTCGTTAACAAAAATGCAAAGAGTCCCCTACATTGAATATAGATTTCCTTTATATCGTTTCATGTTTGATTGTTATTGTGAGTTGTTGTAGGATGGGGAAATGGCTAGAGTAGGGTTGATGATGGGGGCAGCCTAATGATGACTACGTCTTGAATGTGAGAAGGTCTGTTCGGTACGTGTTGTTAAGTGTTCAGCCCCATCTCTGGAGAGTCTGGGGGTTTCTTCCTCCTCAGATTTGAGGAGCGGAGAAGTACTGGTGCTATGCGGAACATCTACTGAATTTGTAGCTTCACAAAACGCGCCTGATGTCGTTACTACAAGCAGATAGGCCTGGATCTCGTCAACCTTGTCGCTGTTACCACGTGTCCTATTTCTGGCCCCTTCGTCTTGCCAGGGAAGTGAGTGGAACAATCCCGAAGAAACCTGCTCAGTCAGTCAGTCTATACCCATAGAAGGCTGCCGAGTCCCTGAACCACCACCTGCATGCAGAACTGCGTCTACAGCTCCCCGTTTGATCTCGCTCGCTACCTCGTCTCTCGCCCGTCGCCAAAGGACTTTCGGGGTGGGATAATAGATGAAAATAATAAGCGAAGGTGGCTTGCACAAGACTTACTCTCTTCTCCCTCGACCTACTTGGATCCAGAGGCAGGACAGAATCCAGGTTAATGGGGACAGGACTGTGGGCAGTTGGGGACCAGCACATTTTGTTGTATCTCGTTGTGCTTTCAATCCTTCCACAAGTCGTTGTTAGTGCTGCCAGTCTGCTGGTTGAACCCATCATATTTCCCATTTTCCGGACAGCCTGTTGATAAATACCCTTTGTCCGCCTGAAACGGTTTGGCAGGGTGTGGTCGCTGTTGCATGCAAACAGCTAATGGGAGCCACAGGTAATATAGCTGCATGGGTGAAAAGTGTTGACCAAAGGAGATGAACTACTCCAGAACTGGCCTGTGAACGACCTATAACAGTCCCACTGTAAGACGTACCCCCTCCTCTTGCGTGTTTGTTTGTTATTTCTTTTTGGAATACAGATACATTGTGTATTGTCATCGAGCACATTCAGCCAATCATAGGTAACATACGTATTCATGAAAAGTTGTAATTCAAAAAGGGACATGCACGTTAACTATGAATTATGAATTATGAATTATACGGTGATGGATTCGTTGAGAACCCTTCTTTTTTACGGCGGTATGTCGCTGTACAATTGCGTTAATATAACGCCGTATTTGATTGCCTCATTTCGCCGTTGGGTCGTATCTCCGTATTTTGTTGCGATATATCGCCGTACTCTTGCGTTACATACATCGCCGTTCTATTGCGTAAAATACAGCGATATTACGCAATATTACGATACAGCAATATAACGCACTAATGGTGACATAACGCAAAAGAACGGCGATGTATTCCGCAATAGCACTCCACGCAATAGTGCGACGGTATGTCGCTAAACTACGGTGATATTACGCCGCAAAAAGCAAGAGTGTCGCTTTATTAGATTAAGTGAAAATGAGCCACCGTATGATTAAGTGACGTTTAAATTGAAGGGCTTGGACTGTGTTAGTGCAGGATCACGAAATGTATGGATTGATGAATTAAAGAGATGTGTGGCTAGGGTTTATGCAACTGGGGATCTATAATTTGGATTCCGCTGCGAGCGTTAATGATATCAAATGACACTGCTCATCTGCAGTATAGCTGTTGCCAACAGTTGAAAGAAAAATGGGGTGTTTGCACTAATCTAAAACACATTTTTACATCTTCGTGAAGTCATTTTCTTGAAGTCAAATTTCATCCCGGGACTGAGGCTAGCTGGGTTTGTCTTATACAGTATGGCCGCAAAGATAACCAAACGGATCGGGGTCAAGCTGACCAGCTGAAGACGAGCAGAGTATACTGTTCGAAACGTCGAGACCACACCGGCTCTTTTCAGAGCCCCGACTCTCACAAAGGAGATTTACACATGGTTGTACCCGCAAGCTCACTGTTTATTTATAGTTCCTTCCTATTTTTTCCACACCATGCAAAGCTTCAAAAAATACTTATGAACGAAGTTTCTTAGACAAGTGAAATTTGTCCCTATTTGTTTGTGACGATATTAGCCTGACGGACATTACACGACTGAATAACAATCTGAGCGCATGCTGGGAGCAACGAAAACAGTATCTAGTTTTTTTAAAGGAATGTTACAGAATTGGTTTTTGCCAACAAAACAGTTGCTGGCAGTGTAATCACTTTATGTAATCCACCATATACATAAACTGACAAACCTGTAGAAGTTTGAGATCGATCGGCCATCTGGTCACGAGAAAATAGTGCAAAACCGTTTACAAATTTGCATGTGTTATACAATGCATGAATAAAACGCTCATGAGCGATAAACTCCAATCGGAAATTAGTTTGATTTATTTCTCATCACATATGGCATTCAGACAGAAATATTTCTAGGGATGTTTTCTACTATCATCATCATTAGACGGTGTAAGTTTTATGTAAATCTGTGATCAAAAGTATATTTTACAATTACCAATTCTGTAATGTTCCTTTAAAGGGCAAGTAGTAATAGTATTAATTGGTCGTGCGATACACCTCCATGTTCATTGGGCCAAGTATTTTCTTCCATCGCCATGAGTTTCCATAACGCGTTTCAAAGAATGCTGCCACCTCTTGCTCGCACATCCATCGACATTATACCTTCGCTCGTCCCCAGAGCCTTGCCTTAAAACCAAAGGCGCTGGGATGGGCAAACGTATCAAGCACGCTCATTGGTTAATGCTCAGTCCCATCATGCATCACACTCACACTGCAAGCACTGCACGCATGACGTACTTCCTGAACAAGAATCTGTGCAAGCTAATTAGCCCATCCCAGCGGTCCTGTATAGGCCGCTGGGGCCGAGCGAACATTAAACCAGACACTTATTTGCAGACCGTATTAAGAAGATGTCTCGGGTGTATTCGGATGGCGTTGAGCCTTTTCAGAGCGCTTTATAGAGCGTGATTTATTTGTTAATGTTTTTACGTTAAACCAATGTACCGAGGGAATAAGGAACTGAGATTGCTAGTTAGGATGCACGCGAGAGTGCACGGTTATGCTTAAAGTGCTTCCTAATATCATTACAATTTGTTTGGGGGTTGAACAAAGAAAAGTCGACTAGCGTGGGATTTGAACCTGTGCCCTCCGGATTTGACGTGGCGGTGCTCTGTACCAACTGGGCTAATTAATCTAATGTTGGCGGTCTTTCTAATTTGTCAATACATCCGGGATGCCAGTCAGATTAACATTGGCGTAGTGATGGGGACTATTTGGTTTGTTGTCAATATTGTTGTTGTTGTTGCTGTTGTTGTAATTTTGTTTTTTTGAGTGGGGGGGGGAATTAATTAATTTGGGAGGGCAGACTACCAGCCCCCACCCCCACCATGCCCTCTAGGATCATATGCCGACGAGTCAGACGCCATTCAACCTGTACTGCCGAGTAACCATGCAGGGATCACACCCAAGTTTACGATACAACCTGGGATGCGACTTTTTTATTTCAAATATCAAGTAATAAACCACAACTATCAATTAATAAACCAACTGAGATATCTAAGCCCATGCTGGCTGTCTCCCTCATGCTCCCTACAGTCAATATTTTTTTTTTCAGGGTGCAAGTCAGAAGTCATTCCTCTCTTGCCGCTCGCTTCCAGGGTTGTATCGTAAACTAGGGTATGATCCCTAGTTATACGGCATGTAAAGGTTAATTTTATTCGAACCCCATAATAATTTTAACTTTTAATTTGACATGGTACGAACCTTTATAGCAGAATTTGAGAAAACATAAGACCAGTGCAAACAATAACAAGGCTCTACCAAATCATTATGTTTTCATTTCAAAGTTATGACCATAACTTTTTTAACTGTCCCTATTAACAGTCTTTTAGAAACCGGGTGCATGGGTTAAATCATGGAAAAGAGAAAAAGCAAAAGGAACCATTTTTTGCAAACAAGACAGAACAAAAACACGGAAACGCCTCCTACAACTCAAAAACAACTCAAGTTCCAGTAAGAGAGTTATATACGAGCTTTCATTCGAGTTAGTCATAACTCGTGTTTAACTTGAACGCACAGAAGTGGAAAGTCATTGACCATTAACGGAAAAGAAAACAAGACTAAGCAACAAATTCATGTGCACTTCGAATGCACTTTGAGTCTTGAATGCCTGTTAATATAAAACAAAATACATCCTAGTTTGATTGAATTAGGGGAATATGCGTGAATTTGAACAGGTGTTAATAAAAAGGATTGAAGTTTTGCTGAATTTGGACGGGGAAAACCTATATTAACAGTAAAGTGATTAATATGAATCGAAATTATCTTCAACGAGCACATTTCCAGAAAAAAAGTTTCGAAAACATGTAGCTAAAAATGGCTGAATTGCATGATATAGCCTGTTAGTTAAGGTCGAAACAGTGTATAAGGAAAACATATACCATTACACTCATTATAGAGTTGCTTACTGACACATAAAACTTAGTCAAACTGAAATGTGAGAAGTCTAGACAGATGTAGGAAATTTCAATTTTTAAACAGGCCCAGTGCTTTCCCAATGCCTCTCTGTGCAGTTTGGTTTCCGCCTCAAATAAATAAATGAACAGACTAACAAACGCCCCCAACACTCCCCCAAAACAAAACACTTACACTAACGTGTTAGATACTCCGTTTATCTCGTTACAAAATTAACTTTCTCATTAATATTTGGCCTAAATTGTGTACGGAGTTAAGCAAAGCGTAGTTCCATGGCTTATTAGCGATGCCATCTTCCCTAACTGCCAAGATACTCTTTCAGTGGTCGATTGCTCGGTTTTTTATTTTGTCCAAATCTAGTTGTTATGACAGAGTAGAGATTCTACAATGACCGTATCTAGGCGATCGAGACATCCCTAATACCATAGACTATAGCTCAATGATACCTAACTGTTTGCACTGCCCAATCTCCCTAATTGCTATTATAAGCCCTTAAGAGGTATAACCTACATAAAGCTCCATCAAACCTAATGAGTTTCATCTGATCGGAGGTTGTAGTATGCTGAACCAGGCAATATCGCAACACTCGTAATAATTGTCCTCATTTAACCTAACATGAGCCAAAACGTGGCCATTGAGGTGACTAATGAATAAATGATGAATAAGATGACGGTAGATGAACATAACTTTGTAGTTTGACATGTGTGTTGTACTCATAGCCCAGATGGAAAATTACATTACAATTAATAAAAATAACAGTTCATCAACTCGTTACCCCCAACCCCCTCCCATATACCATTACGACTATTGCGGTAACCTTAAAACCGTCCAAGTTTTCTCTTTCAAAAGCGAGCGTTGTTCTTAAAGCACCGATCTCTCCCCTACGATCCAACAACCTACAAAGAAAAGGGAGCTTGAAATATCCAAGAGTATAAGCACAGAGCTACCTATTATCATCATGGTCAATAGTTAAGTTACATTATTTAGTCCGACCCAACAGCTGCTGGTGAAATTAAAATAGCCTGAATGATTCCCTACATCAACCTCCTTATAGCCACATCCAGGACATCACTCCTTACGAAGAGTGACATCTTCCAAGGTGTACCCCATCCTGCTGAAATACGTCTCGAGTTTTACTCTCCGGTCAGTTGATGCCGATGAGAAACGCATTTATCCTCCCAACACTGTTCTTTAATCGGACTTGACGACCGGCTGTATGTACGACCACATCCCGGTCGGCTGTCCTTTCTACGTTGTGTCATCGTCCCAGCTATTACAACAACACGCTGATCCTGTGTTTATCCAGGTTTAGATTGATCGTGATGAACAACAGACTGTTTCAGCACGTCAAGCTATACATCCCCACTGAAGTTCACTTACGTGACTTAAAGGGGCCACGCCGCCGTGGCTTCAAAAAAAGCTGTTTTTTCCGTAATTGAAGTCTTCTTATCATCTTGAGAAAACTAAGCCTTTGACTATACGTGTCTTCATTCAGCGGTAATAATATCATATGCACTTAATCAAATTTAAGTATAGGCCTACGTACTCAACTTCGGTATCTCTTGTTATGTGGACTTCTTTGTCCACAGAACAAGCGATACCAAGGTTCAGTGGGTATACTTAAAATTGATTAATTGCATTAGATATTATTATACACGCTTTATAGAGGTTTTGTTTTACCTTTCGGCTATTGACACTATTAATGCTGATGATGTGTACGTTTATATAGGGTGTCAGTTAAATGGCTACAGAAACATAACAGCTTCTGCACGTCCACGTAGTGTTTCGCATGAAAACAATGATAGGTTAGGCCTACGGGAGATCACAAACTGTCAGGGTGTTTGTTTGAATGTGAAAACATCACCGGCTCAAGCTATGGCGCGTGCGTCATTCCTTCTTTTGATTAATTAATTTGTTTTAAGTCGCATTTTTGTTTTGCGTCATATTTTCTATTTTTTGGACATCGCATTTCTATTTCAGAAAAAAACATAAATAAGGGATCGGCGTGACACACATATAGTAATCTGATTGTTTCAATGTTTACTGCATGGATTAGGTACATCGAAACGTTCCTATATATCAATAGTTAAACCTATTTGCTTCATAAAGTCACCGTGTGTTTTGTTGAGACATTGTGGTTTACGGTGGTTTACGTAATGGGATGGGAAACAATATTCAGTCGGTTATAAAATCTAGGCCTCTTTAATATCGTGTAATTTACAGCATACTTTAAGTATTAGTCAATGTAGCCCATTAATGAAATACATGTATATAATACAAATTAGTCCAGTGTTTGAGGGCAAATGAAGAAATATCGTCCAACGATCTGCACCGTGTCGATACCTTAATTTGTATTTAATTAACACTCAAGGCCGAATGTTAGCTAAACACTCAATCGTGTTCACAGATGTTTCAACAAAATTCAACATTTTCTGCAAACTTTCAATTAAGTAAAGTAGGCCTACCTCTCATGATTGGTTGCTTTGTTTCCAACAAATTCAACACTATTTTTGAATATTTGTACAACATTGTTAAAAACTGTGGCTATCTGTTTTTGTTTTGCATTTATGGCTTTCCATAGTTTTTCGACCTCGGTTGGCAAAAACTTGGGCTGTGACGTTGCAAAAGAAAGGTCTATGCCAGACTTGATACATCGGGTGTCCGACTATTACATAATACACACTAAGCCAAACGTCCGCACTATATCCATGATTCTGTATGACTGTATACGGACAGGACGTGTTGCATGCAGGTAGTATGAACTGACATCCTTTCCCAACCTCCCCATACTGGTCTCGTGTCCCAAGATAAGAAATCGATTTACATAAAGTAGAATTTTATACAACATAACAAGTCAATCACGACAGTAAGTCTTTCTTATATTTTTTTGTTTAAATGTCAGTTTCATTAACAAAAATCGGATATCAAGATTTTGGGGGAATGGTGACAAGAAACTATTACATAATACACACTAAGCCAAACGTCCGCACTATATCCATGATTCTGTATGACTGTATACGGACAGGACGTGTTGCATGCAGGTAGTATGAACTGACATCCTTTCCAACCTCCCCATACTGGTCTCGTGTCCCAAGATAAGAAATCGATTTACATAAAGTAGAATTTTATACAACATAACAAGTCAATCACGACAGTAAGTCTTTCTTATATTTTTTTGTTTAAATGTCAGTTTCATTAACAAAAATCGGATATCAAGATTTTGGGGGAATGGTGACAAGAAACTTGAGCGAATTGGCTAAATTGGGGGTGAAATCTGGAGCAAGGAACATGTCTACTTTTAAAATCAGATCGTGCAGATCGGAAAATAGAAAGAAATAACTGACAGTGCCATATCCTGCGAGGTCGCGAAAACTCCGTACAGCACTTAATACAAAACACTTGTGATCAAACTGGGCCTTAAAGCACACTCCTTGTGAAACGCATTACACAGTTAAACACCTCATTAGTGCAAGTAATGTTTTATAAAGAATAAAATCTATAACTATCCCCAACTTACCAGCAATTTATCACAGGTTGAGATCAGCAGAGAGTCTCAAAATGACACGTCACGAACCCACTGTAAATTAGAACTACAAAAAGGCATACAGAGCTATACACGGGAGCAGATGACGGTATTCAGAACGAAATTTAGCGACTGTTGAATGCAGTAATTAGGCCTACTCCGTAACCACTTGAGTTTGTATTTATATAGGCCTATGTCATAAACATTTGCATGACCTATATCTCCCACGCAAGCTGCTCATACAAAACACTCTCATACGTGTACTTCAGGGTATAATTCCCCAGGTTTGGGGAAAGTGGCGACGTTCTGCTGCAAATGAAGCGACAACTGAAGAAAATGGCAATACAAAATCCATGCATCTTATTATGAAAGTACAATGTTTGTAATCATCATGGGGAGGGGGTGCTGATACTGTGATTATCATCTCAATTTAAAAGCCTATTATGATCAGCCGGTTTTAATCCCCAAAAGAATATTTCCATTCGCAATGCTTTTCAATTGAATACCGTAGCTGTAGCAAATCACCTTTCTATTTCCACTGCCGCAACTGAAAGAAGGCCAACTTGAACGTGCATAAAACGTTTTGATGTAGGTTGGTTTCGTTGCATTTGTTGAAAAGTGGAGGATGAAAATGAATCTACTTAAAAAAAAAAAAAAAAAAAAAAAAAAAAAAAACAATGAAGCACTTTCCATTTCAAATTATATAAAGTCTCTTTAGATGTGAACTGAATTGCGATCTTTTAAGTTGCGCAAGGTCAAGTATTAAGGTAATACAATTTCGGTCCACCTGATGAATCTTGCATTGGAACTAATTATTGTAAAGCAACAAAAAGGTCCCAGTATAGGGGCCTTTTACGGCTGGGTTTGTCTACCTGTGACTGCAAAGGTAACAGTAAAACGTGAAATGTACACGAGTACAGTTTAATGTTCATAGCTCCATCTATTGATCTGGACACAGCGACTATATTATTTTGTAACTCAATAATAGTATACAGGCTCGCAAGGAACACTCACATGCTGCATGCGCATGATCAGAACCCACGACTGGGCCACTATTCTGACACGACCAAATCTAATGAAACACCTGGCCATTCATATTTGATCTTAATAGAGGATGATGACATAAATACGTGTTTCGTGTCTAGTCCAACAAATCGACTCGTCCTCTCCGACAGAGATATCCCTAAGCGACTATTAACGCCGTAAAATATGTTCCACTGGACAGCTTTCACTGGGCCGCTGGTGGACTGTAGACTTTTACACTGAATAACAGCAACCGCGCCTTCTTAAAACTATGCTGCTTTAAAAACAAAAAACGAGTACCTTGATGATGATGAATTGCTGTCTTGGTCAAATCACACAAGCATCAGTCAACCTTCTGACCCACTTGCTCCTGTGATGCAAGTCCCCAATACCGTACAGTTACAGTGGCACTCCACTATGTGGTGTACGGCCGAGCCAGGGAGACTGTGACGAGGCGAACACGTACCCGGGCGATGTATGAACTCAGCAAGCTAGCTCGTGCCAGCGTTAATACCTTTTAAACTCGGTGTTGGAGGCAACTCGAGGCCGTACTCTGTTTGTAGGTGTATAATACGCTCTCCCGGTTACCATTCGCTTGTTTTGTAATGTCGAAAATAACATAAACATTTCAGGGATTTACTCCTTCGGTGGCCTATATTGCAGATTCGAGTAGTCTGAGATTATGAGTGCACGTGGGTGTGGGTATAAATTGCCTCCATTTCAAGGCACTGGACCCGTTTGGTAATAGATGGATTGCAATACGCGTCATAGACCGCCATCTTTGATGTAAAACGATGGTAAAGTGCACGCGTGTACGCGCTACGCACAACTCTCAGCCAATGATAGCTCTTCACGCGTGCACAATTCATCAAAGATGGTGGCCAATGACTCGTATTGCGATCCATCTATTGTCGACGACCAGTGTTCTCACTTGGTGTATACCAAGATAGGCATAAAATAACAAACCTGTGAAAATTTCGGCTCAAGTGGTCATCGAATTTACAAGAGAATAATGAAAGAAAAAACACCCTTGTTGCATTACTTTGTGTGCTTTCAGATGCATAATAAAAGGCTTCAGCTAGAAGTCTTTTATTATTTGAGTGAGAAATTACCTCTTTCTCAAAAACTACGTGAGGGAGCCGTTTCTCACAATGTTTTATACTATCAACAGCTCTCCATTGCTCGTTATACCAAGTAAGTTTTTATGCAAACAACTATTTTGAGTAGTTACCAAAAGTGTCCGGTGCCTTTAAAAAGTACGAGTATGATTATTAAGGGTCATTAACATGACCTAATTAATTAAAAAGTCAAGATACATTTACATGTACTTGTATACAACTTTATTCCAATACAGTTAAACGTATAAACGGGCTTTAACTTTCAAAAACACACATTCTAATTTGTACATACTTGTGGAGACACCTTGTGTCCTGCTTTGTCCATAGCATACTTCCATATACTTTGTATATACACAATTCCTTGTGGTGCACCCCAGTTTTTAGAACTCCCTAATGGAGACCTTTTGTTTACGTAGCGAATATCCACAACGATATCCACATTATTTTGTCTTTAAAAGGGAAGGTACACGATTGGTAATCACTCCAAAACATTAACCCTCTTGCTGTCTGACCTTTCAATACCATTCACTGTGGTTTTGAATGATATATAAACTATGCCAGCCTGCAATCATGAGGGAATGCATGTACACAGTACACAGTTAGTTGTGTGCACAGTTGTGCCACCGTACACAACCTTGGCAGTCGAATGGTTTCAAATGGTTGGTCAACTCACTGGAAAGTGTTGCCAAGAGTCACTGAGAGTAGGAGGGTTAATGGCAATAAAAATTGACTTGGTTAGAAGTACAGCAACTTTCGATAGTATATAGCATTTTGAGAAATATTTCAATTCAAAATAATGTGGATATGGAAAAATATGTCACTTGTTACCCCAAAAAGTTTGAATCTAAGAAACGTTTCTGTCAGAAACGTTTCTCAGATCGTGTATTCCTTTTAGGGATTATTCTTCATGCGTGGACATAACCGCTCCAGATTTTTGGCGATATCTCAAAAACGCTTCCACCTTTTGAAATGAAATTTTCACAGCTTAGTTTTATTGTATATATCTACATTTATATTTGATTAAAACAATCAAACGGTCACAAAAACCAAATGTATACTTTGCCTTTTAATGCTACGTGCACGTTCAGTTGTTATCGAGTAATGAAGGGTGGGATTTTTGTTTTAACCATTCTCATTTCCATTAAACCTGTTTTGAAAGCTGATGTGCTTTGCGACTAAACAAATACTTTGAATTTGACGGACAAATAACTAATCCATTAAAATGCTTTCCTTTCAAGGATAAATAGATTCTCAAGACCTGAATACCTTAAGTTGACGTGTGCAAGTCTGTGTACATGTCTATATTGGGCCCAACATTGCGCGGGCAACTTTTGTTCTCGGCAACCAAAACAATTTAGAGGGTTTGATTGATTCTTACATATTTTTTTTAAGTCAATATAAAGCTTAAAATCACCATACGAATGGAAAAGTCAAATAACATGATTTACAAAAACAAAAGTAAAAATTTCCAAGAGAAATATTTGATTTGAAATAATGTAAATATTAGCATTTAAATAGGCCTACCCCGAAAATCGGCTTTCCTTATTCGATTGCCATTATTGATATTAATATGAGCCGGATGTGAACGTGTACCAATCCCGGTATACACACACATTATTCACGAGAAAAATTAACGAGATTGCGAATAACAGACATTCACAACAAATGTCACGAAAACCAAAACGAACATTATGTGATTGCCCAGATTGGCGATTTGCGATGTATCATTAGGGTGGGCATGCCGCTACCTGCTGTCTGGCACTTATAACACGACACCTATTTTGTCTGGAAAATCAATGTATACAAAAGTGAAGTACAAGAGTTCATACCTGCAGCAGAGAGCCAATGAACTGTGATATATACCTGGGCATGTTCCGTGTGTTATCCCCCAGTGACGTTTACGTCACACTGGCAAATCCCAAGACAATGTTCACACTTTGCGTATAGTCACCTCGAGCTCAGATGATGACAGCAACGCATTTACGACGATTAGGACTAGAACATTTCGAAGTCTATGGGCATGCCTCATAATGTATAAAGCATTGCGTCAACAGCGCCTTCCTTTCCTGCTGCAATAATCAGTTATTTATTTCTCAGGTAAAACAAACTAAAATTAAAAAGATGTGCATATTTTGTAAGAAACGCATTATCACAACACATACAGGCCAAGGATTTATATTATAATTATAGGATTGAGGAAAAGTGTACCTGTCAGTTAAAAATCTACATTCGCACAAAGTGAAGAATTACAAGAATTAAAAGCTAATTGCTTTCCAGATGCTACCAAGCAAGCAAACATTGACAAAAAAGATATGCCAACTTTCAATTCGCCTTGAGATTATGCTCAAGATTTCACATTCTCACAAAGAATATAAGTTGAATATCTCATTCTCAAACTCGTGTGTTAGAACGAGTAATTCAATCGTTTACACGATTACGGCAGACAATAACAAGTCTCATTATAACTATTCACATGATAAAAGACAGATTTAAGGTGTACATTGACGACGTGCAAATGTTTTCAGCCACAAATTTAATTATGTGAGAGTGTTTTGGACAAACAGGAGTATCCTTTTGTATTTAGTTTGACTCTTCCTTGACCATCTGTCTGTCGGCGTACAACAGCATTCCTAACTTTAAAAGGTGATCGCACAAGGCGTCTACCAAAGGGTCAAGGATACAATCAACCTTGTTGTATGCTTCTGTTAAGGTCGGTGGCAAGTCAGCGAGAAGCGACCTGGACGGTACTCTATGGACCGGAATAATGGTCAACGTTTGCTAAACTCTCTCTGAAGGCATCCTCCCTGCATCGTAGAGTTGGTTCCTCCTGAACTGCGGTACAACGGACATGGTATTCACAGACCAGCAGCTCCAGGGTTGGAGGCAGATCCTTCCCAGAGCTGCCTGTCCAAAGAAGTTTCACACCCTCCTAAAGCTGCTCTATGGCAAGATTTCAGCAACAGTTCTGACGTACACCAGCTATATTAGAAACCTTTGATGGGATGCCCGGTGTCTCAAACAGGGATGTTTCCCCGATCCTTACTTCTTTTTATTTTAGTATGGGGGTTGAACAAAGAAAAATTGACTAGAGCGGGATTTGAACCAACGACCTCCGGATTAACGTACCGGCGCTCTACCAACTGAGCTATCTAGCCCTATATTGGCGGTCTCCCTATTTTGTCAATATCTTTTTATTTTTTTACAATTTTACCTCAGTTAACACTGAAGCTATATAGCTCCCCATTGGGGTCGACATCATGAATGCAAAGCTGTTCTACCACAGCAAGCTCAAGTCCAAGACAAAAACAGCGACCACATCCCTCATCATAGAGCTCAATGACGCTCAAGGAGAAGCTTACTGATATCCTGACTGTATTCGCTGAAGGAAGACTTGATCTTAACCTCAATTTCAAGGAGACCAACGTATTTCAGCAGCCTGTTCCGGATGATGCATCACCTGATGTTACACTTCCATCCGAATCAACGGATAAAACTCCTTGACACCTGAAACTGACGCAGACTAATATACACCAGCTTTTTTTCCAGTCTGCTCGCAGTGCCTTTGCCCTGTTGAGAAAAGAGTCATCGACGAACGACACTTCGGTACCAAGACCAAGATCAACATCTACAAGGCAGTCGTCCTACCGACATCCCTCTGTGGGTTGGAGAACATGACCACATACAGGCACCATCTGAAGGCTTGAGAGAGTTACCACTAAACGTTGTCTTCGACGAATTCCTGGCATTGAACGGGGGGAGGGGGTGGGGTGGGGAACGCACCAAAATCAGCGTCCTTGACAAAGCGATTAACAGCATAAGTACAGAAGACATTCGTAGAACCAGCCGCAGTGGACGGGCCACATCCTGATGATGCCGGACTCCACGAAGGATACGTGCCTATAGGTTATATTAACTTTCAACACACCTTACATTAGCCGTCGTTGTGTTTGTCTATCAAGTCTATTGTCTGCACACAAGTGTTGGTGCTGTTATCTGTTTGTTTGTTTGTCTAGCTGTCCATAGGTTGAGGAACAAAAGCCACGGCTTCACCTGAACCTAACTGTTGTCCTACCGCTATTACATACTGTATAAATGCTAGTAATCAAATATTGATATTAGCATACTTTACCATAAATAATGTCATTATGTAACTAAATGTAATGTTAAACTATGTACTTGAATTGTGTAAGATGAAAGGACAACGATGAAATAAATGTTAATAATAATAATAGAGGACAAAGGAAACACCTGAAGGCGAGCCTCCAAAAACGTCTAAAGCATTGATGCCAACACCCAGGAGACCGTTGCATCATGCTCCAAGGGACCTTCGTGGATCGGGGAGGAAATTACTGACAAAGACAGAGATCACGTTGACCAAGCACTACGGCAAGAGGAAAAACGAAGACGGGCCATCGGAAGAGCGGAAACCGAGTTACAAAGATACCCAATAGATGGATTGCAATACGCGTCATTGACCACCATCTTTGATGAATTGTGCACGCGTGAAGAGCTTTCATTGGCTGAGAGTCGTGCGTAGCGCGTACACGCGTGCACTTTACCATCGTTTTACATCAAAGATGGCGGTCAGTGATACCCAATTCATTCGGGACTTCCATGCAGTGTATATTATGCGGCTAAAGACATTTTCAATGTTAGGACTTTTTAAGTCCACAGGAACCCCAATTGAAACCTAGAAGCATACTTTCCGCGTACGACCATACTTGTTGGTGAGTAACTGACGACCACAGCGGAGGCCTACACATGTGGCCGGCGGCATTTTTTTTTAATGCAGCACACGTCGGCTTTGCAGTCAATAGTCTGTCCTATCCCTTAACAGTTGACTCCATAGCCGATGTGTGCTGCAGAAAAAAATCGCTGGCCGGCGCAACCACAAAAAAGTTGGCTCGTGAGCCGAAACTGTCAATCACCTGACATGAAAGTTGTACAAATGAACTCCGACACGTAGCAAGTATCCACTGATAACAGATAATTGATGAAATGCACGGCTAGTTTATTTAATAATCCAATTCATAAATCCATTCATTTGAGGGGGATAAGTAACTACAAAGCCTTTATTTTGAACGAGCAAGCACTCGACTGAGTCACAACCAATTCCTTGCATCTTTTGGGTTTTTTTTCCTTTGACGTACATCCTTCTATACTAGTCAAACATTAATTGACTTCAAGATGAAAGCAACTCTGCCAAAGTGCTATCACGAAGTCTTTGCATGGTTAATGGAAGTCAAACCTACACTGAAGGAACTTACATTGGCCTTTACCTCCCTTACTTGTAATAGTACCCAACACTTAACGCTTACCGAAAAATACCCCCCCCCCAAACCGCGACACAACACACCTGTACGGAAACAAGAACAAATTTGACTTTTGGAAAAGGGACATTAAATGAAGACAGTGTTGCCGACTTATACTAATAAATTGGCTCCTCGTTTCGGTCAGTACTTGGGTTTCAAACGTATTGTTAATCTCGTTGCTTTAATGCGAAGGGTTGGCATCGACGTTACAATCTTTTCCTCACCGTATATTAGGTCTGCAGCCAGCTTCAGTCTTTTCCACATGGTAAATGTGCCACCATTGTGTGTACAACCTGGGCCAAATGTCATAGAGCTGCTTCAGCACAAAAACGAAATAAGCACAACAAAATTATGCTCACCGGAAAAAAAAGGTTATCAAATAAAGTACCATTTCACATGTAGCATCTGTTACTGGTATCCTGCTTATTGTTGCTTAGCAGAATGTTTTGAAGCAATATTTTCTGCTTAAAGCAGCTCTATGAAATTGGGCCCTGCATGGTTCCTCCTATAACATGACGTTTGAGCATAAGACCGGGCCTCCCACTCAAACACTCTCGCTTTGCTGATATGTAGAGCACAGAGCCAGTCTAACAGCTTTATTCCTCGTACTGCGTCTCTTTGGGATTCAATGCCTGGTGCATGTTTCCCTCGATTCTACGATCAGGAATATCAATTCCTACCTTCCCGTTTCTATTTTTCCCCTCAACTGTTTACTTTTGTAGCCCCTTACCAAGAGTGGCTTTTAGCCTCGTTTGTGGGGCAAAAACAAAATCGTAAGTAAACGTACATTTATAAAAATAGAAGTAAAAGTGTGAATTAATGACACTCGTAGTCATACATAAACATTTATAACTAAACACAATGGGTATCCCGGTGCAGTCCATTCCCTAAACAACATAATATCGGCCTTTTTCAAATGTCTTCGAAATACTAGCATACAACAACTTCTAAGATGATTTTTTTGTATAAACATTTAACTCAATTTATCATTCCCTAAAAAGTTTCAGTGGTGAATCTCGATGAATGGCAACTACTGATTAAAGGGAACGTCGGGCAAAAACATTCCCATGACTTCGTAAACGAAGACTTACTGCCAAGGCAGCCCCAAGAGAGACGGCGAAGTTCTGTGATCTGAGAGCGGCGTAAGTTCGAGAGCTTATGCAGACCAATTCATTATTTAGTTTTAGTCGAACTGTTATGTTCAGCCGCACAACTACAAGGGCCACTGAGCTGAGTGAGGTACACGGTTAATGGTTTATGGACGTCTTGGTGGATAAAATAAAAGAAAAATGCAGTGTTCAATGAGTAATGCTTTTTAAATATATTTATTCAGCAACTTCAACCAAAAATTGGACTCGATCATCCTCGGGTGGGGATCGACACACAGCGGCACTCCCTCTGGGAAGGTGGACGGGTTGGAACAGCCAGGTCTGCCTGTTTCATATACCGTGTTTCAAACTACCACATGATCATGAAACATCAGAACGAGGCTCCAATCAACAGGTCTGCTTGTTTCATATACTGTGTTTCAAACTACCACATGATCATGAAACATCATGAAACACCATGGTTTATGGACGTCTTGGTGGATAAATAAAAGAAAAATGCAGTGTTCAATGAGTAATGCTTTTTAAATATATTTATTCAGCAACTTCAACCAAAAATTGGACTCGATCATCCTCGGGTGGGGATCGACACACAGCGGCACTCCCTCTGGGAAGGTGGACGGGTTGGAACAGCCAGGTCTGCCTGTTTCATATACCGTGTTTCAAACTACCACATGATCATGAAACATCAGAACGAGGCTCCAATCAACAGGTCTGCTTGTTTCATATACTGTGTTTCAAACTACCACATGATCATGAAACATCAGAACGAGGCTCCAATCAACAGGTCTGCCTGTTTCATATACCGTGTTTCAACATGATCATGAAACATCAGAACGAGGCTCCAATCAACAGGTCTGCTTATTTCATATACTGTGTTTCAAACTACCACATGATCATGAAACATCAAAACGAGGCTCCAATCAACAGGTCTGCCTATTTTATAGAGTGTTTTTCAAACTACCATGATCATGAAACGTCAAACGAGGCTCCAACCAACCAATAAATACACAACAAACATTTCAAATCACTTTGATATAAGGTATGTCAAACATAGTGGAAGCAGACTAACATTTTGCAGTACTATAAGGTCGCCAAGTGAAATTTCATTTCCGTAATGATCAAAAGAGATTTAAAATTAAGAGTGCATATTTTGTTTTTTAACCAAAAAAAACAAAAACCACAATTATATGTTTTCTCAGAAAGTGCTTGTTTCTTTTTACCAAGCAATTATTTTGGAGACCACCCTTGATCAAAAAACGCCGTTTGCAAAACCAATTTAATGAAATCCATGCAAACTGCATGAATGACCTTATTTATAGTCCTGCGCCGACGACTTCTACTTTTCTAATCAAAGCACAAGGCAAGTAGACAAAGTATACTTAAAGTGATGTGATCCAACACAAAATAGTCATTTATAATTTACGAGAAGTGCAAATGAATGGTAGAAATCTACCAAGCAAGAATATTTCTAGGCGACAAAAACTGAATAAACCGAGGCTGCCTACAGTCCGACTTACATGATTGTGTCTGTACTGGCGATCATTTAATGTTCAAATGGTGAAACGAAATTGGGCGTTATTAATTCATGCAATTCATCTTCTTTTAGATTATGTCGTGCACCAGTAAACAGCCAGTGTCGCGCACAATATACTATTGATGTCAACGATGGCTCTTAAAACCTAATTATGTCTCATTCAGCTATAGCCTTCAACCTTCAGCACACCATTAGCCACAGACGGAGAAAGTGAGACACTTAACAAAAGTAATAACTCGTTGCCAAATTAACCATTATATACTTTTACCATGGAAAGAAGTTTGATTTTTTTAGTGTGTAAAACATGCGACGTATATCAAAACAACTTTCTTTGAAAACACCAAGCAGACACTTTCTACAGGACTATTACAGGCTATAGACATAAACCATTCATCAATATTGTCAATAAATGACGAATACTTGTAAAATAATGGTTGTATTATTGCAAAGACACCAAAATATACCTGTTCGTTTAATTTTGTACAACACAAACGAGTTACTCACATACATGTACAAGGTTGTGCCAATTGTAGTGAATTGTTTGTGACGATTCACTGGATGCAGTTTGCAAAATGACATTCTCTATTTTGCCTGGGTCGTGTTTTTGTGTCACTGTAACCATCCGTCTGTGTCCATGCTGGATTTTAATGTGATTGAAAGTCGGCCTAGTACATAGTGGATAATTACAGGAGGCTACAAACGCCACCTTTGTGTAAAAGACAAATACTTCAAATACGGACAATTAACTTCTGGGCGTTACACCCGACAAACAACAAGCGATTATCAAGGTCAACTTTGAAAAAGACCCTTGAGCGTTGTTTAGCTGTGATCAAAAGTACTCCCATAAACACACCTTCGCACGATCGGAGGATGGAGAGGGCTTGAAGATATATTTCCATTTAATAAATGTAGACTTCAACATTGATGTTTTGACAGGCATGTGAGTAAGTTCTTCTTCTGATGTCTTAATGGTAGGTCACATGCGTCAGGTGTTGGGCAAGAGTATACGGCACCATCTCAAGATGAATCGTCTTGAAGATGTCGCTCGTTCAAGTTAAAAAGTATGGCCTCCTAACATCAAATCAGTTTCTCCACTAAACTTGCCGGAGGTCTTGTTTTTGAGTACTTCAGAATGACAGTTCCAATAACAATGCAATTCCATCAATCTCTTAAGAATCAATCATTGTTGCACAATTACTTTTCGCTCATCGATTCCAGGATATCAACAAGATTGTGAAATGTGCATATACTATAGGGGACTGTTTGTACACTACACATTGCTATGAACCCACAATCATGTTCCTGTCTTTACTATACCAAAATAAAGCCGAGTTCTCCAATCGTGCACTTGATGAGTTATTGATTCAATTCCTAAACCTACTCGTCGTTTCGTAAAGCGAGACATGCCTGCAGAGCATTGTACACAAAACAATTACAGAGGTTCGTCAAAACACCACGCGTATTTGACGCCGTACATGCGCCATGCATTTCGGGTGTTCAAGACTCGTGGAAAAACCACGGAGCGCAAATCTTGTGATTCGCCGGTCATGCTAACTACACGCAGTATAGTTAATCCACCACCTTTCACACTTCATTGCCGCTATGAGTTGTTTCGATTGCCGCAATCGGAATAAGTATATTGTAAAATAAAACAAAATAACTGACGGGACAACATTTTTAAACGTTTTTATTTTATTTATAAAATGGCATCAGAGTACAATTATACGGTGTGTTTATTGAAAATGGTAATTAGTCAACTTTTTGCTGTCCTTTCCTTTACGTTCCACTAGATGCATTCCTAATGCAAGCCTAGAGATCCACTCTCTTCAATGGACATCAGACTGGGCAAAACAAAGACGACCGACACGGAACTGTTATTTTAAGGCAAATTCAAGAAAAAGTCCCCTTGTGTGGACTCACACGTAAAGCACCATGATTTCTTTAATAACATACTCATCTCCACAACTAATATCAATAAAAATTCTGATTTTTATTCTCCTCGCAGTTGCCCGATATTAGAAGAAAAATCACTGAAATCATTAAGTTTCTGTATTACTTTTCAGAGGGTTAAAAATTAACTGGGAGAATTCTTGGACTTGCCCTTGACAGTTACATGCCCCCAAAAATGACGATTTTTACACACGCGGTGTCAGGGCTCGAATTTGGGGGAATTGGAGACCACAGGACTTGTATCTCAAAATGTTTACTGGACCAGAAATAATTTTACAAGACCAGATTCATACTGACAAAAGACTTCCTTGCACAGTTTAACTTACATTTAACTGAACAAGCACTGAGGCATATACGAGAAGATTTACCTCAATTGTCTTTAAGGGTGTATTTCAAATCATAACTCAAAGTCAATAAACGTCACTAGACTTGTTTTGAGGTCAGATATAAAATTTTAAAAAACTCCAGACACACAGTTGTAATTTTTTTCGGATTTACAAACAGAAATGCAGTGATATTGTTGAGGGTAGGCGAGAAGGGCACACGGCTGAAGCGAAAAGGTATTAAACCTATCATCAAGTCTCTATGTTATGGAATGCATGAAACACAACATGCAACAATTACGCCTCGACTTGATTTAAGCCAACTGGCATCAGAAAAGGTCCAACATTTGTCCTTAAGTCGAGCAAAGCCAACTGTTCAAAACTAGACTCGTCTCCATTTCTTCTCAGAACCAACACCTTTATTCACTTGGTTGTTACCAGTTATATCCTACTCAGTTCTTCACTTCCATACTGTATTAAAGCTTTAATTCTTACATGAATGGGATGTTTCAGAAAATCATCATCGATAGAAACTGAAATTAATTACATATAATGCTTACATTTCCCATATTTTCCCATGATCAAATACATAGCTTACAAATCCCCACTAGATTGAGTTTTTGAAAGTCAAGGAAAGCAGCTCTAATGAAGAAGTCACATTAAATCTAACCTTCATTTTACATCAATTTTAAGCTACATAGAGATTAAAGTAAAACAAAAAGGGTATCTCAATATAAAAGATATTGCATTTGTACAAGCTTGTCCTCAAGAAACTTAACGTAGTTTTTTTTACAAGGCCATGATGTTCCCACTTAATCAACAGCACTTTGCACACTAGAAACATTTCTAGGGATATTATGATGTCTTTTTAACACTTGGATTACAAACTGCTATATAGCAATCTCCTTGGAAACAGCGACCCCATACTTGGGAGCAAGGTTGAGTAAGACAACCCCCAGGCACATACCCATTAGTCTTCATTGCTCCAGGAAAAACTGCAGCAACTGTGAAACGAACAATGGGCTTCGTCGGGAGTTTTTACATTTCCCAGGATTTCCTGGAAATCTGCTCTTGTTGTACTAAGTGTGAAAATGACTAGGTGTGTGAGGATTCAGTTATTATCCATAGTACCGCTTCACAGTACTTTGACAATCTAAGCAACTAGCTGAGTTCTCTGACACTGTCGTTGACATCCTCAACCGCATCTTTCAGTTTTTCCCATTGTTCTACTGTTAGGCTGATGCCTATGAACAAAATGAAATAAACAAAAAAAAGAGACACTTGACAACAAATTTAACAAAAATTGACAAAAAACAATGAACAACTTTAACAAGTTTTTCAGAAGGTTCTAAAGCTGCAAATATACGGTGAAACAAAACACTAAACCACATGGGTGCTGTAAGGATAGTGACATAGTTTAGTACATAAGAACTAGAGGGCAGACCTTGCTGGTTGGTGGCCCAGGGCCTGATTGTATAGCAGTGGCCATTTTATTTATGGGCAAGACTGCAGTATAACGCCACAACAACGTTGTAAATATTACCAGCTGAATCATAGGGTAGCAGCAGAGAGCTGCCATGTACGTTTCCTTTTTTGTGCAAAACTAAGTCATACATTTGAGTTAATAATCTCGACATGCACAAACAAGATAATCACATACAACTAGGTCATCTGTATGACCTTTTAAATAACTCATACATGTACATACGACTCACTATCCCATACGCTTTGACAACTAAAAACATGTCCTTCATATATATAATATGAGTTTCTCTATACGTACAACTCACTGATCTGATGCTTTCTACATACCACTTACAATGTCAAACCTACAACTTATTCATGATATTAAATAAAACCAGAAAACCTTGAAATCAATTGGTTTACCTTTGCAGATAAAATGTCCACAATTTGTGTTGAGCGGTCTATTATAATACTCTTCCAAGTTCAAAATGTGTGGTGATTTTTCTAGAAATACTGGCTAGGAAAGGTGAGGGGGACTAGGAACATAATGTATTTTTCATTACGTGTACTTAACTTGTATGTGACTGTAACAGATGTTGGTAAATATTAGTGCTAAATTATTGAGTTTATGAATTTATTTGAAACATTGAACAAACAAACTGTCGTTGTTAGATTAATTGAAAAATCCAACTAGTTATGTGTGCTTGCATAATGCTCATGGTCAACAATGTCTGGCAGTCATTCAAAATCTATTGGGAAATCTTTCAAAATTGTAAATTCTTTTTTTACAAGCTCACTGGGAATGTGTAGCAACATGTATGCAGAGATTGACATACATACATATTTTCAAAAAATATTGGGAAGCTTTGGTTTTAGATCCTAGTATCCTTGTGTAAGTACATGTACATGTATTACAACAACACATTAATGAACGTTGAATAAAATTTTAAAAATTGCCTAAAAGAAATGTACTCTTCAAAATGTTTCTTTTATTGTTGAGTAATTAAAATACACAATTGTTCTATGAAGATGTTGAAATATATTTACTGTTACTGTGTTGTTGTTGTTTGATCATTGGAATATATGACAATTGTTGTAAAGCAGTAAAATTCTATCCTCAATAAATCGATAGTATTCAAGAGAAACTACTATTTTTTAGGTCATCGTAAATGAAGAAAACAGACAATCACTGTGATTGGAAATTGACTTGTCAGACAACATAGCATAAAACATGTTCAGTGTTTTGCACAGCCAGAGCATTTCACTTTCAATGATGCCCACGAACAAATTGCCACACGTTTCTCCTGGAAGGCCCGTCCACTGTACCTGGCATGGTGAGTCCGCCCTCTAGTTCTCACAAGAATGATTATTCCCTTATATTCCCTTCATTGGAATAACAATAGAGGGCGCTAGAGCAATGCGTGATACACTAGTAGTAGTCAAAGAATAGTAGATTTCATTTATTCTTCATGTGGAATGTGTTGTAACAGTTGACTTCAGAACTGTCTTCGACATACTAAATGTTTGAAACAAAACCTACAATTTTCAGTAACACGCAGTCATGAGTTGACATATTAACTGATTCCAGTTTCGACTCAGCTTGATGGCTTGTTTCTAACATGTGAGCTCTTGCAGTGTTAAAGGCAGTGGAGACTTTTGGTAATCACTCAAGAAATACATTACCATAAAAAACTTACTTGGTGAGGAGCACAAGAGAGCTGCTGATAATATAAAACATTGTGAGAAACGACTCCCTCTGAATTAAATGTAGTTTTTGAGAAAGAGATAATTTATCATTGAAATATTTGAATCTGAAAAAAAACTCATAATTCTATGCAACAAGGGTGTTTTTTTCTTTCATTATTTTCATGCAACTTTGATGACTAATTGAGCCCACTTTTCACAGGTTTGTTATTTTATGCATACGTAGGGTACACCAAGTGAGGATACTGGTCTTTGACAATTACCAAAAGAATATCCTGCCTTTAATGGGTTAAGCTGTTCCTCCTAGTTGACTACTTTATTTGAGATAAAACCAACTCTCCTCATTCAACCATTAAAGGGACCATACATCATTTGGAAGAGTAACATTCCTTCCAATCCTCTGGTCTAGTGATTCAACCAACTTGTACTAACATAACAGTCCTGGAATTTCATCTTTGAGAGGGCAAGACCGTTTTCATTTTGCAAAGGGCACTTCCATTGGAAAATGTTAAAGTTCAGGGGAAACTTTTGAATCGGCACCAAGTCCAAGGCCAAGGCAACGGAGGCATACATGTAGCCTCCACTGCCCCCTATTAATTCAAAGCATGACATTATAAAGTCACACAGTGAAACCAACCACGAACAGTTTATTTTACCCGAGAACATATGCACACTCATCTGCATGTGATGTACACAAAATTATAAAACTGTTGTGAGCAAATTAAAACATACATGTACCACCAGGTATAAAAAATCATCACACAATTTTTGTTTTGACATAACTCATCTGTAACAGTCGATGTTATTTATTGATTGATTGATTGATTTATTTATTAACTGTACATCAAACAGCACACAATTAATGCCAATAACAGGATGAATAGGAAACGAGAAGAAACGATCAGTTTTAGATTTGGGAGGAAAACCCCAATAAGGAAAGCCCATGCAATCAGGTAGGGACTGAAAAACCCAATTCACATGCAAGGCTCTAGTCTGAGGTGGGATTTGAACCGGGGGGCACAGAAGTGAAAGGCAGGGAAAGAAACCACTGAGCCGACATGATCCCCTTGTTATGTTAGAAACTCAAGAATAGCCCATTATAGCATTTCCCTCAGCTGTCTGATATAATTATGTGTAGGCCTGGGTAATTATGTGTAATTATGTGTAGGCCCTAATAGTGCGCCAAGTGTTGAATTCCCGACTATTCAACTTTTTAACTACCTGGTTAACCGCGCTGCCACGAATAGTGAAAAAATAGTCACAACTAGCATCGAAGTTGCGACTAATTGAAGCTAGTCGGGTCGTGAATTTGACTAGTCGCCTAGGCCTAATAGTCATTGTCTACTCTGATATTACATCAAAAGAGTTTCTTACTGCAACAGCGTCCATTGCAATACGTACCTTAATTTTACCATCTTTTACCTGCGGCGATCTATAATCTAACTTTGTTTTTTGAAATAGTCGTGACTAGTGTTGAAGTCGCGACTAATTGAAGCGCGACTAGTCAGGTAGTGAATTTCACTAGTCACCCCGACTTATTATGTGACTGACCTTTTTTGCCTGGTTTAAGTTCTCCGGAATTATCCGTGTAGTATTCCCTGATGTCAATTAACACCTTGCCACGAAACTCCCTCACATTAAGAAAGCGCTGTCTTGAAAGCTGTAATCGAAAAACAGTCCGGACAAACATGTTATTATTTTATTTAATGTGAATTATGAAGTGAGACAATCTTTATGAAAATACTTAAAACTGAGGGTTTGTCTGAATTCTTCTTACATAAAAATGTAAACAAAACCTTTATAATAAACCCTTTTATATACGGTTTATTAATACATGTACCAGTGTTGTAGTCAAGACCAGTACACCCGAGACCAAGACCAAGACCAAGACCCAGCAATTCGAGACCAAGACCAATAAATGTTGGTTGAAATCCTAAAGTAAATAACAAACCCACAATCACTCGTCAAGGTATGGTATGACACAGTGACGGCTTGTACATGTGCAGTGCTACACCACGGCATCCATGTGGTGGTTTTGGGGAACATGCTCGAACCAGTGACTAGCTCGAACACTCTTTATACGCTTAGCACACATGGATACACGATGTGTGCCTGGGTAGCTCAATATGGATCGGATACGAGGTTGGTTATTATATCGGTGGTGGTGGACTGGTGGTGGTATTATTATTTATTAACAAGTAGTACATGACATCATTGTTGCAGTAATCAACATGATCATACGTTGCAATCTTGAATTTGTTTGAAATTGAGCTGCTGCTTCCGTGTTTTTCCCAATAATAATATTGTACTCCAACAATTTTCACGATGAATAGATGGTCTCGTTTCGAGACCAGTCAAACGTTTGAGACCCCAATTGGTCCGAGACCGATACCAAGACCCAGACCTCAAGGTAGGGAGACCAAGACCAGTAAAAAGTGGTCTCGAGACCTACAACAATAATACAGGTCAGCAAGAAGAAATTTGTTAAATGTTCACAAACATTTATTTTTGGACTTGCTAGACTACAGAGTTCGCCTAACTGAATTCCGCTTAATATAGTGGTACGGTTGTGTCAGGTACATTTCTTGAAAAAACAATAAAGTTGGCATTTCAAATTCATACCCAGACACAAACTATGACAATACTTACATAAATCCTTTTGATGCAATTTCACTGTAACCTTACAATCATTCACCACATGAATATAGAGTCTGGTTCGCTAAATCATTTACATTACTTGATGCTGAAGACTTGTTGTTCTATCGATAATAACAAGTTTCAAATTAAATCTGGAAAACCTTCTTGATTATAATCTGTGGTCAATGTAATGCTAGTATAAACAGCAAAGGAATTAGAATTGCCCCAATATTTCCATTTTCTTATTTACTGAATACACAGAGTCAGAAACATTATATTTTCTTAAAATTGTTTGGGAATTCTAGATTAGAATGAGATTTAAAAGTGTATTAGTTCATGCTTGTGTACTGAAAATGGTTAAACATGGTAAAAAAACACTTGCATTTAACTGATATCAATGACAATCTGTCAACCTTTGACATATTAATACTTACCGGATACATGTGATCATCTGGGCCATCTCCAGATTTCTTCTTTTTTGGAGACTTTTCTTTTGTTGGCTCTACGCTTACATTCTTTTCTTTCTTCATTTTCTTCTTTGGCTGCAGAAAGGAAAAAACTGTCATTATTTTGTCTTTATCTAGTGAAATCTGGGGGCTTAAATTTCATTATCCCATATAAAGGGTGTCTTGAAAACTTACAGTTATTGTTCTCAACTGTACACAAAATGACTCCTCTTTGTATGACCAACTAGTAATATTAACATCCTAAATACTGCAGTACACAGATCCACACAGCACACAACTATGTACATGTACTATGTAGGACTACATGTAGGACTCAGTGATGGGAGCTCCCCCTACAAAGTCAAACCATGGTCAAACCATGTTCCCTATCCTAAGAAGGAATGCACAAGCAATCCGTAGGATCGACCCTCCCCCTCCAGATTTTGCCAAAATCAATTGGTCTAATATTTGAGCAATATTAATAAAAAGTAAACAAGCAAAAATTACAACATTTATTTACTAAGGACAAGGTATGTCACAAACAAAATAACTGACACTACTGAGCACTAGTACTATAGTACTGGATCTCCATAGTACTAGTACAGTAGCCATTACAATGGCGACTATTGACCCTAGCCAGCTAGCCCTGGTAGGACGTATACAGGTAAGATGTATTTAGCGCTTACAAAACAACAGAGGGCGGGCGTCATCCCACGGTTTATTATTGCTATTGGCATAATAATTACTAGGCCATCACTACACCCCCGGATGTGTTACCCCCGTATCATAATGGAAAGGTCGAAACACGGTTTTTAGGCCAAGATGGCATCCGACCGCACTCCGTGTATTTTCGTGTTTTTTTCTGGTTAAAAATTCGGACTTTTCGTGAAGTTATGCCATCGCATTTTTGTTAATATTACATAGTACACATATTTCTAATAAATCCTTGGTTTATTTGCTGGTTTTAAGGTATCTGAAACTTGTTGTCGGCGTGTTGTCGGCACTCTGGACTTGTTGTCGGCGTTGTCGGCGTGTTGTCGGCTTTTAAGTTTAGTGGACCCCCGCAGGGTCGTTCATGAAAACATGGCTGGACATGATCAACGGAAACCGGGAATGTCTCAAAAATCATCATTTTTTAGCCGGACAAATTTCCGTGAGTACAATTTCTTGCCTGGTGTTACATCTTAAACATATGGAGAGGCCAGTTGGCAGTTTTGAAGGTAATTCGTTGGGTATTTCCGTCATTTTGGGGCATTTTTGGTGTGACATCTCTGATTTTTTATGAAAATATTGCACTTCCCCATATTTTTGGTAGCTTTCGCTGGGGCGCTAGTATATAGTAGTACGACAGATAATGTCAAAATTTCGAAAAAGGAATACAGCGCCCCAGTTTACTGGGTCTAGGTAGGACGTCAGTATCCGTTGCACTGTATGCAACGGAGGAGTCCAACCTGGGCTACTATTGACCCATGTTAAAAGAGAGCCATATAGGCTACTTCTAGTTGGTGGGACTAAATCTGTTCTAATGCCCCCCCCCCCCCGCCCTTCCACACACATGACCATACGCTTCACATGTCCTAACAAAACATGCGAAAAATCCAAAAAGCGTAAATAAAAATAGTATTATGCGATTTTCATTTCATATCCTGCTGAAGAAACTTACCTGATATTCTTTGTCAGAGTCCGACTCATCGGAAGATAAAGTTGCTCTTGACTTGTAACTCGACATCCTGGACTCGAGAACGTGGTAGTACAGTTAATGGATGATACCCCCTGTTTCTCAGCTAGTTTCGTGAAGTCGGAACTGAGCTAGTTTGAGACGACAGACGGAACGATTCAACCCCAAAATGACATTCCCGCTATATCATTGTAGAAGGATTCTCATTGGATAAGTAATGAGCAGTACCCATTTCCCGTATGTAATGACGAATTTGATTGGCCTTGGCTGAAGTCTTATTCCACATCCCAAAGCCGTAGGTGTTTGAATGCTTTACGTTTGGGTCCTGACTAACTACAAATGACGGAGGCCTTGAGGGTGCACCCCTCTAAATAGCAAGAAAACAGAGCGTTGTCTCATTGATATTTTGTAGGCTCTAAAAATTCTGTATTAGACAGATTTGAGAGCCAGCTGCAGTATAGGGGTACAGTATAAAAAAAAATCGCCCAAGGGGTTGTTGACTTCCAACTTGAGGTATTGTGTTTGACATAGGCGCTGAAATAGATGGTCCTATTTGCCGAGAAGTGTAGGGACATTTTTCAAGATCATGCTCGGGTCGGACGTGTGGAGATTTACACCGGTGAAGGGTTGTTTTTATCATGGAGGAGAAATAACTCGACGGGTCCTTGGACTCCCCATGTCAAATTGAGCAGAGGATAAAAGTTTAAGGGTCAATGGAGAATTTCCCCATTACCGTAAAAAGCTGTGAGACTTCTAAGTATTTAATGTGTATTTTTTAATATTTAGCATTTTGTACTGTAATGCTATTACTCTATACAGTGGGTGCACTCTGTGCCCCAAACGTTTGAGAACAACCATCCACTGAAGAGAAGACAACGTCAAGTATTATTTCAATATTATTTCGGAAGCAATAAAACTGATCGACACCCCGTGACCAAAGATGTATTTAGATGGATTGCAAAACCCGTCATTGACCGCCATCTTTGATGTAAAACAGTGTACGCGTGTTCGCGCTACGCATGACTCTCAACCAATGATAGCTCTTCAAGCGTGCACAATTCATCAAAGATGGCGGCCGATGACGTCTAATGCTGGCTTTAAAAAGATGGGAGCAGGCTTTTATAATTTGATTTTCTTTTTAACTGATAAGGTGGGGGATTTTTTTTAAATTTTATTTTTTAAAAAGTTATTCTAAGAATGGAAATCGAAGCTAATCGCCCTAGGTTAACGAATCCCTAATATTGTATACTTTAATTTGAGAGATGTGGAAACAAATTGATACATTTCTTGATCATGTTTGCATTGTATCATTTGAGTTTTTATTAGAAATATTAAACTGGAGCTACATTTTTGTTGGCTTAGTTACCAAAATCACCACACGACATAATTAAAGTTGGAATAATTATCTGTTAAAATTCACGGCCTGATTTTTGGCGAAATGTTATTTTCATTTTTTGACAGATGCTTATAACTTTGTAAACTCTGTAATAATTGCAGGTATAAAAAAACACTTTAATAATAGCAGGTATTATAAAGGATTGGTAGAGCTGACAAAATAGTCGCAGACAGTTTTCATGTTTTGTGTGATCAACCATGAAATAAAATTGAACCTGTGAACATTTGGGCTAAATCTGTAGTGTAAGATCAAGAGAAAATAGTGACAAACCGTGCACAAGTTTTAAGCATGCAAAAACATATTGTCCGATTTGGGGTGGGGGGGGGTTTCAGATACAGGTTTTTCGAATATGACTTGATTGACTTCATTTCAGAGAGAAAATTTTTCAGACTAAAAATTTAACAAATTATGTTTTTTTTCCACACCAATTCTGTACAATAATACCTTTAAAATTTAAATCCAAAATTTCGGATGAAATCGGCCAAACATCAGAACAACCTTAACTTTATAAAATTATCTACGGTAGCTCATAAAACAGCTTTTTCAAAATAAAATTACCTTTACTCCCTCACCATTTTGCCCACAATGTATACTGACAATTCAAAATAGTTTTAAATTGCCTAGAGCGGGATTTGAACCTTATACCTCCGGGTTAAATTGCCGTCTTGCACCCCTGAACAAAGATATTGACAAAATAGGGAGACCGCCAACGATAGGGCCTTACATATAGCTCAGTTGGTGGAGGTTCAAATCCCACTCTAGTCAATTCGTCTTTGTTTAACCCCACATTATTTTGATTGTTTACCCAACTATAGTTCCCCTTATAAAAGTTGATCATGTAAACACACGCATTGTGTTGTTTTTTGCACCTCAATTCGCCCGATTAATTTTACACAATGTTCAAACTTGTTTTTTACAGAGAGAAAGTCTATTTTCTTTAGTTTATACTTAAAACATAAGTGTGCACATTGCATGTTATTTTGGTTTTAAATAAAAGATCACTTCGTTTTTGATTTTTTTTTTTGTATTATTATTTTTTTAAAGCCAATATAGGCCACAGTAAGCCTAGTAGCCAGCTTTTGGTATTTGTTTTCATCGCATAAGAAGATGTGATGATGAAAGGCCAAAAGGAGGGTACCACCATGGTGCACCAGTCCCCGGGAATTAATGCCAGCGATTTGCGTGAATTTGATTAACTTGAACATACTTTTAAATTTAACTTAATATAATCTGTGTAATAATACTATTTATAAGCCATATATTCCGTATTTGTCAAACTCGTTGCAGGATCTCCAACATCGTTCCGTTCCTCTTATTAATCTCTTATTAATATTATAGGTGCTAATTATTATCATAAGTTGTTTATTCACTTCCTTCTAACCAAGGGTAGGCATACATGGCCCAATTTCATATGCTTAGCATGAAATTTCTTCCTTGTGTTGCATATTGCTTGTTACTGGTATTCAGCTGTTGTTTGCTTATCCTGAAAATCACGTGGAAATTTGGTTGGTAATCCTGTTGTTATCAATGAAGAAATTTCATGCTAAGCAAATTGTTGTGCTTAGCAGCTCTAGGAAATTGGGCACAGTTCTCCAGACCTCCATCTCAAAGGTAGCTCTTGGCTAGTATGGAATCCTCATTGTGTTTCTTCCTGCAAGAAAAAAAAGTGTTTTAAAAAATGTCAGTAAAACAAAAATTAGATTTGTATTTATATTGTGTATCAGACAACTCCAATAAGTATGGCATATCCACCCTCTCACCTTTGAATGGTATCTTGAAACATCCCAATTCCACCTTTGCAACAGTCTCACCGAGCACCTTGCCCTCTAGGCGGGCACAAGCTTGCATGTCCGCCAACGATACGGCTATGTTGTACAATTCAACACACAACTCGGCACCAAATTTGTTTTCGCCAAGTTTCACGCAGACCGGATCTGGATTTTGGACTGTATAGTGAAAACAAAAAAACATATTAAATACATTTAGTAGTAAAGGTTTTAGGCGCTCTCTTTGGGTCGAGTTGGTCCCCACAGAAAGGAAAAGACAATTGTTGTCGAAGTTGGTTGAGGTGGCTTCTTTGAGGGTCAAAAGGAACATCCTTTGAGTCACAGACTATTAGGCAAAAGTCACATGGTGGTAAGTAGTCAATTGATTTTGGGATATAAGGACAAATTTGAAACTCTTCATCACTCCTATCAAATATTGCTAAAACAAAATGGAGCCCAATCAAACAAAGAACCCAAATGTATTTCTATCGCAAAATCTACATAACATTTATATTAACAAATTCTTGATCTCAATCTTGGTATGACGCATAGTAAATTTGCATAATAAATATTTCTATAATGAAAAGGCTGTATTTCAACAATCTCTCATTCAGCATTTTTGAATTATTGTTTTATTTTTGACAATGTTAATACTCACTTGACACCGTTTTGTCGAAGAGGACTTTTCCATCCAAAGAGAGGGTCAACTTCACACCAATCTGCGTGGATAGGAAGGTCACGTTGGCACAAGCTGTATAATAGGGGAAATAATATTTTTTTAAATGTTTAAACTTTCGCATAAAATGAGTTGTTGTGTGTGGATTGGTAGGCTATTTATCAACGCACTTTTGCTTATACTTAATCAACGTTTCAAAATTGACTTATTATCCCCTCTCTGTACCCAAATCCACTTTTCATGTTTAGGCCTACCTTGGGAATTAATGTCCAATTCCTTGATCTCAATTTGCTGACAGCATCCACACGTCTGATCTGAACATACACAGGAAGAAGCGTCATTCAACTGCATGCTCTTCAAAATGTTCGTCCATTCCACTGGATGGCCTGCCACAAGCAAATCTGATGCTGTAATAAACAAGAACGGAGTAAGGATCTCATTTTGATTCAATACGGAACATATTGGGACAGCAAGATAATGTTTTTAAAAGTCATAAATATAATATGGCAGTTATTACCCCAATCGACACAACGCAGGCAATGGTTAGTTTCCAGGAACTTGTGTACCTATGGTCAGAATTGACCTATGGGTCCCGCGGGGCCTGACTATTTCTGTGTCACCATGACCCGGAATCTGTATCAATATTACCCAATTAACTTGTGTATGAACAATTATAAATAAACATGGTTTTGACTGACGTCTCACCTTACTCTTAAAAGAGATCATAAAAACCTTTTAACTTTACGAAATCTTGTAAAGTGTGGCATACTCTTATACCCAACGATACGTCAATACGCCTAAGGGCTTTTTTGATCATGAAAAACTTGTAACTTTTCCACTCTCTTACCTTTGAATGGTATCTTGAAGCATCCCAATTCCACCTTTGCAACAGTCTTACCGAGCACCTTGCCCTCTAGGCGGGCACAAGCTTGCATGTCCGCCAACGATACGGCAATGTTGTACAATTCAACACACAACTCGGCACCAAATTTGTTTTCGCCCAGTTTCACGCAGACCGGATCTGGATTTTTGACTGAAGTGAAATATTAAATACATGTAAAAGTAGAAGTTGTATATAGGCGCTCCCTCTAGACCGAGTTGGTCCCACAGAAAGGAAAAGCCAAGTGTTGGCAAAGTTGTTTGGGGTTACTTCTTCGATGGCGTAGAAGGCCCATTCTTTGAGCCACAGACTATTTGGCATAGGTCACATGGTGGTAAGTAGTCAAAGGGAAGTTTGGAATACAAGGGAAATTTTGAAACTTCTCATCATTCCAATCCAATAATCGCTTCAGAATGGAATTCAATCACACCCAGAACCGAGCTGTAATTTCTATTGCAAAATTGCTCCTTCTGCAATGTGATTGTTTTATTTTGACAATGTAAATACTTACTTGACACCGTTTTGTCGAAGAGGACTTTTCCATCCAAAGAGAGGGTCAACTTCACACCAATCTGCGTGGATAGGAAGGTCACGTTGGCACAAGCTGTGGATGTGGAAATAATCAAATCTAAATAACTTTCGCGCATTTTGTTTCGCTTTTTCCCTAAATTTTATAAACGTTCACTTGAAGACATCAGCGTAAAAAGAAAAAAATTAATGTTAATTGTAATACTTTTTAGAAGCTGTCCAGGCTAGGTAACATATATAGGCATAAATTACTATGCAAGGGTGATATATTGTTTAAAACATTTCGAAATTAGTAAAAGCATAATCTGTAATAAAAAAAATTACCGATTTGGGCACAAATCAGTTGTTCATGTTTAGGCCTACCTTGGGAATTAATGTCCAATTCCTTGATCTCAATTTGCTGACAGCATCCACACGTCTGATCTGAACATACACAGGAAGAAGCGTCATTCAACTGCATGCTCTTCAACAAGTTCTCCCAGTCCACGGTACTATGGGATTCCAGCGGCCCTTGGTTCAGAGAAGGATAAATAACGATCGTATTCAAACAAATACCACGGACCGAGAAAATACGAGGCTGCACCTGATTGGTCAAAAGTTGGCCGATACCATGTTTGAGTAAAAGGATGGTGCGGACGTGATAATTTTGAATTTCTCATAACAGTGATCTTACTTCCTTGTGTCGCAGTTTCGCTACTTGATTTATTATTCCACAACTATCCAATAACGAAGCATGAAGACACAATGTGTGTTTTGCATATTAGGAGAGCCAATAGCTAAAATATCCATCTATTGGAATCATGAAGATATAAAGCAACTTTGCCTTGAGACTTAGCCGAGATTTTGAGACCCAGTTTAGAGCGGTCTCGGTGCCGGTCTCCACTACAAAAGTCCTCCCGTGGAAAGGCTTTTTTTTTTGCTTCTTTTTTGTTCATGAAACTCTTATAACGTTTCCACGCTCTTACCTTTGAACGGTATCTTGAAACATCCCAATTCCACCTTTGCAACAGTCTCACCGAGCACCTTGCCCTCTAGGCGGGCACAAGCTTGCATGTCCGCCAACGATACGGCTATGTTGTACAATTCAACACACAACTCGGCACCAAATTTGTTTTCGCCAAGTTTCACGCAGACCGGATCTGGATTTTGGACTGTATAGTGAAAACAAAAAAACATATTAAATACATTTAGTAGTAAAGGTTTTAGGCGCTCTCTTTGGGTCGAGTTGGTCCCCACAGAAAGGAAAAGACAATTGTTGTCGAAGTTGGTTGAGGTGGCTTCTTTGATGGTCAAAAGGAACATCCTTTGAGTCACAGACTATTAGGCAAAAGTCACATGGTGGTAAGTAGTCAATTGATTTTGGGATATAAGGACAAATTTGAAACTCTTCATCACTCCTATCAAATATTGCTAAAACAAAATGGAGCCCAATCAAACAAAGAACCCAAATGTATTTCTATCGCAAAATCTACATAACATTTTATATTAACAAATTCTTGATCTCAATCTTGGTATGACGCATAGTAAATTTGCATAATAAATATTTCTATAATGAAAAGGCTGTATTTCAACAATCTCTCATTCAGCATTTTTGAATTATTGTTTTATTTTTGACAATGTTAATACTCACTTGACACCGTTTTGTCGAAGAGGACTTTTCCATCCAAAGAGAGGGTCAACTTCACACCAATCTGCGTGGATAGGAAGGTCACGTTGGCACAAGCTGTATAATAGGGGAAGTAATCAAAATTGTATTTAAAAAAACTTTCGCGTATGTGTTGTTGTTTGTGGATTGGTAGGCTATTTTTGTTTATACTTTATCAACGCACTTTGCTTAAACTTGAAGGAACATTACAGAATTGGTAAGAAAAAAACTTGTAAAATATACTTTTGATCACAGATTTACATAAAACTTACACGGTCTAATGATGATGATAGTAGAAAACATCCTTGAAAAATTTCTGTCTGAAGTGCCATATTTGATGAGAAATGAATAAACTAATTTTCCGATTGGAGTTTATCGCTCAGTGAGCGTTTTATTCATTCGTTGAATCTATATGATTTCATGCAAAAGTGTAATCGGTTTGTTACTATTTTCTCGTGACCCAGATGGCCGATCGATCTCAAACTTCTACAGGTTTGTCAGTTTATGTATATGGTGGATTACATAATGGCTTACACTGCCAGCAACTGTTTTGTTAGCAAAAACCAATTCTGTAATGTTCCTTTAATCAACGTTTCAAAATTGACTTATTATCCCCTCTCTGTACCCAAATCCACTTTTCATGTTTAGGCCTACCTTGGGAATTAATGTCCAATTCCTTGATCTCAATTTGCTGACAGCATCCACACGTCTGATCTGAACATACACAGGAAGAAGCATCATTCAATTGCATGCTCTTCAAAATGTTCGTCCATTCCACTGGATGGCCTGCTTCAAGCAAACCTGATGTTGTAATAAACAAGAACGGAGTAAGGATCTCATTTTGTTTCAATACGAAACATATTGGGACAGCAAAATAACGTTTTTAAAAGTCATAAATATAATATGGCAGTTATTACCCCAATCGACACAACGCAGGCAATGGTTAGTTTCCAGGAACTTGTGTACCTATGGTCAGAATTGACCTATAGATGGGTCCCGCGGGGCCTGACTATTTCTGTGTCACCATGACCCGGAATCTGTATCAATATTACCCAATTAACTTGTGTATGAACAATTATAAATAAACATGGTTTTGACTGACGTCTCACCTTACTCTTAAAAGAGATCATAAAAAGCTTTTAACTTTACGAAATCTTGTAAAGTGAGGTATACTCTTATACCCAACGATACGTCAATACGCCTAAGGGCTTTTTTGACCATGAAAAACTTGTAACTTTTCCACTCTCTTACCTTTGAATGGTATCTTGAAGCATCCCAATTCCACCTTTGCAACAGTCTTACCGAGCACCTTACCCTCTAGGCGGGCACAAGCTTGCATGTCCGCCAACGATACGGCAATGTTGTACAATTCAACACACAACTCGGCACCAAATTTGTTTTCGCCCAGTTTCACGCAGACCGGATCTGGATTTTTGACTGAAGTGAAGAAAACAAAAACATATCAAATACAAGTCAGTAGTTTAAGTTGTAGGTGCTCCCTCTAGGTCGAGTTGGTCCCCGCAGAAAGGAAAAGCCAAGTGTTGGCAAAGTTCTATTGAGGTGGCTTCTTCAATGGCTAAGAAGGCCCATCCTTTGAGCCACAGACTATTTGGCAAAGGTCACATGTAAGTAATCAAAGGGAAATTTGGAGTGCAAGGGGAATTTTGAAACTCCGCATCATTCCAATCAAACATTAATCAACAAAAATGGAACCACATCACACAAAGAACCCAACTGTATTTCTATCGCAAAATTGCTTGTTCTTGCACGTTTATTTGAGAGTTATGTTTATTAGTTGCACAAAACCATAATCTACGGGCAGAGTGTGATTTTAGTTTAAAAAAACCTACATAACATTTTATATTAACGAATTGTTGATCTCAATCTTGATATGACTCAAAGAAATTTTGCATTAATATTTATTTCTATAATGAAAAGGCTTAGTTAAACAAACTCTCATTCAGCATTTTTGAATTATTGTTTTATTTTTGACAATGTTAATACTCACTTGACACCGTTTTGTCGAAGAGGACTTTTCCATCCAAAGAGAGGGTCAACTTCACACCAATCTGCGTGGATAGGAAGGTCACGTTGGCACAAGCTGTATAATAGGGGAAGTAATCAAAATTGTACTTAAAAAAACTTTCGCGTATGTGTTGTTGTTTGTGGATTGGTATAGGCTATTTTTGTTTATACTTTATCAACGCACTTTGCTTATACTTAAAGGAACATTACAGAATTGGTAAGAAAACAAACTTGTAAAATATACTTTTGACCACAGATTTACATAAAACTTACACGGTCTAATGATGATGATAGTAGAAAACATCCCTTGAAATATTTCTGTCTGAAGTGCCATATTTGATGAGAAATGAATAAACTAATTTTCTGATTGGAGTTTATCGCTCAGTGAGCGTTTTATTCATTTGTTGAATCTATATTATTTCATGCAAAATGTGTAATCGGTTTGTCACTATTTTCTCGTGACCCAGATGGCCGATCGATCTCAAACTTCTACAGGTTTGTCAGTTTATGTATATGGTGGATTACATAAATGGCTTACACTGCCAGCAACTGTTTTGTTAGCAAAAACCAATTCTGTAATGTTCCTTTAATCAACGTTTCAAAATTGACTTATTATCCCCTCTCTGTAACCAAATCCACTTTTCATGTTTAGGCCAACCTTGGGAATTAATGTCCAATTCCTTGATCTCAATTTGCTGACAGCATCCACACGTCTGATCTGAACATACACAGGAAGAAGCATCATTCAATTGCATGCTCTTCAAAATGTTCGTCCATTCCACTGGATGGCCTGCTCCAAGCAAACCCGATGCTGTAATAAACAAGAACGGAGTAAGGATCTCATTTTGATTCAAAACAAAACATATTGGGACAGCAAGATAATAATGTTTTAAAAAGTCGTAAGTATACGGCAGTGTTATCACTTCAATCGACACAACGCAGGCAATGGTTAGTTTGCATCAACTTGTGTACACTGTAAAACCTTCCGGGTCAGGATTGACCCAGATCTGGGTGCCGTGGGGCCTGATCCTTTTCTGGGTCATTATGACCTGGAATCTGTGTCAAAATTACATAATTAACTTGTAAGAAAAAAATAGCAAAAACATGGTTTAGCCTTAAGTGTTACCTTACTCTTGAGATCATAATCTTTTTAGTCTCTTTACGAAATCGTGTGAAATTTCCAAGTGTGGTATACACACTCTTACCTTTGAACGGTATCTTGAAGCATCCCAATTCCACCTTTGCAACAGTCTCACCGAGCACCTTGCCCTCTAGGCGGGCACAAGCTTGCATGTCCGCCAACGATACGGCAATGTTGTACAATTCAACACACAACTCGGCACCAAATTTGTTTTCGCCAAGTTTCACGCAGACCGGATCTGGATTATTGACTGAAGTGAAGAAAACAAAATCATATTAAATACAAGTCAGTGGTTTAAGTTGTAGGTGCTCCCTCTAGGTCGAGTTGATCCCCACAGAAAGGAAAAGCCAAGTGTTGGCAAAGTTGTTTGAGGTGGCTTCTTCGATGGCCAAGAAGGCCCATCCTGTGAGCCACTTGGCAAAGATCACATGGTGGTATAGGTAGTCAAGGGAAAATTGGAGTGCAGAGTGCAAGTGAATTATTTTGAAACTCCTCATCATCCCAATTAAAAGAATGGAACCCAATTCCAGAACCGAGCAGTAATTTCTATTGCAAAATTGCTCCTTCTCCAATGTGATTGTTTTATTTTTGACAATGTGAAATACTTACTTGACACCGTTTTTTCGAAGAGGACTTTTCCATCCAAAGAGAGAGTCAACTTCACACCAATCTGCGTGGATAGGAAGGTCACGTTGGCACAAGCTGCGGATGTAGAAAAAAATCAAATCTAAAAAGGCTAACTTGCGCGCATTTTGCTTTGCAGTTTTCCCTATAATTTTATTAACGGTTCACTCGAAGACATCAGCGTAAGAAGACAAAGTTATGTTAATCATAATACTTTTAAGAAGCGGTCCAGGCTAAGTAAAACAAAGGCATAAAATAGTCTGCAAGGGCGATATATCGTGTAAGACATGTCGAAATAAGTCAAAGCATCATCTGTATTAAAAAAAAACATCCAGCTCTCTGGGCCCAAAGCAATTTTTTCATGTTTAAGCCTACCTTGGGAATTAATGTCCAATTCCTTGATCTCAATTTGCTGACAGCATCCACACGTCTGATCTGAGCATACACAGGAAGAAGCGTCAGTCAATTGCATGCTCTTCAACAAGTTCTCCCAGTCCATGGTACTATGGGATTCCAGCGGCCCTAGGTTCAGAGAAGGATAAGGAACGATCGTATTCAAACAAATACCACGGACCGAGAAGTTACGAGGCTGTACCTGATTGGTCAAAAGTTGGCCGATACCATGTTTGAGTAAGGACGGTGCGGACGTGATCATTTATAATTTCTCATAACAGTGATCTTACTTCCTTGTGTCGCAATATCGCTACATGATTTTTTTTATACCAGAATTTTCCAATAACGAAAGAGAAGCAGAAAGACACAATGTGTGTTTTGCATATTAGGAAAGTCAATACCTAAAATATTATGATCTATTGGAATCATAAAGATATAAAGCAACCTTGCCTTGAGACGTAACTATAGGTTCAGGGAAGGATAAATAACGATCGTATTCAAATAAATACCACTGACCAATAAATAGTTACGAGGCTACAATACCATGTTTGAGTAAGGATGGTGCAGACAATTTTGAACTTCTCATAACAGCGATCTTACTTCCTTGTGTTGCAGTTTCACTACACATGATTGTTTATTCCAAAACTGTCCAATAACAATGTGTGTTTTGCATATCAGGAAAGCCAATACCTTAAGTATCCATCTATTGGATTCATGAAGATATAAAGCAACTTTGACTTGAGACTTAGCCGAGTTTTTGAGACCTATAGTTTAGAGCGGTCTCGTTGCCGGTCTTCCCAACAAAAATGATCCCGCATAAGGGCATTAAAAAAAAAATATAGAAAATGCATCCATCCTTATCTCTGTTTCCAGTGCTCGATGTAAACAACGGTACATGAGCAGCCAGCGTTGAACTCCGAGGTGAAATATGGAATCTGAACAATGTATTTCCAGTTTATGTGAGCCCAGTCTAACTGACAGCAGCATATAGCCACTACCTTTGACCTAACATGTATGAGGTGACATTTTATGAAACACAGAAACATAGGCCTAGTTTCCCTTAAATTATTACTGGAATAAGTATGAACAATGTTTATCATCTTGTCGTAGTTCTTTAAAATACTTGTTTGAGTGTGATTGTTTTAAAACCTCGCACAGAAGGTATTGGAAGTATTGCTATTTCCAGATATTATTTTTTAACACTGCGGCTTTCATATCTGACCAAGAATCTAAATATTATAGTCAGAGACTTTGTCACATTTGACCACACATCCACATTGCTGTATCAATCAATCAATCAATCAACCAACCAACCAACCAACCAACCAACCACCACCAACCAACCAACCAACCAACCAACCAACCAACCAACCAACCAACCAACCAACCAACCAACCAACCAACCAACCAACCAACCAACCAACCAACCAACCAACCAACCAACAGACCAATCAACCAACCAATCAATCATTCAATCAACCGATCAATCTATCAGTCAAAAATTAAAAAGAATGTGCGTTTGAGGTGGAGGCTACGGAGTGATCTTGACGATAGGGCGTTGATGTGACCCTTATACTGCCGTATACTTCAGTTCCAGGAACTTATGACCAAAAAAAATGAAAATTTACTATGACGGCTACGAAGGGACATCGAACATATATATTCACGTGAATATTTACACAAGTATTCACAGTTTTTGCCCAAATTCGCAATCATTCACGTAAATATTTGCGCTTATGCACAATTTGTGAATATTCACGTAAATGTTTACGTAAATATTCAAGAATTGTGCCCAAAATCGCAAATATATACGTAAATATTTACGTAAAATATTCACGTAAACATATATATTTTTATGTCCCTTCAGGGCCACCATACATTACCGGTACTGCGCAACAGACACACGCATGCGCGTCAACTTTCCCTGTGCACAAGCACTTGCTGTGGTGGCCCTGGATGGACACACACGACCTAAAATGACGTCAAATTTCATGAAGGGGTCTGCGACCGGGTTTTCCCCCCAAATCGCGAAATTTCTCATGTCTCCGACCTTTTTCCAAGTCACAAATTTTGTCGTCAAATTTCGCCTCTACGATTTAACCCCATTAACACTATGAAGGGACACCAACCTCCTGAACTATTGAAGTCAATATTTATGGGGAAAAAATCACAACTTTCCCCAAAGATAGTTGTGAAATTTGACGTAAAGTTTCATGTCTGCGACTTTTCCCCGGTCACAAAATTTGCCGTGAATATTGTTCCCAGTAAAAAATGGTCTGCGTCATTTCCTTCTGGGCCATCATCGGGTGAAGTCTGATGTCAAAATCCGCGACTTGGAGAAAAGCGCCACTTCGGACTTTGCCCGACGAGTCAACAGAGCCAAGGTAAAGAATCATATTCTACCACTATTTCTTGTATTATTTTAAGACTTTTGCACGGAGCCCATACAGGGACAGGTAATGAAACAAAGCGACAAGGTAAATAGCCTATAGTTTGCTCATTTTCACAAATAGTTTGAAGGAACTGAGTACTCATGTCGAGGGAACGATCTGGAAAAATATATTTTTACCTGATAGTTTTGTTTTAATTTATTTTTTTACTTATCTTTTAGGGGCTCCATTTCTTCCGAAACACAAGGATATTATTTCATATAGAACTGCAGTTATTAAGGGGGGGAAAAAAGAAACTTTACCAATCTGATGCATCAACAGAACTGCCGAATTATCTTTCCGTATCTGCAATGCCGGCAGTGCAGTAACGCTCTGCACACAAAACACAACGGCCAATAGTGTCACCACATCAGGTACCAACGACATCGTGCTTGAATCACAGACACTGGACTTGTTTCGTTGAAATCCACTGCTTTCTGCTCACTTTGGTCAGATCCAAGTCAGGTTATGTAGCCGTATTTATATGTCTGAGTTGTTTACGTCATGAGTATTTTTTTGAAGACTGCTGGAATTTCCAGTTTTCAGTTCCGTAATCGAATCCTTCGGAACAAGGAAGTGATCTAGAATTTAGAAACAAAGAGAAACTATGGCAAACTTCCTAAAACTAATCCAGGTCTCGCATATGACATTTTAATTGCCCCCCCCCCCAAAATGAGTGTGCTAATGATAAACATTTTTAAATATAATGTAAGTCAACGCAACCTCATTTTAGAAATGATGTTTTTAAAGTATATTCGGTATATTGCGGTAACACCATGTGTATATCTACTTTGCTGTGTAGATTTTGTTCTTTTAGAGAACTTGTCTTGCTATTTTGTTCTATACTACCGCGGAGTAGATTTTCGGATTTCGGGAGACTTCTCAGTTCTCTGAAAAGCTACCTGGGCGGGAGGCAGGAAATCGGCCAGGACTACTACTTTCGCTTAGTGAATCGGGGGGACTTCTCGTAATTAACTGCACTGCCGCGGAGTGAGTTCTTTTTGGTCTCAACGTTTCGACTAGGTTGCTCTAGTCATCGTCAGGAGACTGATGTTTTTATATTTACTTTTAAACACATATATTTCGATTAATTTATTGTTATTTTTAGGTCTATATACATCAGTGTAATAGCAAGTTCTCCGAGGTCATAACGAACGTAACCCAAACTGTTACCGAGAACCAGATGGAACATGACCGCGACCACAAGGATCATTTTACGCTGCCTGCTGGCTGCTTTAAACACGTATCCTGGTTCAGTCAACTTTACTTCCCTCACGCAGTGGTGTAACTAACCTTGCTCAAGGCAGTTGCAGTTTTCACCCTGAAAAAGACGCCGTAAAACCCACCCGTTGCCTATACACAGCACTGTGCGTAATGTGTGTATCACACATAGCACGACGCCCGTACTACTACTGTGCGCAGGTCATCCGCACTCGTATTACTGTCCGCATGCGGAGGCCGTCACGCAGCATACACGTACGCACACACAGAGCGAGCGCATAGCAGACAATACTGTATACTGCATGCAGTGCAGTGACAATACTGTACTGACAATACTAGTGCATGCAGTGCAGTGACACGCAAACAAGGCACGCTAGCTCGGGGCGGCCGTTGTGCGGCGCAAAGAAAACAAATAAATAAATGAAGACCAAATTAATCTCCAACGCCTTGGTCAAGGCTATGGCGTAACTATATGGGGCACGTGCCCCGCCCCCCCCCATTTGAAATTTTGACTTTTTAGATTATCAATTACCAGCGCAAAATGTTACATTTTATCAGCTTTAATGTTATAATGTCAATGTTTTAAAAACACATTTTTTCCATTTACACACGCTGACAATGTATTTGTTTTTACACTTACACTTTTACACTTCGTAAAGAAATATATTTAAAACTTCACTTAATTAATATTTACTACCCATTTTCGGTAACTGTGGATCTCGCATAATTTGTAGGTCCTGCCAAAACTGTTAATTTTGTAGCAACCCACTCAGTATCATTTAAAACTAAAAGTATAGCTTGAACTCGGCACATCTGAGGATGGGTAGACCTGTTGGACTTCCCATCTACACTGCCAGGAACAATATTCATACATTTCTGTTAAATATATTCCATGCTTTGTGAATATTGCAATGTTTCGACTATCTTTAAAGGTATTGTACACTTTTGGTAACAGCTCAAAATCAGTGTCCACATTTTGTGGGATTCAACATATGCATGAACAAACAAACCTGTGAAAGTTTGAGCTCAATTGGTCATCGAGGTCACGAGAAAATAGTGAAAAGAGATCTTATGTGTTTTCTGGGTTTTTTTAAATTATCGCGCGCGATAATTACTATTGTTTTACTCGTTTCTCAGAAACGACAGCATTTTAGGCAGAAATATTTTAAGGAACCCTTTTTACCATTACTTACTTTAAATCATGTAAGTTATGTGTGCATCTGTGAACATTGTGTTTTTCGATCTTACCAATAGTGTACAGGGCCTTTAAGACCTATGTTCAAAACTGTTTTTTGTACTAATATTGTTGAGTTATATTGCACAAAAACACTGTCAAAACATACATGTACTTGTAAACAGGCATTATCTCTTTAACTTATCTATTGGCATTTTTAGGGGTAGTCTGCCACGTATCACTTATTAAAGGGTGTGTACAACATTGGTAAGGTTGGATATATAAATGTTCAGATTTGCACATAAGTTACATGGTAAAAAGATGGTCATGGTGGAAAACTGCCCCTGAAATAGTTTTGCTTGATAGTTTTTAGAAAATGAGCAAAACACCTAGTCTTTATCACGGTGATAAAATCCGATGTTTGAAAACAGTGCTTACATAAAAGAGGGTTTTCACTATTTTCTCGTAACTGCGATGACCAATCGAGCTTCAACTTTCATATGTTTGTTATTTCATGTATATGTTGGGTCACATACAGTGTAGATACTGGTCTTTGACAATTACCAATGTTGTACATGTGCTTTAAGGTTCAAAAAGAAAATAACAAACCCCCATTCATTACTTTAAAAAATATGCTGTCGTGATGGATTTCCCACTCCCTTCGAAAACAATCCTATAGTGAGAGAGCTGTCTTTACAAATGATCGTCCTGTGTTCCACAAATACTCAGTTCTCTTCTTAAAGCATGTGTACATCATTAGTAATTGTCAAATACCAGTATCCACACTTTGTGTAAACCAACATATCCATGAAATAACAAACCTGTGAAAATTTAAGCTCAATCGGAATCAGTAAGAAAACACAAGAAAACAGTAAAAGACCCCTTTATATGTTTTCACTGTTTTCAAACATCGGATTTTATCACCGTGATAAAAACTAAATGTTTTACTAATTTCTCAAAAACTATAGCATTTGAAGCAAACAAAATTCAAGGGAAGTTTTCCACCATTACCATCTTCATACCATGTACGTTGTTTGCAAATCTGTAAACATTTATATTTTTAGTCTTACCAATGTTGTACACACCCTTTAATTACCTTAAAGATGAAATAGCAGGTGTTTCCAAGAAACATTTGATTTAAAGGCAGGGTATACTTTTTGTAATTGTCAAAGACTAGAATCCTCACTTGGTGTATTCCAACATATACATAAAATAACAAACCTGTGAAAATTTTGGCTCTATTGGTCAACAAAGTTGCAAGAAAATAATGAAAGAAAAAACGCCCTTGTTACATAGAATTGTGTGCTTTCAAATGCCTGGGAGCCTTTCTCAGATTAAAATATTTTAGTGAGAACTTACATTTACTTCGGAGGTAGTGGTTTCTTACAATGTTTTATACTACAAACAGCATTCAGGTGCTCCATACCAAGTAAGTTTTTATTGTAATGTATTTCTAGAGTAATTACCAAAGGTATACACTGCCTTTAACAGCTCACAGAATATGAAGCATGGTAATAGATTACGATCATATATTTTGAACTTCCTCACTTCTATCTACACTCATTGTATGTACATTTTTCTTCTTAGTTTTGATTCCTGTGTGAAAGGTAGTAATAACATTATCATTACTTAATTGTTTTATATTTGTGTTATCTTCTTGTCAAACTGACTCTAGTATTTACCAGCAGACTGGGTGGGTAATTCATTGCAGGTTGGTCTCACCTCTTCTCAGTGTAACCGCCATTTCTACTGAATAAATTTACTGTCAATAATAACAATGATTATTTCACTACACGTCCCTATCTACCTTTTGTTTTATTTATGTTGTGCAAATGGAAATAAACAAACAAACAAACAAACACTTTCTAGTGGAAACATTATAATCTGATTACATCAGAAATTATAACTAGAAATATTTTTCCATCCAGACTGAAAACAATTTTGTCCTAGGTTACTTCCTACTTTCATTAACTTTATAATACTTTTTTTCCCACACAAATATTTGACTTTTTCATATCTTTTTATAAATGTTCAGTAAGTTTAACTTTCTGAAAAGGCACAATCCTCAAAAGCGAAATACATTTCTATTTAGTTTGTATACCAAGTGTTGCACCAACAAGCAAATTTGTAAAAAAAAATATATATAGCAAAGCCTGTAGTATCCGGAAGGCATGGATCAAGTACTATAAAAAAAACTCCCCCTTGCTCCCCCTGACATTTTGGGGACGTTAGGTGGCAGCAGACTCACCAGGTAAATTGTTCCCAGCAATGTGCACATACACAATGTGTAGACGATGTATAGACTACTTCGCAAATACTCGGTACGCATGCTTTAGCCGTGGAATGAGGTGCATGCTGGTCTAGGTAACGACAAAATTTGTCACTAGCTAGATCAGCATGCACCTCATTCCACGGCTATCGCATTCGCACTGAGTATTTGTGAAAAGGTCTATTTACCTTGTATCTGTGCTGCCACCTTGCGGTCCAAAGCCACCTATTCACCAAAAACATTTGAAGTACACTTGGAAAAAGAAGTCACTGGTCCTTCCACTTTGAAGGATTTACTGAGCACATTGGAGCCGACTTGTCGTTTTTGTCCTGGCTGTTGACCACCGGCGTACACAGTAAACAGGCCAGGTTGAAGCACCAGGCCGTCTTGGTATACTGCCCTCACACGGGCTGGAATGGCCAGTTGAATTGTCATTTGGTTCTTCACGGTTGTTTTCCCGCGTGCAAAAGCAGCGAGCTGCAGCTTGGGTGTGACTACTGAGGAGTTATGCCACTGTATGTAGACTTGAATCGTCTGAAAAGAAAAAAGGAATCATCAAAAATTATCTCTACACAGATAGCGCAACAAAATTGTGCCAATAGTTATAAGTGAATAATGGTGACCATTATAATCTCAAATGCATTGTTGTGTTAAGCAGTGCAAATGTATTGGGCCAGGATGGTGTAACAACTGCATATTTCGATCTGAAACAGAATGGTCTAGTTGGCTTCAGGTGAAAAGATTAAAAACGACTACCTAGAATATTACTCAAACTGTTTTACTGGATACAACAATTATCAAATATCAAAAATGGCAGATCACAGAAAGAGGGGGGTTGATGTCATTACCTCATCAGCATCACATTTGCCAATATTCATCAGAGTGACCTCGACTGTCACATCGTCACATGGACCAATGGTTCCCGGGATTAGGGTCAAGGCAATGTACTTGAATTGGGTGTAGGATAGGCCGTACCCAAATGGGTACAATGGGCTATCCGAGGAATAGCGGTAGGTGCGGTTTGCCATACTGTAGTCTGTCATGGGAGGCACCTGGGGAAGAAATCAAAACACTGGTTACCTCAGCAATGAATTTGGCAATAGAAATTAAGAGGTATCAGAACTAAAGAGATATTTGCCTCAAAGATCTAAAAAAATTAAATAAAATGCACAGAGTCAAAGGCCATTAAAATGATAACACAGAATTAACATACAAAATACAAACCATGAATAAAAACAAGTTAACTTGATATGGTGCTGCTGACAACGAGACAATTCGTTTGAGTCTTATTAAGTCTATGAGAGCCTGTTATTTGTAACCACAGAGAGGAATTAGAGAGCTCCAAACAAGAGTAACTTGAGACTCCTGGCAAGATGCAGCACTTTCGTTTAAGAAACCCCATTGCATTACCATTTAAAGGAACATTACAGAATTGTTTTTTGCTAAAAAACAGTTGCTGGCAGTGTAAGCACTTTATGTAATCCACCATATACATAAACTGACAAACCTGTAGAAGTTTGAGATTGATCGGCCATCTGGGTCACAAGAAAATAGTGAAAAACCGATTACACATTTTGCATGAAATAATATAGATTCAACAAATGAATAAAACGCTCACTGAGCGATAAACTCCAATCGGAAAATTAGTTTATTCATTTCTCATAAAATATGGCACTTCAGACAGAAATTTTTCAAGGATGTTTTCTACTATCATCATCATTAGACCGTGTAAGTTTTATGTAAATCTGTGATCAAAAAGTATATTTTACAAGTTTTTTTCTTACCATTTCTGTAATGTTCCTTAAAGAAACCCCATTGCATTTATCATTTAATAATGTTCTATCCTACCTGATCCATTAGGGCAGACCATGTGAATGGTAACCTTCCTGCAGGGCTGGCTAGGGTAGTGCTTCCATCATTCGTAAGAAGAGCTCTGAGGGCCACACCTGTTGCCTGACCTGGGAAGAAACACTCTACTATAACGGGTACCCCTGGGTTAGTATCAGCCCATCTGATGTCCAATGGCCCGGCATTGAAGAGGAGAAGAACAACTGGCTTCCCTGACGCTGGTGAAGAAAGATTGTGACCAGAATCCACAGGTTAATTAACAAGCATGGATAACTCTTTCATATCAGATTTTGTTGTTCATCACTTGGCATCTATCGCAATAACGATTTTGATTTCCAAGTAAAATAACTGAATAAAAGTAAACTCTGAAATCACCTCTTCAAACTTCACACTCCAGGAATCCTAGTGGGGACTTCCTATGACACTGACCCTCAGGCTTATTGTGTCATGGTTCACCCTCAACACTAGCTTGGCGTACATTGTCTAGTAACAAATGATTCTCAACTTGCCCTGAGGGCTACTAAATACTGTGCAACCTACTTGTTTAAAATACAAAACTTTCTTCCTTTTCAGATGTAAATAAAAAAAAATTTTAATGTATTAATTCATTTTTGAGTGTGTGAATAGAACTTCATTTACCCAACTGGTTGTGATCACTACCATTAACACATCAGCAAGATACATTTATGACAGTACACGTTTAAAATCTGGGCTACTATTTTTACTAAAACTTCCTGTGGGCAAGTAAGACACACAGTTTACTAGCCCAGTGGATTTCTTTATAAAAAGTTTAAGCGCAAGGCCTGCATGTAATTTATTATTACAACTTCCTTTTTCAGTGGCTGTTACCCATTTAAGTTACCCTCATCCTAAAAGTTTAATAGTATTATAAAATTGCCTAAAGAACATTCACTTCTTTCCTCTGTGGAAATTTTATCATAGAAGATAGGCGCAACAGACATTTTATATCATAGGAGTGCAACAAACACATTATGTCATAGTAACTATCGTACCATATTTGACAGCATCTTGAAGAAGTTGAAGCTGATGACCAGGAAGAGCCATACTTCTTCTATCATTACCCTCACTTTCAACACTCACTCCTTCAAATAGTAAGAAAATAACAAGAAACAATAAGCAACTTTTCCTTACCAATGTTTCTCATGAGTAATGAAGTCGTTAATAAAAATGTCCAGTACAAGGAGTCAACACAAAGGGAGAAATATATAACATAATGTCTATAGTATTATAGTATATAGTATTATATTAGATTTGATACTGTTGTCATTTTAGTGTACAATTGTAGTGTCATTAACAGGAAAAAATCACAATCATTCTACTTTAAACATACTTGAGGACCATTTAAAAAAATAAAACCAAGTTTATGAACTGCATTTTACCAAATATGGCAATTAACAAATACATGTATAGCAACAAGTTTTCCATACAAAATATGTAGCTCTTTTTCAATCAGAATTGAATGTAATTTTGACCGGTAAAGGAACCACATTACTCACCCGTTCCAAGACAGACTACAATCAAATCCGCACCAATCACTGCCTTCATTATATCTAACTGGTTGTAAGTGGCACATTTTGGATTGTTACAACCTGCAGCATATTGTTCAGCTTGAGCAAGGTTCTTCAGGCCAGCCCTTGGAGTCGTTATGAACTTCGGGTCAGTCTGAGGTTGGTAACTACCCATCAACTCTTGTGGAGAATCTGCAAATGGACCCACTATCTGGAGTCGAGGGAGAATGAGGGCAAAATGAAAAGTCTCGCTGGGCCAGTCTTTTTAACAATGCGCCGTATTTTTGACCGCGTGAGGGCGCTCTCAAAAACATTTTTATTACTTCCGGGGGTATAACTTATCGTCTGCTCAGCTACCTGTGTACAGTTTAGCATCGGCGCTCTGTCACTTCTGTGCGCAAGAAGAGAGTCTAGTCAGTGCCTCTAGAATCTAAGGTAATAACGGCTCCTTTAAAGGTCTTATTTTCCTTGATGGATATGACGTCTGGTAGTAATGTGTTTCAGTCCTTAACTGTCTGGAGGAAGTACTTGAAGCAGTTTTTGTTTGCGGAGAACAGTTGTTTCTAAGAAAGGATGAGCCACGCTTAACTGCCAGTTCTGATATTTTTTAAGATTAGATGCAGGGCTCTTTATTTCTTTAAAGGAGCCGTTATTAATCCACCTTAGATTCTAGAAGCATTAACTAAACTCTCTCGCGCACAGAAGTGACAGAACGCCGATGTTAAAACTGTACACAGCTACCTGAGCAGACGATAATCACTTAAGTTATACCCCCGGAAGTGATACAACTATTTTTGAGAGCGCCCTCACGCGGTAAAAAATACGGCGCATTAATGAAATTTTACAAACTAAGGTTTGTGGTTGAATCCATGTAATATCTCTAACGAGCTGGGGTGGTTCTGAATAGAACCAGGGCCCAATTTCATAGAGCTGCTTTAGCACTACAAGTAGCTAAGCACAAAACAGTTATGCTTACCAGAATAAGGTTACCAGCTAAAATACCATGTCACACACGTACCATCTGTGACTGGTATCCTGCTCATCTTTGCTTAACAGCAAACTGCTAAGCAATATTTTCTGCTTTAAAGCAGAGCTATGAATTTGGGCCCAGAAGTGCAAGGACTCAACATTTCGATCGGAATGGCCTGATTGTCTTCTGATCGAATGTACTGTGTGCGGGTATTGGCTTGATGAAGCATGAAGGCTGGAAACTAGACCAGGATCCGCTGGAACGATGCTTACTGCACTGCGTCATTTGAGAACAAGAAGCACAAGGTGCTAGGTATCATGTTGAAATGAGCTTAACAACTCAAAATTACATTTTGCTTACAGATAAAGAATAATCCATTTGACAACTTATCTTAAGATTAATCTTAGCTCTATTTGAGACTCCCGCCACCTGTGTATTTAAATGGTATTCTTTTGAAATATTTAACAGCCTAGTGTAATGTTGAAAATCTGAATGATAATCAAACAAAGCCCATAAAACAAAAACAACTAATCATTCCCGACTCAAGTTTGCGACTCAAACAGAGTACAAAGAGTGCAATCCAACTTTTGCCCTCTACTGTTACAGAAAGCATGTACAATGTACAAAAGGCATGATTTGTTTACTGTTCATAAGCCCCACAAAGTCTGAAAGCCAAAGACTTTATTTTGAAGTTCTTGACAGAATAAATTCTATTGTCAAGTACACAGTAATCTCATTTTGGAAGGTGCAACTATCTTTAACACTAAGAATAACTTACAGCTAATGTATGGATTTTGCTGACTGGCAGAACGCTTCCTTCATTCTTCAGTAAGACAAATGACTTAATAGCCGCCGTAATTGCTACATTCCTGTGAGGTTCAGACTCGACAATCTCCTTAGCGTCAAAATCAGCATAAGGATTCGATGCAGGTGGGTCGAACTCCCCCAATCTCAGTCTGGTGTAGAAGAGAGGTCTGACCAGGGCCCTGAGTTCCGCCTCGGCCACCAGGCCCTGCTGTAACGCCTTGGTGAGGTTGGTGTACACATTCTGAGCTGAGTAACACAGCTCCAGGTTACATCCTGCCTTGACCGCAGCCACCGCGGTCTCAAGAGCAGTTTGTGTGTACTTGTGCTGCGTCAGGACGTACTCCACTGCTTTTTGATCGCTGACTACATATCCTTGGAATCCAAACTCGTTGCGGAGGATGTCCGTGAGAAACCTCTTGTTAACGCATGACGGGACACCGTTAATACTGTAATCAAATGAAACATCGATCACTAAGGTACAGAGCAAATAACAAACATCTTGAGGAATTGTTTCAAATCAAGATAAAAGGTTACATAATCTGCAGCTGCACAGAGTTATTGCTGCATTACTGGCATCCATGGTCTTAAAGCCCTTGTGTGATCAGACTAGTACATCGCTGTCCCTCATTCATCTAGCCAGTGCACCGCATGAATCACACAATGCGCAATACAGCTTTGCAGTGATTGGATTTTAACTTGCTGGACATTTGTGCGATTTTGGATACATTTAAATTTATGCGTTGCAGTTTGTCAATACATAAAAGGGGAGAGGTAATAAAAAGGCTTATTTGGAAGTGTACTGATGAATACTCTATACCTCGTACACACTGTGAAGTCTATGAGTACCCGGTACCCACACTCAGAAACCATTAATAAAACCACTGGACATCTCACCTATTATAGCTACACATAATACCATAGGATCCTGCCTTCACACACTCACGAAATGCTGGAAGATATGTCATATAGAGATCTTCATCTGTTACCTGCAAAGTGGAAACAAGGCATAAGTTTGAAATAACAAGTTCCCCTACACAGTACAATCAAACTCGGCACAACTGAAAGATGAAGCCAATGCCCTCACACTGCATGCATGAAAACTGATAAGGCCTATATCTACCGATGTTTTCACCAAAAATAAAGACTAAGAGAACCAATTGACCACAAGACAATGCATTTTGAACAAAGAACTTTCCCTGTTAGTCTAACAGGGATGAAGATGCAAGCTTAAAGAAAGAAAAGCCTCTTGGATCTAACAATCATCATGCTGACGAAGCATGGTTATGAGCAACCTTCCTGCACCGATCAAATCAGAACATATTCGGAGTGCCTCTTTGCCTTGATTTGATGAGGACATTTTTAATTTAGTGTGTGCAAAATTGCAAAAAAACTCTCCCCTACAAAGTTATTGAACACATGCAAAAAAACTGCGCAACATGATTGCTGATGAAAACTCATACCAAGCTACTTTGCGATCAACCATCGGGGAAATAAAAGGAACTTCATCCATGTTGTTGAAGAAACGGAAGGAGGTTCTTCCTTATCAATAGAAATTGTTCTGAACTCTATCCTTTCTGTGAGGGGAGAAAATGCGGACGTTATGGTGGTAAACTCTTGTAGATGTTTCTGTGTTACTATTGTATGGGGTTGAACAAAGAAAAATTGACTAGAGCGGGATTTGAACCAACGACCTCCGGATTAACATACCGGCGCTCTACCAACTGAGCTATCTAGCCCTATGTTGGCGGTCTCCCTATTTTGTCAATATCTTTGTTCGGGGGTGCCAGTCAGGCACACCTCAGTATCATGATAATATGCTGTGAATTTACCATGAGTAAAGTACTTAGTAAAATATGTAGTTAATATTATTAGTTATCACACAAGCAGAAGTGGAAAATGGAAAAATATACATGTAGCGCTTCTGTGTCCCATATCCAATGAGGTAGAATTAGGCCGAGTTGGATATGGGACAACAGAAATGCTACATTTTTAAGTTTTCCACAAGTGTAATAATGAGTTTATCTTCCAGCAAACTTGACGTGCAGCTTAAAATAGTGCGATAAGCAGAGTTAGAACAGCGCGACACCATTTGAGTAGGGGGCCCTTGGCTAGAGGTCAAAAAAGGGTTACTCATTGGCCCATCCCTGTGCGCTGGGCGTACATAGATGGGCAGTTTTCATTGTTTTACTTCTAAGACGGTGGCGTGATGGCGTCAATGCATAAGGTCTATATGGTTTAATAATATCACACTTTTGTTGCTATGTAGATCGACCAATCAGAATCAAGAACTGAAGTTTACTTGAAGATACTAAGTAATGTATGCAGGGCCCAAATGGCAACCGGTTTAAACTAATGGGGCATACCCTGGGTGAAGAAATGTAATAAATAAATACAATCATAATTTATTATCGTACCACAGCATTGAATGTGAATCTTGAGGAAGGGATATCTTCTGGTCCACTGTGCACATCAAAGTGTTTACATCCAGCACTAGTGCGTAATATCCTCTCATCTGTGCCTCGTAGTCCAGCAATGAATGCCTTGGCTGCTGCTCCAGTCAAGAATGGATCCTCGCCGTATGTTTCCTAAAAGTCATTGAAAGAGAAAAGTGATGTTGTTATTTCTGATTCTGCTCATAGGAATTTCTTTGATGCTAGAGAAATTAAAAACATGTTTGGTTTTTGTTTTCCTTTTTTTTCTGACATGAATCATCATTTTGAATATTTTTGTGTCACGTGTTTAAAGTGCAATCAACTATTCCAATCCAAATGTGTTTTTCCAACTTTATTAGCTCAGATTTGCCTTTGTATATTGTTCTTCTCTGCCTTGGTTCAGCATTTTTACCACGGTTGAAAGGCCTCAATAAACCATAATAAGTTGTTTTTATGACCAAGTATCTGAAGCAGGCACATTGCATGAGTCAAGTTTCAAATACCACTCCACTTGAACTGATTAAAAAAAACAACGATCAAATGTTTCAAAATAGTGTTCGTTTTTAGTTTCAAAAGGTAAAAGTAAATTGCACTGACAATCTACCTATTCATATAACCTTCTTTCAACTTATATTTGTGAAGCAATGATTGAGCTGGTACCTGATTACGGCCCCATAGGGGATGCCTCATGATGTTAACCACTGGGCTGAAACAACTTAATCCACCATGATCACGGTAGATACCATGATGTGTTAAGTTGTTATACTTGGCTCGAACCTCCTCACTGGTCGCCTTGGCTACTTCATAAATTACATTCACACTGCAAAGAGTAAAAAAATGATTAGATACGCAAACCATTAACCATATGAGGCTCAAGCATGACATTTTTTTTATATTTTTTTTTATCATGATTTCACAAAGCACCAGGAATCTTAAGATAAGTTGTCAGTATTACCGTACGGTAGTAATTTTTTATAAAGATATCACCCTCTGCTTGGCAATTAAGATTGATTCGAATTTAAGATCAATCTAGCTCTTTGTGAGATCTTTTTCATCAGCTGGTCCAATCTGTTTAATTTGTTGTTCACAATCAATTTTTTTTCACAAGGCCACAAATTGAATTGTATTTTAAGTTTAGTGTCCATTTTTTTAAATTTTTGTATTGTACAATAAACTTTCTTTTTTTTTTTAACTACTTTATTTATTATAACTAGGACTCTATGGTGGTAAAAACAGATACACAAAATTCTATCCCCATCCCCATGGTCTAGCAATTAGCATGGAGACTTCCTCCATTTAGTCTAGAGCCTCGAATCGCTACATTTATTTATAGGCGCCTCATCATCATCATCATGAATCCACCGAGTACAGGCCTCTTAGTCTTAGAAGCTGGATGTTCCCGAGGATTGTCGTACTGTGCTGGCACGGGAAAATGTAATCACAAAAAAGGTGCAGAAAGTGATGGTGCTGAGGTTGAAGTACAAGTAAAAATGGCCGCATCAAATTCAGTGGCTTAAGCCTGCTCTTGAAGATTGGCATTGTGCCATTACGACTGTGGCCGGGAGAGAGTTCCACAGGCAGCAGATCACACTTAGGAAGAAGCTCTGTTGATACATGTAGGTCCGGTTTCAAAAATGCTGATGGCGGAACTGGAGGACTCACTTTGGTCGACTCACTAGATGGACGAAGATGAGGCAGTCTGGTTGGAATGGCAACCAGTCCATAAATTCTGTCAAGCATGATAACTTTGCTACGTGCACATCGCTCATGAAGAGATTGCCACTGCAGGTGACTGAGCATCAGGGTCACACTATGCCAGGGGTGGTGATCAGCCTTCTTACAGCATGTAGAGGAGGGGGGGGGGTTCCAGACTGATGAGGCATATTCAAAATGGGGGCGTTTATGTGTCCAGTAGGAGTAGGAGTGTTCCTTGATGGTACTCCTAGAACTATGACGTTTGTTCCGCCATCATCTACGATAGCGGAACAGACGTCATCTCATAGTTCTAGGAGTATCTTGATGGAGGGTGGACACTTCCTCAGGTTAGGCCTGAGAATTAGAAAGCCAAGTCACGTGTACTGTTGTTGAACCCTTCTCGACACGTACAGACAACCAAATGAACAAACAGTTTTAAAACAACATTGCCAAGCAGTCAACAAACGGAATTGAAATTTGAACTATAAAACGATTTGAGATAGTACAATAAATGTAGAGAATAACAAACAAATAAACCAATCATATTCGTATTGATCACAATTAATGTCAGATTGTTTGTGTTTTGGGTTGATCAGACCATGGAGCAAAATAATGGTCCATGGACTGTGGAGGCGGTCTGTGGAGGAGCATGATGATGGTAAGGCCATGCAGGTAGAATTATTTAATTTTAAGGCCTTATTTTTTTGTGTTATGACAAAACAGGTTTCAATTTTATTGAAAATGAATTGTTATTAATAACATCATGAACATGATGTTAACATATATTCTAATAAACGCTTACTCAAATGTGGCTGCCATGCCCAACGCCTGAGGGAAAGATGTTGCATTTCCTGACTCAGCGTCTCCGTGAATACACTCCGTGTTCCAGTTATAGGGACCGATACCTAACCGTGCGATGGCAGGAGCTGGGCCGTTGGGTCCCGCTCCACCACGGGTCAACTGCAGCACGACGTCTGGCACCTCCAGACGGGAAACTAAATCATCCAGTCGCTCCTCCCAAGAGAGTGAAGCATTCTTGAAAGGGAAAGCTGATTGCGACGATACAGCTGAGAGCAAAAGTATGAAGTTTGAACACCAAAAGAAGAACGGTAAACATAAATAACCGGAATATGATGCCATTTTGTCAGAATGTTCTCAACTCAAACCCTGCTCAACAACCCAACCCACATGACCCATTTCACGCACACCACTGTCGATGTGTTGTGTGTGGCAACTAGCGGGTCAAAGGGCAAGCATGCCAAAAGCACATTATGGAGGGCCAAATGAACAAACAGCAAACATGTAAATCACCGTCGACAAGCAGGCAACAGACAGAAATTCGAACAACAAACCGATTCGAGATAACACAATACAAGTAAAGAATAGTAACCAAATAAAAACAAATCACATTCGTGTTGATCATAATCATTGTCAGATCTGTGCTTGAGTTGTTTGATCAGCTTGATCAGCAATTTGTTCTTATTCCTCCATGATACAACCATGGAGGAATAAGAACAGGTCTCAATCAAACATCGGCCACCTTTTTACCCAAGGGTCTTTAAGTCTTCCTTGTTTACATCACTGCCTCCATCAATACGCTGGGTTTAACCATTTAACAATAAACAAACACTTTCAGTTTCATAATATTCAGTACAAAAGTTTATTTAAAAAGACAAGTTTCTCTGTCACCAATACCAATATAAAAATAAACAAATAATTTTTCTCTCTCTCTTTCCTTCAAGAACAGGGGTGGGGGGGGGTCTCCCCAAGTAATTAATAACGCCACTGAATCCAAACAGTAGAGTACTAATGTTACTAACACAAAACCTGATAACCATGATGATTTGATGCCAACCATTCAAAGTATTTCAAATTTTCAAAATAAAAATATATAACTTCTCTCAAGGTATACTACTTGGGAAGTGTTTAGACAGCCATTTTATCTCATCATGATAGTATTTTAAAACTTCTTTATACAAAAATATATAACTTTCATGACTGTTGCATTTCAAAAGATACACCATGGGGGGCAAGAGTGCATACACATAAAATTCAATATCAAGTAAATATTTGTTCCTGTTGTTTTGTTTTTGTTTTGCTCAAAAACAAAACTGGTATGTTTCGACTCATCTGTGTCAGATTCTTTCTCTGTTACTGTTTTAATAACCTGTGGCTGATGCAGTATGAGTTGATACCCAGCAGGTCATAGATGCCATTACTACAGTTTTACAAGTTTTTTTTAAAGCTGACTGTTTTACATTTTTACTGTTCTCTAAAACCCTGTTCTTAAGAACGGATAAAATGTTTGGCCAAAAAGATATTGACTATAATTAATAAGTTGAAATAACTGCACAAAATTAAAAATTTTGAATTGTTTTTTATATCATTATTATTGCTGATGCAAAGACAATATTTGTTATGGATACAGTAAGATTTTTTTTTATAACAGCGTAAATGTTTTTGTTTTTTTTACATTGCACGGTATATGGCTTGTTGTTATTGAAAATGCAAGTGTCTTTTTCCATTTCCAAGTATTAAATAATTCCAATTTCCATTTTTCTTTTATATATTGACAATTTATTGAGAAGTAATCTCTTTTTGTGAGCTATGAGTTAGTATAAATTTAACTTTATAATTCTAAGTATGAGATGAGTTTGCCCTCCACCAAATTATGCAAATTTTATACATACTATTATGCAAAGCAATACTTGTTGCTAACAAGCTCTTACAATTGCGCCTTGCAGGCTGGTACCTGGTTTAGTATTTTTTTTAAACAACCTCTAGCCTCTCATCAACTATACCCACGAAAAAAAAACAAGAAACAAGATGAAATCATTTTAATACTGTTTTTGAAATCAATAATAATAAAATTGTTAACTTTCCTGGTGTGTATTAATAATGTTTACATCTCAAACAATGACAAATAACAGTTTTGAAATGTACCAAAAATTATCTCTGCTAACTAAAAAAACATTGCAAACAATATTTTTATGCTGCAGAAAGTTTTCTTCTTATCTCTAAAAAGAAAATTTAATTCAGCTTAACAGCAAAGGTCCCATATAATCATGGCGGGCAGGATGCCAAATCTGTTTCTTGCCCAGTGACGGTAAAGCTTGTTACGAGGACATTGGAGGGAACTTGTCTCTTCTGCCCCGGCTGTTGTCCCCCGGCATAAACCATAAACTTCCCTGGCTTCAGGACTAAGCGATCTTCATATACCGCCCTCACACGCGCTGGAATGGTGAGATAGTTGGTGATTTGGTTCTGGGGGCTGATTTTGATACGAACAAATGCCCCTAATTGGAGACGAGGAACAGGGAAGGTTGCACCTGGCCATCCGATGTATACCTGGGTCACCTGTGAGCAAAGATGAAATAATACCAAGGTTAATAAAAAGTCCTCTAAAGTGCAAATATTGGTGCCCATAAATTTGTGCAAATGAGGACATATTTTACAAGGAACTAATAGAGTGGTGCGGGAGGGTAGGGGAAGGGGCAGTAGGTAATGGGTAGACTCACACAATTTTAGCTAATTAAGACAGTACAAGGGGCAGAGAATTCAAAGTCTTCAGTTCATACATTTCCTTGTAGACATGACACTTGTGTGTAGTGTAGTATTTTTACTTTTGAAGTGCCATCTCTATCAGGGCTGTGAACATTTCTACTTGAGCACTTCAAGGGGTACTATTGTTTCCAGATGGCAAAGTCCTTTTTTCCACCACAAGCAAGAGCATCTCCTGATCGTACAAAGTATCCGCAACTTTAGGCCCCAAATCTGCAATATGTTTGTGTGTAAATTTGTACTTTTTCATCATTCAAAGGCATTTCCTATCCTAAAACCTGATAAATCTGAGAAGACCCTGAATCTTTGAAAAACAAAATTGTCTAAAAGGCAAGTCAAATGTGTTTGCTGTTAGACACAATTCTAAACAAATACTAGCTCAATGCATTTCCTATGAACTTCTGGTAATTGTTGGAGCCAGTTTGTGTAATGTGGGCTTGGTAAACAGAGGAATTATGTCGCACTTTTTCCTCCTTGATTTCCTCTTCTATTATACCCTTTCTACTTTTTTAGCCGTCACCTTGATAGCCTGTTTTAGCGGCCTTGTGATAAGCAACTTTCCCATCATTTTTTTTTTTTAAATAACAAAAAGCATGAATTCATCTCAACTGCTCATCAAAATGCAACATCACAATATAAAACATCATATTGAAAATTAAAACTCATTTCAAGATGAGCGCTAGGTCTGCCGAGTCATGCAGATATATAGAAACATGCAAGCAATTCTAGGAATGACTCCTCACCTCATCTCCAGGGTATTTGCCAACATTCGACAGGGTGACGCTGACGTGCATATCGTCACATGGCTTCAGGACAGGGTTGGTTACCACAAGCTTATCATAATGGAACTGTGTAAAGGACAAGCCGTAACCAAACGGGTAGAATGGTACTCCGGTGAAGAAACGGTATGTCCGATTGAACATGCTGTAGTTAGTCATCGCGGGCACCTGGTAAAGAAATCCAGTAGTTAGGGGCCATTCAGAATAATCAATGTTTAAAAACTTCAAATTGTTTTTCAAAATTATGGGTTGGTGGGTCAAAAGAAATAACTGAAAATTGAAATGTTTAATTCAAATCATGAAAGAACTGTCTGTGCAGTTCCATTGTTAGCAATAAATCTAGTTTGGAAAGCGGAACTCCGCGCCCGATGGGAGATGGTGAGGGTTTCCTCATTAATTTCTACTTAAAAAGTTGTTCTGCTGGAAGCCAGGAAAAGCCATTGAAAACATTTGAGGGAACATTTGTTTAAAACATCTGCTTCATTCGAGGCACTACTTTGTTCTTCAGTGTTAACGGTACATTAAATAGTCAGTCAATATTTGGTGTGGGTGGGTGGGTCAAAACAATTTCAAAAAAAAATCGAAATTTTTAAACATTGAGCATTCTGAATGCCCCTTAGTTGAATAGGTGGGAGGAAAATTAATGAACATACTTTCTAAAAATAGACTGGTTTGAAATCCAGAAATTACAATGGGAGCTAGACTTTGACATATGCTAGGTGCCAGCCTAGCCCTGGACGATTTTCACTTTTGTCTAAATACTACAGTGACATCCTGAATATTAAGCAAAACTTTCAGGGAAGAAAATTTGGTTTCATTCATTCATTCATTCAAACTGATATTTATTTCCATACTTCATGAAAACAGAGTACAAACAATCTTTTTAAGGAATAACCAATGAGCAAGGCTATTTAATGAGGGTGAGAAAAATAAATAAATAGAGTATGGAGGCATCATCTGGAAGCCGAGGCTTATGTAGGGATGCCTGGGGACAGACAATAAACGGGGACAAGAACGAACGGACAAACAAATAGAATAAAGACAGACATGATGAAGACAACAATGATGAGAATACTATTTGCACAATAATAATAATAATAATAATACCAATAATAACAATAATAATAAGAAATCGAGTAATAGTAAAAAAGCGTTTGCTGACAACTTAAGCAAAAGTAAAATGAGAGTGAGAAGGCAAACTATGTCAAATACTGGGAGAGGAGAGCTCTTTTATAAGTGCGTTTAAATCGACCCACAGATGATTGTGATCTAATCGACTGGCTTAAACCACTCCAAAGACGCGGCCCAAAGAAACGAAGTGTTTTTAAGTGGAATGATGAGCGGGTGAATGGCACATAAAGGTGTGATTTGTTATGTGATCTGGTAGAATACCCATGAGTGTCACGGACAGAGGTAAAGAATGAACAAAAGGAGGTGGGTAAAAGGTTGTGGGTAAATTTGTACATGAAGATACCCGTATGAAGTTTATTAATTTCTGCAAGTGCTAGTGAGTGTAACTGTGCGAAAAGAGGTGCGGTGTGCTCTCGGGGATGCGATAAGGTGCATATCCTGATGGCCCTTTTTTGGGTGGTTATTAGTGAATGGAGTTTGTTTTTAGAAACTTGTGCCCAGATGATATTACAATAGTTAAGATATGGAAGAATGAGGGTATTATAAAGTAATACCAAAGATTTGGGAGGAAGAAAAGCACGAAGTCTAGACATAACACCAGTGTTGCGGGAAATGGTTTTAGTAATGGAAGAGATGTGTTCAGACCAGGAGAGTTGATCATCAATAATGACACCTAGAAAGTTTGTGGAGTGAACTTGAAGGATAGGATTATTGTCGATACGAAGGATAGGAATATCTTCTGAGAGATGAGAGGATTTACTGAAGAGCATGAACTTAGTTTTGTGTTCATTGAGGGAAAGTTTGTTGGCTTTAAACCAGGAAGAGACTTTAAGAAGTTCGGCATTCATAATATTTAAGGAATTAGCCGGATTGGAGTCAGAGAAAGCAATAGTTGTGTCATCTGCAAATAGCGTAAAAGACAGAAGGGACGAAGAAGAATGCAGATCATTAATATAAAGCAGAAAGAGGAGTGGGCCAAGAATAGAACCCTGTGGAACGCCATGATGAATTTCTTGCCAAGGAGAGTTGTGATTTTTAAAAGAAGTGAACTGTTGTCTATTGTCAAGATATGAAGAAAGCCATTCGAGAGCAACACCTCTTATGCCGTAGAAATTAAGTTTGTCAAGGAGAATGGAGTGATCAATGGTGTCAAATGCTTTCGAAAGATCAACAAAGACACTGACAGTGCTCAATTTATTATTTAGAGCAGTGGACACTTTATCAACAAATTGAATAAGCGCCATGTCTGTAGAGTGTTTAGCTCGAAACCCGTACTGAGAGTCAGAAAGAAGATGGAAGCGAGAGATAAAATGATTGAGTCTGTTGTAGAAAAGTCTCTCAAGAATTTTAGAAAAGCAAGGGAGAATGGAGATAGGTCTGTAATTGCTGATGTTATGTTTATCACCATTTTTGAAGACGGGAATGACTTTAGCCACCTTTAGATTAGAAGGAAAGGAACCAGTAGTAAAAGTAAGGTTGAATATGTAAGCAAGAGGGCGAGATATAAAGGAAATGACAGATTTAATCACAGAAGAATTTATGCCATCGAATCCGCAGCTGGAGCTGCTTTTTAAATCATTGCTGATTTTAATGACTTCGAGAAAGTTAGTAGGAGTCAGAAAAAAAGAAAAGCTGTTCGGGTTATGAAGAAAGTCTCTATAGTGTGAATTAGTACTAGGGATGTTATTAGCCAACGAAGCACCAATGTTAGAGAAATGTGTGTTAAACGAGTTGGCGATTTCAGGAGGGTCTCGTAGAGTTTCTTCGCCGTTGGTGAATTCACAAGGGAGGTCAGCCTTTTTATTTTTGCCCAGAATGCTGTTAATTTCGCGCCAGATATTTTTTAAGCTTGTTTTGTTGTGATCCAGCTTCTGGGCAAAGTAATTCTTTTTAGCAGCACGAATGACTGAGGTGAGACGATTGCGGTAATCCTTATACAGACGCTCATTAGCAGCACTTGGATTACGTAAGAAACGCCTGTACAACCTGTTTTTGTGATCAGCAGAGTTGGCAATAGAGTGATTAATCCACGGCTGATTTCTCACAGAACGACCCCTAGATTTTACTGAAAAGGGGAAATGAAGGTTGTAAAGAGAGTTAAAGGTAGAAAGAAAAGCATTGTAGGCAGAATCGGCTTGGTCCGCCGCATAGACTTCGCCCCAGTCCAAATTGACAATGTCTGCAGTGAAAGAACGGATTGTAGTTGCATTAATGTCCCTTGTGACATAGGTATTTCGAGCAGAGGCCGAGTTGTCAAGACAAAAGGTTCCATCTATAATTTTAATTTTGCCTGTGGATTAAACCTCCTGATACACGAACACAATTTTCGCACTGGGGTTTGGACATCAAGAAGACAACACTAAAAAAGTTTGATTTGTGCGTGCTGCCGTGTTACCTTCAAGTTATTTTAATGAACATGACATATTAAAGAAGACCACTTCATACCCAAATCCCAGCACCAAAATATGTACTTGGTCACGGATAATGCACAGAAATTAGTTTCTTTCACAGACAAAATTTAACTACAGCGACCCTTTGCCTAGGACTAGCTGTTTCTGTGTACAATACAGAGAAAGAGTACTACTGGGGCTAGGTTATAGTAGACAAGCCAACAGACTTTCCATTGTTTTGTTTACAGTTATGAGCAGGCACACACATGATACACATCCTGATACATGGGTTTACCTGTGGTAACCTCAGCCTTTGAAAGCGTGTTAATGTAAGATACAGTGCTACAATGGCCGATTCAGTATTTTAAGTTGAGTGCCAAACATCCCCTAGCCTTCCATCTGCTCCTGCCCTGCCCTCCTCCATGCCCTAAGTTAAAACTATCCCACTATCAAGATCATAAACCTACATCATTCATAGATGCCGGCCAGGTATAGGGCAGCCTACCAGCTGGGTTTGCGTCCACACCATTGGTGAAGAATCTACTGAGTGCTTTCCCGGTAGCCTGGGCTGGTAACCAACACTCCACTATGGCCTGCACATTAGGATTTTGGTCTGCCCAGGAGACATCCAGAGGACCAGCATTGAAGAGGAGGAGAACCACTGGTCTGCCGCCAGCTGAATACAGAAACAAGTTCAATCAATCAATTCCTACTTTAATTAGGCAACTTTCCTTCTTGCACAAACACATAATTTTAATGAGTTCAAATGTTTATCTTCTTATACCACATGCCATGCAATATAAACTTCAGTTACTATTATTTTTACTTAATATTTACACCATATAACTTGTTTCATTTTAATTGGAATGTTTTCATGTCCAATAAATGTGTGATAAGGCTAGCAGTAACTTTAAAAACAACAAATCAACCATGTTTTATAGGATTTAACCCCAAGCATACGGTCCACTATCCTTCCGAAAACTTGTCATTTATATCGAAACAGAAAAAATATGAAGATATCTAAATGCTAATTAGTTGTCAATAGTTCATTTTAACGACAACGAAACTGACAAATTTACCATCAATAACTCAGACTGAATGTACAAGTGCACAGCCACAATCATGGGTACACTTTTTGTTACAAAGACACCAAATGAACAACACATAAATATTGAGTAACTCTTTGCAGATCTGGTATTCGACAAACTCAAGTGGTACTTTCTACTCTTCATTCACACAGCCCTGGTTAATTAATTTACAAACAACAATGAAATAACTGTTACATCACTGGTTTTCAATCTGTTGTTCATAACATGGACACGAAAAAAAAGTGTACCCATGATTGTGGCTGTGCACACAAACAAGCTTTTGCAAAGTAGCACCTACCATATTTCACAGCATCTTGTAGAAGTTGGAGTTGATTCCCAGGTAGAGCTAAGCTGGTACGGTCACGAGACTCGGACTCAATAGATGTCCCTGATGGAAAAATACAAGACTAGGTAAGTCATTCTAGTATCAGAGATTTCAAACATAAAACACATTGCTTACATAATATTACTTAACCTTTAAAAGTCTCATGAAAAAGACTGTGTTCCATCTGATAGAAAACATGGCGCAATATTGTTACGTTTTGCTTAAATATTTAACATTTCAAATGTAAATATTTTTATTGGTACACACATATTTCAAGTGATTGTTAATGTACTTGTTAATCTTAATAGTGTTTCATGCTTTCAAGATTTGTTATTTATTTATTTATTTATTTATTTATTTATTTAGACAGGGTAGCCTTATCAGTATTACAACTGCTATCCCTAAGGGCCCTGTGTACAAACAGTAAAAAGTAAAACAGTAAAAAAATAGACACAGAGCAATAAGCAAAGCTATGAAAAACAGAAAAACAGAAAACTGAGTGTAAAACAAAAACATAAATCTTACAGGATTAGACGAAAATCATAAAAAGTTAAACACATCACAAAGCAGGGTGCATTGAAATCAAAACATGAACAAAGCAATCAAAACTATACATGCACACAGGATTACAAAATCGCGTTACAGTTAAGCAAAAGAGGGGCAAATAAATCAAAGTTTTCACCAGCGAGCATACAATAAGGGAATAAAAGGGTTATGACAAGGTTTTACACGGCTCTTAACACGTTGACTGCTGGTCAAAATATTGGTAGTGCGTTCCCATTTGCCAAGTGCGGTGCGTATGCACGCATAAGTGCGATGCGCATGCGCGCGTACCAAATAGGTACTATACTGTTGGGTGCTCAGTGATACCAGTGTGTTTAAATAACAATACAAGCCCTTTCATTCTCTACGAGTATACTCGTAGTGGCAGAATCCGTCTAACCTGTTGCTACGAATATACTCGTAGGCGGCAGTCAACGTGTTGAAGAATGGTCGGGGTATGGGCCGAGCATTAATGGACAAAACCGAAGGCGAGGTCTCTTACCCAACAGCCAAGACTCTTTTGAGCTAAGCAGCTTTTAAATAAAAAAAAAAACAACGATTCTGGTTTCTAAAATGAAAATAAAAATAAATAACGTTGGAGATGCCTTCGAGACAAGTTAAACACTACCATGTGATCATGTTTCAACCAATCAGAATGTCCAAACACTCTCGGCCATTTATAAATATTAGTTACAAATATGTAATAAAGCTTGTAAATAAAAAATACAAACATTCCAGTTTATACAAAAGGTCCATTACTTTATAATCATAAAACAAAAATTGGCACAAACTCCTCAGTAATGAAAAGTAGAAGCTTATCATCAAGGGAGACACTCAGGCTAAGTCTATAGTTGCCTTGACAACAATGCAAACAATAACAAGGTTCTGTCCTCACCTGTTCCTAGACACACAACGACAAAGTCCACTCCCATGACTGCCCGAGAAATCTCTGATTGGTTATAATTGGTACAGGCAGGATTGTCACATCCAGCAGCAAACTGGACGCCTGAGGCAATGCTCCCCAAGCCTTCTCTAGGTGTAGTGATGTACTCTTGCAATGTGCCTGGAGGATAGTCTCCAAACAAGTCATATGGGGAATCCGCAAGAGGACCAACAACCTGCAGGAAAACAAAGAGCAGAAATTCTGAATGAATTTCACAAAAGCATTTTGTTAAAAGGTTGTGCAATGAGACCTATTACTATATTATGCTCATTGGTGGATCAACCACATACCTCCATGGTTCACTTCACATACTTTTATCTCTGTCTCAATACAAGGGACCATTGCTTACAAACTCTGCGTCTAAAATGGATCCTCTGCAGTGTTATATTTGTTTTGCATCTAGTCCTCCAAAAGAAAATTGTGAAAATTATTTTTTGTATTAATCTCTTTTGGTTGATAATGTCATTTTTATTTTGACACTGTGGAAGGTAAACAGGCCTGGTATTTTATCTTTGAGAGGGCAAGGCCATTTTCATTTTGCAAAGGGCACTTTCATTGGGAAACTTTTCAGGGGGCACCAAGGCCAAGACCCGAGCAACAAAGGCCATGACCTCCTAGGCCTTCATGTCATTCTGACCTGAATAAATGAACCTTGAATCTTGAACCTTGTTTACGGAACAATGATTCAGTTTCATTTAAACAAGGTGACTTGATTAAGTTTGTAAATTTCTAAATTCTGAAAAATGATAAGAAAAGTCTCAGGTGCGACAGTTTTTTTAATTTGTTCCCAAACTACAACTCACAGCTAACTTTTGGATCCTCCCAACTGGTAGAACATTATCAATGTGCTTAAGCAAGACAAACGACTTCAACGCAGCTGTGACGGCAAGGCTCTGATGCTCTGGGCTTTCCACCACCTCCTCGGCACGTAGAGATGTGTAGGGATTCAACTTGGGTGGGTCAAACTCTCCAAGCCTCATCCTGGTGTAGAAGAGGGGACGGACCAAAACTAAAAGCTCCTCCATGGTTAGGAGACCTAATTGGACAGCCTCAGTGAGGTGGGAGTAGGCAGTGTCCTCTGCACCACTCAGCTCCAGATTACAACCTGCCCGGACAGCTGCTACGGCAGAGTCTAGTGGACCTGTGGTGTACTTGTGCTGAGTGTACATGTACTCAAGAGCAGTCTGGTCACTAGACACATAACCCTTGAAGCCCCATTGAGTGCGGACGATATCAGTCAGGTACTTCTTACTTGCACAGGCAGGAACACCATTGATACTAACCGTAAATAAAAAATAAAAAATCATTTTTCATGTTGTACTGACCATGTACTGACCTCAATTTAGTTCAGTCTAATGTTAAGTTGTACCATACTGACTATGTACTAGGACGTAAAGCAATAGGTTTAGTGTGTTGCGTAATGCACATAAAAGAACCCAGTTACACTCATCCCTGAGAGAAGGGGTATGCGCCTCTGTGTTTCTGGCAGTGGCTGCCGAGTTCACCACAGCACCTTGTAAACCCTTGGAATGTGCTACAAAAATTGGTCTCACAATAGCTGACTGTTAGATTGAGGTCAGTACATGGTCAGAACAACAGAGCAATTGACTTTTAGATTGAGGCCAATACATGGTCAGAACAATATAACAGTTGACTGTCAGAATGAGGTCAGTGCAACATAACAGTTAACTGTTAGATTGAGGCCAGTACATGGTCAGAACAATATAACAGTTGACTGTTAGATTGAGGTCAGTACAACATAACAGTTAACTGTTAGATTGAGGTCAGTACAACATAACAGTTGACCGTTAGATTGAGGTCAGTACATGGTCAGTACAACATGACAGTTGACTGTTAGATTGAGGCGATCAGTACAACATAACAATTAACTGTTAGATTGAGGTCAGTGCAACATAACAGTTGACTGTTAGATTGAGGTCAGTACAACATAACAGTTAACTGTTAGATTGAGGCGATCAGCACAACATAACAGTTGACTGTTAGATTGAGGTCAGTGCAACGTAACAGTCGAGTGTTAGATTGAGATCAGTATAACATAACAGTTGACTGTTAGATTGAGGTCAGTGCAACATAACAGTTGACTGTTAGATTGAGGTCAGTGCAACATAACAGTTGACTGTTAGATTGAGGTCAGTACAACATAACAGTTAACTGTTAGATTGAGGTAAGTACATGGTCAGTACAACATAACAGTTGACTGTTAGACTGAGGTCAGTACAACATAACAGTTGACTGTTAGACTGAGGTCAGTACATAACAGTTGACTGTTAGATTGAGGTCAGTACAACATAACAGTTGACTGTTAGACTGAGGTCAGTACAACATAACAGTTGACTGTTAGACTGAGGTCAGTACATAACAGTTGACTGTTAGATTGAGGTCAGTACAACATAACAGTTGACTGTTAGACTGAGGTCAGTACATAACAGTTGACTGTTAGATTGAGGTCAGTACAACATAACAGTTGACTGTTAAATTGAGGTCAGTACATTGTCAGTACAAAACAAACAGCTGACGGTATTTAAGCTATAACAGCTTTTACTGTGTTGGGGTTTAACGTAGGAATACATGGTTGGTTAGGGTCACGGTTACTTATATTTACTATAAACTGTAAAAGGTAACCATCAGGTGTATTGACCCCTTACACAAATGTCACATGCGGCTATTGTCTGCGACACTCTCTATTTTGAAAGTCAATGGTGAGTGTGTAAATACTAAAATATGCACTACACTGTAGAACACATCGGGACATTGACTCCCAAAATGATGCAACCAAGATTATTGTGACGATGACATCGGGCAGATTGGGTCAATACTATGATTTTACTTTTGTAGAGTGCCACTTTTAAATGTTAAAATATAAAGCTTACTTGGTACATGTAGGCATAGTATTGGAGTTATACAATCACCTTATTTTGAATCAAAATAAGCACGCACAAAAGCATAAAAAATGCAACCATTAGTACTGTTGTCTTGCAAATATGCAAGCCCCTTTTGATGAAATGCTGCAGTTAATTATTTTGTCTAATGTGTAACTTTAAAACTACAGTGTTTAAAGGGTAAATACTCTTCAAAATAACCAAATCTTCTAAAAGTGAAAAAGGAACTAAATGAAAATTTTCTGTTCAATTCTTTGAACTAGCCGTTAATCCCAAGCAATAAACCTCAAGATTCAAAAAGTTTGTTACAACGCTCCAACCTGTTGTAGCTACAGACGAGATTGTAGGTTCCTGCTTTGATACACTCCTGGAACATCGGAAGGTATGTCATCCACATATCCATATCAGTTACCTAGTTAGGATGAGGAAACACAACCAAAGAAATATTGTATGATCTAAATAATTGAACATAGCTTTTGACTCGGAAGACTTGTCTCATAACTCGATATTATGAAAGCTGTGACAAAATGAGAATAATTTTGCTCCCGCCAAACTTTCAGCCACTCATTTGCAAGGCCACTCCTTATTGGTCCCCCTTGTTAATCAATACAAAACAAACCTACGTACGCCTCATTCTCATTGGTTGCCCTGAATCCTTCACCTCCATATACACAGCTTCACGGTCACAAACTGTTCATATAGACTCTGAACGCACACAACACGCATACTTCCTGCGAATGCAAGACGAATTTTGACAACACAAATTCGCAACAAACAATTTGCAACAGATGAGATGTGCTCAACTCCTGCGAAACATTAGAAGCGGGAAAACAGCCCTGTGACGTCAAAATTCGCTTAGCATTCACATTCGCAGGAAGTATGAACCGAGCTTAAGCCATAGGGGAAAAACTAGACTGGAAAACCAGTCCTACTATGCATCACGAGAGCTATCCCCAGCGCAAACTACAAGGGAGTAATTGTGCCGAGTATAAAACATTTTATTGTTTACTTGATAAATTGAATTTTTATTAGTACTATTGGTTCTGAAAAAGGTTTCCAGATGAAATCATGCAGTTTGAAAGAAAGTAGCAGTTCAAAATAAACTGAAATGAACACTAAATGGACGTTCCTACAGACAAGCATAACAAAAACATAATCAATTTGATGACATTTTTATACACGTTGGTTTATGATAATCTAATTTGGAACTAAAACTCAGTTTCCTTTTGGGCTCTACTAAAACAATGTAATTGGCTGTTTGCCTGTAACATCTAAAGCACCCTACTTCCCAAGTCATAGTTTAAAGAGTGCACTACAATGTGTTTGAGGGTAAGTTTGATAAAAATGGCTGTATTAGTTTTGAGAGTAGAAATAATAACAAGTGGTGAAATTCAAGGGTTGAAAAAAACAACACCACACATCAGGAATCAAGACTGTGTGGGTTAACATAGTGTTCACACTGGTCATAGACTATAGGACCCTGCTTAGGGCCTTAGTCATACCTTGGCTTTGGATTCATTTAAAGCTTTGAAGGCTATGTCTGTTACTTGTGCCAGAAGGACACAGTTTTTATTTGCGGAATTGATTTGCAGTCATCAAGCATATTAAGTTAATTGGACTTACTTGCGAATCGAATGAATACCTTGAAGATGGGATATTCTCTGGTCCATCGTAAGCAAAAATGTGCTTACAGCCCGAGCTTGTACGAATGTAACGTGGGTGAGGTCCATGCAAGCCTGTCACATAAGCCCTGGCTAACACTCCTGTCATGAATGGATCCTCACCATAAGTTTCCTAGAAAGTGGGAAAACCAGGCTAATATCGAATAAAAATTCAGCCAAAAATTACACAGGAAACAATCGTTTGTAAGTAAAAGAGAATTTTTCTGTTAATAGTGTGCTTGTATAATAGCAAAAGGCTGGCATGCAAAAGCAAGAAGGCAAAAAACTCATATTAATTTAGTTTTGCGCAGCCCCATCGGTCTTATCCAAGACTACTGGGATGGGCTGATGAGTTTGTATAACTTATTGTTTCGGAAGGACGTCATGACTGTACAGCCAAGTGAAGCAGATGGAATTGACAGTACTGCACAATCACCACATGATATGAAAGTGTTGATGTGTAGTAACATTACAATGTGAGCGTTGCATGCATGATCAACACCATGAAGGAAGCATTCATGTTTGTTTGATCACCCAAATTCGCTCATCACTCAGAGCCAATGGGACAGAGTGAACCACCATCATTCTTGACCCCAACATTTATTGTGTAAAAAAAACAAGCATACTTTTTTTCAAAAAAATGTTATAAACAAATTTAAATTTGAAAGAGATCGGTTATCGAACAGTCCACAGAACTGGCAGATTAGCTAACACACTTATCCATGGAGGAACAAGAAGTGCATAAAGTTGTTTTGGTAACTTATTAATGTTACGATCAAGCCCTACAAGTTTTCAAGCATGGATGAAGAAAATGTGATAGAAATATTTGCAACGGATTTGCACTTTATGAGCTACATAGGCCCTAGAGGTTGAGTCTTAAAAAACAGGAAGAGGTGATCAATAGGACCAATGAGTATGGTGATATAATCAGCTCATCCCCAGCGCCTTTGGTTCAAATTGGGACAACGAGTGAAGAGGAAGGTTGAATGATTAAACGGGCACTGTCATCGTGATTATAGACAATGTGACCTGTGACATCACATGTTTACAAAAGAGCCACAGAGACTGGACTTCCGGCGGGCACATTTGTACACAGCTCAATGGAAGAATACAACAAATCTTATGTTTTATGGAGATCGCACTGTCTGATTTTCCTCAACTTTTGATATGAAGAAAGGGGGGACATCTCAAAAGCTGTACAGCTGTTGCTTTTGTAATTTTTGAATTTATGTGAAAATTATGACACAAAATATAAATTGTCCCATTGAGCCTGTGTAGCATCTTGCCCGTCAGGAATAGCATTAGAATGTACGAGGTCACCACTCTGTAAACAAATGTAACATGGTCTATAGTCACGCTTGTGGCTGGACATGGAATCATGAACTGTAACCCAGGTACTACGCACACTCACGTTGACTGTCACATCACAAACAAAAGCTTTAACGGGCGCCGTCATTAAAATCGCGCGCGTGTGTGCAGTAAGTGGGTGAGAGCTCAGAATTGAATGTCTGGCCACAGACTCGTTGTGATCACGACGACAGTGCCCCCTTTTAAAAAGTGTTTTTTATACCTGGTTTCTGCCCCACAGGGCATGCCTCATAATATTTATCACTGGGCTGAAACAGCTTAGTCCGCCATGATCCTGGTAGATACCATGACTTGTCCAATTATTATGTTTGGCGCGGACCTCCTCACTTGTAGCCTTGGCAACATCTGTCAGCAGGTCAGTACTGAAAATGAAATAAAACACATTTAGCGGTTCATTTGTTTGTATATAAACAAAAAATAAAAGCCAAGAGGCCTTCAAAAATGAGTTAAGTTAGGGACAAAAAGGGTGACACCCCCATAACAACACTATTTTTTTCATTAATCCCAGATTATTATGCTTTCAAAATGAGGGAAAATACATCCTCCGAACTTTGAATAAAAATAGCTCAATACTCAACCTTTAAATCATTAAAGCCTTTAGCCTTGCATGTCTTGCATAAATGTATTTAAATCAGGTGATTGCCATAACAGTTAATGGCACGTAGAAAGGGACCATGTTATAATCTGAAATTTTATTCTGACATGGCAAGAGTTGGGTATCAATCATGTTTACCTCTCCTGCCCAAATGGCCTTGCCACAACATTTTCAGTGCTAATTTTCAAGCAGGCCCTTAGCCCCATAGTGCCAATCCACTTGGTATCCCGTACATTTGCTGATGGAGTGCAACTATAAATCCAGACTTCCCGCTATTTGGAATTTGTTGAAAAATTTGCAAACTATGTTTGAGCTTATTTGTCTGTGCACAACACTTAGTTTGAACTTGCTAACCACACTTTGTCGGATTTTCTCAACATCTACACATCAATGAAGTTACCAGCTTCGATTTGACGGGGGACCGAACTGGTTTCTGGTGCCCGTATTTGTTTTTACACTGATCATTTTTTTAAATATAGTTGGGACGTTTCAAAGAAAATTTAGTTTCTAATTCTAGAATGTTACCGCAATCAATCAGTAAGTTTGCCTTGACCTTATCTTGTCAGGTAAACCTCAGTTGAAAGCAAAGTCGAGTCTGATCGGTATGATGCACTAGGGTCAACATCACTGGCATGCCTACTTACCTGTACCCTAACCTAAGACACACCGCGCGAATTAAAAAGAATTGCCATTTTCAAAGATTGCGCCCAACATTTTAATATACAGAATTGTAGTTATTTTTTGTAATTTTAGCATACAATTTTATGGGTTTTTAAAAGTATTTTTTAAAGCAAAAAATAGTAAAATACTCCCAAGTACCTAAACGATGCAGCCAGTCCCAGAGCTTGTGGGTACGACGTCGCATTACCAGCTTCACCGTCTCCTCTTAGACACTCTGTATCCCAGTTATACGGGCCGATACCTAGCCGAGGGATGGGAGGAGCGGGACCATTCTTCCCCCAGCCCGCTCTCGCCATCTGCTGGGAGACCTCATCGAGGTAGAGCCGTGGGATCAGATCGTCTAGACGCTTCTCCCACGAGAGGGTTATATCTTGAAATGGGAAAGCAGCGGTGACCTGTTGGAGCCCGTAAATAAGTTCAAACACGAAAAGCGTCAGACAGATTAATCTGTTGGCCATAATTGCAGAAACTGTTTGAAGAAAAACACCGTAGTTTCGATCATCATTACCAAGGGTTCAGTTCACGTGTGCATGCAAGCTAGCACAGTATTGGGCCCAATGTAACCAGCCGGCTCGTATTCGCGGAACAGCCCCGGCCGCGTATTCACAAAAATAGAACACATGCAGTACAGGGAGGTGACAAAATGGCTAATTTCTGCTGTTATTTTATCCGAACCAATACTGAAATATTGACAATAACTTATAAATTTTCATTAGATAATATTGAAATGTTATAGCTGTATGTCATTGTAAAGCAATAAACAAAGAGAAAAAAGTTACTAAATAACAAAAAATAAGCCGCAAACACGGAGACAATGTCCGTGTGTTATGTCATAATATTTTTACGCTGTTTAAATACTAAAACATATTTTGAAAAGAGTTTGTACCCTTCGTCTGAGTAAAAGTGAAATTTTTAGTCCAGAATCTTGAAGACTGATACACTGGGCATACCAAACTTTTGAGCTGACTAATTTGGTCCACCAATTAGTGGTTAATTATCCACAGTTATACAGATTCCATTTTCCATATAAAACACGTACAATTGCATATGTGGTATTAGTCAACTACCTATTGTAAAGAAGTTGTACCCTTTTTTTAGTCCAGAATCTTGAAGACTGATACACTGGGCATTTCAATTTTTTGTCCACTAATTTGTGGTAAATTAACCACCCCAGGTAGCAAGCCCATATTGAACAAATAATGGGAAATATCTGGGAAATACCCATATGGGGCCCTTATGGGTTTATACTATGGGGATCATTCCCATATGGGTCCCATATTATGGGAAAAACATGGGCTAACCCTGGCAAAATATGCAGTGTCCCATATGGGTATCATATGGGGAAAACATGGGCAATCCCATATGGGCAGAATATGCAAGGGCCCATATGGGTTTCAGATGGGGAAAATGTGGGCAGTCCCATATGGGCAGAATATGCAATGGCCCATATTGGTATCATATGGGTAAAATATGGGCAATCCCATATGGGCAAAATATGCAGTGTCCCATTTGGGTATCATATGGGGAAAACATGGGCAATCCCATATGGGCAAAATATGCAGTGTCCCATATAGGTATCATGGGGAAAACATGGGCAATCCCATATGGGCAGAATATGCAAAGGCCGATATGGGTTTCAGATGGGGAAAACATGGGCGATCCCATATGGGCAGTGTATGCAGTGGCCCATGGGTATCTTGGGGAAAACATGGGCAATCCCATATGGCAGAATATGCAAAGGCCCATATGGGTTTCAGATGGGGTAAATGTGGGTTTCAGATGGGGAAAATATGGGCAAAATCTGCAGTGGGTCCATGTGTACCATATGAGGAAAATATGGGCACTCCCAAATGGGCAGACTATGCAAAGGCCCATATGGGTCAAATGTGGGCAATCCCATATGGGCAGAATATACAGTGGCCCATTTTGGTATTATACGGGAAAGATATGGGCAATCCCATATGGGCAGTGTATGCAGTGTCCCATTTGGGTATCATAGTATGGGGGAAATGTGTGCAATCCCATGTGGGCAGAATATGCAAAGGCCCATATGGGTTTTATATGCGGAAACTGTGGGCTAAAAACTTTCCCCGGCTCCTCAGGCCTGGTAAAACATTTCCCCGGTGCCGTGGGCTGGGTAAAAAAAATTCCCCGGCTCCTCGGGCCGGGTAAAACATTTCCGGTGCCGTGTGTCAAGTAAAAACTTTCCCGGGCTCCACGGTCGGGCCGGGTAAAACATTTCCCCGGTGCCGTGGGCTGGGTAAAAACTGTCCCCGGTTACTCGGGCCTGGTAAAACATTTCCCGGTGCCGCGGGCCGGATACAAACTTTCCTTGTCCGTGAGCCGGGATGCAGTGTTATCACCGCGACAAACATTTCACGACTTGTCTACAAGTCTACGCTTTTGCCAATAAATGGTCGTACTGACAACGTAAACAAGACTAACAATGCGTACGCATCAACACGAAACACCACGCATTATTATCACCGCGACAAACATTTAACGACTTGTCCACAAGTCTACGCTTTCGCCAATAAAGGGTCGTACTGACACCGTAAACAAGACTAACATCCACACGAAACACCACGCATTATTATTACCGCGACAATCATCTAACGACTTGTCCACAAGTCTATGGCTTTTGCCAATAAAGGTGAGTACTGACAACGTAGACGAGACTAACAATGCACGCACATCCGGCCCAAGTAACTAGGGAATTTTTTAACCCGGCCCGAGGAGCCGGGGAGAGTTTTTACCCGACCACGGCACCGGGGAAATGTTTTATCAGCCACGAGAAGCCGGGAACGTTTTTTTTTTTTTTTTTTTTTTAACCCGGCCCAAGGAAAAGGGAAATTTTTTTACCCGGCCCGAGGAGCCGGGGAAAGTTTATTTACCAGCTCACGGCACCAAGGAATTTTTTTACCCGGCCCTAAGAACCGGGATATTGTTTTACCGGGGGCCCGAAGACACCCGAGTAGCCGTGAAATTTTTCACCTGGCCTACGGCACCCGGGAATTTTTTAACGAGGTCCGAGGAGCCAGGGAAAATTTTTACCCAGCTTACGGCACCGGGGAAAATTGATTACACGGCCCGAGAAGCCGGGGAAAGTTTTAACCTGGCCCGAGGCACCGGGATTTTTATTTTTACTCCGCCCGAGGAGCCGGATAAAGTTTTTACCAAGCCCAAGAGCCAGGGCAAGTTTTTACCCGGCCTCGGTGCCGTGGGCCAGATAAAATTTTTACCCAGGTCCTCCGGCCCGGGAAAACCTTTACCCGGGCCCCAGGGCCCGGAGAAAGTTTTTACCCGGCCCGAGGCACCGGGGAAAACCTTTACCCGGGCCCCAGGGCCCGGAGAAAGTTTTTACCCGGCCCGAGGCACCGGGGAAAACCTTTACCCGGGCCCCAGGGCCCGGAGAAAGTTTTTACCCGGCCCGAGGCACCGGGGAAAACCTTTACCCGGGCCCCAGGGCCCGGAGAAAGTTTTTACCCGGCCCGAGGCACCGGGTAAAACATTTCCGGTGCCGTTTGTCAAGTAAAAACTTTCCCGGGCTCCACGGTCGGGCCGGGTAAAACATTTCCCCGGTGCCGTGGGCTGGGTAAAAACTGTCCCCGGTTACTCGGGCCTGGTAAAACATTTCCCGGTGCCGCGGGCCGGATACAAACTTTCCTTGTCCGTGAGCCGGGATGCAGTGTTATCACCGCGACAAACATTTAACGACTTGTCTACAAGTCTACGCTTTTGCCAATAAATGGTCGTACTGACAACGTAAACAAGACTAACAATGCGTACGCATCAACACGAAACACCACGCATTATTATCACCGCGACAAACATTTAACGACTTGTCCACAAGTCTACGCTTTCGCCAATAAAGGGTCGTACTGACACCGTAAACAAGACTAACATCCACACGAAACACCACGCATTATTATTACCGCGACAATCATCTAACGACTTGTCCACAAGTCTATGGCTTTTGCCAATAAAGGTGAGTACTGACAACGTAGACGAGACTAACAATGCACGCACATCCGGCCCAAGTAACTAGGGAATTTTTTAACCCGGCCCGAGGAGCCGGGGAGAGTTTTTACCCGGACCACGGCACCGGGGAAATGTTTTATCAGCCACGAGAAGCCGGGAACGTTTTTTTTTTTTTTTTTTTTTAACCCGGCCCAAGGAAAAGGGAAATTTTTTTACCCGGCCAGAGGAGCCGGGGAAAGTTTTTTTACCAGCTCACGGCACCAAGGAATTTTTTTACCCGGCCCTAAGAACCGGGATATTGTTTTACCGGGGCCCGAAGACACCCGAGTAGCCGTGAAATTTTTCACCTGGCCTACTGCACCCGGGAATTTTTTAACGAGGTCCGAGGAGCCAGGGAAAATTTTTACCCAGCTCACGGCACCGGGGAAAATTGATTACACGGCCCGAGAAGCCGGGGAAAGTTTTAAACCTGGCCCGAGGCACCGGGATTTTAATTTTTACTCCGCCCGAGGAGCCGGATAAAGTTTTTACCAAGCCCAAGAGCCAGGGCAAGTTTTTACCCGGCCTCGGTGCCGTGGCCAGATAAAATTTTTACCCGGCCCGAGGCACCGGGGAAAACCTTCACCCGGGCCCCAGGGCCCGGAGAAAGTTTTTACCCGGCCCGAGGCACCGGGGAAAACCTTCACCCGGGCCCCAGGGCCCGGAGAAAGTTTTTACCCGGCCCGAGGCACCGGGGAAAACCTTCACCCGGGCCCCAGGGCCCGGAGAAAGTTTTTACCCGGCCCGAGGCACCGGGGAAAACCTTCACCCGGGCCCCAGGGCCCGGAGAAAGTTTTTACCCGGCCCGAGGCACCGGGGAAAACCTTCACCCGGGCCCCAGGGCCCGGAGAAAGTTTTTACCCGGCCCGAGGCACCGGGGAAAACCTTCCCGGGCCCCAGGGCCCGGAGAAAGTTTTTACCCGGCCCGAGGCACCGGGGAAAACCTTACCCGGGCCCCAGGGCCCGAGAAAGTTTTTACCCGGCCCGAGGCACCGGGGAAAACCTTCACCCGGGCCCCAGGGCCCGGAGAAAGTTTTTACCCGGCCCGAGGCACGGGGAAAACCTTTACCCGGGCCCCAGGGCCCGGAGAAAGGTTTTTACCCGGCCCGAGGCACCGGGGAAAACCTTTACCCGGGCCCCAGGGCCCGGAGAAAGGTTTTTACCCGGCCCGAGGCACCGGGGGAAAACCTTTACCCGGGCCCCAGGGCCGGAGAAAGGTTTTTACCCGGCCCGAGGCACCGGGGAAAACCTTTACCCGGGCCCCAGGGCCCGGAGAAAGGTTTTTACCCGGCCCGAGGCACCGGGGAAAACCTTTACCCGGGCCCCAGGGCCCGGAGAAAGGTTTTTACCCGGCCCGAGGCACCGGGGAAAACCTTTACCCGGGCCCCAGGGCCCGGAGAAAGGTTTTTACCCGGCCCGAGGCACCGGGGAAAACCTTTACCCGGGCCCCAGGGCCCGGAGAAAGGTTTTTACCCGGCCCGAGGCACCGGGGAAAACCTTTACCCGGGCCCCAGGGCCCGGAGAAAGGTTTTTACCCGGCCCGAGGCACCGGGGAAAACCTTTACCCGGGCCCCAGGGCCCGGAGAAAGGTTTTTACCCGGCCCGGGCACCGGGGAAAACTTTACCCGGGCCCAGGGCCCGGGAAAACTTTTACCCGGGCCCCGAGGCCCGGGAAAACTTTACCCGGGCCCAGGCCCGGGAAAAGCTTTACCCGGCCCAGGCACCGGGGAAAACCTTTACCCGGGCCCCAGGGCCCGGAGAAAGGTTTTTACCCGGCCCGAGGCACCGGGGAAACCTTTACCCGGGCCCCAGGGCCCGGAGAAAGGTTTTTACCCGCCCGAGGCACCGGGGAAAACCTTTACCGGGCCCCAGGGCCCGGAGAAAGGTTTTTACCCGGCCCGAGGCACCGGGGAAAACCTTTACCCGGGCCCCAGGGCCCGGGAAGAAAGGTTTTTACCCGGCCCGAGGCACCGGGGAAAACCTTTACCCGGGCCCCAGGGCCGGAGAAAGGTTTTTACCCGGCCCGAGGCACGGGGAAAACCTTACCCGGGCCCCGGGCCCGGAGAAAGGTTTTTACCCGGCCCGAGGCACCGGGGAAAACCTTTACCCGGCCCAGGGCCCGGAGAAAGGTTTTTACCCGGCCCGAGGCACCGGGGAAAACTTTACCCGGGCCCCAGGGCCCGGAGAAAGGTTTTACCGGCCCGAGGCACCGGGGAAAACCTTTACCGGGCCCCAGGGCCCGGAGAAAGGTTTTTACCCGGCCCGAGCACCGGGGAAAACCTTTACGCCGGGCCGCCAGGGCCCGGAGAAAGGTTTTACTCACCCGGCCAGCCCGGGGAAAAGTTTTTACCCGGCCCAGGCCCGGGAGAAAGTTTTACCCGCCCGAGCACCGGGAAAAGCTTTTACCCGGCCCAGGCCGGGGAACACGCCGGGAAAGTTTTTACCCGGCCCGAGGACCGGGGAAAACTTTACCCCAGCAGACCCGGGCCCGGGAAAGTTTTTACCCGGCCCGAGGCCGGGGAAAACCTTACCCGGGCCCCAGGGCCCGGGAAAGTTTTACCGGCCGAGGCACCGGGGAAAACCTTACCCGGGCCCCAGGGCCGGAGAAAGGTTTTTACCCGGCCCGAGGCACCGGGGAAAACCTTTCCCGGGCCCAGGGCCCGGAGAAAGTTTTTACCGGCCCGGGCCCGGGAAAACTTTACCCCCGGGCCCGGGCCGGGAAAGGTTTATCCCGGCCCGAGGCACCGGGAAAACCTTTACCCGGGCCCAGGGCCGGAGAAGGTTTTTACCCGGCCCGGGCACCGGGGAAAACCTTTACCCGGCCCCAGGGCCCGGAGAAAGGTTTTTACCCGGCCCGAGGCACCGGGGAAAACCTTACCCGGGCCCCAGGGCCGGAGAAAGTTTTTACCCGCCGGGAGGGAACACTACCGGCCCCGGGCCCAGGCCCGGGAAAGGTTTACCCGGCCGAGGCCCGGGGAAAACCTTTACCCGGGCCCAGGCCCGAGGGAGCTTTATCCCGGCCCGAGGCACCGGGGAAAACCTTTCCCGGGCCCCGGGCCCGGAAAAAAGGTTTTTACCCGGCCCGAGGACCGGGGAAAACCTTTCCCGGGCCCAGGGCCCGGAAAGGTTTTTACCCGGCCCGAGGCACCGGGGAAAAACCTTTACCCGGCCCAGGCCCGGGAAACTTTTTACCGCCGAGGCAGGGGAAAACCTTTACCCGGCCCAGGGCCCGGAGAAAGGTTTTTACCCGGCCCGAGGCCCGGGAAACTTTACCCGGGCCCAGGCCCGGAGAAACGGACTTTACCCGGGCCAGGGCCCGGAGAAAGTTTTTACCCGGCCCGAGGCACCGGGGAAAACTTTTACCCGGGCCCGGGCACGGGGAAAACTTTACCCCGGCCCGGGCCCGGAGGAAAGGTTTTACCCGGCCCGAGGCAGGGAAAACCTTTACCCGGGCCCCAGGGCCCGGAGAAAGGTTTTTACCCGGCCCGAGGCACCGGGGAAAACCTTTACCGGGCCCCAGGCCGGAGAAAGGTTTTTCCCGGCCCGAGGCACGGGAAAACCTTTCCGCCCCAGGGCCCGGAGAAAGGTTTTTACCCGGCCCGAGGCACCGGGGAAAACCTTTACCCGGGCCCGGCGGAGAAAGGGTTTTACCCGGCCGGCACCGGGGAAAACCTTTCCCGGGCCCAGGGCCCGGAGAAAGGTTTTTACCCGGCCCGAGGCACCGGGGAAAACTTTACCCGGGCCCCAGGGCCCGGAGAAGGTTTACGTCACCGGCCGAAACCACCCGGGAACCCCGGGCCAGGCCCGGAGGACGTTGGAACCCCCGGCCGGGAACCGTTAGCCCGGGCCCGGAGGAAAAGTTTACCGGCCCGGGCCGGGGAAAATTTACCGGGCCCAGGGCCCGGGAGAAACTTTACCCGGCCCGGGAAGGGTAAACCCACCCGGGCCTTGGCCGGCCAGGTTGGAGGACCGGGGAAAACACCGGGCAGGCCGAACGGCCCCGGCCCGGGACGGCCACCCGGACCCGGCCCCAGGGCCGGAGAAAGGTTTTTCCCGGCCGAGGCACCGGGGAAAACCTTTACCCGGGCCCCAGGGCCGGAGAAAGTTTTTACCCGCCCGAGGCACCGGGGAAAACCTTTACCCGGGCCCCAGGCCCGGAGAAAGGTTTTTACCCGGCCCGAGGCACGGGGCGGAAAACCTTTACCCCGGGCCCAGGGCCCGGAGAAAGGTTTTTACCCGGCCCGAGGCACCGGGGAAAACCTTTACCGGGCCCCAGGGCCCGGAGAAAGGTTTTTACCCGGCCCGAGGCACCGGGGAAAACCTTTACCCGGGCCCCAGGGCCCGGAGAAAGGTTTTTACCCGGCCCGAGGCACCGGGGAAAACCTTTACCCGGGCCCAGGGCCCGGAGAAAGGTTTTTACCCGGCCCGAGGCACCGGGGAAAACCTTTACCCGGGCCCCAGGGCCCGGAGAAAGGTTTTTACCCGGCCCGAGGCACCGGGGAAAACCTTTACCCGGGCCCCAGGGCCCGGAGAAAGGTTTTTACCCGGCCCGAGGCACCGGGGAAAACCTTTACCCGGGCCCCAGGGCCCGGAGAAAGGTTTTTACCCGGCCCGAGGCACCGGGGAAAACCTTTACCCGGGCCCCAGGGCCCGGAGAAAGGTTTTTACCCGGCCCGAGGCACCGGGGAAAACCTTTACCCGGGCCCCAGGGCCCGGAGAAAGTTTTTACCCGGGCCCCAGCACCGGGAAAAAAATTTACCCCCCCGGGCCCCGGGGCCGGGGGAAAAGTTTTTACCCGGCCGAGGCCCGGGGAAAACCCTTTTCCCGGGGGCCCCGGGCCCGGAGAAAGTTTTTACCCCGGGCCCCAGGCACCGGGGGAAAAACCCTTTTCCCGGGGCCCCCGGGGCCCGGAGAAAGTTTTTACCCGGCCCCAGGCCCGGGAAAAACCCTTTCCCGGGCCCCAGGGCCCGGAGAAAGTTTTTACCCGGCCCGAGGCACCGGGGAAAACCTTTACCCGGCCCCCGGGCCCGGAGAAAGTTTTTTCCCGGGCCCAGGGACCGGGAAAACCCTTTCCCCCCGGGGCCCCCGGGCCCCGGGAAAATTTTTAGTCATTCAAATTCATTTTTGGGCAGTCATTTCTGGAATTTGTGCAATCTAAAAAACTTTTGTTTCCTTTCGATTCTTAAAGGCATAAATACGGTTTATTTATTGGCACTTGATTGCCTCTTTACGAAATTGAAAGAAGAACAAAATCAGTAAAAATCTTCAGTCAAACCAGCTTTGCTAAATTGAATGATGATTGTGCGTCACGAAAAAGAATGCCGATATGCTAAAATTGAACACAGTGCGAAAGGATTTTGAATGTCTCAAAACGAAATTGAATGCCCGAATTATTGAATTTGAAACGCAGTAAAAACTGGAGAGGCAAAATAGCTTTAATTCGAGCGCACGAAAATTAAATTGGCTGCTCAATTGCCGAATTTGACCGAGAAAACCTATATTTTTACTGGGGAGAGGCAAAAGCGGCAATTTTTAATTCATGCAAGTTAGGCATATTTCCACGACTTCCTTTTTCTACTTTTTTGATATGTTGTTTGGGAGGGTTTCAAGAGACACTTGCAAAAAAAAATCATTTCTGTTGCAATTTTGTCTAGGTCAAGCCATTTTTTTGCACAAATTGACTAGACTACAGTCAAGAAGATGCCCGGTGAGGCGGTAGATAGAAGCGTTTCCTGGTTTGATTGGCTACATAATTGTTCCTATACACTGCACCTTGTAAACCATAATAATGGTTCAATATTGTGCCTCCTTGGGCTGTTGAATACAACTGGAGCATTTGGGGTACTCTTTCAAAATGGCACCCGCTGGCCATATAGTTCACCGTTCCATCCACAGCCAGGGGAGTTTTCATTTTGGATGAGCCCATTATCAGCTTGAATTCGGCTCTTTGACACAGCGACGCTGAGATCCGATAGCTTTGGGAATACCATTGGCAGGTCTCTACGGCGCACCCACTGATTATGTCTTTGGTAGTGGGGGGGGGGGGGTGGTGGTTGCTCAAAGAATTGTAACGGGTGGGGTCCAGGAGCGGCCGTACGGCCTCTGGTGTGGGGGGGGGGGGGTCCAGGGGGCAAAGCCCCCGGAAGCTCTGAGCCTTTGGGGTGAAAAATTGAGTCTCCGTATATATGCCTATAAAACAGAGAAATATGCACACTTGTTTAAACACTTCTGAAATGGAGAGGGTGGTCAAAAACAATGTGCCACCCCTTTGCTGTGTATTATAGCGTGGGACATTTCTTCAAGACGAACAATTTTTAAGTGAATCTCAAAGCCTTAGGGCGTTAGGTCATGGGCCCGCTTTAGGGCCCAGGGATAGTTTACTATATTTTTTTTGTTTTACATTAGGTGCTGTCCGGTGCAATGTTAGACACTTCAGAGGTGTTTTACACATAATTACTCCATTTAAATTAATTTGCCTTTTGACAAGTTATTGTTTAGTTTATTATTATTTTTTTTCTTCTTTTTTACTTTAAGGGTGCCCACGCTAGCCATTGGTATAAAAACGGAATTCCAGATCAAACGCGAAGCCTTACGGCCTGGGGTCGATCCGGGGGGGGGGGGGGGCCGCTGTAGGACCCTGGGAATTTTGTCTAAAATGATGATGCTCTATGTTGCACTCTTTGACATTTCAAAGGCGTTTACTATTTTTACCCAGGTTTAGAACAGTTTTAATGCGCTTGTTTTGCCTTTAAACAATATGATTGTTTCGCTCGAAAAAAAAAAAAAATGGGGACAATGCTTTCCATTTATGTAGAAACAGCAGAGTTTAACCCTTGGCCAACTTAGACAACAACAAAAAACGTTGCGCGTTTTTTAAATTTTCATTCCGTGTTTTATGAACATCAGTTCGAGTGACATTATTTAAACCGATACAAATAATAGTAAAATTGCTCACAAAAGCCAAGTTCTCACATTTTTCGTTGACAAAGGCATCGTTCAAAGCATCACTTTTGACATTGAGCTCATCTCAAAATTAAAGTATTTTCATTATTTTCCCTCAGCTTTTAGGTACGCACGCGGAACCATGCAAACAAAATAGTGTATGAAGACAATCATGGGTCTGTTGTGGAACAGGCTTTGCGGTATTCATATCAAACGGGCAGTTATACAGCAATTATTATTGTTTATTTCAGAATATTATTTTCCCTACCATTCCCAGTATCTTCTCGCTCGCTCTCTTTCTACCCCGCCCCCCTCTTACTTTTTGTTTTCTTTTGCGAATGGCATAAGACTGAAGAAAAAAAAATCTTGCAGCCGGGGAAAAAATTACACACACACACACACACGCACTTGCGACTTTTCTCCTTCCCCTCCCTTTTCGGGGATCCTCTGGGGGGGGGGGGGGACCTCAAGCCCCCCCCCCGGATGCGCCGCTGGCAGGTCTGTGGTGTGGCTTAAACGTTTTTGTTGACTACTTCGCAAAATACGTGATTTTTACGCGGCGCGTTAGCCGTAAAATACGTTGCACTCAGGTCCAGATAATGACCCTTTTTTTCTTCTTCATTATCTAGACCAGCAAGCACATAATTTCACGACTAATAACGCATACAAATTGCGTAGTATAATCTTTCGCAGCCCCACCCTTTCCAAGACTTGCTGGGCGACCGGTGAGAGAAAGTTTGTCTATTTAAAAAAAAAAAAACTTCCGCCCCCCAGAGTTGTTACACCCAACAATGGCTCTTACAAAACTAAAGAGGGCGCAATAATATCAGCTGGGAAAAAAAGAATGTACTAAAATTAACGGGATCAAGTGAAGGATCACACGGTATAGTGAAACTGTATTACTGATGAGCAACCTGTCACGTACACAAATAAACAATGTTTTAACAATAACTACGGTTTCTGATGTTTTATCCGGTACTGGTCTTATAATTTTTGAGGTCCTGGGAATGATTAAGGTAGAGATCTTGTCAAAACGTTCTCTTAATTACTGAAAAGACCTGCGTTTGGAGGAGGAGTAAAGGACGTATCCAGCACGGTAGCACCGGCAGCCCTTCTCCGGCTCTGTACATCTGTCTCTGTACTATTTATTTTGGTCTGTGTGTTTGGTGAGCCAAGCCTCTACGATCGAGTAAGCCCATGCACCTCACACTCGCAGCGCCGAGTGACGATCCAACTTCAAGTCATGCAAGTAGTCGGTCAGTATTGTCTGCCTTGTTGTCAAGGTTGTTGTTTCTTTTTACTGTTTCAATTTCATCTACTTACCTGCTTATTGTAATTGTAAATACCGATGAGTACAATACAAATGAAATTTTGTCTTTTGCCTTTTGCCTTTTGTCTTTTACCGTATAGGCATACCATACATCAAAGCATGGAGGTAGATTAAAATAAACGCTTTCTGCCAGTCAGAATTCCGCAAAAAAAAGTTGAAGTGGATTGTTGAAAAAGATTAATTAAAGCCTGGGCGAACTGTTCAGTTTTCTGTAACCATAAATTAACAACCATTAAAAAATAGTAGTTTTCAAACCTGGCTACATCCAACTGTAGTCATGTATGTATGATGTTGGTACCAAACTAACCAATGATATAGTTCTCACAGTCACAGCTATCAGATGTTACCCAACTTCACGGGTAACGCTAACAACAGTGCATTCCAAACTCAATTGACATTATTGTTTCCCATAATTGCGATAATTGTAACCCTCCATCCTCCCAACGGTCGGAGGACCGGAGGCCGTCAGGAGGATGGAGGGTTACGATTATCGCAACTATGTTTCCCATTACTTTGTATCTCACACACAGAGCTATTCTGTATTCAACAGGGCTGGCTGACCGTCCAACCCTGTTGAGCCCAGTCTGTGGTTAGAGAATAATAATACTAGCAATAGCGCTGTCACCGCTGTGTAATGGCGTACCATATAATGTTAAGAGATTGATCAGTTCACTAAACAGCCACTGTGACCAAATGCAAAAAGTTTCTTGTGTGGCTCTCGAATTATCTAGTTAACAAACATTGTGTTAATGAACATTGGGCCTATCCAAAAACTGTTTTTTAATGCCAACAAATCAAATTGTACGGGCAACGACAAAAATGGCTATCTTGCCATGCATAAAAAATTGCAACTTGGTACACCTGACTCCTACCATTATGGGCTTACACTACGCCCTAGGCCTGGAATCTTATCTTTAAGAGGGCAAGGCCAGTTTCACTTTGCAAAGGGCACTTCCATTGGAAACTTTTAAAATCTATGGGAAACTTTTGAAGGGGCACTGCGCCCAAGGCCATGGCCTCCGTGGCCTCCGTGTTATGCCAGGCCTGATGCCCAAATACCATATTGGACCAGGGGCCAATTTATGAGTGCACCTGACCTAAACCATGTCAGTATACTACAACTGACTCAAACTTTGGGCACACACCTGACCCCAACCATGTCAGAACAACCTTGACTCAAATCATGAGGGCACACCTGACCCCAGTACCATTATTGGGCTAACACTACGCCCCCAAAATATTCATTGGACATGTGAGTGTACTTAGTCCTAATTAATTTTAAAACAGCAATATAGTAAACTTGTAAATTATACTAGAAGGAGTTTAACCAATCAAGTAAGTTGTGAGTTTCCACCTTGGCACATGCGGTCGAAAATATTGTTACATAATTTTTATTCAAGTTGCAAGATTATGGCAAGAGTGATCAAATTCACAACTTTCCCGCTTGCTTAGGCCCTGTACACTATTGGTAAGATCGAAAAACACAAATGTTCACAGATTCACACATAACTTACATGACTTAAAGTAAGTAATGGTAGAAAGGGTTCCTTAAAATATTTCTGCCTAAAATGCTATCGCTTCTGAGAAAATGAATTAAACAATAGTTTTTATCGCGCGCGATAATAAACTCGATGTTTGAAAAGCAGAAAACACATAAAGTCTTCTTTCACTACTTTCACTACTTTCTCGTGACCTTGATGACCAATTGAGCTCAAATTTTCACAGGTTTGTTATTTCATGTATGTGGTTAATCACACAAAACATGAAGTTTGTTTGCGACTGTTTTGTCAGCTCTACCAATCCTGTATAATACCTAAGTGTCCAAAGCAATGCTTGTTTATTTCCAACACCACTCTTATTGGCTCACAGTTAACATACTATTTTATTTGAACAAACTGTAATGCATTCATTATAATATTTCTTTTCTGAAAATACATTTAACAGCAATAGTTTTTTCCCCGGGAAACACACATAAGTTGGTAACATTTTATTCACAACAGTACAACATGAGTGGACCATGATGGCATGACATGAAATACTAATTTCTCTGCGTTTAAAATGCCTTTTTGACAAGTCCAACAAAGCTGGTTCTTGCTGGCTTCCAAATGTCGTCAAACGACAGAACTGTGACAGAAGCAAACCTTTAGAACGAAAAAGGGTACAAATATTGTTGTTGGGTCATATCTCAAAAATGATGGATTTTTGATTGAAAATGTAGTGTTTTACACAGAAGCATTTCCTCAGTAAAATCCTAGTCTGTTAGGCTACAGTCACAGAATGACCCATCAGAAGTGATAAATTACTGTATTTTTAGAAGCCAGTCACTCAATGCAAGTACACTCTACATTACGTAGGCAGTGGACAAGTAATATGAGACAGGTGATTGGGTATAGGCGTAGTGACCATGGTGACAAATTTGATACATCAGCCTTTAGTATGCAGTCCAAATGCAGTAGGCCCTAACTGTATTTATTACAGAGCTGGCTTTAAACTGCACACTAGCTACCGTACGTTTGTAGTCAGCTACATGTATGATGCCAAATGAACCAACTGCTGTACATGTCTTAGGTGTGAAAGTGAGACTAATTCGGATCGAGGCATGTATAAACAGTGAAACACAGCAATTTCTGCTGCACATATCTCACTATGACACATGTTTTTCTGTTACAATAGAGTGTCAGTAACATAAGGAAAGTTCATTGTATATTTAATGCCTTTTTGAAAACTAAATAAATTACCACGTGTGTTTCAATAAACACACTGTAGAACCAACCTGAGGAAAACATATCAAATGTGATCGGTTATTCTGAGGGTTATTTGATTTTGACAATCAAAACTTGTGCGATTTCAATGACCACTTGATGGATCTTCTCTCAAATGATGTTTTCTAGACTTCGGAAGGATTCAGCATTTACAAGTAGGTTGAAAGTAATCAAAATTTTGATTAGAGAATCCAATTGTTATTATCATTATTTATTTATTTATTTAAGTTTTTTTTTGCTATTTTTGAGAAGGGGCAAATACATGTGCATTTTTTTGTGTAGTGTCTGTCATTGTCTTCTTTACTTTTTTTTGTTTTTACCATTAATGCATTTTACCAAATTGAACTATTGTTTTAATCTTTTTATATGTTTAAGTATTTTTTTAACAGTGAGTGTAAATATGTTGTTTCTGTGATATATATATATTTTTTTTTAATTTATAAACAAAATTAGTGTATGAATTAATACAGTCTACATACTTTAAAAAATATGAACAAGTAACATGAATTTAAGGATCTTTGAATAGCCGTTGATGCACTTAAAATCATAAATCGCTTTGGCAATGACATTTTGGCAGGGTGGGATTTGCTTCAATCGCACTTGGAAGAGACAGTTCATCTTCGGTCATTTCCTCAAAGCGAATCCCTGGGTCATAAGTCCTGCCTCCTCCCTGCTGTGTAGAGGATGAAGGAGACCTGTGTGGCACCCCCAACCCCTCGCCCCCCCAACCCCTCCCCCCCCCAACCCCTCGCCCCCCCAACCCCTCGCCCCCCCAACCCCTCGCCCCCCAACCCCTCGCCCCCCAACCCCTCGCCCCCCCAACCCCTCGCCCCCCAACCCCTCGCCCCCCCAACCCCTCGCCCCCCAACCCCTCGCCCCCCACCCCCCCCCCCCCCCCCCACCCCTCGCCCCCCCCCCACTGCTTCAAAATTACTGATCCATCTGAGCCTTATCAATGCTTTCATTTTAGTCATTTTGTAGCATCTGATGATGACACTTAACAGTAGACACCACAGTGTACATTTAGTGTTTGAAGAGTGTGTGAAAGAGCACGAAGAGTGACATCTGGACATATCCTAAGCAGACAAGTCTAGGTGTACTGATTACTAATTTAACATTTGGTCTGTACTGATGCAGCGGATAGATTGACGGAAAATATAGAAGAGTGATAATGGAGTACCCAGGGTATGTTATGCCCACTAGCCCACCATTCCACTGGCCCACCAGCCCACTGGGATACTGGCCCACTGGCCCAGCGACCCACTGGCCCATCAGGCCACCTGCCCACTAGTTATTTGCCCACCAGCCACTTATATGTACCCACCAGCCCATCGGCCCACCAGCCACCTGTCCACCAGCCACTGGCCCACCAGCCACTGGCCCACCGGCTACTAGCCCACCAGCTTACCCGCCCATTGACCCATTGGCCCAATGGCCCCCCAAAACATTGGTTTTCAAAGAGGTCTTGTCAGTTTTGTTGTTGTATAGGCCCCCTATTAGGCCTATAACAAACAAGTTCGTTATTGTAAATGTTTGTAAAAGAAAAAAGACTAAGACATTATTTCCAGATGGGTGGCAAACTACTTTGTTTGCCATGTTTCACTTGGTACTAGAAACTTTGTGTTCTTAATCTCCTGAATAATTGAGGAAAAACAGCACTAATTTACTCAACTTTATTCAAAATTTGTAAAAGTCTGATCATATTTTAATTATAAAATAATCAACAAACTTGTTTGTTTCGATGTGAGAATAGGGTTATTTTAGCTTAAACTACATGAACGATGCCAAAAGTAAGGAAAGGAAAAAGTCAAACAATATACCTATTTACAATAGGCCTATTTACATGAATGAAATCTAAGTGAACAGAATATTTATTTCCTTTAAAATTAGATGACATTTCAGATACCATTTTTTGAAGGAAAATTCTGCTACAGTTTGCTTATTGCCACCAGCTGAGTGTTAGATATTACAATAATCGTATCTTACCTCTCGCACAAACTAATTTTGGGCAAACGATTATTTAATTTAAAAAAAAATATAAAAGTTGATATTTACATGTATTTAACCAAGTGTGTTACAATGTAGCACAGTAAGATTGTAGAATACATTGTACATTTGTACACATTCGTACATGTACATGTACAGTCAAATCGGAGTCAATGAAACACATTGACACTTTTTCACCATTCTCGTGAATAGAAGGGCATGTCAACAATCATGTTTTTTACTTTTTTTGACAGGCATGCAACTTTTCCTCGGTTCAGCTGATTTCCTCTTTTTTATTCTCAGTTTTACCATTCAAAATTGAAAAATACTAGGTACAAAATCATTGAAATTGAGTAATTTCCTCTGTTTTGGTGATGTTACAGTTGCATGCCTGTTTTGAGTTTTTGTTTACTTCTTGCCTTTTGAAAACAAAAATGTAAGACATCCAAAATTGCTACTTAATCAAAATTATGCTTAAAAAAAAAGCAATAAGTTCAGCATATTACATTTTCAATTTCGTTTTTTCAAAGAGACAGGCTTTTCAGTGGGCGTGTGATCACATGACACACAGCTCAGCCCTTCACCTCATAAAAAACATACACTAAAGAATAAGATATGGGCAAAAATACTGCAGGTCATCGCCCTTATTTACGTTTTCAGGAAGAGATGGGCTTGTTTGACTACTAGTAATAATTGTGTTCATTAACCAACTTTTTGGTATTTTAAGATATTGCTACGGTCAGGATGGTTTTTAACTCTTTTTTAAAACACGAGGGGCATTTAAACTGCATAACAAAGTTTGAATATTGCAGAGTTTTTAGTTTCAAATTAAGCATCTTTTAAAATATGAATAATTTCAAAGCGTTCTTTTTAGCACGTTTTGGGATGCCCGTCCCTTGGTGAAAAGGGTGACAATTGTTGCCATGACAATTGATGTTGATCGAATCGTCCTCGGTTTCTAGACTTGATTGCCTGTCTTTGTAATCATCTTTTTTTACAAAGTTTAAATGTCAAACCAATGTTAGTGCGGCATGTGCTACTTTAAACTGTGTGGAGGCTCAGTCCAAATTATCTCTCACATGCCCTCGGCTATGTTTTCAGTGTCTCTTGAAGTAGCTATTTGTAACATACTCTCTGCCACGGTCTCGCCTCTTTGTTCTAAAAGATGAACGCATGTAAAGTAATCTATATCAGCTGAAAATTACTCAACTGCATTGCAAAAAGACAATTGGAAATAATTAAAGTGGCATTTTATACAAAGTATACAAAACATGTGGAAAACACTTCATTCGAGTTACATTACGTTACAGGCTTTCTTGTTGTAGACTTACCAAGCATGTATTAAAAACAATTTTTAAAAATTGTTCTTTTTTTGCGTGTACATGTGTGTGTACATGATTGATCGCTAGGCATTTATCAAAGTGCGGCCATTGTTGTTTTGTTTTCCATTTGAACAAAACGGAGGCTGTTAGGACGCTAGCCTGATCACATGTTTGTATTTAATTCTTAGTCATTTATAAGGTAGAATCCTGAAACTCATGAATTGTTTACACAGGTCTTCATGTCAATATTGATTACAAGATATAAAGATATCAATATTTGCAGATACACACATGTAGACATGATGGGATTTGACATATGTACACCGTGAGCACTCCTTGAGTGACAAACAGATGCATGCAAACACAGAGGGTAGTGGTTGAGTGAATTATTTCGTTCAGTGACTTATTAAAAGTCATAAGAGATGCTTTTATTATTTATTAACTTGTTCATTTCTTATCTTTTGTCTGTTTTTATTTAGAGATTGGGAAGGGTGTGAGGACATTCAGTTTGTAGACACAGTTTGCTGTGACCAGTAAGTATCAATGCTAATTACTATTTTGGATACTATGATTTACAATTTGACGGCTGCGTACTGCTCTGAGGGGTTGTAGAGGTCTGATACTTCATGGAGGCAACTGAGGCAATTGTCTCCATGCCGCTGGTCATTGCCTTGGTTGCTTTCAAAATGCTCTAGTAGAAATTTACATTAACTTAAGTCTAAGGAAACTGCCTTGGCCTTACAAGAACAAAATATCAGGTGTACGTTTGGTACTGTACTTGGGATATAGCATTACCATTGTAGTATGCTCTGAGCCCAATTTTATAGAACTGCTTTAAAAAGCACAAAAAGTAGCTAAGCACATGCTTACCAAAATAAAGTTACCAGCCAAACTACAATGTCATATGTACAATTTGTGACTGGTAGCCTGTTTATTTCTGCTTAGCAGACAGTTGTTAAGCAGTATTTTCTGCTTTAAAGCAGCTCTATGAAATTGGGCCCTTGATCCTGTTTCCATTGTAATAAGTCCAATGTTCATTTCAATTGAACATTTATTTCCAAGGGATGCGTAATTTGATGTACGTTCACTTTAACAAAAAAAAATAATTTCAAAAAGGAATTGTAAGCATCGTACTTAAAAGTAAAAGACAAAGGAAACCCTTTTATGGACACAATCTTGTTGATAACTTTATACAATATATACAGTGTGCATAATGCAGGAATGACACTGTGCACTTTCCAATTAAGGTACTAATTTTAAAACTACATGGATGCCGCAAAAAGAGGTTGTAATTTTATTATATTAATTGTTGCTTTTTCCTTAAGTTTTTTCCCCATGAGCAAACAGAAAAACAAAAGCAATTATTATTATTAATTTTGTCTAAAATAAAAAAAAATAAAAACTTGCGGCCCAAGGGCCGAATTAAATCTGAATTGACAAAGAGATAAGACCATGAAAAGATTCGTAAATACAACTTAAACTTAAATGTTATGTCTCTTATCACTTTCTAGTGAGTGAGGCATAGACCAATAACCATTATTTCCTTTCTTTTCTTCTTGTTTTTTATCGTGGGATGGTCTGTTGAAATAAGCTCTTAGCTATCCCTATGGGTTATTATGCTTGTTTTTTTCACGGGGTACTCCTAAAAAAAATTTTTTAAAAAGGATAAAAGATGCACACACAACACCAATGACAATGGATGTCCACTTTTTTTTACAAATCGTTTCAATTTGACCAATTATTTAGCTTTTAACGAGTTAAGTCACAGCATGTCTTTGGATGCCTAAGGCCTACACATTTTATGTTCACCATATTTTCAGCAAAACGGCTGTGATACTCAAGTCTACCTGCATGACAGGGATTTATTGTAAGTTGTATGTTTTTTTCCTGTTACTTAAACTGTAGAGTATGTGTATGACATGTAGACCTGTACATTCTATTGTACACGTGTACTGCAGCAGTAAATGAATTGCTTTGCTTCATCACTGTTTCTAACTCAGTAACTGTCCCAAGTCATCCCTCGAGAGTCGGTTGATAATTGATAAATTGTGATTTTCCATTATCCTGTCACACATTCACACTCATGCAGTAGTGCGTGCGTGATTTAACACGCTCTGTAAGCACTGTTACACTTTCCCCACTTCCCATACTACTAAGTACTGTGACCAATGTTTGTAGTTATAGCCTTTCCTGTGAAATATGCTAATTACATTCGCGCGTGCTTACAGACACTATTGGTTGGCAAACGCCATAGAGCTGTACGCTACCTAGATGCACAAATGCGTGCTTCGCGCCACCATCAGCCCCATACAAAAAGGCACGATTTTCCCTCATTTTGCCAACCTGGGTGCGCAGACACATAACGTGCAATTTACTTATTTCGTGCGAAGGGTACATTGGAAGGTTGACATAATTTTAATTATACAGCTTGCGTTGTTTATCTATTATAATAATGTACCAAGTTACTTCCACTGTTTTTTCTTTAAAGGTATTGCACACTTTTGGTAACAGCTCAAAATCAGTGTCCACATTTTGTGTGATTAAACATATGCATGAACAAACAAAGCTGTGAAAGTTTGAGCTCAATTGGTCTTCGAGGTCACGAGAAAATAGTGAAAAGAGATCTTATGTGTTTTCTGTTTTTTCAAATTATCGCGCGCGATAATTACTATTGTTTTACTCGTTTCTCAGAAACGATAGCATTTTAGGCAGAAATATTTTAAGGAACCCTTTCTACCATTACTTACTTTAATCATGTAAGTTATGTGTGATTCTGTGAACATTGTGTTTTTTGATCTTACCAATAGTGTACAGGGCCTTTAAAAAACTAAGTCCATTTAATGATATTCACACGAACACACTGTAAATTATGTACATTTATACACTTTTCTGGAAATATATCATTTCTTCCCTACCACTATCATGGCTGTAGTCTGCTTAGTGTAGCATCATATCAAAGGAAGGACTTAATAATGGATGACAGGAGATCTTCGCTGTGCATTGATGATCTCCAGTTTTTGTCAGTTCCTTGTTCGGTTTTAAGCTGACAAGTTTAAATACGCAAATGTACACGTAGTTACTGTTTTATATATTCTCCAAGCTGCTATCTTGTGTTGCTTTAGGTCATGTATGTATGGTACATCAGGGTTCTGCCCAGGATTTTTTTAGTGGCGGAAAAAAAAATATTTCCATGGAAAGTGGAAACCATTGCGAGATGGGTCAGTTACATGATAGATCCTAAAAATAGACCAAAGAAGTGCCCCAAATTAATTGCTTTGGATGCAATTTTTCAAGCAGTTGAATTCTCAATTTTACATTTTGTTGAAAATGTTTGAAAGGAAATAGCAAGTTCAATTTAAAAAAATTAAAAACGTGTGGTGGTCGGAAACAGGGACAATTCTGCCAGCGGTGTTTGAGGAGTCCTAAGTGCCGGCCGGATTTTCCGGCACCAACCACTGTGGACTGAACCCTGGTACATGTACAATGTACGTATGTATCTTTTGTACAACTAGGTTGCTTTGGCTCAGGCCTGGAATTACACGGAGGCCACGGAGGCCATGGCCTTCGTTGCCCTGGTCTTGGCCTTGGTGCCCCTTCAAAACTTCCCCAAATACTTTAAGATTTTCCAATGGAAGTGCCCTTTACAAAAGAAAAATGGCCTTGCCCTCTCCAAGATGAAATTCCAGGCCTGTTGGCTTACAAAATATGCTAAGCAGCCGCCTCACTTCTTATCATTTTTTTATGATCACCAATTGTTCTTTTCAGAAAGATCTTAACTCATGATAGGGTTTTACTGCAAATCTTGTAAATTGTATACTGATCTTCACAATGAGAAATGTTTCAAATCCTACTCACGTACAGTGTTACTGAAAACCTTGGTATCTCCACCATGCAAAAGTTTCAAATCCTGCTCCTAATGTACATTGTTACTGCAAACCTTACTAGTTAAGTCCAACATGCAATTGTTTCAAATCCTACTCATTTGATATTATGTTCACGTGTGCATGTTCAAGTGAATAAAATGCAGAAACTTGGGCTAATTTAAAAGATCAAGTAAAGGCACACTGCATGTGTTTATTCCTGTGGGATTTGTACACTATGGATTTAAAAACCCAATGTGCCCATGGGTAGCTTGTTCATAACATTGACTTTGTGCTTGTAGGATGAAACATTTAAGCCAATGCTATGCTAAACTGCAATGCTGCCTGACCTTGTGGATGAAGGTACATACTTATGCTTACCATGCTTACATGTGTATTAACCTGGCCCCAGATTGTGTGAAGATTTTGATTTGGTTTAAGGAGAGCAAGTAAAGGCACACTGTATGTGTTTATTCCTGTGGGATTTGTACACTATGGATTTAAAAACCCAATGTGCCCATGGGTAGCTTGTTCATAACATTGACTTTGTGCTTGTAAGATGACACATTTAAGCCAATCCCTATGCTAAACTGCAATGCTGCCAGACCTTGTGGATGATACTTATGCTTACCATGCTTACATGTGTATTAACCTGGCCCCAGATTGTGTGAAAGATTTTGATTTGATTTAAGGAGAGTGTTTTAATACCATAGTGGATACGCCTGTACACATTGCTGTGCTCAATGAATATCTAGGCACGCCATGAGAGTGTTATGATGAATTACACAGTCCGCAGTAGCCCCCCGACAGAGTGGCTTGAGGTCTGTGTAGATGGGCATGCATACATTTTGCATAAGATACATTCACTTATATTCGTCACTTGATTATTCCTATCTCATATGTTTAACACTGAGAATATATTATATATGTACGTACGTTCTGTATACTGTACATCATGCAGTAGGTAGAGTGTGTAATACATGCACACGGTTCATAGCAGTTAACATTGATTGTATGTCCCCCAGTTTTGATTTCTCTGTATTTTGTCCTTTGTTAGAGTTGTCCATGCATGGCACTTAAACATTGTTAATTGACAATCCATACAAATCTACCACAATATCCCTTGATTGATTTTACCTACCAATACTTCATTTTACACACCTTTACATAAAATTGCAAAGGGTTTTATAATAATTAGTTCTTACATGGAGTGCTTTGCCTCAAAGCACTTATTATTTTAATGACAGGTAACGGTATGCTAAGTTTCTGAAAAGACTTAAAGACAAAAACAGTTTACATACCATACATATATGTAGAAAGATGGAAATTGCATTTTTTTTCTCACAAGCGTGAGTGGAATACAGAAAATATAGTGCTTTTGTGTTCGGCCAAGTTGGATATGGGGTGCAGACGCAGGCTATATTTTTCTGTATTCCACAAGCCTGCATGTGATAACAAATTTATCTTGAAGCAAACTCTTTCCATTCCCTGCCGTTTTGCTCGTAGCTGTAGTAACTTGCCTAATCAGCTCTACTGACCCTGTTAATAATTTCATTTGTGCCCCCTTACCGGAATTTTTGTGAATGCTCTTTAAGAATCATTTGGGTGTCTGGGTTTGCTTTTTAAGACTCTCCTAAATGTCTCACTGTGTTCTTTTTTTCTGTTTTGTTAGGTGTTGATTTTATGATCTTTTGTGCTGTTTTTGTATGTCTATAGAAAGCGGGTTGTACAATTATAGAACAGGGTTTGATATGGGCCGTATAGTGTAGGTTTATGTCACGCTCTTGTTGCTATGGATTGACCAGTCAGAATCGAGGATTCAAATTTGCTTGTCGGTAAAACGGAAAACTATACAAATTTGTAAAGAAACTTTAACACCTTTCTTTTGTTTTGCTTTATTTTGCTGACCAATGAAGGCCCACTTTCAACTCTTACAAGAAGGTGTATACATGTATAAAGATGAAAGATGTGTGGACTATATATGCAGGGTCTTATTATTTTTAAGTGTTCGGACAACAATATGTGTAAATTTGGCAGGATTTATTTCGAGTTTAAAGGGTTGATGTGTTAAGGCTGTTAAGAAACTGATTGGCCTTGTGGTTGTTTAAGGGACTAAGTGCACACCTAGTTCACAATGTAAGCCCCTTGCTGATAAATAGTGCATTCTCACACTTTTACTGTGTGACATACATTTTCTAAGTAAACACATTGCACTTCATACTTCTCACACAGGAGCTGTACAGCTAGCACATCTATTCAAAGCTCCTTTAATTAAAAAAAAAGAGGTTATTGGAACAATGATGGTTTCAGAAGTGACTCCATGGTAAAAGATGTACGTTGGATGGTTTATTTCCATGGCAACCCCAAAGCCTCTATCAATGCGTTTCCCAAGGGCACTCTACGCAAGAGGAAACTGGGTGAATTGTGTTGTAATGCGCATGTAATGTAATTTATGTTCACACTACCCTAGCCTCTCAAGAGTCTCAGGATAAATTCTTGCTGGTTTGAAAGGTTGTCCTTATTCAAAGATTCATAGTTAAAGGCACTGGACACTATTGGTACTCAAAATAATTGTTAGCATAAAAAGTTACTTGGTAACAAGCAATGGAGAGCTGTTGATAGTATAAAAAACATTTGAGAAACGGCTCCCTCTGAAGTAACGTAGTTTTTGAGAAAGAAGTAATTTCTCAGTAAAATATTTGAATTGATTTTGAGGTCTCAAAATCAAGCATCTGAAAGCACACAACTTCGTGTGACAAGGGTGTTTTTTCTTCCATTATTATCTCGCAACTTCGAGACCAATTGAGTTCAAATTTTCACAGGTTTGTTATTTTGTGCATATGTTGAGATACACCAAGTGAGAAGACTGGTCTTTGACAATTACCAAAGGTGTCCAGTGTCTTTAAGCTTAAAGCACTCAATTCAATGTACATTGTATTTCTGCAGATTTTTGTAGGAGAAAAATATATATATATATTTTTTTACAGTTGTATTAGAAATTTAACCAGTTTTAAAACAAGCTTTTCTCAGTAAATGTTGGATAAGAAAGATGTTAAAACGTTCCTCTTTTTGGTAACATTGGAAATAAAATATGATTCACAGATTTGCACATTTAAGATGGTCATGGTGGTAAACTTCTCTTGAAATAGTTTTGCTTGAAAATGAAATGCTATAGTTTTAAGGAAATGAGTTAAACAATTAATCTTTATCGCACATGTCCAAAACCCGATGTTTGAAAACAGTGAAAGCATATAATTAGGTTTTTCACTGTTATCTCATGACACCGAAGACGGAGTGAGTTTGTTATTTCATGTATGTCTTTGAAAACTTACATGTACCACTGTTGTACATGTATTATGTGCTTCAAAAGGTCTGAAAGAGCTCATTTTTTACATACATTACTGGTGTACATTACACACAAAAACACAGGTTTGTCCAGCCCGTAAATCAAGGACTTTTCCGTGTCCTCCCATTGTTTGGACTTGGTGTTTTTCGTAGCGATGTCCTCATTGGTTTTGTGCTTAAAGTAGACCGGAGGACATTCCTGGTCTGTTTTTACACCACCCAGATCCCTATGGCTAAAGTCATCGGTATCCATAGGTAAACACCCCCTACACACTGTATGGTTGTCAAGTTGTCGACCCAGTAAATCGAGAATAAATAGCTTCATTTTGTCAAACCACCTACATCTAGATCCCTTTGTTAAAGTCCTCTATTTTAATGGATAGACATGATAGAAACGCTCACCCACCCCCCCCCCCTACATGGTTGCTGCTCTCCCTGTAATTCGAGGACTTCTCGTTGTTTTCCCATTGGAATTCGTTTTCATTAGATTCTCCATTGGCTTTTGTACACAAAAATCAAGGCTGTTCTCCGTCTGTCAAACCACTGGACCTCTATCATGAAAATTGGTCTGACCTAGTACAAACACTGGGGACTGGGTTACTAGGCAGAGCAATTTTGTCCACAAGAGTGAACTAAACGAATCATTAAGGCGAACAATAATTGAACGTTTGCGCGACCAATGTTTACATGTCATCACATTACTTATAGTGGTTTCTACATCATCTCAGCGGACTATATTTTCAACATTTCCATGGCAATGAGTGCACTTGTCACAAGTACATGCCAGTCCATCAAATATCACATCAGAAACATCTCCAAATTACAAGTAGGCCTACTCTACGACAAATGGGGTTTATTTTGAGTTATGCACTACCGGCGTCTTGGAGGACAATGTAGCCACCCATTCTTTTGTTTTGCTTGTAATGTAAATCACTGTAATAAAAGTAAAAAATGAACAATTACCCTTGCGGAATTTCAAATAGCCAAAAGAATCACAGTTTTGGAAAAGCATTTTCTTCGTTTTGGATGATTTCAGCTTCAAAGTTGCAACATTCTTGTGTTGAAAAGTGTGTGAATGCATGAGCACCATATCGTGAGCATTACGTTCTTTTCGGTAGATTTTCCAAAATTTGCTGGAACCGTCCTTATACTGGCTTTTTTCAGCCACTCCAGTGAGTTCGTCGGTACAAACACTGGAATATTCTTCACACATTTCGAGAAAGAAAACCCTTGATCGAATAAACAAATGCAGCAATCATCATGTACTTCACAACAACGGCACTCTCCTATGGTAGACGCCGTGTTTGTTGATGTTCGACACCCACTGTAGGTCACGTGACTCGGGAGCGCAATATCGGTCTATTGTCATACAGCTTACATGTAGGGTGCCTGAATGTCATCAGAACCGAAGCCCCCAGCATGCCAACATCACCAAATTTAATATCGTAAACCAAGAGGACGTTCCCCTTTCCTAGAAGAATGTGAGATAACAATATGAGAAAACAATAAATGTTGATTGAATTGAATTTAATTGAAAAACAGCATATTCACCAATTCATAAGAACTCTATAAAAGTGCACTTATCGTCACTGCCTAAAATAGCTTCACCTTGTACAACACGTACGTACATGTACAAGTGCACAGCCACAATCATGGGTACACTTTTTTGTGTGTGTCCATGCTATGAACAACAGTTTGAAAACCAGTGATGTAACAGTTATTCCAATGTTGTTTGTAAATTAATTAACCAGGGCTGTGCGAATGAAGAGTAGAAAGTACTTGAGTTTGTCGAATACAAGATCTGCAAAGAGTTACTCAATATTTATGTGTTGTTCATTTGGTGTCTTTGTAACAAAAAGTGTACCCATGATTTTTGCTGTGCACACAAGCATTCTTATCCAACCATAACTACACATTTTGGTTTGCCATCACAGTGCCCATCATCAGTACACATCCACTTCTAATGGTTAGAACTCTGAAAAAAGGAACAGACGGTGGGCAAAGCTAATAATTCAGGAGCCCATGTAGGCTAGAAATCATTTCCCCCATAAAGTATCCCTGAACCATTGCTTGCCAATCAATTATTTATTTATTTATTTTTATGACTTGTTAAGTCGGTAAGTGCTGGGATTTAGTAATAGCGGGTCTAATTAAATGCTGGTTATTATTATTATTATTGTTTAAATATGTTATTACCACAGCATCAGTAAATAACTCTAGGCTAGCGCTTTCCTGCCAACCATGCAGGCTAAAGGCTGCTAAAGGCTGCAGCCTGAAACCCCAAACCCCATTAAAATAGTTGGGAAATTCCTGCCACAAGAAATTGCTGAAATACAGATCTTTGATATGTTTACTTCAAACCCTGGGCAATCAGATACAGTATGTCTTGTAAACGCCCAACCAAGGGCATTTCTTTGACAATGCAAATTCAGGGAACCCACAACAGATTGTATCCCTTTCAAAGAAATGTTACACTGCCACAACATTTTACACTGCCCCCCCCCTGCCCCCGGGATGCTATAAATTGCCTAGCAAAGAAGCCTGAACATTGGTCTCAAGTCTCAAGCCCCTGAACTTAGTAAAATGACAACTGGTTTTAAGAGGCTTACCAGAAACAGCCGCATATCCCAGACATTTTTAAAACTTTGGTTACCACTAGCTGATATATTATAGTGGCCCCTGTTCGGTATGACTGTAATAAGTAATGTATTTAATCTTCACACTATGTAATCACATGCATTAATTAGCTGTTCCAACCTGCCTGTCAGAACAGCTGTTGTTTTTGTCAAGATTATTATTTTTTTCCATATTTTTTTTCCTAGTCTTTATAAACTAAATATTTTTATTGTCTGGACTTGTTGTTCGGTATTTTTAATAAAACCAAAATGAAATGAAATTGAAAAACTGCACGTCTGGTATTCAAACTTGTTTCAGTTCTTGACTTGTTGGATGTTGTTGATGTGCCTTTTTGAACAATATTTTATGTGACGTCATCATTAAGCCTTAGTCATTTTTAGCTTGTTTTGTATCTGTGTACAAAACACATGGCTCTGAGAGTGTGAATATTTGCACATGTGACATCTTATTCTTAAACATGACCCCACGTTGACCTTCCCTCTCGGTCCAAACAGGAAGTTCAAATAAATCCTATTTGTATACCAAGGGTCTGCAGCCAATTTGAAAAATAAGTGTGGTGTTTGTGAATGGAATCATCGTAGACAAATATATCAAATTACATCATCACTTGTGACAGTGCCCTCTATTACAAATCTACATTTAAAGGCACAGTACAGGTTTGGTAATTGGAGCCTACTGATGGTGTTATATAAATGTAGGTACATACAATAAAACTAACCTGTGAAAATTTCACTTCAAAAGGATGTCGCGTTTTTGAGATATCACCAAAAAACCGGAGCGAATATTTCCTCGCAGGAAGAATATTCCCCATAGGAATACACAGTCAGAAACGCTTCTCAGATTCAAATTTTGGGAAATAAAAAGTGATATATTTTCCATAACTGTTGAACTTCAAAGTTAAAAGTTTCTCAAAATTCATTATACTACCCTGTAGGCTGCTGTACTTCTTACCAAGTAAGTTTTTTATTGCCATTAGTTTTCAGAGTCATTACCAAACGTGTACTGTGCCTTTAGACCCTTTAGCACTCACGCATCATTAAACATAGTGTCATTTACTCCTCATCGCGCCATGGAAGTTCACAAAATTGTTGGCAGTACCTAGAAACCCACAGATAACTTGAGTTGTGTTACCATTTTGTTGTGTTACAAGTTGAGTTTACTTTGTAGAGGATGAAATTATCTTTGTATGATTTTCACAGTTGTTTTGTTTGCTTTGCCAAGTTCAAGCTTTGATCAACTAAGATTAGGAAACATTGTTTGTAAATTAAGTAAATGTTTTTTACTTGGAAAGTTGTGCAGACAAGTTTTTCCCAACTGTACTGTCGTCTCAAAGGAAAGAAAAAAATTACAAAAGTGATTGAAAATAAACATAACATACCTTTGGATATGAAAAAAAAATGTCTCTGTTTTAACAGATAACTTCTTTACCTAAAACTCTTGGTAAAATCCTTGCAAATCATGGTATTACGTGTATAAAAACACCAGTAAGCTTATGTTGGAAACAAGCAGTAGGTTGCCACTACTGAGTAAATCGTGCGGGTTATACGTGGTATGTATAATCATAGAGAAAGGACCGGGTCCTTTCTCTCTGGTATAATACAGTCTGCACACACACACACACACACACACACACACCACACACACACACAGAACAAACAGTTGTCCATTGTGCTTCGCATGCGTTGGTGATAGGACTTCCGTCCTTTGAACCTTTGGAGGTGGACAGCGTAATTTTTTTCTTACGTTGACCATTTTCTATTTTTAGACTATTGATACCTTGAGATCGCACTCGATCTACAGCTGTTTGCTGCATTTTAATTGCATGCATGAAACTCAAAGTACAACCTGTCAAACTTCGAGGGCGGTTGCGGACTGTGATAAATGGGTTTGCGCGCTGCGTACACACAGTGAAAACGCAGCGAGTATAGGCAGGGTGGCTGCGGGCAGTATGTGTGCTAAAGGGTTAAAGTAATATCTTCTGAACCTTGCATGATCTATAAACTCCTTTGTTGCTTCTTCTGGCCCAAGTGCAATGTATTTATATACACAACCCCACTTGACCTCTCCTTCTGGTCCGAACAAAAAAGTTACCATAACAGCAAAGGTTTGTCCACAAATTTGAAGTGATGTTCATTCACCAAATGTGAACGCTTTGTATGTCTTTGTCTTTGTGTGAAACATCAATGTGGCGCCCCAAACGATCAAAATAACAATGATCGTGTATTGACAAGTTTAAACAGCGCCATCTGGGGACCAGTTCAAAACAAAAGAATATCTCTCAAACGATATGACATGTATTAAAAATCAATGTAAGCTTAAAGATCCTAACGTGTCTGACATTTTTTACACTGTGATGAACGCCTGATGACATTTACATCCATTTCGAACAGGATTACAGGAAGTTTACACAAAATACAGCTCATCATTTCATATTTTGGGCTACATAAATGATCTTCTAAGGTCAAGAGACCGGAATAGCTCTGTGACTGTTAGTTGCAATCACTTTCATCTAGCTATTGTTATTTTTGAGGGATTTTGTGCATATTTTTCTTAAAAATGGTAATATTTCAGACGGCCATTTTTCTCAAGGTAGTTGGTAATGATATTATGTTATAAAACCTAGCCTTTCAGGTTTAAAAAGATGTGTGCCTTAGGAGGTTGTTTTGAGTAGGAGATATTATTAGTGTCCACCGTCTCTTTCTTTGTCTGATTGCTTCCAGCCTTTCCATTAAAGTTTTAATCTCATTTGGGGAGGACGACAATCTCATTGGGGGAGGACGACAGATGTTGCAATAAATCTCTCTCTCTCTCTTTTGAACTCAACCAGGCTAGATGATGTTAACAGTATTGACTTCAAGGAAGACGCATTTCTCCAAGATAACTGTTCTGCCTCATCTTACTGCGAAAGAGGAATAAGAAGGAGAAGACTCATGTCACATCCTCTCATCGTGAAGAAGAAGCGGAGAAGTTATTGGCCCCCTGGGTAAGCTCAAATCTACATATTATAAAAAAACAAACAGCTGGATCTTTGCGTGAGCAAGCAAATTTGAAGTGAAGCATAAAAGATGATAAACAACACTTGAATATATACCTAATTGGCATACAGTTACATAAAAAAACAACAACAAAACAATCATTTAATTAAGCTTTCGTTCACCTTTTTTGTGGGATGTGACCTCAGTCATGCAGCCATTTTGTATTTGGTTAAACAAAAACACCAAAGTAAGGCCTTTTTCTAATGAAGTGGCTATAGCTATGTGAATTAAGGCTGTGCAAGCTGGAGTGGTAACTTTGAAACTGTAGTCAGGTAGCCACAGTAAAAGCTGCCAACTTTGACAATTGCCTGATGTTGGGATCAAATCTTGCCCCAGTATACATGAGAAATGTGACAATAATTGCTGTACACAAGTCGATCCGCACACAGGGATTTGAATTGGCATTACCAAGGTCAGGGGTCAGTCATGTATATATCGTCAGTCGTACCACGAAGTGACCTATCTCGTCCACAGCAAAAAAAATGTGTTTGAGAAAAACGAAGTTCTACTATATTTCAAATTAATGTGTCGGAGTCTCCTTACTATTTTTGTTTTTGAAATTTGTTGAGATTAAAATAAAGCTTACAACTTTATTCATAAAGAAATGTCAATGTGTTTTCACTCCTGCAACTATTTGAATTAGTAGTTAATTTGTAAACACATACGTCACTTTGTGAAAAGGAAAAAACAAGTTTTGACCTCAGAGCGCTGTGTACAAACACAATGCGTATGAAACCTATCGTGATAGGTCACTTTGTGAAAGTATTACGCGCTTCCAGATAGGTCACTTCGTGAAAATACAAAATGGCACACACGCGCGCCTGAACTGCACTGTAGCTCTTTGTGTACCGTTGGTAAAGTGACGTATCGAGATAGATCACTTCGCGGAAATACAGCATGGTAAATTTTGTGATACGTCGTTCATACTAATTAGTGTAATTAAAACCGTTATGTATTAGGTACTGAAACTTGCTGAAAATATTAACAGTAATGAGTAAACTAATAATTTGTATAAAAACCGATTTGGAAAAATGTGTGATTTTTGACAGATAGGTCACTTCGTGGCACGAGTGACGATACTTCTACACAACATGTTGCTTTGGTAAAATGATCAATTAGGCACAGTGGGTTAGTCTGAAGAGCATTGAACAAAACAAGTATTTCACAGTTGGACAAAGATTGATGGATCATCAGTCATCAGTCGGAATCAGTGGACAGTCTACATGCAAAGAATCAATCAAAAATTACCAGTTTCTGTCTGTGTGTTTTTTTCTCCCTCCCCAGAGCTGTCATCAGCAAAAAGCGAGTCTTCCAGAGGTAAATATTGAATAGGAACTGTATGTCTATTACTGTTAACGCACAATAAATCTTCAGTCTGTTTACGGTTGTTCGGGGTTTTAGAAAAAAACTAGATGCCTGTCCCGATCACCTAGCAACGGCATGACTGTGTCTGGGGCACTTTCATGAGCGCCAAATCCTGATTGACTTGTAAATTTATAAAGTTTCTAGTCATGATGATCGCACTGTACAAATGCAAGTATGTGTGTGATTGAAGGTGATTGGCTACTATAGGGAAGTATGGTACAGAGGTACATGTATAGCTTCAGCCGACATCTCTATGCTAAATACTTTTCTTTCCCATCTTAGGGTTTTACGAGACCTTGGCTCGATTTCACAAAGCACTTAACATTCATCTTAAGATTCGTTTGCCAATATCGCCATAGTGATTTGTATTGTGACTTCACACTTTGCTTAGCAATTAAGATTGACACACATCTTAGGATCAATCTTAACTCTTACGGCTCTGGCCATTTTTGAAAGTGAAAATTTACCTTTCTGGTACAATTGTGCTGGAAATTACTTCCATCTGAAAAGTGTTGTTATTGCATGCAATGGGCTACACCTGCAGTTGTCGTTAAAATGAAAAAAATAACCATGAAAACATCACAGAGTAGGTACATGTACCTGTACTTGCCATTTTAAAAAGGCTACACAGCATTAACATGATAAAAGCCTTTGTTCTTACGTGTTGCAGCTTCTCGTTAAGTGCATTTTGTATAAGTTTGGTATTTTAAAGTAAAAAGATGACAGTTTTTCTTTGAGCTCATTGCAAAGTGTTGTTCTTTATCATGTTTACATGCTGTTCATGTATGCGTGCATGCATTTATTTTGATGAAAAAAAACTGTAGTCCAGTGCCAAGTAAATGAAGAGGAAATTATATCCTCACTACTCACTAAAAACCATATACATCTTTTTTCAAAGAATTACTAGTCCAGCTGTCAAACTCATAAACGTTAATGATCGCTATTGACTTTCCTCTTCAAAATGCATCTTTGAAGTTATGAAACACACTTCACGGAGTTTGTCTCAATTTAGTTGCAACATTTCATGCATAAATTTAATTGATTTTATTCCTCACACTCTGTTCGCCTGGATGATTGCTGAGATTTTGCCCCAAACCTTTCCTGTTGTCGTGACTGATGGATGTCATTCATTGTGTATTATTGTTCAGAGTCGTCCCCCACAACGTGCATTATTCAGACCGGGTCCATTCTGCAGGTTCTATGCGCCTTTAAATGAAATCTCACTCGAGGTTGAATTTTTGTCTGAGTTGTAAAAATGTTGAAGGTTGGCAGAGCTGAACATGCAGTCGGGTCCACACTGTCTGAGTTTGAATCCCTGCTCTTGTGTCCGAGTCTCAGTCCTTTGCAGCTTTCAAGTTCATGTTCGAGTCAAATTCCTGTGTAAATCTTATTCATGAACTGGTGCAATGCATTTGGCAAGTTTAAACTCTCCATGAACAACCAAGTGATGTACACATTCTGTATGATAGCTTTATAACATGTTCTTGCTTGATTTGTTTATTTTCCTGAATTTTAAGAAAGGATCAGTGATAATAAAATCTGACATTTCATATTTGGTAAGCTTTGTGTTGTTTAGATGACTACAGCTTGCAAGAGTATGCTAGACTTATGTGTTTTGATGATCGAGATTTGTGTTCAGGTTCAAACTGAAACAAGTCCATTACATTTAACAAACATCAATGCTTTTCCGACATGTTTGACTTGGAGATGGATACACATTGTGATCCGTCCCTTGCTAAAATGTGCTCCTTTGACACAGGCTCCAGGGAGAATGTACACGTCACATACTACCTAAACGAATTTGCTGAATGCTATAATTTTGAGAACTATTGCATAATCATCAGTAAAGCCCAAAGACCAGTCCATCATACCCACAACTAGTCCAAAAGTAACACAACAGTATGCCACAGTGTATGAACTATAAAACAAAACAGACGTCTTTTTGTACGTATATTTCTTTTGTAAGTATAACAATTATTTCTTTAAATTTGTGCATGATGTGGCAGAGCGGTCTAGACATCAGTCACAAGCTCTCATGGCCTAGTCATCGGGGTGTTGGTTCGAATCACGGTCATGACACTTGGGTCCCTGAGCAAGACACTTAACCACAAGTTGCTTCCATTAACTCAGGTGCACAAATGGAAACCTTTGAGGACTGAGATGGAATTACGATGGATTTACCCCCCTTAGCGCTAGATAGCAGCTTGAGGTCGTACATGTACGCTCCGCAAAGTTTGCCCGAGATAATGATGTTGTAAAGTGCCGTGAGCTAGTTGCTATTCGACATATGAGCTATAAAGAAAATATGAACCCAGTGTTTTTATTTGTATTATGTTGATTATTACCATCATTCAGTAGATTCATCATAATTAAAGGAACATTACAGAATTGGTTTTTGCTAACAAAACAGTTGCTGGCAGTGTAAGCACTTTATGTAATCCACCATATACACAAACTGACAAACCTGTAGAAGTTTGAGATCGATCGGCCATCTGGGTCACGAGAAAATAGTGAAAAACTGATTACACATTTGCATGAAATCATATGAGATTCAAAAAATGAGTAAAACGCTCACTGAGCGATAAACTCCAATTGGAAAATTAGTTTATTCATTTCTCTTCAAATATGGCATTTCAGACAGAAATATTTCAAGGGATGTTTTCTACTATCATCATCATTAGACTGTGTAAGTTTTATGTAAATCTGTGATCAAAAAGTATATTTTACAGGTTTTTTCTGACCAATTCCGTAATGTTCCTTTAATGGTGTAGGAAAGCTCAAGCCTGCCTTCTCAGGCTAACCAGGATTTGTGAGCTCAAAGTAAAAGACGTGTAAAATTTGGATACCGTTTCACTAAAATCTCAAAGGTGGTACCTTTAGCACTGCAGAACTACTGTGTGGTGTTTTCTCTAGGAAATTCTCAGATGGATATTCCTGGTGATTTGATATCGGAATCACTCAGGAAAAAAAAACAATCTCACTGACCATTTTGAAAATCTGTTGAAAAAGTTTTGTTTTTGATAATAAGTATTGAATAGTATTGTTGGTTTTGTGATGTGTGATAACCACTGTGTTGTAACCACAGCGCTTCCCCGAGTCTTGCAGACAAATATCCACAGGCATACGACTCAAGTGGGATTCGAACCCTTGACCTCCTTCTTTCTACATGTAGATCAGATGTCTTAAGCACTAGACCGTCGAGCATGCATGGTGAGGAGTAGCCAGTTCAAATCTTGTAATCCCAAACTACCCCCAAAGTCATTAAAAACATATACTTGCCTGATTTTGTTATTATTAAGTATTCTGGTAATGAAACCAAGGATGTCTCTTAAGTGAACTTAATTACTTTAGCTCGCAAGCCTGAGGAAACCTGTAAACAACGGTGCTTGCTGGGCTCTTTTATGTGCACTTCCAATCCTAGTACATGAGACCTACGCTTAAAGGTATTGTACACTTTTGGTAATGGCTCAAAATCAATGTCCACATTTTGTGTGATTCAGCATATGCATGAACAAACAAACCTGGAAAGTTTGATCTCAATTGGTCATCGAGGTCACGAGAAAATAGTGAAAAGAGCAGAGCTTGAGTCCTTTGGTCTATAAACCGCTCGGCCATGACACGCAAATATTTCGTATATTGCAAATCTGAAGTTGATAGGAATGTTGTTTTTAAAGAGGAAACCAAGTCTACAAATGTGTACCACCATATTCGTAAATGGAGCCAACTTGTTTACATACTTAAATGTAGTTCCCTTTTTAAACTGCCCTGAAGCTGCTAGAAAATAGTTTTTTTCACAAATTCAAAGAAACCACCTCCAGTAAAAATAGCTCATTTCATGCATGTCTTACATGCCATTACATGCCACTGCAAGGGGGAATGATTTCGGTAATATTCAACAACAAAAAGATGATGTGCTAGTAGGTAAGGATTGAGCCATGCTTTAGGTTACACAATTTTGTGCTTTTCTAAGCATGAAAATTTGCTGAACTGTAAGTGATGTTATGGTATTGGGCTCACTTACATCCGATCAGTTGTTTAAAGTTTAATATCAACTTGCTTCTTAAACGTACTTATCTCCCTTTTAGTCTGAAGACTAATGAAATATGTACGGGTAAGGTCATTTGAAATATTGATCGGCCAACCGTCCTTCAGTAGTGGTTTTATAATAGCATTATAAATAATGACTACGGCCTAACATTGATAAAGCTGACAAACTCATGGAATGGATGGGTTTGAGTTATGTCTGTCCCTGCAGCAGTTATGCAGTGAAAATTGTTTAATTTGGTGTCTAACTTTTAAGTTTTATATTTAATGTACACCCTTCTAGTGGATGACCTTTGACTCATGAAACCAGTGAAAGTGCCTGAAGGTCATCTTGTGTATGTTGATGAGGTCAGCTGCCCACACAGAGTTCATGTGTGTGGTATGTAGGTACATGCGGCCTTGCTTGCCACATCTACAGCATTCCATTGTGAGCAGCCATAAGTACATGGGGTACTCTACATAATGTATCTTATTATTGTTGTTTATGTTTGGTACTAATTTACAAATTGCATCTTGACCACTGCAACACAAACTTCAGTTTAACAAGTGTCTTCATTTGCTTCAGTTATCAGTTGGTTATGAATATTCAATCATTTGGGTGTAACAACAGTAAGGTATGACAAAACTCCTTGGTGTTTGAGTGAATGCCAAGGCTAGCCACAGTACAATCAAAACGTGACTTGAGTGGATAACTGTAGTTGTACATCATATCACATTCATCATCAAAAGTATGTTTCCCGAAACAATCAAAGTCAAATAGATCACATGGAAGTTTTCACCCGGCTAGGTCCGCAAAAAATGGAGCTCGCCAGGCAGGAAGCCGAACTCAAAGTTACTCTGGAATTTGAGCATACCAAAAAGGCTAGAGATAGGCTTTAGGTACGTACTCAACAGCAGTGTCATCAGTACTGCATTCACTTTAGAGCTGGAGAAGTGGAGCAAAATACCCCCCAAGAGATGCGATGGCATTGCGAGATTTTTCAAACTGCCTAGACAAAGTCAGTTCTGCAAAGATCACAATACCAAGCGTTGGAATTTTTGGATTTCCAGAAAGAAAATACTAAACTCGTGGAGAAATGACCTTTTCATCTTGACTCCAAGTGGAGAGACACCATAGAAAAATGGAGGTTGAAAAATGGGCAAAGTAGCTACCCTCCATTCTCAGCGTTTGCTTCATTCGTCCGTAAAGCAGCTGATCGAGCAAATGTGCCTGAGCTGGAAGGCATCACAAGGAGCAAGGACCCCCCAAGTCGACCAGCCAGAGCAGTCTTCCCAGTAGACCATCAAAAAATAATAGTGCCAAGTCCTTTGCTACAACCGCAACCAATAGTGTTAGTTTGTCCAGCAAACCATCACAGAGTGTGGTGCGTGTTTTGTAATGGAAATCATCACATTGAAAAGTGTAGATCGTTCTGAAGAAAACTGCTCAATTATAGGAAGACGTTCTTTTTTCAGAGAAGATTATGCATGGGCTGCACATTCAGTGATGACCACCAAGCCAAGGGGTGCCCGGACTGACGAAAGTGTGAAGTATGTTCTAGTAGTCATCTGACAAGTCTCTATTGTAACAAATGAGTAGTAAACAACAGCCAGTTAAGTCTCAAGATGAGGAGGTATTAAAAGGTTGTAAAAGACGAAGGTACTTCACATGGCAGAACTGTTTGTGCCTGTCTTTATCAGAATGGTGAAGATGATCACTGCGAGATCATCCCTGTGATAGCTTGACCGAAGAAAGACCCATGTAAAGAGTCCCTTGAGTATGCAGTTCTTGATGACCAGTCCATCGGCTGCTTTGTGAGCAAGAGTCTTTGTGATCGGCTAAATATTCAAGGACCAGAGACCCAGCTGCTGCTGACGACGATGCAAGAGCACAACGCATGTATTACCAGCAACCGAATCCTCAGTTAAGAAGTGCTTGACATCTTCAAAGAAAATGCTGTCGACCTCCCTGTCTGCTTCAAGTGTGATGAGATCCCTGCCGAACCTTCTCGGATTCCAAAGCCCGTGGCTCCATCCTGACCCTATAGCCCAAAAACTTTACACTGTATGATCCCAACATGTTAACTTCCCTGCTGATAGGAAGTAACTGCCCAAGAGTGCTCCATCCCAGAGAAAACATCGCCACAGGAGAGGACAGGATGATTCATGTGGCCAGAAATCATTACTAGTCTGGGGGTGTTAACGGCCTAGTGTGTAGATAATGTGAAGTAAATTATCATGGCGTCTGCAACAAGATGGTCTCAACTGAAACCTACCCACACTTCTTGTATGGACAAAGTCAAGACTTGATGCAGAGAAGTACTGCGAGTATTAATGGATTTCCAGATGAGCAGGTGAAGATGCAACTTCATGAGAATTCTTGAGACTGGAATCAAGAAAAGACAAGATGGCCACTACGAGATGCCCCTACCCCTGAAACCACATGTGTTCTCCTTCCCTACAACAGACCACTTGCCGAGAAACGGTGGCAGCAGCTTACGGAAAGGTTCAAGAAATGAAAGGTGTCATTCAAAATTGTGCTGAGCAAGTTCCCACCGAATGTCTTGAAGTTCAAGATGGCACCACATGTGTCCCTTCCCTAAATCGGACCACTTGCCGAGAAATGGTGGCAGCAGCTTATGTTCAAGAAACAAACGGTGTCATTCAAAGTTGTGCTGAGCAAGTTCCCACTGAGTGTCTTGAAGTTCGAGATGGCAAGGTGAACTACATGTACATTCCCCATACAGGTGTGTACCATCCTAAGAGGCCAGACAAAATCCGCGTAGTTTTTGACTGTTTTGCCCAGTGCAAGGGAGTGTTTCTCAACCATCTAGTGCAAGGTCCATACTTTATGAACGGCCTGGTGGGAATCTTGTGCCAGGAAGAAGTGGCCATTATGACTGACATCAAAGGAATGTTCCACCAGTTCTTTGTAACTAAAGATAATCCAGATCTTCTGCGTTTTTTTTTGTGGTGGAAAAATGGAGACCCGAACAACGAGGTTGTAGTCTACCAGATGAAAGTTCATCTCTTCGCTGTAGCCAGTTCCCCTGGTTGTGCAAACTTTGGTCTCAAGCGCGCAGCTGATGATGGTGAGGAAGAGTTCAGTCATCAGGCTGCTCAAGAAAGTCCAGTATGAAGACTTGAAAAAACGAGTCCAACAGCTTGGAACAGTGGGCAAGTTCACAAAAAGGGAGTTAGCCTCGGGAGCGCAATCAGATTCTCGAAGCGACTAGTTCTCTCTTCAGTCTTGACCCATTCCTAAGGCAGACCCATTGTTTACCGTAAGGATGATAAGTTTGGGCCAAACTGATGTGGCGCTACATGTAAGTGTATAACTGATGCTGCGCACTGTTGAGGAGCCATGTCACTGCAGCAGTTTGTGCAGTGAAAACTGTTTACTTTTGTGTCTAACTTTTAAGTTTTATATTTAATGTACACCCATCTAGTGGATGACCTTTGAATCATGAAACCAGTGGAAGTGCCTGAAGGTCATCTTGTTTATGTTAATGAGGTCAGCTGCCCACACAGAGTACATGGTAATTATGTGTAGTCTTGCTTGCCACATTAAGAGTATTTCATTGTGAGCATCCATAATAAGTTCCCAGTAGTCGCCATCTTTACGGGCAAATTGCATTTTGGCTTGGAGGTGCGTCAAACGCTCAACTTATTAACGCAGCCGCGTTGTTCACTGACCAATCCTGCAATGAGTTTCGTGAAATGCGCGTGTTGCACGCCGTTCTCACACGAAACGCACGACTGTTTGTTCTAACGCGTAAATGGCCGTTCGTCATACTGCAACCTATCTATACTGTATAATGTGGTTGTTTTCTACTCGTTCATGATAGTTCCAACTTTACAGAGGTGTTTCTCAAGTTCTCTATGATTCACCCAGGTAGAAAGCCCAATTCGGTCAGCATATTTTACTTGTTATATTCTGCAACATTTGACTCTAGCTATACATGGCAAAATCAAATATTTTAGAGGAAGTTTGCAGTCTATTTTAACATTTTTACTATCACCAATGGTTCCTTGACCTAGTTTTCCATTTAAACTCATTGCTGTTATTAATTGTCAGTTCATGTATGGCCTTGTGTCTTATTACTGTTTATGTTTGGTATTAAATTACAGATTGTATCTTGACCATTGCAACACAAGCTTCAGTTTGACAAGTGTCTTCATTTGTTTCAGTTATCAGTTTGGTTATGCATATTCAATCATTTGGGTGTAAAAACAGTCAAGTTGGACGAAACTCTCTGGCAGCCACAAATGGCAGCCATAAATGTCAATATGACTACATGTTTAAACAGGGTCTAATGCTGGAAAGGGGACCAAGACCAAGTCACCTTGGTCCAAGACTATGACCAATATGGGGGGAGACCTGAGCTCCTAAACACTCTGCCAAAGGCTGATTTACAAAATGACATGTTTGTACTATAAAATAGGAGTCCACCTCAAATATTAAACACAGAAAACAAATGTGTGTAAACATTTGGTAAATGTATACTCATTAAAGCAAGGTTAATACCAGCAGAGGTTTTTTTATAGCAGTAAAAAAGCAAGCAACACCTTTTTCACAAAGTTCATACCCTTGAAAAATAAAAAAATCAACACCTACAAGCCTGCAAAATATATAGGCCAAGTATGTACAAATAAATATTGGATATGTTTGAGTGCATTTTGGCAGAATATAATCATGGAGTGAAACCTCAACTATTTCAATTCATGAGGCAAACCTGAGTGAAATAACAAAGCAAGGATTTACCAAGTGGTTTTATTCTGCGCGACAATGCATTAAATATTTGTTTTGTATAACTTGTACCTTGTGATTAAAATTTTTGTGCACAATAAGCACGAAATAGACACGGAAACTTGTCCAACCTGCACTCTGAAAAAACCCCAACTAATTGTGGATGACTCCATGTAGACACAAACCTTGTCCGCCATAACTCGACCATTCCTTGTTTGGAAACACACTGGCAATCTTCAAATAACTATTCATATTGGACTCCAATATTAAATTGTAGGGCATCTCAACAGTAAACACATAGCAAAATAATGGATGTCGTGGCATTGGTGCCCCTTCAAAATATTTCTACGTAGACTTTAGGGTTTTCTAACGGGGATCCCTTTGCAAAATAAAAAGGGCCTTGCCCTTTTATAGATAAACTGCATGACTGTAAATTCATCAAAATGATACTTGCCACTTGATCTAAATTTGTTTGAGGGGCAGAATGATCGTGCATTTGCATCATCTACACACGTTTGAAGCATGCACTTGTATTTGAACCACTAATGCACACCGTACCTTTTCATGGGACTTGACTCTACACTGGTAGTTAAGGTTTCTGAGTGATCTTTATTGCAGGAGGCCTATGCTGACTTGGTTGATTTTATGACAGGTTTTCAGTTTGAGATACATGTGTTCGGATTCGCATCAGTGTTTTCAGAAAGTTACACAATGATTAGAAACATAGACCTGCCTCAGTACTTAAGCAGCATCCAGCATCAGAGTCAGCTTTCTCCAGAAGACGATCAGAGCATACTGATCGAAACTTCGAGTTATAACCAACGATTCTTTTCAGAACCACCCCAACTCAATAAGAGACAAGTCTTACATGGTTGTCACCGCAAACCTTTTCATATCGTATTTTCACTATGCAAAGTTTCAAATCCTACCTGCCACACATTATTGAAATTGAAAATTTTCTTGTGCAAATGAAAAGTATTCATTTTTTTTTTTTTTTTTTTAATGTACACATGATGTTTGCTTTTCAAGTGACTTTGTAACAGTGCAGCGGACACATTGATACTTTATTTTTTTAAAATTTACTCAGCCTACTTTTGTAAATGCGTTTCCTGGATACAGTGTTTCACATGGTCCTTCTGTCTTCCAGAGCCAAAATGCTAGAACCGTTCTTGGATCAATGCAGGAATTGTCACAGTTACTTGGATTTTCCAATGTTAATAAATATTGATTGGTTTATACTTTGACTGTCTTCGGTTTTTAATAACAGTGACCTGGGTGCAAGTACAGGAAATTTCCGAGTAGCTAATTTCCTTTTGTTGTGCATTATGTTTGGTTCAACTGGCCAGTGTAAACAGGTGTGGCACGGCATGCACTGCATGCACCATTGATACGAGTGCTGTAGCTCTCTAAGGACGAAATAATAATAATCTGTCCACTGAAGTTACTCTCTGTCACGTAGAAAAATTTGAACAAGACATTGACATGATTGACATAATTTTGCCTCCAATTGCACACATGGCATTGACCTCTAAGGCACTCTTATCCATGTGCGCTTAACTCCCAGGCAACTTTATGCCATTTACCTCAAAGCTACCCTCTTAATAATTTCGCTCCAAAGGCACCCTTATGTTGTTAACCTCTAAGGCACGCTTATGCCATTTACCTCCCAAGGTTCCTTTGCATACCTCAGGCTCCTATGCTTACCTCCAAGGCACCTTATGCCATCTACCTCTCAAGGCATCCCTATGCCATCTACCTCTCAAGGCACCCTTATGCCATCTACCTCTCAAGGCACCCTTATGCCATCTACCCTAAGACTCAATGCATTTACCTCCAAGTACCCTTATGCCATCTACCTCTCAAGGCACCTTATGCCATCTACCTCTAAGGTACTCATATGCCATTTACCTCCCAAGGTACCCTTATGCCATCTACCTCTCAAGGATCCCTATGCCATCGACCTCTCAAGCACCCTTATGCCATCTACCTCTCAAGGCATCCTTATGCCATCTACCTCTCAAGGTACTCTTTTTGCCATTTACCTCCCAAGGTACCCTTATGCCATCTACCTATTCAAGGCATCCCTATGCCATCGACCTCTCAAAGCACCCTTGTGCTATTTACCTCCAAGGTATCCTTATGCCATCTACCTCCCAAGGCACCTTTTTGCCATTTACCTCCCAAGGTACCCTTATGCCATTTACCACCCAAGGCATCCTTATGCCATCTACATGTACCTCTATGGTGCCCTTGTGCCATCTACCTCTAAGGTACCCATATGCCGGTACCCATATGCCATCCACCTCCCAAGGCACCTTTTTGCCATTTACCTCCCAAGGCATTCTTATGCCGTTTACCTCTAAGGTACCTATATGCCACCTACCTCCCAAGGCACGCTAATTATGCCCATTTACCTCCCACGTCACTTTAATGCCAGTTACCTCCCAAGGCACCCTTATGACACCTACCTCCCAAGGCACCCTGATGCCATTTACTTCCCAAGGCACCCATGAAAATGCGGTGCTGCGGCATTAATGTAAAGGTCTATTACACCATCATGTTTTTAAAGGGTACCATAAATCCCATTCTCGAGTTTTCTTCTAACTCACCATAATAACCAACCTGTTCAAGTTTCATCGTATTTGCTGATCATGTTTCTGAAACTGTATCGAATGATTGCTGTCATGGTAACAATCACGATAACAGCTAGCAATTGTATCGCAACTTTTTATCATGAGCAGTCTTGACCGGGGACCTACATTGCGCCAGTTATTGTTGTCATCAATGATTAACACATAGGCACAGACACCTAGGCAATCACAATTGCTGTGTAAACAACAATAGCGCCACTAATCTTTTTTTTAATTTTTCATTAAGAGAACCTGTCATGTATGTGGATTTATTTAATTGGATTTGATTGGCATGGGCAATAGCAATGATGACATTTTTATATTGTCTCACTTGTCAACATGAAGATTTAATTAATCACCACAACTTTAATGTGATCACTGCAGAGATGAATTCAGCCCCTCCTCCTAAAAACGGGTAAAAAATGAAATAACAACACTACCAACCAAATGAAAGAAACTTCTATTTGATAAAGTTAAAGGAACATTACAGAATTGTTTTTTGCTAACAAAACTGTTGCTGGCAGTGTAAGCACTTTATGTAATCCACCATATACATAAACTGACAAACCTGTAGAAGTTTGAGATCGATCGGCCATCTGGGTCACGAGAAAATAGTGAAAAACCGATTACACATTTGCATGAAATCATATAGATTCAACAAATGAATAAAACGCTCACTGAGCGATAAACTCCAATCGGAAAATTAGTGTATTCATTTCTCATCAAATATGGCGTTTCAGACAGAAATATTTCAAGGGATGTTTTCTCTATCATCATCATTAGACCGTGTAAGTTTTATGTAAATCTGTGATAAAAAGTATATTTTACAAGTTTTTTTCTTACCAATTCTGTAATGTCCCTTTAAAATAAAATTGTTTAAAATAGATCAGTAAAATAACAATCAGACTTCAACCAAATTAAGTGCAGTACATTCACTTAACATAAAGAGTTCTGATTCATCACGCAGATAGAATTAAATTAATGTTAGTCGGTTTGGTGTAGTGGTACACGTTTACGTGCATATACAAGTACATGCAAATTAGTGCCATGTTTGTTCCGTGCATACATTGTAAGAGCAGACTCTTTTGGCCTGGCTTTGAGATTGTATTTTCTTTGCACACAAAAGTCATTTCCCATTAGGCAAGAAAAATTGCTCAATTTTATATGGTTTTAAGAGTTGGTACGTCAGTAATGGAATAAAATGAAGCAGCATCAAATGGATCGCTTACCACAAAGAGATAGATGTACGATTCTTTAGCGGAACAAAAGATCCATTTTCAAATTACTTTTTACCATGACGAACAAAGTGCTGGTTGAAGCTTGTCAGCTTGAAAGAGGCCTGCATTGTATTTCATTGTATTGTTTGGCCCTTTCAAGATGCAATCAGAGGTGTTTAATATGCTGCCCAAAAGTTAGCTTTAGAATCAACAAGAAATCTCAATTCTGTCTCCTGTCTGTGTTGTAAATGAATTTATTGAGAAGAAAGCGTAGCTTTGAACCTGAGGCTTTCTGATCACAGTCAAAACCTCTTAAGTTTTTTGGTACAGATATGAGTTTTACAATTGTAGTGTTATCGCAAATACTGTCATGGGTTCCTCAGTCAGCCCCGATTAAATCACAAAACGTACACTTGGCAAAATGGTAACTCACTTGTGTATTATCAGTCTTCACGTAAAGACACACATTCTATTTTTTACATCCCTGTGGAGACATATCTTTTGTCCTTCCCTGAAAGCACCCCGGTCTTTAGAATTCCCCCTTTTTTTTTGTTCTCGGTCTCCATAAGGTAGTGAATATTAAAGCACTTTACAATATTGTTGTGATCTGATCTGAAATGGTGAGAATTTAATCCAGATTTAATCCATTCTTATGCATAATTATTGTTATTTCATTTGATTCACCTCATTCACAATGTTGTTCCAGACCATTTTGATCCATTAACCCCTTTCCTGCAGAAGCTTTATTTTTTAATTTCCGCGAGGGAAAACCTAATTTGATTTTTCTCATTGCTTTGATTATCAAGTATGTTTGTCATGTGTTGTCTTTATCACAATTGTGCAACACAGCTACATTTTTTGGAGAAATGCAATGTGAAACATTCTGCTTGTTGGTTAGGAAAAGAAACCAATGCACATTTTGGGTCTGTTTGCTTAAATAATTTACTCACTCCAATTTTTTATTTTGTTCATGTACATGATGTAATTATGTATGAATTTATTCCATCAGTAAGCAATAAACAAACCCCATGACCTAAAACCGGCTGTGGAGCATTTCAGTTACTGCTCGACAGACTTCACTTTTTACTTGATGATTAATACAGGGCTATTATAAAAATGCGGCCTTTAGTCAAGATCGCACACAGGTTTTCTGCCTCTTCATTGTTGCATTTTCCCATACACCGTGAGGCCTCTGCTCACTCGGCTGTGTTATAATACACTGGTGTTTACTTGTGCCATGTACCCGTTTTAGTTTCAATTTTGCTGCCCCACAGTTTGTATTGATGGCATACTTTTTCACCGTGATCCGGACTCTGTAAAAAAGGGTCTCTTTGTCCAGAGACCACCATGCGTGTCTGTTGCTTATGGATCGGCCTAGTTTAACTGGAATGGCCCTAAATATTTTCTCCGCCGACATTGACAGAGGTGCATTGGTAATGCGTTCAATCCTGGAGTTATAGGTTTGGTGTGAGCGCTCTATCATCCAATAATATTCCAAACTTACTCATGGAAAGAGCGTGTAATTTCGCTTCTCTGCTGGATTACAACGATTAATACTGCACTGGCTCGATGTATTGATACTACAAAACAGCCGAGTCGACAGAAGATGCACCTGTAAGTGTAGTCTTGTTTATCAGTTTGATGAAAGTACAGTTACATGATTAGGTAGAAGGCAGTATCATTTAATATCACTCTGCTGAAACATTAGTAAAGATATGATCATGTTGTTTTAAATACGTACAATAACGAAGTGTTATGTTTGCCTCTTTTTGTTTCTCAAGGGGAGGTCCTTTTCTTGTAACAGCTAAACATAGTAGGTGGTCCGAATGTAGCTTTGAACAGAATTATTTGTATTTATTTTGTTCTTTAGCTTGGAGAGAAACAAACAATAATTTTGTGAACATTTTTTAATTTCACAAAAATTACACAGTTGTATACATTGCATGGATACTTAGGCAAGCCATTTGTATGATTGCTAAGTTCATCGCCAGATACTTTGAAAATCTATATCATGCCGTAGCTAGCTGTACAAAATCTAAATGTTCTTGGGAAAATATGGAGGAATTTTGTTAACACCCTCAAACGCGGCACCTAATTGGGAAAAATGTAACTCCGTTACATTGTCAGCATATGCCTCCAAGCTTGTTCCGTAGGTTAAGAAGGTTTGTTTATAAAGTAAGTGTGTTGTTTACATGTCCAGGTATTGCCTGGGTAAGTTTCAGCCTATTCGTTTGCTTAATTAATTAATTTTTATAATTTGGTTTATCTAACCATTGACAATTGATAGACAAATCGACAGACCAATTTTGTTCACAAAAGATGCTGGCAGAGTTTTGTCCTGCCCTTTCTAACCAAATCACTGTCCCATGTTGATAGACACCCCCCTCTAGAAGGTGTGGCATGGTCCAACTTTTGATCTTACGGCTAATTATAAGCTGACCAGTGTGTACGATGTGGTTAAGACAATGAAATAATAACATCATGCTGAAAACGTACCTCGTTTGAGGGTTTTAAGCAAGAGAGTTGAACAACGTCCTTCAAGCATTGTGCAAGCTTTCGTGTTATTCCGTGTACTTGATGGAGTTCTGCGTAATTTATTTTTATTTTGTTTACAAAAAGGTAAATTTGCTGGTAGTTTTTTTTGTTTTGTTTAATGATTCATGCTGGTTGTTTATTCATGAATATGTTATAAGTGAGCATCACCAATCTTATCCAAACTAACTCACGGGAATAGAATGTAATTTCACTTCCCTGCTGGATGACAAGATTGACTTTGTTTATTCACGGTACTACAAAACAGCGGAATCAAGAGAAGATGCCGTAAGTGTTGACTTATCATATTTAATGGAAACTTGTACAGTTACATGATTTGGTAGAAGCCAGTATCACTCTTTGAAATAGAGTAAAGACATGATCTTGTTTGTTCAAACAAGCCTTAGGTTTTTTTATATACATGTATATATATACTTTTTTTAAGAGGTTTTGGGCTCCTTTTCTTTGTAATAAATAATTATAATAGTAGATATTCTGAATATGGTTTTAACAGGAGTTATTTTTTTTTTTCTTGAACTTCGAAAGAAAAAGTTAATTTTTTATTTTTGTATAAATAAGAAATGTGTGAATTTCACAAAGACAACACTGTTATACATTTCTTGGTTACTGAGGCAAGCCATTTTGGTTAAATGATTTTTAAATGCTGTGCCAGTTCTTTCACAAAACTTCATAGCTGTACAAAATCTAAACTTTAACGTTCTAGGGGGAGATAGGGAAGTCTTTTTTATATTTTATTTCATTTTTTAATTTCTTTAAATATGGATAGATAGTTGAAAAAGGTTTTTCAAGCATTGTGCATGCTTTTGTGTTAGTTCAATCATGTACACGTATTTTATGGAGATCACCTTAACTTACTTTTATTATTTGCTGGTAGTTCTTCTGTTTGATATGAACATTTCGAAAAAATACATCTAGCCAACAAAATTGAATTAAAGAAGTAACGATAAATGCATTTTTTACGAGGTAGAATATTAAATAAGTGTGGAGGCAGCTTCTAGAAGCCAGGGCTTTGGGTGAGATGCCTCAAACAGAACGTAAACAGGAACAAGAATGTCGTACAGAAAGCTTGGACAAAGACTGAAAATTATTTTAAAAATAATAAGCTGAATATGTAAGTAGAGAACATTTGCTGACCACTTGAGAATAAGCTTTTGTCAGATACTGGAAGAGGAGAGCTCTTTGATAAGCGTTTTAAAATCTGTTAAAAATTATTTTTGATGTGAAATATATTGAATAATTGTTTACACTATATATGAGTATTCAATAAGTGTTTTTGTTTAATTGTATGCTGGGTTTTGCAACCACTTTTGTGGCTATCAGCTATGTTTTGTTTTTATAAACAAAAATACAAAATACTAACTACTAATTTGGTTCTAGGTACAGTAGGCTAGAAGTGCATGGAGACTCATGTAAACAAGTAGTAAAAACAAGTCATTTGAAGAGTGCCACTACCACACGTGGCAGAGTAATGTATTCCACGGGCAGGTGGGATAAATATGGAGTACAAAAACGAATGAGTGTTTGTATGTTTTAAAAAAAAGGCTGGCTGTCTTTGAGCTGAATACAGATCGTGTTTAGTTGGACTGATAACAATCTGCAAGGTTAATATGTCATTCTTTGTTCCTTCAATTGTATTATCCGAGCTATCAACTTCAAAAATGCCTTTGTGCCCTTTTGGTTCTATATTTCAATAATAGTAGAGGTGTCGTGTTAGGCTGGCATACTCAACATCTGGGAAACTGTTTTCTGTGATTGCCGTTTGAAAGCTTATTGTGACATATGACGCCTATGAAATGAACTGGGCGTCGTGTGGTTACACATTGCCTCTATACAGACCTAATGGCAAATGTTCCAAACACCCTGATCATGTTTTTGTGTTTATTAATACCACTAGGATTGTCCTAAATTTATTTTGTCCGATAGTTACTCTACACTGTTTATGGGTGGTTGTACATGTAAGATGTGCTGTCAAAGGCAAATTGTGAGACATTTGTACTTGGCGTTGATGAATAAATGTAAGGCTAGCACTTCCTTAAACCATGGAGAAACTCCTTCCTCCATGCTTAAACCAATAATTAGCAGATCTGATAATCAGCCAACTAATGTTGGAAGGGAAATAGTTGGGCTTGAATAACAGCACATAAGGCATTCTGAGGCTTCTAGTTTAGATAGTTATGTACAAGATTTTATTTTTTTAAATGGCCTGACATTTCAACCCTAGAAGAGTGTACTCTCAAATGCTATGGATACCAAAAAAAAACTTTTAAAAACCTCAACATTAACAAGAGGTGTTCGTGCTGCGTTGAGCCTTTAAGAAAGACTTGATCGGGTCAAAACTTAAGGCGTTAAAGAACTGTTGCATTTATACCATCTGTCATTTGGATCAGACATGTCAGTAAGCTGTTGGCAGCAGAAAGGAAATACAATAAAGGGGACCACTTTGATTGCAGAACGGTAGCAGTTTTTCCAAATGGTGGTAATTTTTGAAACCAGGTGCCCAAAAGTGTTTTAACATGTGAATGGACATGCAGGCTTATACTGAAAATAGTTTGAGTTGATTTATTTGATTAATTTTTTTTTTAAATCACCCTCAAATTTCCATTAAAAATTGACATAAAAAAGCTACCCGCCTTTTCCATCCATTTAAACAAAAATTGAAACTTAAAGGAACATTACAGAATTGGTAAGAAAAAACTTGTAAAATATACTTTTTGATCACAGATTTACATAAAACTTACACGGTCTAATGATGATGATACAGTAGTAGAAAACATCCCTTGAAATATTTCTGTCTGAAACGCCATATTTGATGAGAAATGAATAAACTAATTTTCCGATTGGAGTTTATCGCTCAGTGAGCGTTTTATTCACTTGTTGAATCTATATGATTTCATGCAAATGTGTAATCGGTTTTTCACTATTTTCTCGTGACCCAGATGGCCGATCGATCTCAAACTTCTACAGGTTTGTCAGTTTATGTATATGGTGGATTACATAAAGTGCTTACACTGCCAGCAACTGTTTTGTTAGCAAAAACCAATTCTGTAATGTTCCTTTAAAACAAGTTAACCTATTGGAACAAACGCTAAATGTGATGGTAGAAAAAAGTCACCCTTTATTGCGTTTCCTGTCAGTAGTTAATTGAAAAAAAAATATTTAATTATGAGACAGACAGAATAAAGGTTAATCTAAAGGGATGGCACAGCCATTCTCCTATGGGATTCATTGAACTGAGGATACTCTATAATTTCATATTTCATTAAAGAATTATGGGAGAAATATTCAAGGTTTTATTCTTGTAAATGTAAATCATTTTGCGGTACAGAGCGTATATAACTTTCCTTTGAGAAAGTAGTGTGCTTTTGTATTTTCAGTGTCTCAACAAAAGTGCAGAATTGTTTTCGTTTCTTCCACATATATTTCTGACCTATAAGTTTGAACAGAGATTACATTGATAGTTGATATTACAATTGTTATTTTTTATTTTTTTATGCAGGAATGTGATGTACACCTAATTATATATATATTATATTTTTCCGTACGGTATCTATTAAGTGTACGATCACTTAAAACATATGTAAAAAGATTTTAAATACCCACTACTACTATTATTCAGGCTTGGTCATACTTTGGGCGTACCCCTTGCAATCGGCAGACAAGGTATTCCACTCTGTAGAATACTTTGTCAATACTCTCAAAATTGTTAAATGCACAAGTCATAGAGGGCGTTTTCTTTTACACGTATCTTCATCCAATATCGTTGTTATCCTCGAGCTCTGCACAAACGAAAAATGGAACCGATGTTTGATGAGCTTTTGTGAATTACATGTTATAGTTTCCCATCCGTGATCAGTAAAACAATTATTGACATTCAGTGACTGCTTGTTGACCTCACTGTAATCTACAGTGAGTTCAGTTCAAACTGGAATTAAGTTCAAAATCATTGGTGTCCCAAACTGAATCAGGAACTTGTCATCATGTTTATCAAGGGTGGGAGAGATCCTGCCATTGGTTAAAAAGTAAGCAGTTTATACACCTCGTATCGTACATGTTTAGGTTACATGAAAAATTCTTGGAAAAAGTTGAGTTTTTTGACATATCGTTCATAGAGCAGTCAGCCGCAGGTTGGTATGAAAGCAAACAGGATATAACTTTTCTGTCTGCTGTTTTCTATTGTTGTTGAAAAGTTTGGCTAATGACTGCAAATCATGTCAAATCATTGTCTCATCATCGTTACATTGTCATTTTATTTAATTTGTATGGTTGTGATTTTTCAAGCGAGGGTTGGTCATCTTCTGCACACTCCTCTTCAAATATTTGATTTATATCTGCGAGCGTGTGTTGGTCTCTCGGTATCATTGCATTTAGTAGCCATGCTGTCACACCGGTGTGACGTTTGTGTAGAGCTCGCTCTGCAGTGCACATCTACGTGTACATGTACATGGATAGGTCTAGACTCAACAAACTGATATGACAGTATGTCTTCAAGTATTGCTTTCTTGCGTAAAATCAAGTGAGTGGGTTGCTTCAATGTTATCCATTCTTCATCATGTTCATGCCGTTGTGTTGTCTCCACCATTGCAAAAACTGTTTGGAATATTTTAACATTGTTCTTGTTACTTTTTCAACAAATGTGTGTTATCCGTATGGTACTTGGTAATGAGTTGGGCAGTTTCATTGTTTCTCATGGTACACTAACCATAAGCAGTGTTGTTTCTGAGTTATTTTATGACTTGGTATTTTGTCAATAACAAATGGAAGCAAATCACTTTTTTTTTTCTTTTTTTTTCATTCAGAAAAGTAAATGTTGGTTATCTGCGGTTTATAGGCCGTCGTGTGAATAACTGGAATTGCCCAAATACATGAATATGTTTAGGTACTGTACATGTGATTCAAATAAAATGTTCCATTTGTTTATAATTTTTCTGGTATTAATATTATCACTTTCACAGGTTTCCTGAGAAATTAACTTCAGTGTGAATTCAGTATCAATTCAGTATCAACTGATGTTGTGCTATTATTAATGTTTCATATCTGGATTGAACCCACCTTTTATAATATTTTCACATTTTCTTTTCCGTTTCCATATCAGGTCAAAGAGGTTAGGCACATCTGTTTCCAAGGCCTTTACTGATGCTATATCCAAGCTTGAAGTAAGTGTTTCTAAATTGCAACAAACATAACTGGTACATACATATAGCCGAGTAAAACGTACATGTAGACTAGGAGAGTTTCAGCTATTGTGACTATGCGACATTATCAGGGAAAAATTGGGAGAGGAAAAGTTTCTTTGTTTCGTATGTTTCCCAAAACAAAAGTAAAAACACTCACCTAACCTTGACAATCCTCCGACGTGTCCAAGGCAAAGGGGACCATGGACAAGGTTGCCCCCAAACAATTACCTAGTGGAAATGTAGCCGTATATTTTAGATTTCATGTTTTTTGCTTTGCAACAAGCCAAAATCTTGTAGAAAGGTTATTTTTTTCTTTTTCGCAGCTGTTGTTTTTTTACGATAAAATCTTGCCACTAACAGAGTAAACCTTTACCTAATTGAAAGCGAACAGACGCAATGCTTGAAGTACTAAAAACAAGCATGCACCATGACCAAGCCTTGCCCATATGTACAAAAAAGGGTGTGGTTACCAGAACTTGACACATGGATTTGAAGTCAGGTTTTCCTAAAAATAAAGAGACGACAATACTTTGCAGAAATAAAACCAAAATTCATTTCAAAGATCTTTGAATCAAATTTTGACAAGTTATTCTTTTACAGGTATCTGTATGTTTTTAGAATACTTTAGTGAAAATAAATTTTCCCAAACCATTGTTAGACCATTTGAACATCTATTTTCAAACTGATGATAATTGGATTTTTTGTAATCACTCTGCAACCGATCACACAGCTAGTTTGAAGTAGTTCCTTTGTCCCCTAGCCGATTTGTCTTTGTCTGTTGCGACCACTGTTCCATATGTCGGATATATGTCTCTGAAAATATAAATATTGTCTACATTTTGGGGGATTCTTGAAACAGGTTTTTTAATGTGATTGTGGGGCCTTCTGTTATCTATTGTGTTTACAATATTATTGAGGTTATCCTTGTGTGGGACAGTGTGAAGGCAAAATTTGGTAGAAAGGTTAGCTTTTTCTGTTTGGCAGCAGTTGTTTTTGAAAGATAAAATCTTGCCACTAACAGAGTAAACCTTTACCTAACTGTATGCGAACAGACACACTGCTTGAAGTACTAAAAACAAGCATGCACCATGACCAAGCCTTGCCCGTATCTACAAAAAAGGGTGCGGTTAAACGGTTACCAGCAACTTGACAAATGGATTTGAAGTCGGGTTTTCCCAAAATAGAGAGAGGACAATACTTTGCAGAAATAGAAGGTCCGGCTTTTAAAACCAAAATTCATTTAAAAGGTCTTTGAATTTGGTAATGCTGACCAAATTTGGACAATCTTTTACAGGTATGTTTTGAGATTAATTTAGTGAAAATAAATGTTCAAAAACCATGGACAGACCATAACACCCATATTTTGAAACTGATAATAATGGGATATTTTTGAATCACTCTGCAACCGTTATGCACAGCTAGTTTAAAGTAGTTCTTTTGTCCCATAGCTGAATTGTCTTTGTCTACCATGTTTACTGTTTTTTATGTGGTATTGATATTTACTATGTCTCTGAAAATATATACAATATATATATTTTTTAATGATTCTGGAAACATGTTCTTGTTTGTACTTGTGGGGCCTGCTGTTATCTATTGTTGATTACAATATTATTGAGGTTTTCCTTTTGTGGGCAGTGTGAAGGCAAAATCCTGTAGAAAGGGTAGCCTTTTCTGTTTGGCAGCTGTTGTTTTTCAACGATAATATCTTGCCACTAACAGAGTAAATCTTTACCTACATGTAACTGTATGTGAACAGACACAATGCTTGAAGTACTAAAAACGAGCATGCACCATGACCAAGCCTTGCCCGTATCTACAAAAAAAGGGTGTGGTTACCAGCAACTTGACACATGGATTTTAAGTCGGTTTTTCCGAAATAAAGATATGACAATATTTTGCAGAAATGGAAGGTCCCGCTTTTTAAATCCAAAATTCATTTAAAAGATCTTTGAGTTTGGTATTGGACAAGTTATTCTTTTACAGGTATGTTTTGAGATTGATTATGTATGTAATTACTTAAATATTATTAAGTATATAATTTTTACAAGTGGTTTTAAAGGGTATGTGCGAATAAGAAATATGACCAGGAATATTGCATGCTGAATTTAAGAAATTTAGCATAAGTGAATAAGTTGAACAAACATGTATGTGTTACAGGCAAAACCTTGACCAAGGTCAGGGAGAATTACATTGTGCATGTGCAGGATATATTTTTACTGGTACAGGTGATAATATTAAAACAAAATAATTTATTCAAATTAGACAGTTTTGCAAAAACACTGGAGAAACATTTGAACAGATAAATCTCAATTTCAACTGATTTATTTAAAACAAACCTCCGATTTTATGAAGAACTTTACTGGAAATATTTTTTTTAAGTCCGGTTACATTTGAGGACACCTGAATTTATAAAGGGTTAACCATTTTGTACACAAACTGTACAGTTTGATTTCCAGAGAAGAGTAAAAGTTTCATTCATTTTTAGGTGTTCGTTAACATCACGAACACCTACTGTATCTGTTTAAGTTTTTAGGCGTTGGGTGCATCATTAGGTACACTTATTGTTTTTGTACAAGTTTTTCAGGTGTTTGTGGGACAGCAGAACGTTTGTTGTTTTTGTTCGAGATTATTTAAGTGATCCTGCAACAGCATAAACACCTATAGATTCTGTTTGAGATTATTTAGGTGTTCCTGCAACAGCATAAACACCTACATGTACATGAATAGTTTCTGTTCAAGTTTTTTGTTGTTCCTGCAACAACACCAACGCCTATAGTTTCCGTTTAAGATTATTTAAGTGATCCTGCAACAGCATAAACACGTACAGTTTCTGTTTGAAATTATTTAGGTGTTCCTGCAACAGCGTAAACACCTATAGTTTCTGTTCAAGTTTTTTTTATTGTTCCTGCAACAATACCAATACCTATAGTTCCTGTTGGAGATTATTTAAGTGTTTCTGCAACAGCGTAAACACCTATATAGTTTCTGTTCAAGTTTTTTGTTGTTCCTGCAACACTACCAATACCTATAGTTCCTGTTGGAGATTATTTAAGTGTTTCTGCAACAGCGTAAACACCTATAGTTTCTGTTCAAGGGTTTTGTGCCAACAGTGCCAACACCTACATGTATTGTTTCTGTTTATGTTTTTGGCGAGCTGCGATGCAGATTGAGCCTACATGTATGTAATGACAATTTTGGACTGTCTGCCTATCCGTCCATCCGCATTCGGTTTATGATTGTTTTAGCATTAAGCTTCAACCTGTTTTATGGAATCTAAAATCCCCAAGTCAGATCAGTCTACAGTGACAGTCATGCTTTGTGGTTCTCAACCATGTTTTTTAAAGAAATGTTTTAGATTTGGGAATCAGAAAAAGTGAGGTTCATCATTATTGCCCTCTGGATTTTACAGAGCCTGAAACTCAGGGTAAATGTTAAAGTTTTAAAACTGACTTACAACTTTGACTTAAAACAGTACAGCATACATGCACAAATTGCACGGCCACACTAAGAATGAAACGTATGACTGTTTTACCGGTTCCAGATGAGTGAGTTAAAACAATGAGAAGCATTGAATGTCCTTTTAGATCGATCGGCCATCTGGGTCACGAGAAAATAGTGAAAAACTGATTACACATTTGCAGGAAATCATACAGATTCAATAAATGAATAAAACGCTCACTGAGCGATAAACTCCAATTGGAAAATTAGTTTATTCATTTCTCATCAAATATGGCATTTCAGACATAAATATTTAAAGGGATGTTTTCTACTATCATCATCATTAGACCGTGTAAGTTTTATGTAAACCTGTGATCAAAAAGTATTTTTTACAAGTTTTTTTCTTACCAATTCTGTAATGTTACTTTAAAAAATAAAACTTACAAGTATGACACTAATTCCAGGCTAGAACATTGAAAACCTTGAACGTCCATAACTCCCTATTGCAATGATATATCAACTTGAAACTCTTATCAAATATAACCACTGAAATGCAGATTTATTTTAAAAACAAAATAACCCGTGATTACGACACCAGTTCCAGTTGAATGAACTAAAAACAACAAACACATAAAATGGTTTCAGAATGTGAATGGTTCCAAAAGTGCAAAATCTGATAAATTGATAATAAGGAAAAAAGGTATTGCATGTAGAAGCAATTATTTTCAGGCATGGTGAGAGTTTTCTAAGTTGAGTGACACTACCTGTACACACACCTCAAACGCATACTATGATGCAATGAGCATGTCTACATGTACCTGTTAAAACCGAGGATTTTAACAAAAGGGATCCGGGTGTTTTGACACAGCGAGGACATCCTCAAACATGTGTTTGTTGGGTGTGTGTATGAATCTTATAATTTTTTTCCTTGCCTGTTTTATTTCTTCCTTGTCAGCCCTCGCCCATCCTGAGCCCCTCTGTCACCCCCATTTCAAACCAAGTATACAGTGGTCAAGTGCATATTGTTAATGTCCCCACCCCTAACATCAGCTGATCCGATTATTGATTTTTTCTATTAGTCCTTGTTTTTCTATCGGGCGACCAACAGCTCACCATGGCAGCTTCGCTGTTCTAGGTTTTTTTAAGGTATTCTTGCAGCTTGCCAACACCTAGTTTTTCTGTTCAAGTTTTTGTGTTTATAGTTTTCCTTCTTCTTCTAAGAAATCGAGACTCTCCCAAACACCCATGATTTATTAAAAGAGAACTGAAAAGCATTGATGATGCATGAACCAGATATTGACTGCCCTACTGACTGCAGGCAAATTGATCAAATTGCACTCCCATACTTAACATTTTAATCATGTTTTTAATCGGTCAATGCAAAACAGGTTTTTCAGAATCGGCCATTTCAAATGTCAACTTAATATTGACAAGATTCATCTGTGTAATCTGTTTCTGGAACCGATCAGCCGGTTGCGACTACACACCGCCTAAACTCAGTGTACACTTTTTGTAAAACCTTGGGGAGTTCACAAAGCAATTAACAGCAACGACAAAGTAAAGAGTATAAAAGTTGTTTACAAAAACACGGTTAAAAGGACTTTGTTTTAGCTGAGTACACACCATTCTGAAATGCACCTACACTGTATACTGAGAAATCCATCATACAGTTTTCAACCAGAAAATAGTAGGGTCATGCTGTGTGCTCTGCACACTGTGCTTGGTTGATTTTTATTTGTGGCCCTTAAAAAAAGTAACTTTTTTGTTGAGTTAAAAATAGCTGAGTGAGACCTAACTTGAAATGAATCTTGGGTATACAGGTTCTGCCTGGCCTTACATTGTCGTTGTAGCACCATGGTATAAACTAACACAATCATTATTTTTACTGTGTGACTTTCTTTTGTTATATTCAAATCCCCTCCCCCCTTTTTATTTTTAGCCCCATCCTCTGGTCGTCATTTATCATTTGTCTGGCCTTGTGATGCTTGGCCCTAGATTATTTTACAAAGAGAGAGAAAAAAAAGGGGGGAAAAGAAAATCCAGATTCCTGTTCTTTAGGGACGTTTTCTATACATACTCTTCCCCCCACAGTGGTTTATTCCCCCATGGCATCTTTTGTACAGTCTCCAAACAGAAGATGAATTCACACAGGCCTAGGCCAATGTATACCAGCATTGGCGTTGCTAACAGCAAGCCACAATAATCAATAGCAACCTTATTATGGTGCTCTGTGTTGTCTGTTGGCCTCATTGTTGTCCTGTGGACATGGTGGGAGATGAAACAGAATACTTGCACTTGATACATGTATAGTATAAAATCGGGGCGTCCGTCACCTAAGTGCTTCCCTCTTGGTATTATCAAAGCAAAAGACATCCACTGTCCAGAGTCCAAGGCCGAGCCCACAATGAAGTTAAAGATTGGTGCAGTTGCACAAAATATGTCTAATACATTGTGGCTTCTACTAGCATATTATACTTGACACAATCAATACTGAGTGACTGCCTGCTCATGCTTTCTATTTGGTATTGCAAAACAAAATTGCAGTAAATCTGGGAAAAATACAAAAACATTATCTTCTGATAAAAACATTTTGGAACCAGCCAATAAATGCACGTATATCAACTCACCTGGGACCAATTTCATAGAGCTCGTAATCAACCAAATTTCAAAAACAGTTAACAAAAAAATGCTTTTGTTGTTGGTAAAATACTGCAGATTGTATTGTCAATGTGACAGGTTCCCAACAAATCTTTCTGAGAAGGAAAATGGTTAGTTTAGCAGCTGTTTCCATTTGAGCTTTCATACATGTGTGTACATGTATGCAGCAGATAATAATAATAAAGGCATTTGTAAAGCGCCTAATGCAGAAGCCTCTAAGCACATAAAGAGAACAATAAAATATACAATGAGTGAAAGATACATTACAAGTAAGCAGATTACAAATAAGCACTTTCAAACAAATGAGTTTTTAACAGAGACTTAAAACAATGTAAAGAACTAGCCTGGCAAATATGCACAGGAAGACTATTCCAAAGAAATGGAGCAGCGTAAGAAAATGATCTTTGACCATAAAAAATGGAAGAAGCCCTAGTAGTTGTGGTAAGCAATGACTGTTGTGATGAACGTAAAGTTCTAGCAGGGGAGTAATGGTGAACAAGTTCAGATAAATAAGCAGGAGATTGACATGTTTGAGCTTTGAAAGTTAACAAAAGAATTTTGTAATTTGTAAGATGTGGTCAAATAAGTGGAGAAACCTAAAAAGTTCTGCCCCAACACAACTCTTTGTGTCAAAGTACGTGAATTAAAGTCATAATTTAGCACTTACTTTACCCTTTGGTTTGGTTGTTGTATTGGTACACAGGGCTCAACATTTACACTGGACCACAGGCCTGAGGCCAGTAATTTTAGCCTCGGGCCGGTAAACTCATAACTGGACAAGTCCGGCCGTCTTGTGCTTTTGTTTAACCAGCCAAGCGGTCTTCTGCTTTTGTTCAAATGTTGACTTTCACTCGGATCGGATAAATATCTTTAAATTCTGTCGAGTATTGAAGTATACTTACCAATTGAGATAAATCTTCTGTTAGTGCTTATTCAACATAAAACATTGCAAATGTTTAAAGTGTGTCGGTATTTAATTTTTTGTTTAATTTATTTTGTTTTTATTTATTTATTTATTTTTGTTTTTTGGGGGGCTCATTTAAAGTCTGGTCTTGTGAAAACAAATTCTGGTTCAGTTAAATTTTTTGAGCTCACCCCAAATTCAAGCCCTGGTACAGAATACGAAGCACTGGCAAAGAGCAGGACTGTGGCTGCTGTTCATCTTTACATTGTTCAGGTTTTTTTTTTCTCCATTGCTGTTCTGGATTTTAATTGAGTTGTCCTTGCTTATAGTATACATGTCCATGTACATTATAATTGAGTTTGAGTGAGAGACTACAAATAAAGAGAGATCGTCCTTGTAAGGTCAAATATTCCACTTACAATTTGGCTTTCATCTTTAGAAAACTATTAGTATACCCTGAGTTCAAATTACATTGCATGGCCGGACCAGTAGAGTCACAATGACCTGTGAGTTTTTGAATGTGGATGCAGGAAACAGGTCAACTTATATTAAAGGAACATTACAGAATTGGTAATTGTATAATATACTTTTGGTCACAGATTTACATAAAACTTCCACGGTCTAATGATGATGATAGTAGAAAACATCCCTAGAAATATTTCTGTCTGAAATGCCATATTTGATGAGAAATAAATCAAACTAATTTCCTATTGGAGTTTATCGCTCATGAGCGTTTTATTCATGCATTGTATAACACATGCAAATTTGTAAACGGTTTTGCACTATTTTCTCGTGACCCAGATGGCCGATCGATCTCAAACTTCTACAGGTTTGTCAGTTTATGTATATGGTGGATTACATAAAGTGATTACACTGCCAGCACTGTTTTGTTAGCAAAAACCAATTCTGTAACGTTCCTTTAAGCATGCTTACGTATACGAACGCCAATTTGTACACCGATTTGTCAACTCGAGCGTAAGTCAGCATGTGTAAGCGGCCCACCAAATCGAACGTGAACCAACTCAAACATGAACTAACTTATATGGTTCTTCAGGCATCGCATGGTGAGGTATCAATGTTTGCGGTAACACCATGTGTATATACTTTGCTGTGTAGATTTTGTTCTTTAATAGAGAACTTGTCTTGCTATTTGTTCTACTACCGCGGAGTAGATTTTTTTTGGGTTCTATTATACCCTTTTTTGAAGAATCCCCCTGTGGGGTCCAAGTTAAACAAAGAATACCTTGTGGGGTCCATTGTTCCGCTGTGTTTTGGACCCAAGTCGTACCCACATCAACTCATAAACGTACCAATGTGTGTGTACACAGGTGTGTATCTCTATGAATTTTGATACGCTAAATGGCTCGGCCACGACACGCCAGTAAACAAAAAAACACAGCATTGTATGAATTGTTCAATGCCCCCCCCCCCCAAACAAAAAAATTGTTTTATTTTAAATAGTCTTTGTAAGTTTTGTGACAATAATGTCAAAATTGAGCTTCCTGGCACCTCTGAGCCATCAGCTTTGGGATATTATAACGTAGGTGAAATTTTGTGTGATTTTTATTTCTGTCACATCAATTTTTTCAACCCTCAAAAACATGTTGGGGTATTATGGTTACATTTAAAGGAACGTTACAGAATTGGTAAGAAAAAAAATTGTAAAATATATTTTTTATCACAGATTTACATAAAACTTACACAGTCTAATGATGATGATAGTAGAAAACATCCCTTGAAAGATTTCTGTCTGAAATGCCATATTTGATGAGAAATAAATAAACTAGTTTTCCGATTGGAGTTTATCGCTCAGTGAGTGTTTTATTCATTTGTTGAATCTATATGATTTCATGCAAACGTGTAATCGGTTTTTCACTATTTTCTCGGGACCCAGATGGCCGATCGATCTCAAACTTCTACAGGTTTGTCAGTTTATGTATATGGTGGATTACATAAAGTGCTTTAACTGCCATCAACTGTTTTGTTAGCAAAACCAATTCTGTAATGTTCCTTTAAAACTAACAATGTAATGATTTAAGTTAAAATAAAACTCAGAAACTTCAGTGAAAATAAAGAAATATTGCTTGAATTAGCGCCTAATGTGTAGTGCAAGCCGTGTTGACTGCACTAACAAACCGAAGTGGATGTTACCCATGCCTACATCCTTACGGACTGTGAAGGAGGTAACCCTCTTTCAGCCCAAGGAGTAGGTGGCAACGTGCCCCTGTTGACAGTTAATTTGGGTCATGCCCCTGGTGACAGTTGATTTGGGTCAACAGCCCAAATCAATTAAGTGTAGCCCTCACCTTGAAGTGGCCATCTGGCCTTGTGAGTTAGGCGATATTTCATGTAAACAAATATAAAAACTAATTAACTTGTCGTGTAATTATTGTTATATTTTTGTCTGCATTTTCTGAAAGCCTAGTTTAATTCGAAGCTGAAGGCCACCCTGCTGACTTCATTTAGACATGCATACATTAATGTACATGCATGTTTATATTGATAGTATGTCTTAGACTTCTGTAACAACTCTGAACAATATAGTATTTATTAACCCTCTTACTGTCTGACCATTCAATACCATTCACTGTGGTTTTGAAATATTATACAAGAATTATGCATGATAAAATCTGTAGGAGCTACTAAATCTTCCTGAGGAGCCTAATAAACAGCTAGACAACTATCCCTATTTATTATTTTTATTATTTATTGTTTTACTTGTGTTGTAGCCTACATTATAAAAATAGAGAAAATAGCTCAATCGTAAGTCCTATAAGCGCTACTTGTCTGCCTGCTCATTGCCCAAAGGTGAGCAAGATGAAGAGTCAGGTTTAGTCAGTAATGTGCATTCATCAAGCTGAACGAAGCTGCAGCTATACTGCTTGTTGGATATTCCCAAGTAGATCATTTCTTTATTGCTAACATTAACAATAGATAAATAAACAAAGAAGTACATACGTACAACCCAGAGTGCGCACCACAATTGGTCTATGATGCTGTGAATCCCTCTATAAATATATGCCCCTTCCCCAACCCACACAACCTTATGGAGCCGGTTTGTGGGGTCCTGCTATCGTTGTTCTATTATTCCCTTCTCTGAAGAATTCCCTTGTGGGGTCCATTGTTCCATTAAATGTAAAAGACCCCACAAGGGTCCATCTGTAATAATAACAGTAATAATAACTAGTTCTTATATAGCGCATTTTGCAATAACGTATCAATGCGCTTTACATTAGTGCCCTGGTCATTGGGCCAATAGCATTCATGTAATCTTTCTCAGCTCCCTGGGGAGTATCATTATACAGCCCTGTGCTGCCGTGGCGCTCTGAAGGCTTTTTCATACACAATATCAACCTCTACCCTCGCAGGTATCCAATTATACCCCTGGGTGAAGAGAAGCAATTATAGTAAAGCATCTTGCTTAAGGACACAAGTCTCGTAACCGGGATTCGAACCCACACCCCGATGACTCTGTAAGCCCATCCAGCCTTGTGTTGACTCTGTGAACATGCCTTTGTTCTGTTCGCTTTAAGGAAAATCCAATTCTTCAACACTGTAAAAAAAAACACTGTGTGGACATGTGTAAGTCCACATAGTGTTTCAAGTCTCTACATTGTGTCAACCTCTTTTAGTCTCAGGTCCACACTTCGTATGTAATGTTAAAACACAAAAAACAACAACAATGAGACAAAATCCAAAACCTGTCAGCATCGCTTTTAGTAATACACATCTAAATGTAACCAAAAAAAGGACACGCCCTTCCCTGTTTACATTTTCTATATAGGAAACCATGCTTGTATATAGTGTTGTACATTAGGGCAGCAGTTCTGCCCTAGGATACAGAATAGAAATTTGTATGTTGTAAGTAAACGTACTGTACAACCAGATGTGAATTATCATGAACACGTAGGTTGTACGGCACTCAGTAACATTCATTATGGATATAAATGAATAATTGGCTTGCGCTACCCAAAAGGCCGTTTGCGTTTTACAAATCTTACTGTAATCATTTTATGCACCAAGGACTGTCCTTGACAAAAAGTATGTGTACAGCGGCAATGACATGGCAGCACAAATTTTGAAAATAAAGTACCATTGTAAAGTTGTTGAACAATCAAAATTGTTAAGTTTCAATTTAAAAAGCTTATCGAGTTTCATACCAGCACCCATCCTCCAGAATAATATTCAGAAATCACTATCATTGAAGACCCTGTGATTACATTGTAGTCCTCATGTCTTATTTTGATTGCCGCATTCACGTGTAAAGTGTTCCTTCCTCCATGGTATGACATACATATACGCACCCAATATAAACAATCTTTTTTCACCTGTTTCAATAAAACAGGCTCATAACCCCAAATTTTATAAAAGGTTGGTTAATTGCATGGTGTGTTTAGTGGAAACTAGAGGACTTTGTCCGAATCAAGCCACTTCTGCAATGAAGAATGGGACTTTTTGGCAATTTAGAGAGAGGAAGTCCAAAATAATTCAATCTCAATAATTTATTCTTCCCCCGTGGACTTAACGGCTCCAGATTTTTTGCGATATCTTAAAAACGCTACCGCCTTTTGAAGTGAAACTTTTACATGTTAGTTTTATTGTATTTATCTACATTTATATAGGATTAAAATAATCGAAGGTTGCAATGTCTGGGCAAGAGGTTGCGATGTCAGGGCAAGAGGTTGCAATGTCGAGGCAAGAGGTTGCAATGTCGGGCAAGAGGTTGCGATGTCGGGGCAAGAGGTTGCGATGTCGGGGCAACAGGTTGCGACACGGGGCAAGAGGTTGCAATGTCGGGGCAAGAGGTTGCAATGTCAGGGCAAGAGGTTGCGATGTCCGGGCCAGAGGTTGCGATGTCGGGGCAACAGGTTGCGACACGGGGCAAGAGGTTGCAATGTCGGGGCAAGAGGTTGCAATGTCAGGGCAAGAGGTTGCGATGTCCGGGCCAGAGGTTGCAATGTCGGGGCAAGAGGTTGGGATGTCGGGGCAAGAGGTTGGGATGTCGGGGCAAGAGGTTGCAATGTCGGGGCAAGAGGTTGCAATGTCGGGGCAAGAGGTTGGGATGTCGGGGCAAGAGGTTGGGATGTCGGGGCAAGAGGTTGGGATGTCGGGGCAAGAGGTTGCGATGTCGGGGCAAGAGGTTGCAGTGTCGGGGCAAGAGGTTGCAATGTCGGGGCAAGAGGTTGCAATGTCGGGGCAAGAGGTTGCGATGTCGGGGCAAGAGGTTGCGATGTCGGGGCAAGAGGTTGCGATGTCGGGGCAAGAGGTTGCGATGTCGGGGCAAGAGGTTGCGATGTCGGGGCAAGAGGTTGCGATGTCGGGGCAAGAGGTTGCAATGTCGGGGAAGATGTGAGGAGACTGGGTGAAAAGGATGATCAAAGTTCTTCATGACGGAGCGAGAGGGATGTCAGATCCTGGAGATCCTGAAGAGCCTGTTGGTTTGTGTATCCTCCCAAGATAATGTGACAAGCTTCTTTTCTGAATGCGTTCGATATTCGTTCAACTGCTGTTCTATGACCGATGTCGATCATAAACGGTTTAGCATACTCCAAAACTGGTCTGATGCATGTGGTGTAAATGTAAGTTTGTAGCAGATCTGGAGAAACCCACATTTTTTTTCAAAACGATAGAGCATGAAAATGCACTTACTTACTCTTGGAAGAATATCAGAAGTACTCAGTGCCGACTCTATAAACCAGATTGAAGGAATTGAGACCTACATGTAGTATCTTGAGATGATCAACAGACCGTGCCGTTCCATGATTTAACCAGCGGGCTTATGAGTGGATGAACGTATGACTGGAGCATGCTAAGAGGTGGCTGGTTGTGCACAAACCAAACTACAGATTACAATCAAAATGTCACCGTTGGAGCATGAACTTGATCAATCCCGAAGGCAGGGCTGGTTAGGCTTGCTAATTATTTGGGGATTATTGCCATCCAGAAGAAGATTTATGCAAATGTAATATTCGGTCTGCACTTGTATCTTCAAAGGTTAACTACACCTCAGCCATCACATTACAAGCAACATTTTAAAGTCCTTCAATAGTAACAACTCTGAAAAAAAAAACACCAGAGTTCTTCAGAATTGTGACGCTAACTTTTAACTTGGACTTAAAGTGGGGGAAGTGTAAGATTTAGGTACATTTTAAAATGTACACAATTTCAGTAACTATTGCTAATTAATTTTGTCAACTGGCAAAATGAAATCGAACATGAATTTAGGAATAAAATTAAGAAATGAGCTTAATTACATCTACATATGATTTTCCTTAAAGCCCTTGTTTGGGCACACTATGTTTCCTGCTGCAATTTTTATTTTATGTTTTATTATAAAAAAATACATATTATTAAATCTCCCTTGAGCCTTGAATATTTTAGAACGGAGATCTGTCTGGTTGTAATGTGACCAATTGATCAGTGGTCTCCAATGTCTCCTGTATTCTTTGTATAATTTGTGATTTCCCCATGGGTCGACCCTCTGCGCTGCTAGACCTTAATTCCCTTCTCCCTTTCTAACAGTCTGTATGATGTAGGAGAATTTATAAAGCATTTCTGATTTCACCACTGGATCAGACCTTTCCCTTCAAACACACACACATGTACAACAGAGCAACACTTAAGCTGCACAAATATTGTTAAATAACGCTTCATATGTTGATTTTGAGTTTGCGAGTCCACCATGTCTGCAATTTGGTTTTTTTACAAGAGTAGTTTGAGCTGGTCATGCTTGGATGCGGAGATCATGGGACTGCAATTAAAACTGTCACATTCCTGTCCAGCTCTCCAGTTGCTATGTGTTTTTCTAAGCAAGACGATTAATTTCTGCCTGTAATCTATCCCCTTGCGTGTGGTACATGGTTTATGTACATGAATATGGCTTACACATTCTTCAAGGGTAGTGTTCTTAGCCTCTGACTTTTGGGGGTAAAGTCTTCAAATTTGATATTGAATTCCTTTCTTGTCATTTGCAGGGCCAGATTACTTCAGAAAGGGCATAGCCAGTAGTTTTAAGTTACCAAATGATATATATGAGAATAGAACTTGACGTGATACTAGGTCACAGTGGGCAGATGCGATGGTCATTGTTTGTGTAAGGCAAAATAATTTTAAAAACATGTTTAGCGTCCTGCCTTTTTGAAAAAAAAGGAGGAGGACCGGGCCCCTTTTTTCCTTTTTTTTAAATGGCCGACCGACACATTTTTCAAGCGAACAGCCTGGGATATTTTTCAAGATGGTTGCTAGCTTTTTTCTGTGATTTTTTTTGGTGTGCTCAAGTAAAAACATACCATGTTATGTATTTTAGAAGGGATTTATTTCGTCAGAAATCGTAAAAAACGATCCTAAAAATAATAAAAACATTTTTTTAAAGGAAGCGGGCGGGGATGCTAAACATGTTTTTTCTATTTATTTGCCCTAAATGTAATATTTTGTTCCTCATTTGGTTATAATGTCACAGAAGCTGAATAAAAGCAAAAGCAAAAAATCTCTAAAATCGTTGGTGTTATGAATAGACTGAAATATATCCTGACTGGAAGCAGTCTTTTAATATTGTATAACTCATTAATTCTTCCCTATTTAAATTATGCAACATTGTCATGGGGATACTCTACTTCTCAATGTAACAGGCTTTACTTGCTACAAAAAAAAGCTATTCGTATTATTACAAAAAACAGCTATCTTTCACACACGGCTCCATTATTTGCTGAAGTTAAAGTGCTTAAATTCGATGATCTGTATCGCCTAAACTTGGGCACATTCATGTTTAAATATAAAGTTGGCCTACTGCCGACAAACTTCAATGGCATGTTTTCTTTGGCATCGTCTTTGCACTGCCATGCCACTCGTAGAGCATTAAAGGGTGATTTATATGTAAACTATAGCCGAACCTCACTTCATAACAATAGTCTCAGTCAACGTGGAGTTGCATATTGGAACAGTCTCAACATGAACTTAAAGCTGTCTGTCTCATTGTATACATTTAAAAGAAAACTGAAACACCATCTGTCTGATTTTTATTTGTAATGAATTTGTCATATCAATCTCCATTTAAATAATCTAGTTTCTGTTGTCATCCTGTACTCCTGTACTCTGTTTATTTTGTTTGTTGTATTTATGTAGTTTTTTTAGTTTTGTCTGTCCATTGTTCAATGTTCTGTCTGTCCAATAGGGAAAAACTCAAAAGCACTGAGCTTCTCTCTTTCCCTACACGCTGACAGGATATTTACATTGAACACATTATTTGTGTACAAGTCAACGTAATGTAATAATAGATATATACATATATATATATATAATGTGTATTAATTATGAAAAGCTATAATGTATATGTACCTTTATTCTGTTAGTGTGAAATAAATGTCAATCAATCAAAAGTAATAAAGTTGTGTCATGAACTTTTGCAAAGGTGTACAACTGAATGTACATGTGTATGGATAGCTAAAATCTTACACATGTTCATATGATGGTACATCTTCACGTAAACTACATTTTCCATCCAAACTATTTGCACTAATGCATGTAACTCATGACCACATTTTGGAGCACATAACATGTGTTAGTCCATTCAGAGTCTCATCTGCGCTTGTGCTCCTATTAATTTACATGACCACTCCTAAACTACTCAATACATCTGATGTGTGACTTAAAGGAACATTACATAATTGGTTTTTGCTAACAAACAGTTGCTGGCAGTGTAAGCACTTTATGTAATAAGTTAGTTCATGTTTGAGTTGGTTCACGTTCGATTTGGTGGGCCGCTTACACATGCTGACTTACGCTCGAGTTGACAAATCGGTGTACAAATTGGCATGCGTATACGTAAGCATGCTTAAAGGAACGTTACAGAATTGGTTTTTGCTAACAAAACAGTGCTGGCAGTGCAATCACTTTATGTAATCCACCATATACATAAACTGACAAACCTGTAGAAGTTTGAGATCGATCGGCCATCTGGGTCACGAGAAAATAGTGAAAAACAGATTACACATTTGCATGAAACCATATAGGTTCAACAAATGAATAAAACGCTCACTGATAAACTCCAATTGGAAAATTAGTTTATTCATTTCTCATCAAATATGGCATTTCAGACGGAAATATTTCAAGGGATGTTTTCTACTATCATCATCATTAGACTGTGTAAGTTTTATGTAAATCTGTGATCAAAAGTATATTTTACAATTTTTTTTCTTACCAATTCTGTAATGTTCCTTTAACCGAATTTGGCTTAGGTCATTTATATAAAACATGTACTGTTTTAATTATTGAAACTTTAAAAATTCTTATAATTACAGTGTCCAATTATAATCAAATGATTTGGATTGGGCAGTGATTTAAAAACTATGTTAGAATCTACAAATATCTCAACTGGAACTACACAAGACCTCGGTTGCAGCCCCTTGACCTATTGAATTATTGAAACTTTAAAAATTCTTATAATTACAGTGTCCAATTACAATCAAGTATGTTGGATTGGGCAGTGATTTAAAAACTATGTTAGAATCTACACATATCTCAACTGGAACTACACAAGACCTCGGTTGCAGCCCCATGACCTACATGTACAATGTACCTCTCCAAACTATTCTCACAAACTGGAAGTGGGTTTTGTTTTTGGGGTGTTTTTGTTTTTCAAAATGAAAATATGGCCTTGTCCCTTCAAAGATGGTTTAAGCCTGAACAATTAGAAATACACTGGTACCATTTCCCTCATTGGATTTTGTAAGAGCAATAACACACATTGTTAATTGCACTTGTCCTGGAATAACAATGATGGCGAACATTTATAATGTGGCTATGTCTTTATCAATGACAGTTCTGGCGCCGACAAATCAAATCAGGTGGAGGTTGTTGAGAATAATTTTTTGAGACAAATTTCATAATTCAACACCTTGAAGAGATATACAAGGGGCACATTACTGCAAGACCAAGCCAGAAAATAAATGGGTCAATTTACGTACCTCTCTTAACGATAAGTGTACTGGGTTCTTTCATGGGCATAAGCGACACACAGGACCTAAGGCTTTATTGTCTCATCTGAAGGACGAAACAATTGCGACTAAGTGTCTTGCTCAAGGACAGAAGTGTTGCTACTGGGACCTGAACCACACTCTGACAACACCAGAACTTAAGCTCAGAAGTGTTGCTTCTGGGACCTGAACCCACACTCTGACAACACCAGAACTTGAGCTCAGAAGTGTTGCTTCTGGGACCTGAACCCACACTCTGACAACACCAGAACTTGAGCTCAGAAGTGTTGCTTCTGGGACCTGAACCCACACTCTGACAACACCATAACTTAAGCTCAGAAGTGTTGCTTCTGGGACCTGAACCCACACTCTGACAACACCATAACTTGAGCTCAGAAGTGTTGCTTCTGGGACCTGAACCCACACTCTGACAACACCAGAACTTGAGCTCAGAAGTGTTGCTTCTGGGACCTGAACCCACACTCTGACAACACCAGAACTTGAGCTCAGAATTGTTGCTTCTGGGACCTGAACCCACACTCTGACAACACCAGAACTTGAGTTCAGAAGTGTTGCTTCTGGGACCTGAACCCAGACTCTGACATCACCGGAACTTGAGTTTAAAAGACCGCTCGGCCTTGATAATCCCTATAGATTTAATTAAACATGTACAATGTACATGTGTAAGATATGCCTTAGAAGGAATTGCTTCATTCGTAGACACACAACATTACACAGAATGTTTTTCTTCCACAAGAGTTTGGCGACAGTGTAAATGTTAAGATAACATATTAACAATGTGGGGGAGATGTAGGTGAATGATGGAGTAATCAATAGTTGTAGTGTAAGCTTGTCTAGCCATAGGATAAGACCTTGGTTGAGCCGATGGTGAATTGGATATAAGGTGTTTCTTTCTCACAGAGGATCACAAGGATGTATTTGATTAGCTGCTTCGTGTATTACGTGTATCAAATGAAACTTGTTAAAACATACAGTTTTCAAACTGCAAATATTTGTGAGCATACTTGATGAAAGCGGCACTGTGTGCATGCCATGCAGATGCTCTAAATCATTGTCATGTATGCATGCTTTTTTGTCTTTTAATGGCAAGACATTTTAGTATCCTCCAATGCATGTGGAGTCAAGGTAGCTAAAAATAATTGTTCTTATATATGTATACATGTCATTGTTAAATGTATTTGAAAACAACAAAAATAATTGCTTTCGCATCCAAACAAAATGGGCAGTATCTATCAAGAAACGCAGAACAAATGTGTGGGTTTGCTTATAAACTTAAAAGTAGCTGCAAAAGTAGCTAGAAGGGTCCTGATGATTGTGGGTATTAAAAGGCAAGTATGTACTATAATGTAGGAGTGAGTTAAATTATTAGCCAACCAGGCTTGACTTGGAACTTGAGCTGCTCAGTGTTAGCCAATCAGGCTTCACTTGGAACTTGAGTTACATTGTTAGCCAATCAGGCTTCACTTGGAACTTTTCACACAGTCTCAGCCTAGGTCTGTAGCAAAATTAGGGTGATACGTGATGGTACAAATTGAAAGTTTACTAGAAAAAAAATTAAGTAAAACAAAATTAACCTGTTGACCATGGGAGGGGCTAGGAACCTCTGGACCCATCCCCTTGGATCCTGCTTGTCTTAGTCAAACAGCTGAAGTGGCTGTATATATATGTTGGACTGAGTATGAACATTTGAAACCATTCTTGGCCAGGCACTAATATTTTCATTATTTGTTTAGGTAATTGCGTTACCATGGTTTTGGGGTGCATTATATTTCAAAACAACATGAAAAAAACCGAAAAAAAACCAAGATGTTTATGTTAATATAATATTACGTTTCGCATGGAGAGGTCTGTAGTCATTTGTGATATGAATTGCTTGCCAAGAAGGGTTAATCTGAGATCCAAATTCAGCCCCAAGGGTTTTAATATTCAATCCAGTTTTAAATATTAAAAATGCTTATTAGCCTTTTTTTTTCCTTTTTTCTTTTACAGGAAATGAGCCATGATAGTCGGAACAGACAATTCCACAAGCTATTTAGTTTCGTACCAAGTAATGAAAGCATCATTGTATGTAAGTATTTTTACCGGTAGGAATTAACTGGTAAACGTTTTTACCCAAATTCAATAGTTTTCATCACAGAAACACAAATGTCACCTGTCTAAATCAATAACCAATTTCGTTTTTTATTATGATTCTAGATTTGATGAAAGAACAAATAAACTCGATACAACTAATCTGTTGTTAACCTTTTCGTTATCAAGTTGTTTGGTGACTGCATTGTTTGAGCACTCAAGAGTGAAGCATGCATTCTCACACAACAGAAAGCTTTCGTTCAAAGGCCATTTTTACAAACTCTATATTTTCCTTGAAGATGTTATTTTACAGCAGAATAAGTAATAAAAAGTTCTTACTTATTGAATTCCCTTTTATAAAATCAAAAAATCATTGAGATCAGCCGACAAAATGTCAAAGTTCTGTAATCTCAAACACATTTTTGTACACAACCATATGGCAGTTCGTAGCTGTTTGGCATTTTGGATCTTGCATTTACAATTTGAAAAGATTGCATAATAGCAATCTTATTTTACTTTACCATCATTGGAAAGATCCGATCTTTGTTTTTCCCATGATGGTAAGTTAGGGTATGGAGGGTGAATACGGACAAAACTTCAGCTTTATTACAAATGTCCTTTGTGCTCAGGCTTGAGTGCTTTTGGGGGTGTAAGCTTGGTGGACTAAAGTCACTAATGGTAAGGACGAGGGGTATGAGTGTGGTCAACTAAAGTCGCCTTCATGGTGTGTATGTTAAGGAAAGGGTTAAACAATACCAACCCTTTAAAATGTGTGAGCGAAGAGGCAGCAAAATGGATGTCTGATGGATGGTCCCATAGGTCATGGTACCTTCCTCCTTGAACGGTGGAGCTTGTAATCCTCAGCAAGACACTTAAAGTCAAGCTGCTTTTTTTTAACCCGCTCGTATAAATTGAAAATCACTCGGGGGGGTGAAAAGGTGGAGTTGTGTACCATTATTCTCCAAGTGTGTTTTGTAGCTGCTTGAGAATGTGTGCACCTTAGGGAGTTTTACAAATTTTAAGAATGATTTAAATGTTAGTAGATATGAAGCTTTGCATAGTGTCAGCGTGTGGAAGGAAAGAGGAAGCTAGCTAGTGGATGACATTGTGCCAAAAAAGTTTTCTCCTTTGAAGAGGGTGGTGGATCTGAGAAGAACCAGATGTTTTCAATAATGTGTTCTTTTGTCTTTAGAATGTTCAAATTTGAAAACCGGAGGTAGATTCATATAAAGTACAGTTAATTGTTTGTCTACATGTACATGCATGACAATGATAAATGCTTTAAAAATATTGATATTACTACCTAAGCTGAAAGTTTAAAGGAACATTACAGAATTGGTAAGAAAAAAACTTGTAAATTATACTTTTTGATCACAGATTTACATAAAACTTACACGGTCTAATGATGATGATAGTAGAAAACATCCCTTGAAATATTTCTGTCTGAAATGCCATATTTGATGAGAAATGAATAAACTAATTTTCCGATTGGAGTTTATCGCTCAGTGAGCGTTTTATTCATTTGTTGAATCTATATGATTTCATGCAAATGTGTAATCGGTTTTTCACTATTTTCTCGTGACCCAGATGGCCGATCGATCTCAAACTTCTACAGGTTTGTCAGTTTGATGTATATGGTGGATTACATAAAGTGCTTACACTGTCAGCAACTGTTTTGTTAGCAAAAACCAATTCTGTAATGTTCCTTTAATGTCTAATACACAGTTATCCCAGTAGGTAGAACGTGACTCTATGATTTTATCTTTGTATTCCATGTTCCATATAAGAAGTTAAAAATTTCCCCAAGGAATCTATAGATTGCCAATACCATTTCATTGCATGTTGGTCGTGTAACCCCTGGCCACCTAGATGCAAAACCATGTCACTCATACAAACTGCTCATGGAGGTGAGCCCCCACAAATGTAAACGCACTTCCGCTTTAAAAAAAAAAAAAAAAATTTATAAAGAACTTTCTTTATTCAGTGCTGTTCCTCCCTAGAAGGTATATGAATGTTAATTATTCAATCTGAAGTGCCAATTATTCAGGCTGTTATTGGTTCAAGTATGTTTTATCATTCATTCGTCTCAACTCATTCTTAAAGACACTGGACACCTTTGGTAATTGTCAAAGACCAGAGTCTTCTCACTTGGTGTATCTCAACATATGCACAAAATAACAAACCTGTGAAAATTGAACTCAATTGGTCGTCGAAGTTGCGAGATAATAATGGAAGAAAAAACACCCTTGTCACATGAAGTTGTGTGCTTTCAGATGCTTGATTTCGAGACCTCACGCGTGAGGTCTCAAATCAATTCAAATATTTTACTGAGAAATTACTTCTTTCTCAAAAACTACGTTACTTCAGAGGGAGCCGTTTCTCACAGTGTTTTATACTATCAACAGCTCTCCATTGCTCGTTACCAAGTAAGTTTTTTATGCTAACAATTATTTTGAGTAATTACCAATAGTGTCCAGTGCCTTTAAGATTTATGTGACTGTACATACAGTTTAAAACGTCCAAGCACAAAAAAAATTACAACTACAATGTGCTTTTTTCTCTTTCCTGACGCTCATATAAAAGTAGCTTTTTTTCATTTGCTTCAGATTCGAAACATCTATTATGCCTGATCACTATAGCAACTGCCTATAAACGCTGCTCACCCTTAAACGCACAAGCCTGCGTGGCTCACAGGGCACAACGCACACAAAGTGTGCAACGTAGAAACCTAAAAACGGCAGAAACTTGTTTACATTTTGTCACGGGATTGGAACGTGTTGGACTTTAGTCAGACTTTTGGGCGCGCAGTCACAATTATGATTGGTCAATGCATTTACCACTCTGGGTCATCATTTCAATAGATATTCCGTGCCTCTGCGCGATTTTATTTTTAGGAACTTTTTTTGAGCTTCCTGAGGAATAATGTTCCTTTGAAGTCGTCCTTGTCACAATGAAGCTCTGACTTGACGAAGGAAATACAACAGAGACTCTCATAATAAGCAACTGGGATGATTTGTTGTTTTCATGTGAGAAAAAAATAAGTATGCATCCACCATGGTATGCTGGAATCTTGGACCGCTCAGACTTGCCTCCCATTGAGCTGAATACGATGATGTACAATGGTGGCAGCCTGTCCATTCTTGTATGCCATTTTTCGTATAACAACAAAAGGACAAAGGTCTGGATTTGAGGATTTCACAATGACCCCCAGTAAAAGGGAGATTACGAGTTAAAAATTCATTACCTTCTGTCCCTCTTTAGACTGGGGAAATAAAGAGTAGCACAGTGTTTCTTGTGCATGCTACAGAATGGTATGTGTGGGTGGATATCCACATTATATAGCTATATAACTGACTGCAAACAAAATTGAGGATGCTCCGAAATTGTTCTGGGCAGGAAAAAAATGTCTGCCGTAAGCCAGTGTAAAAAAAATTTGGACGATATACACGTCATCTGGGATGAAGTGGTTAAGGGGCAAAGCTCAAGGGATTGGGTTTTTCATCCAAGATGATAGTTAGGCCTATGTCAGACAGTTGTTTCTCAGAATAAATTGTCCCCTTTCATTAACTTCGTATACTTGTAGGTGTACGTGTGTAGGGTAGGACCAAATGATTATAAGAACGTTAAAATCATTGGATAATACTCATGTAAAAACTCTGATGATTGAAGGAAGTATGTTAACATTGTAAAGGTTTGGTAGGTTTTTTTACTTTTTAAACAAAAGGACATTTGTGTGACACCATGTACAAAGATCTCTTTTGTATTGAGTGACAGTGGTTCTGAGAAACATGTCTGAAAATACCGAGGGAGTAGTTTGTTTGTTGTCCTTCCACCATGCAAACCTTTAAGTCTGTATTTTTTAAACTTTTGTTCTTTTAGAGTTTCAGCTATGCATGTAAGTAATTGGCAGTATTTTTGACCGCATGAGGGCGCTTTCAAAGGCTAATTTTTCTCACAGTTTTATGTTATTTTGACTGCATGTGTCTTGTTTTCTTGTATAAGTGGCCAAATAAATATTAATAATAAGGACAAAGTAAAATCGAGTTGGTTTTACTTGTTTTGCACCTTATCAATTTGGTTCACATATGCTCCCCACTCGGTCAAAAATACCGCGAATTTTGTCAAGAGATTCCACCTTAATTTGACAGTAAATTAACTCAGGACATTCATATTTCAGAATACCCAGCGGACATTATGATTAATCTTGACCAGCCATCATTAACCCTTTCCCTCTTTCTTCCTGAACAGCATATTCCTGTGCCTTAATCAGAGAGATCATGCTTCATGGCAGAATGTTCATCTCCCAGAACTGGATTTGTTTCCATTCTCACATCTTCACATTTGAAACACAGGTAATTTGAGCTGTGTGATGATACCTTTCTCCCCCCCCCCCCCCCCAAATCCCAGACCACATTGACTGCAGTGGGGATCCTTCCATTGGGGGCAGTGGGGATCCTTCCATTGGGGGCAGTGGGATCCTTCCATTGGGGACAGTGGGGATCCTTCCATTGGGGGCAGTGGGGATCCTTCCATTGGGGGCAGTGGGGATCCTTCCATTGGGGACAGTTGGGATCCTTCTATTGGGGACAGTTGGGATCCTTCCATTGGGGGCAGTGGGGGTCCTTCCATTGGGGACATGTGGATCCTTCCATTGGGGCAGTGGGGGTCCTTCCATTGGGGGCAGTGGGGATCCTTCCATTGGGGCAGTGGGGATCCTTCCATTGGGGACAGTGGGGATCCTTCCATTGGGGCAGTGGGGATCCTTCCATTGGGGACAGTGGGGATCCTTCCATTGGGGCAGTGGGTATCCTTCCATTGGGGCAGTGGGGATCCTTCCATTGGGGCAGTGGGGATCCTTCCATTGGGGACAGTGGGGATCCTTCCATTGGGGCAGTGGGGATCCTTCCATTGGGGACAGTGGGGATCCTTCCATTGGGGGCAGTGGGGATCCTTCCATTGGGGACAGTGGGGATCCTTCCATGTGGGGCAGTGGTATACCTTCCATTGGGGGCAGTGGGGATCCTTCCATTGGGCAGTGGGGATCCTTCCATTTGGCAGTGGGACCTTCCATTGGGGACAGTGGGGATCCTTCCATTGGGGACAGTGGGGATCCTTCCATTGGGGGCAGTGGGGATCCTTCCATTGGGGACAGTGGGGATCCTTCCATTGGGGGCAGTGGTATCCTTCCATTGGGGGCAGTGGGGATCCTTCCATTGGGACAGTGGGGATCCTTCCATTGGGGACAGTGGGGATCCTTCCATTGGGGACAGTGGGGATCCTTCCATTGGGGGCAGTGGGGATCCTTCCATTGGGGACAGTGGGGATCCTTCCATTGGGGGCAGTGGGTATCCTTCCATTGGGGGCAGTGGGGATCCTTCCATTGGGGGCAGTGGGGATCCTTCCATTGGGGGCAGTGGGATCCTTCCATTGGGGACAGTGGGATCCTTCCATTTGGGGACAGTGGGGATCCTTCCATTGGGGGCAGTGGGGATCCTTCCATTGGGGACAGTGGGGCTCCTTCCATTGGGGCAGTGGGTATCCTTCCATTGGGGGCAGTGGGGATCCTTCCATTGGGGACAGTGGGGATCCTTCCATTGGGGACAGTGGGGATCCTTCCATTGGGGGCAGTGGGGATCCTTCCATTGGGGGCAGTGGGGATCCTTCCATTGGGGGCAGTGGGGATCCTTCCATTGGGGACAGTGGGGATCCTTCCATTGGGGCAGTGGGGATCCTTCCATTGGGGGCAGTGGGGATCCTTCCATTGGGGACAGTGGGATCCTTCCATTGGGGCAGTGGGGATCCTTCCATTGGGGCAGTGGGGTCCTTCCATTGGGGGCAGTGGGGATCCTTCCAAGCTCATGTGGTTGATTTTGGAGGATTTAGGTTTGTTATCTGCAGGGAGTAAAGTGGGGCTAGAATTAATGTCATAAACTGTTATTTAAATATTTCAGTTGTCCATTCAATTGACAGCATACTTCCCTTTAATCCCTTTTTTCAAAGTATTAACCCTGTCTGTACACTTCATCTTTGATCAAAGATTTACTTGAACTGAGATAAATTACTGCAGAAACCTGTCACCTAACAACAAACAAGTACTAAGTACATCATTAACTACGTGTACGTCAGGGCTCGCCCTTAACACTAGCCCGGCATACATTGTCTAGTAAAACATTCTATGGGCTAGTAAACTCCACTTCTCAACTTGCCCTGTGGCTACTAAAAACGGTGCAACCTACTTGTTTATAATGCTCATTTCTTCCTTTTCAGATTTGAATAATTAATGTATAAAATGTGATAATGTTGTTGAGTGTGTAAATACAACTTTCATTTGATCATTATAACTGGTTGTGATCGTTAACATCAGAACATTACATTTATGGCAATTTCTGTTTAAAATCTGGGCTACTAAAACTTCCTGGGGGCAAGTAAAATGCACAGTTTATTGGCCAGGAGGGCTACTTTACAAAAAGCTTAAGCGCAAGGCCTATGTGTACTTAATAGGATAGAGCAGGTCTTTATGTTCACTTCTCATTTTTACACAATTGTTTTTGTCGATTGTGAATGATATTTAGTTGTACGTGCAGATAACACATTGATGAGGCAGCCATTTTCTTGTTCTTGAATTCAAACCAATGTAGCATAAGTCAAGAGCAGAAAAGAGAAATCATATTGGACTCCTTTCTGTATCATTTTGGAGTGTTAACACAAGTCAAGATGGCCGAAAGCAAATAATAATTTATAATGGGATACACAGATTTTCTTTCTGCGAATGGTATACTTACATTGTTTCTTTATTTTAAAGGTTAGATGTGGTTTGTATTGACCAGAAATTTGATGATTAATTTTCAATCTAAAAACTTACTTTTCCTGAAGTTGGTTTATCGAAGCAATTGTTCTGAGAATTGTTTCCAACTTTCGTCTGAGTGAACTGCTGCCATATTGGAGAGAAATTGTCCCTCTTATGTTCAATTTTTATGCATGTACATACAATCTCTCACCAACATCATAAATCACCATTCTGAGTTTTCCTGAAAACTTGATCACCATATTAGCTGAAATTTGATCAAGTTGATTGTTTGTAATGTTTCTATTGAAAAATAGAGGACACTAAAATATGATTATACTCTTCCAAGAACCAACGATGCACACCAGTTCAAATTTTGCGACAAATTCTTTCAACCCAGGAAGTAATGTAAACAATTTATTTTTTGTTTTGTTTTCCAGGTAACAATACAAATGAGTTCCATCACGAATATCAGCAAGGAGAGGACGGCATTCGTGATTCCTAATGCCATCGGAATTCGCACTGATGATGGAAAGGTATCAATTCAGACTAAAAGATTTGCACATTAAAAAAAAATGTAGTTACATAAGGCCCTTTCACACGAGCACCAGTAACAAGGGTCCTCGGTATATGGGTGCCGGTATAGTCTGTCGCTTCGTTCCATTGCGATTTCACTAGGGACCTTGGAAAGCCCAAACATTGCAGTCCTTTCACACAAAGTGCAGTGTGTAAAATTAAAATTGTACAACCATGCTAAAATAAAGCGAGGGACCCCTGCTAAAATGTTCTCGTGTGAAAGGGGCTTTAGAGTTAATTTTTGTTGACTTTTGCTGAGCAAATGTCAAGTTATGAAAGAGCTGTTTAGGTGTACTGGGTACATGTATTGATTTAGTCTGCAAAGACAGACTGATTTAGACGTCAAATAAAGATCTTTCGTTTTTGATCATTGTTTATAGTTTTTCTTATCCTCATTTTCTCCTCCCCATCTCCACCTTAGTGACTTAAGATGCGAACAGAGGCATCATTACCGATTTCATATCAACCAAAAACTTGACACATAGTTAGGCTCTAAGAGGGGGTGCACAACAGCGGTAAGATTGAAAAACGAAATGTTCACTGATTCGTGCATAACTTTTGCACCATAAACTTGGTCATGGTGGAAAATTTCTTCGAGAAATAAGTGAAACAATTATTTTTTGTCTTGCAAGTCTAAACAGGTGTCCATTGAAGATAAATTCACAGTCTTTGCACTATTTTTATAGGATGTGAATTGTATGAATGAGACAAAATTCGCCATTGTTACCCTGTTTGAACCGGAAGTTAAAGATAACAAATATTTGCAGGTCTTGTTTTGAGGTGAAAGGAACTAAAGCATGGTTGTGAACGAAATATATGACAATTGACTCTCCTTCACCACACAATAGATTTTTACAATAATGATCTTGAATATTCATCAAAAACTTCCTTTGACACAACCCAATTAGATTTTGTCCTCTGGTCCAAATCGGAAGTTGAATCAAAAAAAGATTCAAAAGTCTTATTTTGACGTTTTCAGCACAGAGAGAAAAATAATGTTTTATATCATTCTCTTTGCTGAAATGATCATTGACCTTCCCCCTCCTCAGACATGTGACCTTCCCCCTCCTCGGACATGTGACCTGCTCCGTATTCAGACATGTAATTAATACAACATCACCTCGTGACATGAATCGTGAATTAAGAATCAAAACTGAATGTTGACATTTCAGTCTTGAATGTTGAATGATGACTCACAAATCCAAACACTTATGTACTGTCATGTGTCATCTCCAATGCCCCAAACACCCAGTGTGTGCATGTTTCATAATGTCACAAACACTGAACTTGTAGTTTTGAGTTGCTTAGTAATGAAAGAGCCATACATATTTGCCTTTTTACTCATACAAAAGATGAACCAGGAGGCCACAAAATTATTTTCTTTTTTTATTCAATTATGTAATTATTTCAATTATGTAATTATTTATATAATTTTAACAGAGCTTTAAATTTGATTTTTTTTAACAACATGGTTGTTAAATACAGGGGGATTTAAAAATCTTATCAGATACTTTCTGCCTTATATTGGTTATTTGGGTGAGATGTTTTTTATTAAATTTACCAGTAACCCTTGCCAATAAATAGATAAAGCAGTAAGGCATAAAATCTTGATAGAAAAATCCTTATCAGCTAGTCCTTTCAAATCCGCCTCCTCAAGGTTGCCGCACTGATTACAACCATGATACGGCCAGCACCATTTCTCATTAACCTTGCACTTTCCACCAAAAGCCATCATTTTTACCCTGTGGTGTTATTGTCTGAGTGCATTCCCACTAATACTTTTCTAATTTATTTAGACTGGCTTTAATTCCTGCAAAGGAAACTGATAAAGTGGGGGAGGGGGGGGGGGTTGCTGATTGGTCTAGAGACAAAGTCAAAGGAGAATATGAGAGTAGAGACAGACAGGCAGTCATTAGTTTGTCTGGTAAAGGATGTACCTTTTTTTTAGTGATTACTGTGATGAATTCTTAATGGGGGTTGTAATTATAATCAAACGGCTAAAGCCATTATTGGATTAATGGTCGTCTCCATCTCAGTCCGGGCAGTTGGAAATACTTGTTATTCTAATCATCTGTACTTTTTTAGCTCGCTAATTTGGAAGTGGTTATGTCTGGTAATTTATTTTTCAGTGCAAAATGCATTGTCAAACCCTGGTCAAATTTGACCTGGTCAAACTTGACAAAGTCCTAATGCGGTATCCGGCCGATGCTATTGTGTTTGTTTGTACAATAAACATGGACTCCTAAGGGTCAGAGACTTAGACAAGAGAATATATGTATTTACCAGATTCAGAAGATCGATGGCTTGCTCAGCACAGCGATACTTTGTGCAGCGACCATGCAAATTGCAAAAACTCTGCAGGGATTTTTGACAAAAGTACGGGTGTAGATTCTGCGGAGACATGGTAGGGAGCTATAAATAACTATATGCCAGTTACAACCAAAACGGTTGACTGTTTTCCAGGCTCACTATTTTGTTTTGTTTATGGCTGTTTAAAAACCTCAAGTTTACATGACTATGTAAATGTTAATAGATTTGCTCACAAAATAATTTTGACACACAAAATGAAGGTATTTTGTGAGCTTGAAATCATATCATGTTTGTGAATATGTCACCTTGCACTCAAAATAATTTTTTTAGCTCAAAATCCTTTCAAGCACTTCGAATAACATATTTGGTGCAATTGAACAAATAATTTCTTTAAGCTCAAAATCATTTTGCATCAATTTTTTGATTTCACGAACTGAAGCAAAAGCACCATGTATATGAAGTTCTAAGCATCAACGTGTTCACTGCAAGAAAACTACTTGAATATACCCAGACATTTTGAAAGACAGCAGGATTTTAAAAACTATTTCAACCGTTTTCTCCGTCTGTTATTTTTGACTGGTGCAGGTCAGTTCGTGTCAGTCGTTGACGATTTGATAGCTTCCCAGTGACATTGACAAAATATGTTTTGAAAGTAAAATGTCATGCTCTTTTGCATGACTGCTTGCAATGGTTTATTGTTCGATACAATTAATCTCACTACATAAAACTTTGGAGTCTAGACATTATTATGTACGTTGAACCAGTGCGCTGATGGTTTCAACTCTATGGTATTGTCACTAACCCATTTGTGATGTCTGTTACCTTCAATAAATATGGTTCACTGAATGTAAGGTGGGAGACGACACACTTTTATCCTTTTGAATTGAATTTGTTTGTTTTGTCTCATGTTTCGACCCAGTAAAGTTCTTCTTGTTTAGCTAATAGGGTCGAAACGGGAGGCCATTAACAATATTCTGCAATTACATGTTTATTATACATGTGGTTTTGGTTGGGAAGCAAATGAAATGAAGCCAGAAGTGAATTAGATTGCTTGTTACATGTATAATGCATTTGCCTGCATTGATCTATACAAAGGTCTTTTAAGTAAAGGCCATCAAAATTAAAGTTTTAGTTTCTCATCAGTATAGATTGCCAACATATTGGGGCCCGATTTCATACAGCTGCTTAAGCGCAAAAAAGTAGCTAGCACAAAACAATTTTGTTACAAGAAGCAGGTTACCAGCCAAAATACTATTTTACGTACAATTTCTGACTGGTTTCCTGCTAAATTACGCTTAGCAGAAATTTGTAATATAGCAGTAATTTCTGCTTAGAGGGACACACCGGCTTACTGTTTAACTAATTTAGTGATGTGGAATAATAATGTAGACAATAATTATTAAATGGTTTTTGTAAAAAAAAAAAACATCAAAATATCACGTAATTAACAACAAAAAACAAACAAACATGGTCAAAGGTCAGCGTATGTAGTTCATGCCCCCGGGGTTTGTCTCTCTGGCCCTACGAGACACGGCACCGGACTGTACGGGATATGCCCCAAGGTTTACGTTCTGCTAACTCCCATGCTGCTGCGCAGTAAAACACTCTTCCGTTGCATGGACTTTCTGAAAGCAAATCTTACGTTCGATTTTTCATCATTATTTACAGTATCCATAGTCTGAATACATAGTATTTTTTTGTCAAATACTCATGAATAATTGTTTAAAAAAAAACCTTAAATTTGGTTCAGTAATTTACTTTTATACGGCTGGAGGTAAACTAACTTTGAAGATCACGTGACTTTCGGAACCACATTTTGGTTCCGAAAAGTCACGTGACCTTCGTTTTTTGAAAAATGCTCATAAAACGGCCAAATTTGATGGTGTCTTTTATGAACCATTCTTCTCCATTCCAGGAAGACCTTTGAAACCATTTTTTAGTCTATTTTGTAGCCCAAATAGCACAACAAAGCTGGTGTGTCCCTTTAATCAGCTCTATGAAATTGGTCCAGGTTATAAATAAATGCCATTGTTTACAGGTCATACTTGGTTCTTTTTTTTTTATTATGATACAGAGTTAGAATGACTGAAACTTTAATTCAGATGAGGTCTTAGCATTTTTCTTAACAGATGTTTTATATTTCACTATATACTCTCTGGTTCATAGGGTGGGGTTCTAACCCATGACCCTCTGCATCCTCAGATGTATATACATGTAACTGTCCAATGACAATTCGGCCAGTTCAAATCCTACAACTAGCAGATATTACTGCAAACAATTTATTCAATTTTTCAGTTGAACAGCTGGTTTCTTTGTGATTGGTTTCTTATCCAGATGCCATTGAAAAATGGAAACCACTACAAAGTGTTGCTATTCCTGACAATTTTTGTTGCCGCAAACTGCAGTTGCTGTGCCTGAAGTGATGGTTTAAAAATAGCATCAGGGAAAATCTCAAATCATTGCATTTTTTTTCCTGACCCATTAATTACATAAATCATGATTCAAAGATGTTAAAAGAATCATAATGTGTTTTGATCACTTGCAGTTTGTATTCGGTTCGTTATTATCAAGACAATCAACCTATATCCAGCTGCTGAAAGTATGGAAAAGTGTTGTCGTATCTACCGATCCAGAAGAGGTAAGCTATTGACAAGACATCTTGGGATGGACCCTCCCTCTGTGAAAATAAAACAGCTTTTACAGCCTTGCCTTTCCAACAATGTGCACAATTTTACTTTTGTTATGAAATTAATTGTCACACTGCTGTAAGCGAGATTGTTTAGTTTCAGATCACGATGTTAGTTTTCATTCATTCATAACATTTCTGCAAAACCTGCTTCTTAACTCTTTCGCTACAGCGAGCCGCTCACAGAAATGTCCCGTTCCCTATGGAAAGCCGCTCACAGCGGCTCGTTGACGCCACTGTAGATAATTCGGGGCATCCCCATGGCGTGTGCCTTTTTTACATAATTTATGCGTATTGCCATCTGGATGACCTCTGACCCTACTTTCAGCGGCTTTGAGTCGCTGCCATTGGCTTTCCTTCGCGCCAAAAGGGGCGTATGCAGGGTATAATTGACACAGGTCGGTGGCGGCGTCCAGAAATTAATTACGTACAAACGCGCGAAATTCACAAAATTAATTCCGGAGCGAAAGAGTTAAGTCTGTTTGCAGTTTCTGCTGGTGCCCTCTATTTGTTTGCACAGTAAGAGCCTTATAGCAAAACCTACTTGCCGATCAGCTGAATATACCATAAGGGAAAAGGCTAACAATGGCTTAAGGCTAATTAACTACTCTAGAGTTTCAGTATTACTAAACACAATGCGGGTGAAGTATGATTTGAAACCTTCCTAAATGTAATTAGGCACACACAATAAAATAGAGAAAAAATATAGCTCTAGTGAAATGCAAATTTTGGATTAGCAATGCATAATGTGTTAAGCAATGCAATGTATCCATTGAAGTTTAATTATATGCATGAGTGCTTGAGAATGGCCTTGATGAGATGTCGTGCATGAATGATTTTCCAACAATATAAGTCATTATTTACAGCCTCACTGACATGGCACCGTGCCAATAAAGTTACCGCTAACATGCGGTTATGCAGTTGGATCTAGTACGGTTTGCATTAAGGCTATGGAAATTGGGCTCTGTACAGAATCGGTGGGCGTGACAGCTCAATTTTTGGATCAGTTTGCTGTTAACACTGTCTGAAGAACCAGGAAGGTGACAGAGAGCATACTGATTGAGATGTTGTGTTGTTACATTGTTGTTGTGTTTTTTTTTTATATAGACTATCTTCATTGTATTAACAAATGCAAACCTTACTAGATTTTACTCCTACCAATAAAGCATTTCAAATCCTACTTAAATGCTTATTCTGGACTTCATTGGAAATGAAGGACAGAATGGAGAATAGATTAGAGTTCTGTTAAGAAAAACAAAACAAAACACAGGCATATTACTCTGGCGGGATTGGAACCCACAACCTTTGCCATTCTAGAGCACATATCTTACCAACTAGGCCACCGAGATTTCCCGGTAGCTAGAGGCAGTTCAAACCCCTGCATTTTGGCAGCGGGTACCGCAACCATTCAAATAGATGTTAAACTTGCACTGGGGATAAAGAATATTATTTGGTTTTGCCCTGTCCCTGATGTGTGTAAAGCACTGTATACTCAGTACTTCCCCGAGTTCTGTGAAAAAACAAACCAACCCATTAACATGTCAGAGGAAAGCAAGGCTTAGATTTGCTTTTCTGAGAGAGGCTACTTCAGCATGTAAATAGGTCAGTCCAAGGATGTACAAGATTACAATACTTGCAATATTCATGCATAGATTGAAGCTTGGCAACTGTGGTACTGAACCTTGCACCTTAAATTACAAAGACTTGAAAACATACTATCTGGATTGCAGTGTAAAGTAACGTGGGGTTGTTAAAATTAGACTTTGTCAAGGATATAACTCTAATAAAATTATTTGTATTCAATGAAGGTACCCTGGACTTTGTCTTGTCGAAGCCAGACTAATTTAGTTACATCCACTCAGATGCAACCCTCTGTCTGGGATAGAATTTCCAGTCTACAAAAAAAAAATAAACCTAGTAAACTTTCCTTGTTTTTGTATGTATTTGTTTGATAGTGATCATGATATTTAGTTTTCAGGAGGCTCTGTATGAATAATTCAGAATTGTATCGAGGAATACGAGCAGCTTTAATTTACTTCTTTGACAGTGACAGATTTGTAGGATATCGATAATGACATTCCTTGAGCTATATGCCGCATGGTAATGGAATGGATTACTCTTTTTTGAAAATTTTTGTAGGGATGGGGGGTTGGGGCAGGAGCAGGAGCAGGGTAATAACTCAATGTAATTGCAGAATTTTTACAGAGGATTTATCTTGACATTTTCCATCCTTGATGAATGTGTAGTCTCCATATTTTTTTTTGCGGATGCTGTGATAGGTCAGCAAAGTATAGCAACAGCAGTAGTCTGTAATACTGTTGGTAACAACTTTGTACTGTGGTCTATCACCTTAAAGGTATTATACAGGTTTAGTAGAGCTGACAAAACAGTCGCAAACAAAGTTCATGTTTTGTGTGATTAACCATATACATGAAATAACAAACCTGTGAAAATTTTAGCTCAATTGATCATCGAGGTCACGAGAAAATAGTGAAAAGAGACCTTATGTGTTTTCTGTTTTTCAAACATCAAGTTTATTATCGCGTGCGTTAAAAACTATTGTTTTATTCATTTCTCAGAAACGATAGCATTTTAGGCAGAAATATTTTGAGGAACCCTTTCTACCATTACTTACTTTAAATCATGTAAGTTATGTGTGAATCTGTGAACATTTGTGTGTTTCGATCTTACCAATAGTGTGAAGGGCCTTTAAGTGGGCACAATTTCACATGAACTGCTGAATTCTTCAGAAGCATTAGCCATTTAACCCAGCTACTGATAAATGTTTGATGCATGACCATAAATATTATAATTTTCAGTTTCATGTAAGGCCAAAACAGACTGAATGTCCAAGGACCCTTTGTAGAACATAACAGTTTAAAGGCCATGTCACACAATGCTATTTACAGGCAACCAGCTCCAGGCATTCTCCAAAAAAAAAAACGTTCATATTTCAGTTTTCCCATTATTTTCTTGGGGATAGTGAGTTACAGCTAGAAGAATGTCTCTTGTGCTGCTCGTGAAGTGTTCCTTGTGCATACAGTGCAGTTGGTTGCCTCCAAGTTGCCTGAAAAAAAACATGCTCTGTGTGACATGGCCTTAAGTTGGTAACAAAAAGTAATCACTGTTATTGGGTTTAATGTTGCAGGAGATTTCATGCATAAGTCAAGAGTCAAGCGAGACGATAGAAAGCGATGTACAATCAGCCAACCTGTTAGTTGAGGTAAGTTGAAGTCAATCATCACACCTTGGTTCAATTTCATGGCTTTCCTTGCCGCGGAATTATGCGCTTACGGAGCCCTTGAAGCACATAACTCTATGATACGTAAGCGCAGAAATCTGTGGTAAGCAGAGCCATGAAATTTGGGCCCGGTCATAATAAAGATTCTCATTATTGTATTATCCTCGGAGATGTGGTGGCTTCATAGAGAGATCAGATATTGTCATTTATAAACCAGTAGCCATACAACGTATACAGAGTTGTGTGTGAGGGTGTTTGTGCATGGGGTTGGGGTGGGGTAAGGGGAAGGGGAATACATGTAGGTTGTGACCACCCCTCAATGGTGTTTTGATCCGAGTTGACAGATGAATCACAGAATCAACTGAAGCCTGTGGCCTTGTCCAAGTAAAGTTTAACCAGAGAACCCGGAACTTTGCCACTGAATTATTTCCCTAAAAACTGCCAAAATGTTTCTGGTAGTTTTTGTTCTACGCTACATGAGAGTCTTTCAGTCTCAGAAGTTTATATTTGAATGTACACTTACAAGAAAGGTAGGCAGTCAAGTTGGCTTCCACAAAACACGTACAGAGTATGTCAGTACATGATATCCACCCACTCCCCCCGCCCCCCCCCCCCAAAAAAAAATAATAATAATAATAAATAAAAAAATAAAAAAAATAATAATAAATTTTGTTTCTAAAATGCCTTCACTTTGCCCATTCATAGTATTCTGCATCCTGTTCATTGTATATTTTCTTCTTTTCTTGTATTCATTCTGCAGTTTCAGTATTAGCAGGGCGGGATGTTTAATGCTAAATGTCACCATTCTCCTAGTCTTGAATTTTACATGTATTTACTATGGCAGGGCATACCTAGCATCTTGAATATATTTAATATCAAGAGTTATATTTGACTAATATGTGACTAAATCAAACCTGACTTAATACCTCTGATTTCATTTGCAAAGAGCGTACCATCAATCAGCCATCAATTAGGGACATATCGCAGGCCTGGAATTTCATTTATGAAGGAGTCAGGCAATTTTTTAAAAAGTAAAAGCCTTTGGAACTAGTAAAAGAAAACACGTACACATGACATGGTTTTGTCTAGCTGGTAATCATTTTCTTGGAAGCAAATAGTTTGGGAGCTGTGTTTGCAAATGATCCCTGGCCCTATCCAACTGTATTAGTGGTTGTCCGAGTTGATCTTAGAGTATGAGAAGGTTCCTTGATGCAGATGAGATCACGTAGATAGTTTGGCGCTAGTCCGTTGAGAGCTTATTATAAGAGAAAAAATAAAACTTAAAAAAGAAAAAAGAAACAAATCACGAGCTACTGACGCTATTTTGAAATGGAATGTAATCACTGGAAGCTAAATCTTTCTTTTTTTTTTTAGGCCTACCGCCGATTTTACGAAACGTTACGCAAACGTTACGAAACGTTACGCAACTGCGTAAGTTGTGATCCACTAACACAAGAAGTCTTGCACAAGTGGACTTAAGCAGTTGCGTAAAGTTTACTGAAATCGGCTGCTGGTGACTTATACTGAAATAGATAGGGAAAAAATGACAATATATATATTTTCTTTGACAGGGTGAAACGTGCAGATGGACTGAGCAAAGAGTTCCAAGTGATGAGGATTGTTCTGGTGATGACGGGTGTACATCAACAAGAGATGTTTACGGTAAGATTTAGTTATTTTACTATGGTAAAAATGCAGAGCCTTCAAGGGCCTTTGATGGGAGGCCGGACTAATGCAGTAACCTACATGTTGAAGGTTCCAGTGTAGCGGAAGTCACGTTTTATTGTTATATAATTTGATTTATTCCACAGAAGACAATACAAGTAACCTCCAATCCCTCCACTCTCCACAAGCGCAATCTTCAGTAATGGACTCTAGCCAAATGTCTCTCCACGACATATGCAAACACTTGTATAAATGTAAGTGACAATTGGAAACGTACAACTGACACTTTTGTGGCGGCAGACATATTGTTCACACAACTTTAATAGACCTTTTCGCAAATACACGGTGTACACAAGTTTCCCATAGCCGCAGTGCATGCAGGTCTAGCTAGCGATAAAAAGCAATCAATTTGAGCGCTAGCTAGACCAGCATGCACTGCGGCTCTATGGGAAACTTGTGCACACTGTGTATTTGCGAAAAGGTCTATGATAACTTCTGTAGAGTATTTAGTTTAAGTGGAAAGTTTGCCCTGACTTAGTGTCTTCAACAGCCTGTCATCAAACGTGTAAATATCTTTGTGACTTTTATGAATGATTGGCGTGCATATCCCCGTCTGAAATCTAAGAAACACTTGTTTCAGACAATATGCCTTTTCCTGTTTGCTGAGACATAAACACAAATCCAATAATTTCTGCTTTGTTCGCACTTCTTAATTGTAAAAAATGAAATCCAAGTTACATGTACATGCAGTGTGTGTCTGATGGAATCTACCACAGCTTTAATGCAGAAAGTGACTGCATTATTGATTTCATCTTTTTTTAAAAACAAGTGCACAACAATGGCGGATGAACAATTAATTTGATCTGTACTTCATATAGGTTAGCCCCATACCTCAACTCCCCACCTTCCCTTTCTTCCTTGGTTCACCATGTCAGTGAAGATTCTGGGTTGGCCTCCCCATTCCCCCTCCCCTTCCACCACAAAAATCATTCTAACACTGTAACTCATTTGTGCATATTTGATAGCAGTGGCTGCCTATAGTTTTCTTGGCAAACGACTCTTATGTACCCCCCTCCCCGCCCCCGCCCCGCCCCGCCCTGCAGATCCCATGGTAGTTGGGCACTCTACAAAACAGGCTTAATGACTCATAGTCATTTTTCACTCGCTTACAACCCAAATTAATACTTTCAGTTTTATTTGGAAACTTTATTTATTTCTTTGAAGTGTTAAGCTTTTTTTTATTTTCCCCAATAGATGGATTGCAATATGCGTCAATGACCACCATCTCGATGAATTGTGCACGCTTGAAGAGCTATCATTGGCTGAGAGTCGTGCGTAGCACGTACACGCGTGCACTTTTCCATCGTTTTACATCAAAGATGGCGGTCAATGACACGTATTGCAGTCCATCTATAGAGACCAAAACTAACTTCGCATTGCTTGAAAATGCAAACACACTCTGCCCCCCAAATGTGTAATTTGGAGAAGTAAAGAGCTAATGAAATGCATGTGGATTGATATCTTGAGTTGTGCTATCTTAATCCTAGTGGTGTTTGCAATGAGTGTATTCAAGTCACTGGAAAGGCTTCTGAAGATCATCAAAGCCATGACCCCAGCTCAGTTTTTTCTCCTTCTAACCGCTTGCTTGTAAGTAGAAAAACTTCCCTCATTCCGACATTGCCCTTCAAATGAATGCAATATTTATTCATTGAGCTTCTTGGCTGAAAATATTGCTTAACAAATTGATTCGCTGAGTAAAGAGCAAGAGTTGATAGCTACAATCCCGGCCAAATCCCGTTGGGCCCCCACCCCCGGCCCTCGTTCAATGTTGGCTCTCATTGCACATTCATGCGTTCCAGCTGGGGTTAACAACATTGGGCTGGGGAGCAGGGGAACTGGGGAGGGTATGTTTATTGTCACATGGCCCATGCGTGGCCCAAGCATTTTGGCCGGGATTGTACCTCTGCAGTGTGGCTGGAACCAGTTTCTGCTGAGCATATTTTTGAAGGCAGTTCTGTTTGAGTTTGAATTTTATTTAAAACTAGTAACTTTCCTCTGTTGCCCCCAAAAGATTGTGTTTTAATTAGACAAACCTTTAGCAACCTTAAAACAAAATCATTGGTTGTCCTGAGGATAATTGTATGGAATGACTAACGAGGTTTGGCTTCCCAACCTTGTCAGTCTTAATTAGCTTATCAATAAGAAAATAAATGCCTGTTGAAGTCAAGGTTATTTTTTAAAGGATAAGATTTGACAGCATTGGTTCAAATTGAGGGCAACGATCAACTGAGCGTAGCCAACTTTTAAAGTAATGTGAGAATGTTTCATTAAGATCACATTGCTCTGTACTTATCGCTCTGTTACGTATGTAATATCGCGAGTAACTGAGCATGTTTGTAGGGCATTGTAGTAGCATTTCTTGGGAGACTCTGGCTATGAGGCAGGGATACTCTTAGCAGACTTTCCTGGAAGGAACATTGGCAATGTCTTCCTGACAAGAGACACTTCATAAAGTGAAGATGGTGCCACAATGTGTAAAGTCTGTCTCAAGAATGGCAGAGGAAGCAATTGTATTGCAATGCACTTTTCTACTGGCTTGACCAGCGGGTTGCCACCCGACAAGCTGCCAGACAGCCAGACACAGTTCCAGCTGAATGGACTCTGTCATCAAGGCATTCCCCCTTCTGATTGTGTGGCCATTCAATCTAGTAAATTTGGTTGTTTCTTACTCAAATTGAAGCATACTTTGTGAATAAAGAATTAATACACAAAACATGTCAGAAATGTTATATACGGAACTCTCTTTTATTCTGTTTTAATAATAATTCCCTCAACTGTGACAATACATTCCAGTAATTTTGTGATCAGTTAAATCTCAAGTAAGGCCAAAGTGCTTTATGACATGCCTGGAATTTCATCTTGGAGAGGGGCAAGGCCACTTTCATTTTGCTAAGGGCACTTCCATTGGAAAATCTTAAAGGCTATGGGAAACTGTTGAAGGGGCACCCAGGCCAAGACCAGGGGCAACAGAGGCCATGGCCTCTGTGTAATTGCAGGCCTGTTATGAGGAGCTGAGTAGAACTCTTATACTGTATGTATCTTTGGTAAGAGATTAACAAATCGTCGGCTTAGTACTGTAAGGTCGTTAGTGCAGTTTGTATGGATTTCATAAATTGGTTTTGCATGTTTAAGAGCTGCGGGTAAATGGATTTTATTGACCGAGAGTGGTCTCCAAAATAAGAGATTAACAAATCGTCAGCTCAGGATTATAAGGTCATTAGTGCAGTTTGTATAGATCACATAAATTGAATTTTGCATGTTTTGGAGCTCCGGGTAAATAGATTTTATTGACCGAGAGTGATCTCCAAAATAATTGTTTTGAAAAAAGAAACATTCAGTTTCCAAGAAAAACATATACTTGTGAATTTTGATTTATTTTTTCAAATTTGTTTGCATTTTTCACTGAACTCCCTTTTGATGATAATACGGATATGAAATTGCAATTAACGACTTTATAGCACTGAGCCAACGAAATCCCCTTCACAAGCAGGGTTCAAACCAATAAAGTCAAACATTCTTGTGAAACAGTAAACAAACAACAAATGACTACAATCAAGCTATTGTTGTTTTTATTTGCTAACAGCCATTTGTTATCATTTTCTTCTCCTAGAATTATTTGTTTGACTATTTCTGCTATGATTCTCACGTACCGTATTGCCAGACTGCAGCCTCAGCTTGAGAACAAGCATCCCTCCCTACAGTACACACAGACACTCAGCGAGTAAGTCAAACATCAAGATAACTCTAGCAGCCCATTTCACGAAACTTTACGCAACTGCGTGAGTCCACTTGTGCAAGATTTCTGATGCACAACTTACGCAGTAAATGTTGCGCAAGTAGACGTAGGCGTTTGCGTAAAGTTTTGTGAAATCGGCGGCAGAACTGGCAAAAAAGAAGAGACATGTACATGTTGTACTCAAAGAAGGATGAACTGAAAAAAAAGACAGAAAGTAGACTGAGATTAGAGCAAAAGGAAGAATTGAATTTTTGAGCATGCAGGTGTTAATGGAAGAACGGTTTCACTTATCAGAGACAGGATCCCTTGTGTGATCACATAATAAAAACTCAGTTGAAACTAGTTTCAGGTCATTATCAAGAGAAAAGGCAATTTTATACCCCTCGCCTAATTCTGTCTAATTTTGCAAGAGCATGTCACATGTGGCTTTATGTAACTGATGTCACATGTGGCTTTATGTAACTGATGTCACATATGGCTTTATGTAACTGATGTCACATGTGGCTTTATGTAACTGATGTCACATGTGGCTTTATGTAACTGATGTCACATGTGGCTTTATGTAACTCATGTCACATGTGGCTTTATGTAACTCATGTCACATGTGGCTTTATGTAACTCATGTCACATGTGATTTTATGTAACTCATGTCACATGTGGTTTTATGTAACTGGTGTCACAAGTGGCTTTATGTAACTGATGTCACTTGTGGCTTTATGTAACTGATGTCACATGTGGCTTTATGTAACTGATGTCACATGTGGCTTTATGTAACTGATGTCACATGTGGCTTTATTTAACTGATGTCACTTGTGGCTTTATGTAACTGATGTCACATGTGGCTTTATGTAACTGATGTCACATGTGGCTTTATGTAACTGATGTCACATGTGGCTTTATGTAACTGTGAGTTTCTTTTGGGGAAATGTTTGATGTATAATTTATTTCTTGGTCACAGGTGGAGTAGTTTGTGGTGGTCTCAACAAGCTGCTCATAGTAAACAGATTTCACAAATGTGGACCACAATCGCTGACAATCTCAGGATGCTTGCAAAGGTCAGCTGAAATGTCACGTCGGTTACTTCAAAAAGTATTTACATTTGAGAATAAATATGTGGTTTGAGTCAGTGCATAGTGGAGTATTCATACTAAGCTGACACAAAGATTAATATAGCAGGATAAGTTCTTTGAAAACTAAGGAGCACCTGTCCTTAAAGGAACATTACAGAATTGGTTTTTGCTAACAAAACAGTTGTGAAAATAGTGAAAAACCGATTACACATTTGCATGAAATCATATAGATTCAACAAGTGATTAAAACGCTCACTGAGCGAGAATACTGGATTTGGCTCCTGGAGACTAAAATGCAACCGACTTCAATACAACAGAATACAATGTCTAGAGGTCTACCTTCTGACCGCAAACATAAAAGGGTCTCCTGCAACTTGAGTAAATTAAGCTCCTTTTGCAGACACGCGTTTCATTATCAAAATTCCTTTCCCAATTACTCACGATGAATAAATAATTAGTGGGTCAGACAAAACATTTTATGGGCAAATCTGTTACAGTGTTGGTTTTCAAATTATCATTTGTTGCTTGGGGTTGTTTTAGACATTTTATAGACTGGAAAAATCCTCTAATGTCGAGCCTAGAAGCGGCTCTTTAAAAAAAAAGGTAAATTGAATTCAAGTTAATTTGTAAGATTCCATGTGGCAATGGCCCCAGGTCTTTCGTGAGTATTTATTAGATACAGAGGTTGTGCAGGCGGCTTCTTTCAATTTTTAAAGGGTAAGAAAGAAAACCTGCGGTGGAAACCAATTTTTTTAAATGCAGCTTTTTAAAACTTAAAGGAACATTACAGAATTGGTTTTTGCTAACAAAACAGTTGCTGGCAGTGTAAACACTTTATGTAATCCACCATATACATAAACTGACAAACCTGTAGAAGTTTGAGATCGATCGGCCATCTGGGTCACGAGAAAATAGTGAAAAACCGATTACACATTTGCATGAAATCATATAGATTCAACAAGTGAATAAAACGCTCACTGAGCGATAAACTCCAACCGGAAAATTAGTTTATTCATTTCTCATTAAATATGGCATTTCAGACAGAAATATTTCAAGGGATGTTTTCTACTATCATCATCATTAGACCGTGTAAGTTTTATGTAAATCTGTGATCAAAAAGTATATTTTACAAGTTTTTTTCTTACCAATTCTGTAATGTTCCTTTAACAGAACTAAATCTACTCTATGACAGTAGACAAATAGACAAATAGCAGAACAAGATCTTTGAGAACAAATCAAGACAAGTTCTGATTAGAACTAAGTTCTAATTCTGTAGAAGTAGATAACGGTGTTTTCCTTAACCCAAATCTTTAGTTGTAATAGATATTTTAAACATTCTGCTCACATCTACTGATAAAAAACAGCGTCTCTTTGGAACTACTCGTCTGATTGGTGCGTGTTTCCGCCCATCCAACAATCTTGACTGATTTGAGAGAAATATCAATTCCTACTTTCTGCTCCCCTGAGTTATTGCTCATCTTCTTGTAGCCCCTTACCATGAGTGGCTTTTAGCCTTATTTGGGGCGAACTTGCATTAAAAAAACCAAACCAAACCCCATTATTATTTTTATTATTTTTAGTTTTTTTAAAGGCAATAGTTGTTTTTGCCCTAATTCCCTTGAGTGATTTACAAGGACCCTTACTCACTCTAACAAACTCAAACACGATATGGTAACTTAACGCTCAAACTGTTCGGCTCTGATTTTGGTGGCATGCCTGCATGATCCCATGTAAAGTATGGTCAGTTTATGACTGCAGTTCTCAGTCCCAACAGAATCAAGCAGAACACGCTGTTGGATTTTGAATGGAGGGGGTTTGTTATTTACTGCTTCTTGCCAATGGTAGAACCAAGTCTTAGTTTTTGTGACTTTTTCTTGTAACTTCCTTCAGGTACATCAGTCTCTTCAAATACTACAAGGGGAAATACAACCATCGTTAAATCATCCCGATGCAGCTTCTACTACAGAGGATCAACATGTGCAGTCATAGTATAGACATCACAGGATGTACCTGAACAGACCGCAACCAGCTGCCGTGGAAGTCAATGACCAACGTCTTAGCATAGATGATTGTGAGACTGCCATCGCTGTGGTCGGTAGGATTGGAAAAGGTGCATTTTTGGAAAACAGCTAAAGCAAGCCTAAAAATCAAGCTGTAGTGGTTTTGAAAAAAAATAAAAGTAAATAAAATAGAGGGGGTGTAACAAATCGTGGATAACAACACAAATTAAGAAGGGATAATTAAAGGAACATTACAGAATTTGTTTTGCTAACAAAACAGTTGCTGGCAGTGTAAGAACTTTATGTAATCCACCATATACATAAACTGACAAACCTGTAGAAGTTTGAGATCGATCGGCTATCTGGGTCTTGAGAAAATAGTGAAAAACCGATTACACATTTTCATGAAATCATATAGCTTCAACAAATGAATAAAACGCTCACTGACAATAAACTCCGATCGGAAAATTAGTTTATTAATTTCTCATCAAATATGGCATTTCAGACAGAAATATTTCCAGGGATGTTTTCTACTATCATCATCATTAGACCGTGTAAGTTTTATGTAAATCTGTGATCAAAAAGTACATTTTACAAGTTTTTTTCTTACCAATTCTGTAATGTTCCTTTAACCCCAGAGAAAGCTTCAGAACAATGGGGTAATGCAGAGACTATAGATAGTTCCCAGTAGACGCCATCTTTACAGGCAAAGTGCATTTTGGCTTGCAGATGCGTCAAGCGCTCAACTTATTTATTGCAGCCGCGTTGTTCACTAACCAATCCTGCAGTGAGTTTTGTAAAATGTGCGCGTGCTGCACGCCGTTCTCACACGAAACGCATGACTGTTTGTTCCAAACTGCCCGTAAAGATGGCCGGTTTACGTCATACTGCAACCTATCTATAGATTGTAACATGTGAAATCAGAGCCCAGTAAAGCTGTTACGCAAACTGTTAGGCATTTTTATGAGCTAAGCAGTGTCGAACCCGGCACCAGACCAAATACATTACAAAGGAGTTTGGTTGGTATATAATGTATTTCTGAAAGCAGCAGTTGTTCGTGTTTCAAAGTGCTCATTTTCACTTCAGAAACCGATATTCAATGATGACCAAAAAATGATTTATCTGATTTCTATGGAATCAGAGGAGACCAACGTTTTTAGGGCCAAGGTGTTGTGTAAGGGCAGTAATAAGTTCTTTTCTTTTTAATCGACAGTTAATATAAAATCCCATGGAAGGAATAAGAGAATTATATTATGTATAATAATGTGATGGTCCGTGCCAAGACCGGGCTCTTCTTGCCAAAACTAGGCTCTTCTGGGCAAAACTAGGCTCTTCTTGCCAAAACTAGGCTCTTCTGAGCAAAACTAGGCTCTTCTGGGCAAAACTAGGCTCTTCTTGCCAAAACTAGGCTCTTCTTGCAAAAACTCAAAACTTAGTTTATTTTCTTTTTTTTTCAAATACCAACATCGCATATTCAAATTGCTCCACCCAGTTCAGTACGACTTTGCAAAAAAGAAGGGAAAACAAGTTATATATTGCCGGTCGTAAACTCTGTTTGCCAATAACATTAATAGTTCAGTTATCTACTTGAAATGAAATGCTGGTTATCAGGGGGAAAAAACCCTTCTCAGAAATATCAATTTTTAACATTCCACTTGAAATTAGTATCCAAGAACAGTGATTCTAAGTCAAAGCTTGTGGTATTAGTATGGTTACAAAATCGGGAGACCAATCCATTGTAGGTCTTTTGCATAGTGTTCTAATGTACTTGTACCAGCATTTTTTGCCATTGCTGGGATGTCAGTGCGCCCATATTACATACCGCATGCAGGCTTCATCTCAATTCATTGCTTGTGCTTTTTGTATGGTTACGTCTGCCAATCATCAAAGTTCGTCCAAAAGACGTCTGTGATGCATACAACATTTTTAAAACGGAACACAATGTATGAATTAGTGCCCACCCAGTCATAATGACACCTTACAGCTGCTATAGCCGTCACATTCCAATGGCATGAGTTGTTAAAGCTCCTACTTCAGTCAATTTTTGAAATGGAATCAGTTTAAGTTGATTGCAAAAAAGCACTGCCACATTGATAGTAAATAGTGTTTTGTGACTTGCAAATGATCAGCATCATGCTGTAAGAAACCCTAATGATTATGTAACTAAATTAATTGACTTGTCCTGTGTCCAGTCATTATGAAATTTTTTTAACTAAGATACAAAACTCCAGTTGTAGTGTTTAACTCGCCCTGCTATTTTTGGTTACTTTTATTTATTTTTTAAATTGTTTAAATCAGGCAGTGAAATAAGATCATTACGTAAATATGCACCGATGTTGCCATACCTATGCCAGATGTATCATTTAAGACTTGAATATTTAATATGACCCTCTCTTCTCGATTTTGGAGAGGAGAAGTTGTGGCAATGTTGTGAGATTACAAAAAAATACAATTGATGTAATTGAAGAAGTCTTTAGTACACGCAATTACCATCAGTGCTTGACCCATCGTGTGAGATGCAAACTATTTATTTATCATACTGTGTTTACTTTTTACCTTCCCGCTTAAATTAATATACTCAGAGCACTTGAAGGTTGTGTTTACAAGCCAATTTAGTTTAGTGTATAAGTTGAGATGCTGCTGGACTTTATGAGAAAGGTTTATTGTTTTATAGAGAAATGTTATTTAAACCACAAGTTTTCATTTTACTGGGTTTTAAGCTTCTTTTTATGCTGTGTATATTTGTTAGAGTTGTATGTTTGTAAATGTGGAACAAGCTAGCTCAGGTGGATGATTGCCTTGTCATGGTAGTAATTATACGGGGATCAATGGTATTGGGTACAATAAGGTTTCTCATGGGTGATTTTAATTTAAGGGTTATGGTAAAACAGCTTCTCCTGTTGGGCGTTCCTGATTGCCTTGTCATGGTAGTAATTATACAGGGATCAATGGTCTTGGGTACAAGGTTTCTCATGGGTGACTTTAATTTAAGGGTTATGGTAAAACAGTTTCTCCTGTTGGGCGCTCCTGATTGCCTTGTCATGGTAGTAATTATACAGGGATCAATGGTCTTGGGTACAACAAGGTTTCTCATGGGTGACTTTAATTTAAGGGTTATGGTAAAACAGCTTCTCCTGTTGGGCGCTCCTGATTGCCTTGTCATGGTAGTAATTATACAGGGATCAATGGTCTTGGGTACAACAAGGTTTCTCATGGGTGACTTTAATTTAAGGGTTATGGTAAAACAGCTTCTCCTGTTGGGCGCTCCTGATTGCCTTGTCATGGTAGTAATTATACGGGGATCAATGGTCTTGGGTACAACAAGGTTTCTCATGGGTGACTTTAATCTAAAGGCAGGGTATACTTTTGGTAATTGTCAAAGACTAGTATCTTCACTTGGTGTTTCCTGACATATGCATAAAATAGCAAACCTGGGAAAATTTAGGCTCAACTGATCATCGTTGCAAGAAAATAATGAAAGAAAAAGACACCCTTGTTGCCCAGAATTGTGTGCTTTCAAAAGGCTTCAAGCCTGAATCCTTTCTCAGATTCAAATATTTTAGTGAGAAATTACCTCTTTTCTCACAAACTATATTACTTCAGAAATAGTCGTTTTCTCACAATGTTTTGTACTATCCGCAGCTCTCAGGTGCTCCTCACCTACTAAGTTTTTATGGTGATGTAATTCTTGAGTAACTACCAAAAGTATCCACTGCCTGTTAGGGCTTATGGTAAAACAGCTTCTCCTGTTTGACACTCCTGGGTGTATGGTTCCATACAGTGTAGTTTACGAGGGTAATTTCACAGGTCCAACAAAGTAGCAGTAAAAAATACCCAGAGGGGTAAATTGGTACAAAGAACCTAGAGGAGCAAATGAAGAACTTTGTTCACTATATTGCTGTAGATTTCCACCAAGTTGCACTGATCTTTTCCGATTCGTCATTTGGTGGTTTAAGTTGGGTTAATATAGCACATGTTTTTGCAGAGAGCGTGACTTTCTGTGTAGAATTGATGAGAGGAAAAACAATGATTTCATTTTATTTAATTGCTTTCCTTCCGTTTAGAAATATATTTATTATTCCAATAATATAAACTCTGAAGTTAATTTTGTACTACCGTGTGAAACAAGATTTGAAATATGTGGCACGTCTTTTAATAAAAAAAAATTGATGTTGTGTTTTAGCGATAATGTTATTCAAATTTTAATATTAAAACTCACTATGTACATTTAAATTCCAAATTTTACTGATATTTTAAGGAGATATGTTTATATGTATATTTATGCCTGAAAGTTTTCTATTGTCTGATTTCGTATTAAAGTTGTTGTGTTTTTAGATTTGTGGTGTCTTATATGCGAAACTTCAGGGATATTAAATATAACCCTTTTTTCCCGTGTGTTTAGGGCGAGTACACCGTAAGTGAATGTTTGTACAAAATCTAAATTGATCGAGGTGTTACAGTAGCAACGACCCTAAAAGCAATTAATCCCGAGAAATGTTTTTACTTTGGAGGAGGATCCGTTTGAACCATGAAATAATGAAGTGTACTAAAGCTAGAATATATATTTTTGCTGCTTTTGCTCAAAGTGATATAATTAAACGTGTATACGGCCTTTATGATGCGTAATGTAAATTTAAAAAGCTTTTTTCGGTGGTTTTTGTCAGAGACAGTTTAAATAGGGTTTAAAGGTGACAGCCTCATTGTTTAGAATTTAAAACAATTGAATTTTTCCTTTTAAAGGGTGAACATTTATGAAGGATGATGTTTCTTTTGTTCTGCTTTATTTGTTGTACTTCAAAGTAAAAATTTACACATCTGAGAATTTATGTTTTAAATTAAGTACTGAATTGAACACGTAATGATAACCTGTTTCTTCTTTGTTTTAGCATCAGGTATGCCCCTTTATGGTGAAGGAAGGTACGGCAACCTCTTTGTTCATTTTGCTATAAGCTAGTGTCAATGTCAGCCACTTAGTTTGATGTTGTTGGATTTCACTTCGCTTTTTAAAACAAAAAATACCTTAACAAAAGTTAAGGAACTTGGTAATATTGGTTACACCCGTCATTTTGAGCCTGACTGAGGCTTACAGCCAGCAATAAACTTGGTTGTTACAGGTGTCTGGTTGTAACTTCGTAGCCGACTCAAATTTTCAGCTGTAGAGTGCTGATTTTGGTATCGCAGTTTGTCATTGTAGCACAAGTAGGCAGCAGTTTGAGCTATATACTGATGTTTAGAACAGCCGTGTTGGTTTTATAACAGTCAAATTAATGAAACTTTTGACTTTTAACCGAGGTTGGAAAGATGGGCCTTCATTTCGCTAACCCACTTAAAATGAAATATGTGTTTTTGTAAATCAAAAGTTCCGAAACTTCCAACTGGATTCATACCCCCTAAGCTACATAGCTTTTCAAAAAGCTATGCCGAGCATTATTCCGACCCTGAGGCATGCTGACTTCTCTCTGTCACTTTTCCCGACTTGGTTTAGCAGCCATGGCTATGATTGGTCGGTGCGTAATGGGACGTGTTTAGCAGCCATGGCTATGATTGGTCGGTGCGTAGCTTGTGGATCACTTTATTACTAAAGGCTAGGTGGGCCGAGCCGTGAACTTTGTATATCAAGTTGTCAGTGCTGCATTTACCAAAAAAATAAGATTTTGTTTACTCCGATCACCAAGGTGTGGTATTATTTGTTAATTTATTATTAGTAGTTGCTGGTATGTATATATTTATCCAACATTGTTTTATTGTGCATAGAAGTAACTCGTAAAGATGACAATAATACTAATCAATGGAATCATGAATTGTATTGTGTTTTTGTTTTGTTCGGGTTTAGATTAGATTTATATGAACTCCTATATTGGACAACCCTATGTACCGACACACCTATGTACCGACACCCCTATGTACCGACACACCTATGTACCGACACACCTATGTACCGACACACCTATGTAACGACACACCTATGTACGACACACCTATGTACCGACACCCTATGTACCGACACCCTATGTACCGACACACCTATGTACCGACACACCTATGTACCGACACACCTATGTACCGACACACCTATGTACCTACACACCTATGTACCGACACACCTATGTACCGACACCCTATGTACCGACACCCCTATGTACCGACACCCTATGTACCGACCACCTATGTACCGACACACCTATGTACCGACACACCTATGTACCGACACCCTATGTACCGACACCCCTATGTACCGACACACCTATGTACCGACACACCTATGTACCGACACACCTATGTACCGACACACCTATGTACCTACACACCTATGTACCGACACACCTATGTACCGACACCCCTATGTACCGACACCCCTATGTACCGACACCCCTATGTACCGACACCCCTATGTACCGACACACCTATGTACCGACACACCTGTGTTCCGACACCCCTGTGTTCCGACACCCCTGTGTTCCGACACACCTATGTTCCTGTTTCTCAGATTGTGAATTCCTATTAGGGATTATTCTTTGTGCGCGGACATATTCGCTGCGGATTTTGGCGTTATTTCAAAAACGCGACCACCTTTTGAAATGAAATTTTCACAGGTTAGATTTATTGTATATATCTACATTTATGTAGGATTAAAACAACCAAACGGTCCCAAAAACCAAAGGTATACTTTGCCTTTAAATAACTGACTAATATAAACGGAGTTCAATTTACATTTCTAGCTCTCTCGAGTGTGCCAATGACAACATCTAGTAGAACAATTATTTGTTTAAGCATTCCTAAAAAACTCATTCGTTCATTTCATATTTAGATAAATTGTTAATACCTAAATATTAGTATACTGTATCAAAATAAACAAAATATTAATCACATATAATAGAATAGCTATACATCCATGAGCAAGTTCGGGTGGGCGACTATGAGTGACTAGACTAACCAGAAACAGTGTGACAGTGTGTGATGTAGCTCTCGAATTGACTAGATCGACCATGCTCCAGTGCATGGTCGAGCTAGTCAATCTCCCTGTGCTCTATGGTTTCTAGTAAGTCTAGTCACTCTAGTCGCCTACCCGAACTTGCTCCATAATACTGTTAGTTGACGTTTGGGCAATGCTCTAATATCAGGTGCTTGACAATACTAGACAGACAAGAAATATAAACATATAATAACAATAATCATACGATTAATTATTACAAAAGATACACTTTCTATGTCACATAGAGAAAGACTCTGCTAAGGTCTAAACCTCAGGCCTTTAAATATTAGCAGTATAAACTTAAATAATAAAATTACATCCAGTAAAATTACAAGTTACCAATAAAATTACAAAAAATTACAAAGTTATATGATTAGCCAAGATCAGCCAAGATCCTCATCATCTGGCTTTGACAGCAAAACAAAAACAAAAAATAAGAAAATACAATAAAAATCAGTTAAAATGTTTCCAGAGCAGAGTAGCACCCTGCAGCGAGGGACCTGTTTGGTTGCAATGCCTCTGTGGTACGTTGTTAGTACAGTTTTTTCCATAGGTCAACACATTGACTGTCGCCTATGAGTATATTTGTAGTAACAGGTGTAGCGGATTCTGCCACTACAAGTATACTCGTAGAGAATGAAAGGGCTTTGTATTGTTGTTTAAATACACTGGCATCACTGAGCATGCAACACATACGCTTCCTGGCAGTGGTGAGGACATACATCCTTAGAATGTGTATGTTCAATTTTGTTGTTGTATAGTAGCTATTTGGTATGCGCGCATGCGCACCGCACTTGGCAGATGGGAACGCCCTACGAATCTATGACTGGCAGTCAACGTGTTAAGAGGGTTTTGTTTTGTCTTTTTCACAATTTTGTTTACTTAATTGTGAAAACGAACGCCCTACGAATCTATGACTGGCAGTCAACGTGTTAAGAGGGTTTTGTTTTGTCTTTTTCACAATTTTGTTTACTTAAGTGTGTTGTTTAAAACATGTCCAGGTATTGCCTGAGTCAATTTAAGCTGATTTGTTTGCCTGATTTATTAAGTTTTATAAATTAGTTTCATCTACCAGTGACCACTGACATACCGATTTTGTCCCACCCCCTTCTAACCAAGTCACTGATCCCTGTTGATTGACACCCCCTCTAGGACATGTGGCCTGATCCAATTAGTATATCATGGCATGTATGAGCTGACCAGTGTACAATGATGATGGGAAGTTTAAAATATGTCAGCATGTGCTGACAATGACCCTCACTGCAGGAGTAAAACAAGCTTTATGAGATATCTTAAAACAGGGGAGTGAAGTGACTGAACATATAGACCTTTCTATTGCAATGTCACAGCGCAAGTTTTTTTGCCAACCAAGGTTAGAAAACTATCGGAAGCCATAAATACAAAGCGAAAACAGATTGCCACAGTTGGTAACACCGTTAAACAAATATCCAAAAATAGTGTTGAGTTTGTTGGAAACAAAGCAACCAATCATGAGATGTATTTTTGTTAATTATTGGAAGTTTGCGGAAATGTTGAATTTGGTCACAACATTCTGTTAACACGATTGAATGTTTTGCTAACATTCGGCCGTCCATGCCAACCAGCGCGGTTTATTTATCAACAAAGGAAAGGTATATGAGCTGTGGAAAAATGACCGATCCATTAAGCTCACCCTCTACGTGTTGACCAATCACAACCTTGGCAAGCCACTGAAAGTCTGACAAAAGTCCGACACGCTAAAATTCCATTAGAAAAGTAAAAATGCGTGCACCTGACTTAAAGTGCGCATGTTCATGTCGCTAGTGTGGCAGTGGAGAGATGCACATGTGCTGCCCACGTGTGCAGTGGTGATGCAGCCAATGCTGTTATTGGTCAATATGTTAAAGGGGTGGGGCTTAATGAATCGGTAGAGTCGATGGTGAACACGCGCAAGCTTTGTATCCATACATTACTGATAGATACTTCCATAATAAGTTTCCGAAGGAAGCCTAATGGGTTTTTGACAGCTCTTGCCTTCAGAAGACCATGGATGTCCCACATCCCCTTCACTGCAGATTCAGTACTAAAAAAAGGTTGTCAGTCCAACACGGGAAATGGTGGCTCTAGTGAACTACTATATTTATTTCCTACATAGCACTGGCTCAGAGGCTCTATTTCACATTTTCTGATCTGTGAAAAAAAAAGGAGAAAACAAAAAATTTATGTTTATTTAAACTTGTGGACATGTAAGTCTCAGTTAAAACTGATGGACATTCCGGTTGGCTCAGTGGTTTCTTTCCCTGCCTTTCACCTCTGTAGACACCCGATTGAATCCCACCTCAGACCAGAGCCTTGCATGTGGATTGGGTTTCCAGGCCCTTACCTAAATGCATTGGTTTTTCCTACATGGGGTGTTCCTCTCTCATCTAGAAGTATCATCATTATTTTCAGCATTTCTCTCTACACTAGTAACTTCAGGGCCCAATTTCATGGCTCTGCTTACCGTAAGCAAAGAATCGGCGCTTGCGGAAGCAGGGAATTCCGTGCTTACGTCAAGCGTATTTCACGGGTTAGCGGGGAATTTCGGCTTGTGCGCATGCGCCCTCCACGTTACTAGGCTTTCTACGCTTACACAGCTAGCGCAGAAATTCGGCGCTTGAACAGTAAGCGGAGAATGGTCACCGCAAGTGCAGAATTCGGCGGTAAGCAGAGCCATGAAATTGGGCCCTGTAAATACGAGTCATAGTACTGGTCACATTTTTAAGGGACCATTGATATCATTACCAGAAAGATATAATAACAATAATAATTATTGTTATTGTCATGTGATGCCACAATACTAACCGCTCTGTTGTCATTGAAAACTCATTTGAAGAGGAATCTTATCTCAAAGTAAAATTATAGGCCTTGACTCGATGCAAAGGGGCATAATGAGGGCATTTTCTATGGAAGTGGGCAGTTAGGGGAAAGATTCGGGGGGAATTGTGCCTTTGATGATACAAGCAAGGAATTTGGCACACAGTCAGAGTATGTCATGAGAATGATATTTGGCCGTAGGGCCATCACAGATTTGTCCTTTGAAAAAATGCAGGTAGAATAACAAGCAATTTTCAAAATTGTTAAAATGGCTGCCATTGATTGTTATCCTGCCTATACTTTTTCCCAAGGACACATCTGCGATGGCCCTACAGCCAAATATCTTTCTCGTGAAATACTCTGACTGTGTGCCGAATTCCGTGCTTGTATCATCAAAGGCACAATCCCGTCACCACCTACCTGCCTGGGAGGTGTAAAGGGAAGGCAACCTGCTGATTGGATTTTTCATTTATGTATTTTAACAAATATATTATCTATTTATTAATTTTTTGGGTGGGGAGGGATGGTGCATGGAAACCAGGGCCCAATTTCATAGAGCTGCTAAGCACAACAATTTGCTTAGCATGAAATTTCTTCCTTGATCAAAACACGGTTACCAACCAAATGTCCATGTGTTGCATATTGCTTGTTACTGGTATTCAGCTGTTGTTTGCTTATCCTGAAAATCACGTGGAAATTTGGTTGGTAATCCTGTTTTTATCAATGAAGAAATTTCATGCTAAGCAAATTGTTGTGCTTAGCGGCTCTATGAAATTGGGCCCAGTTTACAAACTCATTGTTTTTAGCCCTTCAAAGCAACATATTTAGGACTGAACTACTAGCTCAGCCAGGGTCAAGCTGTTAAGCAGATAATTCTGCTTAGAAAATATCTTTACTAAGCAAGAAATGAGTCAGGTACCAGTCACATCAATGTAAACTGTATGGTATTTGGGCTGGTAACCCATTTGTGCTAAGCAATTATTATTTCCGTGCTTATGAAGTTTTTGTGATGCACTGTATTAAATAATACCAAAGCAACAAACATTCTTGCATGAACCACATTGATGCTTAAAGGAACATTACAGAATTGGTAAGAAAAAACTTGTAAAATATACTTTTTGATCACAGATTTACATAAAACTTACACGGTCTAATGATGATGATAGTAGAAAACATCCCTTGAAATATTTCTGTCTGAAATGCCATATTTGATGAGAAATGAATAAAATAATTTTCCGATTGGGGTTTATGGCTCAGTGAGCGTTTTTTTTCATTTGTTGAATCTAAATGATTTCATGCAAATGTGTAATCGGTTTTTCACTATTTTCTCGTGACCCACATGGCCGATCGATCTCAAACTTCTACAGGTTTGTCAGTTTATGTATAAGGTGGATTACATAAAGTGCTTACACTGCCAGCAACTGTTTTGTTAGCAAAAACCAATTCTGTAATGTTCCTTTAATTGGCAAACTGCTTGTATCACATCTTACCGTTTTAGCCTTCCATCTCCTTTGCTTGAACATGTGTATTAAGACGTCCTGGTCGTACTTGTTCAGTTCATTTAACTCCGTTGGAGTTAGAGTTGGTTTTTCTGGAGAGAGAGAGAACAAAACAGAAGACATTGTTCACCTGAGCAACACTATAAATCTAAACAATAGAATCTGGCCTACCATCCGCAAAGAGGGACACTACATCAATACTTTTTCAAAAGGTAAATTTCAAGACTGGGACTCGAACCCACACTCTCCTGATTAGAAACACCAGAACTTGAGTACAGTGTGCTTATTAACCACCTGGGCACACCATGCCACTTACCAATTATGTTTAACTCAAAGACAAAATTACATAATGTTTTTCAAAGAAAAACTATCTCAATGCCTTTTACCATGATCTACTACTGGCTTATCTGGCAGTCTTTGTGAAGTGTTGCATAATAGAATTACATAACACTTCCCTACAGAATAGATAATTAAGTAAGTAAATAAATCAATGCATTTATATTGCAAAAATTCCATATCAGTATGTTAAAATGCGCATCACATAAACTATAGTGCACAAATGTTCAGAGAGAGGCAACGTGGCCCAGCGGACAAGAGCGCCGGACTCAAGCTCTGGTGTTTCTAACCAGCAGAGTGTGGGTTCGAGTCCCGGTCGTGTACATGGTGCTGCGTAAAGGAAAAAGGTCTCATACTTCAAAATGTAACTCCACATACCTTGCAGGATAAATTATACAATAATGTTGGAGCTCCATGAGCGTCACTGAGTGACGGATTTGAGTACTACACATGTATAGGAAGCCACTATTGTATTATTATTATTATTATTATGCAGCCGATCAAGCCACTTGATCAAGTGTTTCAGGTGTTTTATGTGCATTACACAACAAATAGGGCCTACAGCTGTATGTCTCATCTGAAAGATGCGGGCTTGATCATGTCCCAGACAAGCCACCAACCATGACAAGACACGGAATGGTCTCCAACATTCAATGCTGCTAAGCTTGGCAGCTGAACAACTAGCATACCATCAGCTATTCTTGGACAGTCATTGCAACTTATTTGAGTCTTGATGGGCGTCAGAGTAATACCTGACATGTTTTGTCGCATGGCAACAAATCTTGAGTCAGCATTGCTAATGCATAATAAGTATTGTGACAAAAAGACGAAGCAGAGATGAGTTTTGAGGAATGTGAGATTTCCTGGAAAAATGGCTAGTGGGCCTTGGACCACACCCCCTCCCCTTATTTTTCATCTGGGACCTCCCAGACATTAAAGTTTGGAAAGTTGTCTATCTCTGTGCACGACCAGAAAGACGAAACTACAGGCTTGGAGACAATAATCAAATGGACTATTTCTGTCTCCCTTTGGTGACTGCTTTACTTCTTTCAGAAGGCTCAAGGAGATTTTGCAAAAAAGAAATCCCCCCAAAACAGGACGAATCCTGAAGAAAATCATAAGTCTGACGAAGTCTTTTCATACCAGAGTTATCATAGGTCAGATTGAAGATAGATGTTGCCGTCGTTCCATCCTCTGTTACTAGGGAACAGGTGCATGAACAGTTCCTTTGCTCAGCGGAGGTTCCATTTATGCGTAAGAGGAGAAACTCGTACCGTGAGCTGACAGCCTTTCTTTGGGTAAAAGGAAGATTTGCGCAGGGATGGCACGAAATTGTCTCACCATCGACCCTGAGGTTATTACCCTTCGAGGTACGTGCAGCTAAGTTCAGGTGGACAGGCCTGTTCAGGAATCTTGTCTGATCTTCAGGCCTCAGAAGGACATAAATTCTTTCCTCTGAAAAAAAAACAAAGGAAATAGCAACAAATTATTCGTAATTATAAATACAAAGAAACTGGCGGAAGAACTATAGTGTCAGTAAAAAAACAACTTACTGGTTACAAAGTTCAGATTGCCAGTACCAATCTTGCATAGAAATAGTTTAAACTGAAAAACAGTCTAAGGTGAGTATATGGCATTCAAGGAACTGAAATCAATTGAAACCGAAACTTAAATAAATTTATGATTGTGCACACAATCCATGACAAAGCGTAGCTTAAAGTTGCCTAGATGCTTCAGAGCTGTTGGTATCCTTATGAGGTTTATGGGCATATTGGCTTCATGTTTTCTCCAAGATAAAGTTTTTACTGTCAATTCCTGTAACAACAATTCAGAATAAGCACAGTAGCATACACCATCTTGTTCAAGGGGCAGTTTTGCTTATATTGAACACTTGTTGCTGTCTGCGACTCGGCACTCGAACATCGCGCACACACATATGGAAGCCGCATGGAAGTAAGAGCTTTGAGTCTTCGAAGTAAAGTGTTCAAAGAAAACAAATCTGTCCCTCAAACAAGATGGCGCATATTACTGTGAAGGTGCTTGTTGTCCTCCTACCAATGTTGTACAATTTAGCCAGGCAACTGCATTTTTTTTTTAAACAACAACAACAACAACAACAACAACAACAACAACAACAACAACAACAACAACAACAACAACAACAACAACAACAACAACAACAACAACAACAACAACAGAACAAAGAGGAAGGTGTCAGGCATAGCCAGACTTTATTGTACTGTGTTTTACAATTTTCAATGGCACAGCTGAGGAACCCAAAACTAGGCAATCAGTTTGAAAAAAAATGAAAAGAAAAGAAAAATTCCACTCACTTTTTGTACAGCCTCCGTTTCCTAAGCTATCTGGTACTCTGTTTAGGAGATGATTTAAATCATTGATTTTAGTAAACGCCCAAAAATAATCATTAACCAATGCCAAATATTCAAATGATAATAATGATAATTGTAAATTATGCTGATAAAGAACCCAACATCCACAAAAATCTCAAAGCGCTGCACAAATATTTAAAACAGCACTATCAAAATAAAAGCAGCAATGGTCAATTCTGAGGCTCCAGTACTAAGATATTTACATAAACATCTTCTTGTTAAACTTTTGTTGCCAAAAAAAAAACCAAAACGTGTTTAGTGTTCTGCTTTTTTTGAAAAAAAGGAAGGAGGGCTTTTTTTTATCAAAAATAACTGTCCAATTTTTTTTTTTAAGACAAATGTCTGGGCTATTTTTCAAGATTGTTGCCAGCTTTTTTTTCAGTGTTTTTTGGTGTGTGTGTGCTAAATTTCTGAAAATACGATTTTATTTGTTTTAAAATTTATTTATTTTGTCAAAAATTGTTTAAATTTATCCTTAACAAAAAACAAAAAATTAAATAGGAGGCGGCCTCTTAAAAGGAAGCGGACGGGGACGCTAAACATGTACTTAAAATTATTTGGCCTTACCTGTCATCTGAAGAGGTTCTGCATGTCTCGTTGATCCAATTACAGTAGGGATTCCGACAACAAACATAGGCAGATGTGTAGTCTTGGCAATGTTGGAATGGTACCTTGTACACTCCAACGTCTGTCCCAACAAATACGGCTTTGTCCGAGTCGCTCTTCAACATTGTAAGAACAGGCTTCTGCAGAGTGGACCGAAGTAAACATGCCTTGTCAAGTACCATCATATAGATAGGTTGCAGTATGACGTAAATCAGCCATCTTTACGGGCAGTTTGGAACAAACAGTCATGCGTTTCGTGTGAGAACGGCGTGCAGCACGCGCACATTTTACAAAACCCACTGCTCGATTGGTTAGTGAACAACGCAGCTGCATTAATAAGTTGAGCGCATGACGCATCTGCAAGCCAAAATGCACTTTGCCCGTAAAGATGGCGTCTAACTGGGAACTATCTATAGGGTGATGTGCACAACATTGGTAAGATTGAAAATATAAAATGTTTACAGATCTGCACATACATGTATCTGGTCATGGTGGAAATACTATGGTTTTTGAGAAATGAGTAAAACGATTAGTTTTGATCTTGTGAGTCTGAAACCAGATGTTTGAAAACAGTGAACAAGTTTAAGGTTTTTTTTCCTCTATTTTCTTGTGACTCAAATACTGTGTGAGCTTAAAGTTTCACAGGCTTGTTCTTTCATGTACATGTATGTGGTGGATCACACAAAACATGACCACTGTCTGAGACTTTTTTGTCAGCTCTACCAATCCAGTATAATACCTTTTAACAGCTCGGACTAAATTCTTAGGTACTGTATTAGTTCCTGACTGGGCATGGAGTCTTAAAATAAGACTCAACCAATAACAAATGAATACCTTGACTCCATTTGTATTTAAGCTGATCTCTTCTACAATTCTCGCTTCAGAAGTTCTGTCATTTAGCTGAGCCTCCAGCACTGTCCCATTCTCTGCGATAAGAAAATAAAACATAATGGTGACTGACTTGGGGGTAAGTCAAATAACCGATCGATTTGTTCACAAACCATATTTGGCCCTCACTTTTGTCTTTAGAGCACTTCACGACTTGGCACCCACCTACATCAAAGATCTTCTTCAGATAAGGCACTGTCATTATCCTCTCCGTTCTGCTGCATCAACTTGACTCGTTGTACCTAAATCTCATACCACACACTATGGCGACCGGGCATTTTCTCACATTGCACCAGTCTTATGGAACAAGCTACCCAACGACATCAGAAACACTCACTCTCTCAACACATTTCAAACTAATTTCAAGAAACTTCTGTTTACTGCAAGTTATTAACATTCCTGTTTTGGTGTAATTTTCTGTAGAGAGCTTGATACTTTTGTAGTATATTTTCTGTAGCGCACTTATTCATAATATAAAGAAATATTTCTGGGGAAAAAAAACATTTTTCAAAATTTTAATTTTTGTTCAAAAAAACAACAACCCAAAACCCCAGATTTATAGACAAGCAAAATTACACTGGTTCCCAGCACCTCAAAGGCCAAAATGAGCTGGAGACAGTCTTAGAAAAATGAATGTTGCAGCAGTTTAAAAAAGGAAAAAAAGGCTTCCTCCTCTTCCTTTTTTCAAAAAGACATAACGCTATAGAATTTATTATTATTTTTGCCCTAAGGACCATTAAGACACAATATTGAAGAAAAGTGGCAGCCACTTACCGGTTCCAATGAAGAAAACATCTGCGGAGTTAACGTCCTCATCAACTACGATCTGAGAGAAACGTTCTCCTGACAAGATCAGCAGAGGATTTCCATCTTGTGTTCCTTGGTTCTTATAGTGAAGCTTATTCTTCACTGGCTTGTCCAACAGTTGAGCGAACAATAACAATTCCAGATAAAAATTGTTTGAAAAACTTGTTTGTGCAGGACACTGCAGGACAAAAACAAAGAAACAAATTGTCTTGTAATTTGCTAAATTTTCCCAAAAATTTCTGAAAAAATGTCACACAGAAAGGATTACAATTTTAGTTTTCATAACCAAGCACTACAAGTATTGGTAGGATATTATGGTATTGTCATTAAACTCATTTCAAGTTTAAAATGTACCATCGAATCAAATTAAATTGAAAATGCAAAATTTGCTGACGAAACTTACCCTTCTTCGAGACCTTATGCCGCCACTTTCAGGCTTCCGTACTGTCAACCATAAGTTTTTAACATCTCCATTGACTTGGGCCTTGAAGGGACTATTTTCAAACAGTGATTCCATTTCATCCAGGCGATAAGCGCACAATGCAGAGCTGGCTACTCCTGAACTGTAACGGAGGGAAAACAATTTGGGGTGTGATTAGCCTTGCTCAAGGCAGTCGCAGTTTTCACTCCGAAAAAGACGCCGTAAAACCCACCCGTTGCCTATACATAGCACTGTGCATAATGTGTGTATCACATCGCAAGACGCCCGTACTACTACTGTGCGCAGGTCATCCGCACTCGTATTACTGTCCGCATGCGGAGGCCGTCAGTACACGCAGCATACACGTACGCACACACAGAGCGGGCACATAGCATGACAAAACTGTACAGTGTACATGTACTGCATGCAGTGCAGTAACAGGCAAACAAGGCACGGTAGCTCTGGCGGCGGTTGTGCGGCGCAAAAAGAAACAAATAAATAAATGAAGACCAAATTAATCTCCAACGCCTTGGTCAAGGCTAGGGTGTGATCAAAGAAAATTTCACAAGTTCAAAGTTTACGATACAAAGTGGGAAGCTTACATTGTAAGGGGATCACCTTAAGGGGATGCAACCATTTCCTTTAAATATCAAGTAATAAACTACAAGAGACAATGACTGGGCAAATATAAATCACTGTTGGGTTGAACAAAAATTTACTACAGGGGATTTGAACCTGGGACCCCCATGTCTACATGCTGGTACTCTACTACAACTGAGCTATCCAGCCCAGTGTTGGCGGTTTCCATATTTTTGTCAATATCTTTGTTCGGGGGTGCCAGTCAGAAGTCGTACAACTGTATACTACCAGTGGGACAATTTTGCACAGTTCTATCTATGTAGTGTGTGGATCTAGATTCACCCCATGTTGTATCTTCAAGTTCTAATGAGGTTTGCGGTAACATCGTGTACAAGCAATCTCTCTTTGAGTTGTGGTGGTTCTGAAAAGAACCGGTGGTGCAACAACTCAACATTTCGATCAGTTCCAGTATCATCTTCAGGAGATGGCTGGGTTAGGGTTAGAGTTAGAGTTAGAGTTAGGGGTCAGTGTTAGGGTTCTGTCATACATGTATCATATTCAATTGCAGGATGCATGGTTTATGCATCATTCATTACCATCTGGATGGCATTGAATGGTCGGAAACAGGACGAGGAATAAATACAAAATAATTGAACTTACGGTCCAGTGGCGAAAACAGCAAACACCACATTTTCATTTTTTGTAGACTGGTAGATGTCCTCTGTGATTAAAAGAAAACAGGATCTGTTAGCAGAGACTGGTAGCAAATTTACAGTCTAAGTTCCGGTAGAGCGCTTTATCACACACCCGATGGACGAACATCACAGCAGTCGCTACTAGGTATGCAGAGCTATGTTTGAATTATGAGACCCATTCATTTATAATGGCAATCACCTAGTTACTCCTGGGTGAATAGAAGCAGTTATGGGGCAAAGATATGGCGCAATGAGATGGAACACAGAATGGCAACCATGGACACGCAAGAGTTATGTATCATTGTGGGACAAAGTCAGGCGCACGCACATCAGACTAATAAAAACAAAGGTTAAATATATCATAGAGAAGATCAAGAAAGTGAAATGGAGATGGGCAGGGCACTTAGCAAGACGGCAAGACGACAGATGCACCAATGAGACTGATAGAACGGCAACCATGGACACGCAAGAGAAGAAGAGGAAAGACAAAAAAAGGAGATGGAGAGATAAAATCACCACGTCAACATGGCAACAAGAGGTAGAATGACAAGTGACAGCAGAGGAGGGAAAATATTGGAGGGTGGGCTTCCTCCACCAAGGATAAATACAGCCTGATGATGATAATGATAATGATGATGATGATGATGATGATGATGATGATGATGATGATGATGATGATGATGATGATGATGATGATGATAAGAGTTGAAACAGTAAGAGTTAAAGGTTATGATCGAGATTTGAGTTTGATAATTCCAGAAGTTGAGTCTTGTGCACTTGACTACTCATCAGCCACGACACGCCAACACCTCTTCTTGTGCATGTTATTTCTCCTGGCGTGTGTACTACCAAATTTTACGATTACTAAGTCATGGTAATTTTCAAATTATCTATCAAAATGCTTGTAATTATGTGAAAGCTTTTACACGGAATGTTTGGCTGTGATTACTTGACTTACGTATTTCATTGTAATGGTAAGGTTGATCGCCCTCTATGGAGCACTCTAAGCGAGCTTTCATGAAGGTGACAAAATTGTTCTCAAATGACATGTAGTTGTCTCCTCCTTTTTCCCCCTGAAAGAAAAGAAAAAGTCATGTCATCGTATTAGTGCAAAACCTTAATATCTCCAAATATGAGGACCATTTGATTTTTCTCTCACCCCATATTTGGTTATTTCACTTCTATGGTGATTAGGCACCATACCAATTATTGTGTTTGTATCTCCAAATATAGCATTGACACGACACAGGACACAACACAACACATGCAGGGTATCTGCAGCCGATTTCACGAAGCGCTAGGATTAATCCTATCTTGAGTTAGGATGAGTAACTCGTCCTAACTTAGGATGGGTTCAATGTGTCCTAACGTCTATGGATACGGAACTTAACTGGTCCTAAGTCCTAAGATTAATCCTAAGTTAGGAAGAGTTTGGTGAAATCAACGGCTGCACACTTTAAAAAGTCAAATTTTAAGACTTTTTAAGACCTTTACAATGCTACCCTTAACACAACTTTAAGACCAAAATAAGTGAATGAAGCAGGGAGAGAAACAGCTCTACCCGCTCACACTTTATGTTACGTTTTTGCATGCAGTGTAATTCGGTTCTTTACGCGCTGATCCAAATTCATTGCACGCTTCATCCATTTTTTGAAGACCTCAAATAACTGAGTTTAATACATTTTAATGGTTCTTAAGACCTTAATTTTTGCTAGTTCAATTTAAGACTTTCTAATATTTTTTATGGATCCGCAGAAACCCTGACATGACACGACACAACACGACAAGGCAAGTTTGACTTCCTATAAATAATTCCCACATATAGTTTTTACAGCCAATGGTCGTCACTTTTTGAATGCACAACTATGAGTCATGTGTAAATACCACAAGCAGCAAACATGAGTTCTATCAAATTCCTCTTGTGATTGGCAGATGAACCTCTTAACTGCGTAGCCAAATTACAATGCTTGACGCTGCCCAAAGCCAAAACCCGCAATCTCTAGCAAACAGGGGAAAGCAAAACCTCCAACGGTCTATCTTACCTTACAAATTCTAGCCACACGCGAATACACAATTTTACCAGCATTGATGTGCTCTGCAGAAAACTCCCGATAGAAGAAATAAATGCTGTTGTTGTATTCAATGGGATCGCCAACAAATTGAGGGCCTGCACAAAAAACAAACAAAACAATTATTCAGTTGGCTCAGTGGTTCCTTTCCTGCCTTTCACTTCTGTGGTAGCCCTGATTGAATTCTAGACCAAAGCCCTGCATGTGGATTGAGTTTTCAGTCCCTACCCTGCGTGGGTTTTCCCCTATTCGGGGTTTTCCTCCCACATCTAAAACTAACATTTCTTCATCGTCTTCTCTACGCAGGTTTCGTCAGACCTACAGGTTACAGTGCTTTAATCAGTTTGGAGGGTCCCTTGGTTTCATCACCAGAAAGACAAAATTTAAAAAAATTCAGACAGTGTTAATTTCAACAATTTAATTCCTTAATTCCGGGCACTGTCTCACGAAACCCAGACTTGCCTGCCATCCAAGTCATCATCTGGGAACCAATACATGGGAGGATGAACAATGGATGTTCGAGACCCTGATGGAGGACAGTGGCAATGTGACTCCTGATAAACTCAAGACACTGATGATGGGTTGGGACAAATAACCTCTCACAATCACATCCGTCTTAGTGCCTGACGACAAAAGTGCAAGTTGTAGTTGATCGGTGACTATAACAGCGAGATTTAAAAAAAGAAACTAATCCAATTATTGGATTTCATTACAACCAATCCAATACTGTCTTTAATTCCAAATGGAATTTCGCAAAAAAAACTTACTGTTGAGCACGTAATCCAGATGTCTTTTAGTCGTTAGGATATTATTAATCTTCGTCGCTGTTTCTGTCACCTCCAGAGTTGCTTTGACTATCCCAAGCTGCGACATCTTCCCTGATAAACTATTTTCTAGATTCGAACCGGCAAATATTTTATAACCTGAAAATGTTAAGAAACAAAAGTATGAAAAAAACCTGCATGGTAAGTTTGTTATTTTAAATAAATTATATTCACGTCACACTATTCCACATGAACACAGGTACTGAACTCTTGTACCAACATCCCACTTGGTTACTGTCTACCACGCAGGCCATTTTAGGAGTCAAAATGCGCGTACAAATTACTGTGACATTCAAAATAAGCAAATGCCAAATTAACGGTCTTGAAATGCTATCTCCTTGACTTGAACAGTATTTCAAATGGAAATGTATTTTTTTTATGGAGGTTTAGTACTGGACTGCTGGTATGAAGTTTATCATCAGTGAGCTTTTAGATTGAAACTTATCAATTTTTGTTTTGCGAACTACTAGTCCTGTACTTTGTCTTATTCCAGTTCGCTTTAACTCTTTCACTCCGTAATAGAATTTTCGAATTTCGCACGGTTTGTACGGAATTATTTATTGGACGCCGCCATCTAATGTGTCAATAATACCCTTTGCGCGATGGAAAGCCAAAGGCAGCGACTCAAAGCCGCTGCAACTAGGGTCAGAGGTCATCCAGATGGCAATACGGCATAAATTATGCAAAAAAGGCACACGTCATGGGGATGCCCCGAGTATCTACAGTGACGTCAACGAGCCGCTGTGAGCGGCTCACCGTAGCGAAAGAGTTAAGATTAAAAATTATTTTCCGGTTATTGTACGGATCATTTATTTCCAATGGTGACTGTTTTTGTTACACCAGTATACATTTTTGTGTGTGCTGTGTTGACATTAAGCCTTCGAGAAAGACTCTGCTAGGGTTGAAACGTCAGCCCACTAACTACTTTTTTTTGCATTTTATACAACAGGTCCCTTGTTGGTAAGCAGTCTGAAACAGCTAATTCTATTATCTAGAATGTTTTTTTATATCAAGTAATAAACCACAAGGGAAACTGACTAGGTAGATTTTAAACAATTTTGGGTTGAACAAAGACAAATTGACTAGAGCGGGTTTTGAACCAACGTCCTCCGGATTAATGCGCCGGCGCTCTACCAACTGAGCTATCTAAGGGCTTAAAAGCTCAGTTGGTAGAGAGTGCAGGCACATTCATCCGGAGGTCGTTGGTACAGATACCGCTCTGGTCAATTTTTCTTTGTTCAACCCAAAATTATATTGTTTTTTAGACAAACATTTTTTTTTCTTTCTAGGCATTCATAATTTGTTTTGTCAATGAATCTCAGTTCGGATATCCATATGAAGACGTTTTCTCTTGGACATTTGCAGATTTTAAAGGCACAGGACACTATTGGTAATTACTCTTGGTAACAAGCAACGGAGAGCTGTTGATAGTATAAAACATTGTGAGAAACGGCTTCCTCTGAAGTAATGTAGTTTTTGAGAAAGAAGTAATTTCTCAGTAAAATATTTGAATTGATTTTGAGACCTCACGCGTGAGGTCTTGAAATCAAGCATCTGAAAGCACACAACTTCGTGTGACAAGGGTGTTTTACCTTCCATTATTATCTCGCAACTTCAACGACCAATCGAGTTCAAATTTTCACAGGTTTGTTATTTTTGCATATGTTGAGATACACTAAGTGAGAAGACTGGTCTTTGACAATTACCAAAAGTGTCCAGTGTCTTTAATGGCTCATATCTTGTTTACCTGAGTCATTTATCAGTAACCAACTTGAGTTTTGATGAGGCACGGAAGGAGCAATAAAGGAGCCTCTCTGTCGAGATCCAATTGTTCTTGATAGCTACCAAAAAAGGAAGAAGGGAAACAAAAACAAATTAACATTTAAACAAAATTCAATGAAACAAAATAAAACAAACCAGTCATGAAAGTCCAAGAATTTGGCATGCTGAAATAATGTTACGTTCTTGTTGGGCCTATAAAAACATTTGATGTTTAATTTGCATGGGGATAAAATCATTGTGGTTCGATCCCCTGCTTTTACAATATAGAGTCTTAGTGGGAAGACATTGAACCGTCATGAATATTCATGGATATTCATAAACATTCCATGATCATCTCCCTGGGTAGTGGGAAAACATCTGCTCTGGAATAGCAAAGGTTGTGGGTTCGATTCAAACCCCATCCGAGTACCAGCACGCCTGTGATTTTATTTTTCATAGGACTTGGGGAAGTACTTTATATACAATGTCTAACACACATCGGTGTATGGGTTAAAAAACACAAATAACGTTTTTACCAGCTCAAGCTTTTGCAGGTTGATTGTACCTTATCTTGAATCAAAGAGAGTGACCAAACTGGTACTGGCAGTTTTGCCAACATTTGGTACTTCAAACCTGCACATACGTATAGAAATCTCTCTAAATTTGCAGCAGGTACCACAAACAATGTTATTGCTTGTTTAACCTACTGAACTCATGCACAGAGTATAGACCAATCCACTTAAGGACACTTCTGTTCTTACTGTCAGTGTTTTCCAACAATAAATGGATCACTTTAACACTTGTGTACGCATTAAGCATAGGCTTAAACTCACGTCATGCTGGTGCTTTGTATAGCTGCGTCAATATGATTGATCGGAGAAAAAAAGTTAACGCTTGGAGTATTTGCATCTCAGTAATGGTGGGAACACACCAGGGCGCAATTTCATAGAGCTGCTTCAGCAGAAAATATTGCTCAACAATTGTCTGCTAAGCAGAAATGGGCAGGATACCAATCACAAAATTGTACATGCGACATAGTAATTTGGTGGTAACAGTATTCTGGTAAGCATAATTTTGTTGTGCTTAGCTATTTGTTGTGCTTATAAGCAGCTCTATGAAATTGGGCCCATTCCAGTATCAGATGAAGATGTCTATACAGTGCTTATCACACTTTGGTGTAAGGGTTTAAAGTCTTTACCGGGCTTAAAATTAACACGGACCGCTGGCCCGAAGAGGCCAGTGATTCTAGCCTCGGCCAGTAAACTCAGGACCAGACAAGTCCGGTGGTCTTGTGTTTCTGAATTGGCTACAAGTACCTCATGAGGTTCAAATGTTGACTTTGAGTTGAATAAAAATCTTTCAATTGTGTATCAACGGCATACTTATCGAAGCATACCAATTGATACCATGTTGAAGCATACCAAATGAGACCAAACTTCTCTTCCTGCTTGTTCGAATAAAAACAGTTTACATATAGACTTTAAAGACACTGGACACCTTTGGTAATTGTCAAAGACCAGTCTTCTCACTTGGTGTATCTCAACACAAGCACAAAATAACAAACCTGTGAAAATTTGAACACAATTGGTTGTCGAAGTTGCGAGATAACAATGGAAGAAAAAACACCCTTGTCACACGAAGTTGTGTGCTTTCAGATACTTGATTTCGAGACCTCACGCGTGAGGTCTCAAAATCAATTCAAATATTTTACTGAGAAATTACTTCTTTCTCAAAAACTACGTTACTTCAGAGGGAGCCGTTTCTCACAATGTTTTATACTATCAACAGCTCTCCATTGCTCGTTACCAAGTAAGTTTTTATGCTAACAATTATTTTGAGTAATTACCAATAGTGTCCAGTGCCTTTAAACTGTGTAAAAAGGTTCCTTCTCATTAGATTCTGGTCTTGTAAAATAAATCGTAGTCCAGAAAAATGTTTTCAAGCTGTATCTTGTTGATTCCCCCCCCTATTTGACCTGATTTTGTATCAATTGACTCGAAAAGCAGGGGGTTGTACTTACATTTTGGGAAGATCTCTGTTGGCAATAAGGTTTATATGAATTTGTACCACACTCTAAGAGAACAACACAGAAAGTGGTTGGATGACCCGAATGTAGTTATTGCACTACAAAGAGAAATACAAATAAAAAAAATAATGTAATAGTCTGTTTTTTTTTGTATTGTAACTTTTAAAAGCTATTTTAACATTGTAATAAATTATGAACTGGGAGTTAGATAGAACTAAGCTTCATGGATAATTCTCTAGTCGTAGGTTACAAGCAGCCTCGTTCCCAGCTGTGTTAATCTCGCTGTGCCATCTTTTTTCTTCCAAATGCCTTGCTCGATTGAGCCCCCAGGAAGTGGTCAAGTAGAAAGAAATACAATTATTATTCTACATGTTGTTTCAACCAGTTAAATAATTTTTTTTCAAGCAGAGGACAGGCAAAAAAAAACACAAAAAAACCACAAGAAATTAGTATCATGTTGTACTTCATCAGAAGATCTTTGCCAGGTGTAAAAACAAAAAGAGAAAAATGTATGGTCAAAAAAAACGCCACAAAATACCAAACCAAACAATATAACATCCATGAAGAAACTTACATATTTCTCATTGCAAGGCCATCCACTTTCTGATTGACTCGGAATCGAGACAAAGTCAAGCTGGTTGAGAGAAAAAAAAAAACTGTTAAGGCATCAAGTTGTAATGAAATGTGGCACTATAGAACCCTACTTGTACGTAATCTGGGACCAATTTCATAGAGCTGCTTAAGCACAAAAAGTAGGCTAAGCACAACAAAGTTTTGCTTACCAGAACAAGGTTACCAACCAAAGTACCATGTCATATGTAAAATCTGTGGCTGGTATCCTGCTTATTTGTGCTTAGCAGAAAGTTGCTAAGCATAATTCCCTGCTTAAGCAGCTCTATGAAATTGGGCCCTGTTAACAGCTGAAACTGAGTATAGCTCAAGAGACTGCTTGGCCATGCCACACTCCATCAATAACGTTGTTGCAGCTGAGATCTGGATTGACACCACTGTAAAGAGAGACCATGCCCAACACCTGGTGGCCTGGTCAGTCTCAGAGACAGCACGTGAGAATGAGAACAAGGTGCAAAGGTCTCATAGCTTGGTCAGGACCTAAAGGTCAGCGACTGAGACCTCGTGATGTGAGAATGGACCTAAAGGTCAGCAACTAAAACCTGGTGATGTGAGAATGGACCTAAAGGTCAAACCTGGTGATGTGAGAAAGGACCGAAATGTCAGCAACTAAAACCTGGTGGTGTGAGAATGGACCTAAAGGTCAGCAACTAAAACCTGGTGGTGTGAGAAAGGACCTAAAGGTCAGCAACTAAAACCTGGTGATGTGAGAAAGGACCTAAAGGTCAGCAACTAAAACCTGGTGGTGTTGAGAATGGACCTAAGGTCAGCAACTAAAACTGGTGGTGTGAGAAAGGACCTAAAGGTCAGCAACTAAAACCTGGTGATGTGAGAAAGGACCTAAAGGTCAGCAACTAAAACCTGGTGGTGTGAGAATGGACCTAAAGGTCAGCAACTAAAACCTGGTGATGTGAGAAAGGACCTAAAGGTCAGCAACTAAAACCTGGTGGTGTGAGAATGGACCTAAAGGTCAGCAACTAAAACCTGGTGGTGTGAGAATGGACCTAAAGGTCAGCAACTAAAACCTGGTGGTGTGAGAATGGACCTAAAGGTCAGCAACTAAAACCTGGTGATGTGAGAAAGGACCTAAAGGTCAGCAACTAAAACCTGGTGGTGTGAGAATGGACCTAAAGGTCAGCAACTAAAACCTGGTGATGTGAGAATAGACCTAAAGGTCAGCAACTAAAACCTGGTGATGTGAGAATGGACCTAAATGAGACCTTCTGAACTTGTGATATAATTACCACAGTTTAATAGATAGTCGACTATCTACCCCACTTGACATCACATAGTGTAAAGTCGGCCATCTTTACTGCCCAATAAATTTTTGTTGTATATCAAGTAATGACAAGGGAAACTGACTGAGTACATTTCAAATTAATTTTTGGGTTGAACAAAGAAAAATTAATCAGAGCGGGACTTAAACCAGCGACCTCCTGATTTTACATGCCGGTGCTCAACCGACTGAGATATCTAGCCCGAATGTTGGCGGTCTCTCTATTTTGTCAATAACTTCGCTAAGCGGGTGTCAGTCAGAAGCCATACAATCTGTAACTGCCTATAAGTTATTTTTTTAGCGCACGACTAAAGAAAAGGTTTTTTGCAAAAATACCACAGTTTTGACTTCTCCGGACAATTTGCCATTTTAAAACAAGTACCATTTCCAGGTTTCCGGTTCTTGCTGAAAACAACGTTGTTTTTTCCTCCGATGAAAAGTTTGTCTTCCAATAGCGTGAGTGTCCGGTAGAACTTGCCATCACTTTCTGTTCCTTCAGGGCCAAACGTAACAGCTGAGCCATTGATCTCTGGAGGGCAAAACAATTTTGAAACTTGTATATTGGCAATGCACTTATGGATAACTTTGTAAGAGAGGCATTGGCAAGTGACTCAAAAGTAACTAAATATTTTACTTCGACTTCTACCAAATGATAACAAAAATGTTTGTCCTCATTATATATGTATAAATCTTCCTAAATACTCGTTCATTTACCCTTTTTTCCCAACCACAATCCTCATGCGCCTTTGAATGTACACAGACAAAAGTATATGACAACTTACTTCGTTTTGTTATTACTGTCCTTAAATCCCCTCCCAATATCACACTTTTGTGCCCATTAATGTGGAATTGTCCAAATACACACACGCGATCAGTGAACAAAGAAATCTTGCTCGAAGTCTTTGGAGGCAAGATAAATCTCCAGTTTCACTGAACGTTTATCGATTATTGATATGAAGTCCTTGAAGGTAAAACTCACGTCTGATGTTGAAGCTGAGCGGATATGGTGGTGAGACTCTCCTGACAGACTGCTCATACTGGGACTGACAAACACACAGCATGTTAAATACTAGAATGCATAGCAGCAGTAGCGATGGGTGATGTAGCACTGACATTTTATCAGTTACTGACAAAAAAAAGAGAAAGAAAGTAATTTTAATAACTTATAAATGGAGGTGATGAAAAGATGTTGGAAGAAAACGTTATTTCCAATAAATTTCCACTAAAAATTTTACACAATCAACTTGTTAAAGCGTCATTAAAAAAATGTGAAGGAGGATCACACAACCTTAAAAAAACAACAACAACAATAATGGGCTAAAGTTTGTCACTGCACGTTTGTACTATGCATGGTTATTTTGGTTTTACAAATCAAAACAAGAAACTGTATGTTATGGGACAATATATTCTTGCACAGTTGTAATAGAACTGTTTGCAAGCACTGAACACCATTTTGGCTTTGGGTATCAGCGTATCACAACATGTATAACTGGCTTGGTGGAAATCTGCCCTTTTCAATAAAACATAACATTTTATGAAGAGTATGTGTATAATTTTGGTTCTGAGTGTTTTTTGATATTTTATTGAAACAAACACAAACCATAGCCCAAAGGCCAAATAATTGAAAGTTTTTTTTTAATGAAACGATGTAAAAATTTGCACAAAGAGGTTAGAATAAACATTAAAGGGAAATTACATCATTGGTAATTGCTTTATTTTTTGAGAAAGTGGGGTAGGATTTTATGAGAAATATCAGTCCAACAAACTGTTTACACACGTGACTGCCGAGAAAACAAGAGAAAATAATCACGATTTTAAAGTTTCAGACAGATCTTGTTGTACAAATCTTACATGTTCAAACAATGGTCAGTCGACCATCACTTCAAAATGATACACAATCGCAACTTTTCTTTAAAATGAAACAACACCTGGTGAATTGATTTCACTGGATATTTGAGAATAATATGTACTATCAGTCAAGTAAATTACTTTGTGGTAACTATGAAATGATTTTTGTTTTTTATGTCTGCAAACTATGAAATCTACCTTTTAAAAAGAAAAAAAGAAAAGAGGCTACAGTATGTCCTTGCTGGAAAAGACAGGAAACACAATTAATTCAACAGTGATATGGGTATGATGACAGCATCATTGTATATTTTGTATTGAAGGCCGCCCAAACTTATGCCAACCACCGATTGGCAAAACTTGCGGCTGTGACGCCACAAAAAAAAGGTGTGAAAGTATATTAGATGCAAAAAATTGATAATAGTTTCAAACTTTAAAACAAGTTTTCTGAAAACGAATCATTTGCAAGTTTTTCATAATTACCCAAAATCACCACTTCCTTGAATCTGACGACTGAAAACAGTATCACAAGAAAGGATAAGTGTTGAGGTGAATGGAACACGTATGCAGTATTTCACAGCTTGCATTACAGTACAAACTTCCGATGCAGTTTCTACTTTTTAAAAGTGAAAGAGAGTTTCCCAGAATTTCAAATTCTACAAAAGTCCTTGGAAAGTCCGTATGTTGATAGACAAAACGAAAGGAAGATTTGTGGTGACACAGTGTGGTAAGTCTCAGTTGATTTGAAGTAGCTGTCTCCATGTGTGGTTCTGAAAAGAACTGTACACGGCAGGGTTTGGCTTCAACTTTTTCAGTGACTAGCCAGTAGAACCAGTTAGTTTGTCATTTCATTAGGACGTCAGTTTTGTCATTAGTCCATACTTTATATCAAATAGGGATGCTTTTCAGCAATGAACTAGCCAGCCGGACTACTTAGAGTGAAGTGCCACTGATCCTTGGGGTGTTTTAACTGGCATTTGGCCAGTGCAATGCCAGTGGAATGCTGCATGTACATGTAGGTAACTTGACGTTTCAAACAGTATGCTCAGTTTGTCATTAGGAGATAACGATGAACAGAGCATACTATTCCATTGTAAACCATCCAATCATTCTTAGGGATGGACATTTGTGTATGTGTCGATTGTGACCTTGAGAAACACAGTAAAACAAAAACAAAACAAAAAGTCACTCACTTACCAATGAATATGTTTGGATCGTATTACAACTTGGGACTGGCAGACTGCTTCGTGTATGATCCCAAATTCAGCACAGGAAATCGCTTCAGTTATAAACGGAAGGAAAGCTTTGGCTTTATGTAGTGCTCACTGACAGTGATTCATCTGGAGGTCGAGTCAATGGAGCAAACCACGTACATGACACTCCAAGGTGACTCCTGATAGATTGATGACCACAGGTACATGTACAATGTATCAGAATTACAGTTATCCGGATGACTGACAGGACTTGGTATGCTCATACGATCGTTATTGAATAATAACAATTTTGAGTCACAGAAATAGTCCGAGGAAAATCAAATTTAAGCAGTAAGTTGTGGCAAAGCAATTCGTTTGTATCAGACCTTATTCAAATCTAACTTGCAATTGGCTCATTCACCTTCTAAGGGTAGTTTGTAATATGCCTTTTATTACATGGTTTTAGGTAGCTTTTAACCTTATCTGATAAGGTAGTTTTGAGGGGGTTAATGTTCAAGAATGGTTCCCAGAATTGGCCGTCATCTGTAGCCGTCAGCTCCTTTAAATTCATGCGTTAGTCATATAGACAGCAAACAAATGCCCACATCTTCCTCTAGGATGTAAACAATGTACATGTATGAATAATTATAACCATGTCTAGTTTGTGACTAAACTATAAACTACGAGGCACTCTTCAGCCAAAGTTTTCAAAATTTGTATAATCAGTACATATTTTTAAAAAAATGAAACAAAAATCAACTTTGGGTTAAAGGTCCTGTACACTATTGGTAAGATCGAAAAACACAATGTTTACAGATTCACACATAACTTACATGATTTAAAGTAAGTAATGGTAGAAAGGGTTCCTTAAAGTATTTCTGCCTAAAATGCTATCGTTTCTGAGAAACGAGTAAAACAATAGTAATTATCGCGCGCGATAATTTGAAAAAACAGAAAACACATAAGATCTCTTTTCACTATTTTCTCGTGACCTCGATGACCAATTGAGCTCAAACTTTCACAGGTTTGTTTGTTCATGCATATGTTTAATCACACAAAATGTGCACACTGATTTTGAGATGTTACCAAAAGTGTACAATACCTTTAAGTGGGGTCAGTCAAAAAATAGAAAAATAAACAAAAGGTTTCTTTGACTCACCTACCCACATGTTTGAGAGGGAGAAAACCACAAACTTTATTGTTCATCTGGACCTCAGCTTTTCTTGAAACCTTCTCAACTCCTCGGAAGTATGCAGCACCACAAACTAAATGAGCAAACGAGTTGCTGACATACGCATCAGCAGTTTCTACACATGCACATAGTTTAACTCATTTACTCTTAAATGAAGAGAAGCCATTTTTTGCATAATGTCTTGCACAAGGGATTCGAAGCAGCACTTTGATGACTCAACCATTGGGACCAATGTGACCATAACACGCTATGTGTATGTTCTTTTCTTGCTTCATATTTTGTATTTTACAGAATACTTACATAATGTATGTAAGCATTTTATCTAATTTTGGGTTGAACAAAGAAAAATTGACTAGAGCGGGACTAGAACCTGCGGCCTCTGGAAACGTGCCAGCATCACAGGTTGAATGGCTTCTAACTGCCACCCGGAACAAAGATATTGACAATATACAGTAGGAGACTGCCAACATTTATGGCTAGATAGCTCAGCTGGTAGAGCGCCGGCACGTTAACCCGAAGGTCACAGGTTCACTGTAGTCAATTTTTCTTGTTCAACCAAAAAACATTTAAAACTCACACAGTCAGTTTCCCTTGTGGTTTATCACTTGATAAGCATTCTATTTATTCACCTTTCCTCAACATATTTTAGAACTAACAGCTACAAAGTTTCCACATAATGGCATATTTTTAGAATACCCGTTCGGAAGCAACAATCTAAAACTCATATGGGAAATTCCATGTTGACTTGCACTTACACTGACCTCAGGAAAGATGGCTTTCAAAATAATTTGTGTAGCCTGATAAAAATTGTTAACAAACCGGCACCGGCATGTAAGCCTGGAGGTTCAAACCCTCAGCTCTTGCCAATTTGTCTTTTATTCAGATTTTGAATATCAAGTCACTTAAATCATTGAGAAAACCAAATTGCTATTACCCTGTAGTCAATTTAGCACAAGTCACTGAGTGATAGTGGGGTAGTGTGAAATTAATCAAGTCTGCCGTCGATTTCACCAAACTCTTCCTAACTTAGGATTAATCTTAGGACTTAGGACGAGTTCAGTTCCGTATCCATAGACGTTAGGACACATTGAACCCATCCTAAGTTAGGACGAGTTACTACTCCTAACTCGAGATATGATTAATCCTAGCGTTTTGTGAAATCGGCTGCTGGTTTGGGAAGACAGATGTAATAAATCTCTTATGAGCTGCGGTGGTTCCGAAAAGAACCAGTGGTTTAACAACTCGACTTTTCGATCTGTATGCTCTGATCGTCTTCAGGAGAATGATAAAGATGATCAGAAAGTACTGATCGAAACAACGAGTTGAGAGATTTATTACATGGTGTCTCCACCAACCTCTGTTGATTTTAAATGGAGCTAAATTGCCCGTAGCACGTGTACAGGCACATATCATTCACTATATTTACACATGTAGTTTAATTCATGTTCGGCCTGGTTGCACCAACTCAAACTAATGTTGCCACACTGAGGTCAGTAGGAAAAATAGCCAGGCTCCTTTTCAAGACTCAATATCTTATTGTTATTGCATACTGGATACTAAACCAAGAGGGATGCACGGTAAGACAAAATCAATAGTTTTACATACAGTAGTTTAAACCAAGATTTTTATTTGGAAAACATACTCAAATCTACAGATAAACAAACAAATAAACAGGTTTTTAGTTTGAATTGTTTTTTCTCATACAAAAAAAATCGTTCATGCAATGAATTAACTATAGAAATTGGACTTTCATTTTAAATTCTTCTTTATAAATAGTTCTTTAATGTTGAACTCACAACTTGCTTTTCAACTTGTAAGGGACCTATCTGTCAATTTCTGTGTTGAAAATGGATGGATACATATAAATATTGTTAGTGACAACGTTAAAGTTATCATATTTAAAAAATGAACTTATAGAGGTTGGGCCACGCTAAAGGTCACTTTAAAAAAAAAAAATTACATCCCTAAACACACCTATATCTACCAAGAAAACACTGTGACAGAGTTATAGAATGAATGGGTATTCGTTTACAATGCAGGTTCTAAGCCTCTTTTCACCCCCGCCTTCAGACAAAATCAGAACAACAGCAGTCGGTGCCAGAAAGCTGTCTCCAAAAATTCAAAAGAAAAGTGACATCGCAGTACGTACCATCCGGGCATTAAATACGTAAAGTGGCGTCATGTTTGTTTGCTGCCCTCATTTATGGGATTTTGAACGGAGCTAGTGAACGGAGTCAAAACTCCCTGCAAATATCACTTCTTATGTTAATGTAATGTTACAAAAGATGCAACAAATTATAGAAAGCAGAAAACTAAAAAAAACACGTCAACTTCAATCACCATGGCCCATCCTCCTTAAGTATGAGCACAAATCACTGCAGGAGTGATTGTTCCTGGAAATGTGTTTTTTCCTTTCATGAAGACGATAGCCAAATGTGCAGAAATATGATATTAATTATGTGCTCATAGGCAGTTCTTTAGAATAATTCAATGAAATTGTCATGAATCAAGAAAAACAAATGAAATTAATAATTCACAATAATGCTGACAAACGTGTCGTGGTATCCCCTTTATCTGGAGACGAACCCCTGAACTTAATTGAAAACAAAAGGTTTTAATAGAGAAAATCAAGAACTAGAGGTTTGGCCACATTCAAGGTTTGGACCCAACAGAGCTTTGTTTTTCTTCTACTGTCTACAGGCACTTAACTCATCAGACCCCAATTCCTATTGTTCGATGAGTTTATTTATTTTTACCTTTTCTATCAATTTCCACTTTGCCGACAATTTATGAAGTTCTGTTTGAAACATGCAATCGAAACAATGCCCAAGTTTTGTGCGTATTTGATTGTTTGGACCTAGAAAAGCATTAAATGTTAAATCTGTCACACATTAAAGCAATGTTCTATGTATGTGGGCAACCAAGGCTCTAAAAAAATGTTTGAATAAATGCAAGACTTGCACAGTCTGTCGATATTGCATGCTCCAAACAGAATTTCATAAATTGTTGAAGGCAGCTTGAAAATTGATGAAAAATTTGACCATACAGTACATACATTCAACTTAGAAGCATATGAGCACCCTTCAGCATGGTGCCTTTAATTTGGTTTGAGCAGAGGAAACCACCCAAGACAAAGCCGTCAACCACAACTTCCTGTTGCTACGATAGCCCCGCCCCCCATCCCCCCCCCCAAGAACGATCTCTTTTACTTCCTCTGGAAGTGGAATATAATAACATCCTGTATCCGACACAAAATGAAAATGAGCCCATTTTGTGCATTGCCTAAACGCAACAGTACAATAGCACGCAGATTTTATTGGGACGGCCATTTTGAGATGAACAATAGAATAGATTGAAAACTGTTGATGTGCGTAATTGTAGTTACACTTTTACTTTTCTTCTTATTATTAACTCTTTCAGTGCCCGTTTTTTGCATTTTGAACCTAAAATGCCCAGCTTTTAATTTTTTTTTTCAAAATTCTGTAAATAAAAAAATGTTTAAAAAAGTCTTTTTCACCAAACAAAATGTATCTTGCTGTTGCCTTGGTACATCCAAAAGTCAATAGTTTTTTTCGCGTTAGAGTGATAATGCCCTCTTGTGATCACATGTATATTGTTGGTCACACACGAGTAAAAAAAAATAGATCGTACATGTACATGTACGACCTTGGCACTGACAGAGTTAACAATACTTGGTTCTTGCATAACGCACATTTCCTAGTAGCTACATGTACATGTAGATCAAGGCAATATTCGCAAGCTTCCACAACTCCATGGGAACCAAACAACCTGAAGTTGATCAACGCTAATTTGGGTTAATCCAATACAATACCATCTCAGTGCCCCCCCCCCCCCTCCCCCGCAGTTTTCCAACTGATACACAGCTTAATTAATTAAGGCAATTTTATACAAACTATTTCAAATAAAAATACCTCTTAAATTAATACGTTTCCCCATCGAGGACAATACAAAAAAATTGTCTATCAAACAATTTGATTTGACTTTCAACATGGCAAGAATACAATTGAAATTTTCATTAGAATTTTAAATAAACACGATCATCTATCTTGTCCTTTTATTACCCGTTACTGTCGAATACGATCTTGGTAACTCAATGAACAAGTACACAATGTCAATCCTTGGCAAATTTCATAAGAGTTCACTTATTACTCATGGTTCGCTCCAGGATTTTTGAAAACGTTAATGAATTCTGAACCACAAGTCGAACACCTTTTTAAAATAATTTACAGCTCTGGAGGATTTTTTTTTTTTTAAGGTAAGAAAAGTCTGAGACACCCTTCAGAATCAAACCTGGGCTCGATTTCACAAAGAGTTCAGACTGATCGTAACTGCAAATCCATCGCAGTTGCTTAGCAAAGAGTGATGTCACAATACAAATCACTATGGTAATACTGATAACTCATCTTAAGATGAATCTTAGTGCTTTGTGAAATCGACCCCTGTCCCGCAACATGATCGACCGATCTGCTCGACTGAAAAAGCCCAACATCTGTGCTGAACTGAAACAAGGTCCTTGGAATGGTTTTTTACTTGATGTTAAATATGTTTGGTTTTAAAAAGCTTGACTGTGCAGCCATTCTATAACACTGTTTTTACAGACATCTACATTGTATGTTGTCACAGCAAAAGCAAACATGAGGGAAAAAACTGCCAAACACACAAAACTTTGCTCAGTATTTTTCTGTCTCCTAAGGCACTAAATGAAAAAAAAAAAAGAGGAGATTTCACATTTTGACATTTTAACAATATTCACTTTTGTTGGTTGGGAATGTGTCTTTAGATGAGACTCTTATCTTAATCTACAATTTATAATTTCATACTTTGCTCTGTACGCCGCCGAACCCAACGAGGCACAAAGCACTGCGGTTTTACACAGACTCTCAAGACTGGGTACAGCATTAAAAAAAAAGAGTATAATCCTGGAAAGTGTGCTGACATTTGCTCGTCCTTTACCCTTGCAAGTCACATGGTCTATTTAACCGTCTAGGAAAATAAACGTAGATGCACGACCCTACCTATGGCCACGCTGCATATGGGACGCAAATGCGCTATTTTTTCCCACGAGCCTGCATGAGGGTGGGGGGGGGGGGAGAAGGGTAATGAATTTATTTTGCTCCAGCAAACTTTTAAATAGAAAGACATTTAATGACACAAAACATTAAGTTTTTTTCTTGTTTTTTTGTCCTTTCTTTCTAAACTGATTAAATAATTGCACCTATGTTGATTAAGAACAAAATGATTGGTTTTGCTCCATGGTAAGCACTGCCTGAAAAGGCACCTTGAAGCTCGGTGGTTGGAATCCCACCTGAGGTGACTGCGGATACTTGTTTTCTGATTGACTCAGCCTATACAGTTCTTATCACACATTGGTGTAGGACTAAAGCCAATCACATTCATTACGTTTTAACTTCACATCAATGCATGATAAACCCTCTATACTCGGTGCTTATCACGGGTCTTGAAGGGATCAAAGTTCACAGGCTACTCGGGTGGGATTCGAACCCACGTTGCCCCGCCATTCTAGAGCAGATATCCTAACCACTACACCACCAAGAATGACAGGGGGACGAGAGGCCAGTCTGAATCCCACAGGACTTTTGACATTCTTGAGTATAGACCTTTCTTTTGTTTACAAACACTGACCACCATTTTGAATGAAGGCCTTGAGTAGCTAAAAAATGTACAACACTGGCTTGGCAAAATTTTTCAATTTTTAGCAAAACATTACAAAACTTTTTTTATAAAGTGTAAGTTTACCTTTTGTTTTGGATAGTCAAATTTATTTATCCTACATGGGTGTTAAATTATCAGTAATATTTTTTCAAATAAGAAACATTTTTTGCAGTGAAGGCCGCCCATACTTTTGCAAGGTTGGCAAAGCTCCCGGCTGTGATGTTGCAAAAGAAAGGTCTATACAGTGCTTATCACACATCCGTGCAAGAGTATTATATAATAATCTCAATCTCCGACACAATCATTACCATAATTAACACCAATCATATCGTTATTTATACCTGGGGCATAAATTCCAACACAAGAGGGCGCTGTGTACGATAATAGGGTAACACTACTTACCACTTTCATTACGGGTAGACAAATTATCACAGATATAATACACGCCCTCCCCAGCTCAGGAGTTCTGGAATAAAACCTGGAGCCAGTTTGACACGGCTCTGTCGACTCTAACGATCAGTAGGTAGCTGAGGAGGAGGACTGCTAGGATGACCAGGAACGACGCCCCTTGGAAGACGAAGCGAGGGGCAAAGATCTTCCAAACCATGAGATGGCGTCGATGAATGGCCGCCGACACCATGGCCCCGACCAACTAAAACATTGGAAAGAATGATAAGATGAGATGACTTTTCTTTGCACAAGTAATGTATCTTGCAAGAAAAAAACTAATTCTGTAAATCATCATTGTTTTTTTTTCTGTGCCTGGTATTGTTACTTATGCACTGTTTAAACACAACGCTCGGTAAACATTGCAGACCGAATCTGCATACTGTTGATCTTGCGCTGTGTTACATGTACTGGAAGAAAACTCGACGACAATTTTTAAATCGCCAGAAGCCAGATTTAGAGTTAACTAATTTAGAGTTCAACGTGGTACTCATCTATGTGGTTTATTTGGTAAATGTGTAGTTGATGATAATTGCAAGAAGTATGTCACACAGTCAGTTGTTGACATCAACTGCTAGTTTTTAAATATTGCACTGAAGTTATGGTAGAACTTGGAGCAAGTTCGAGTGAGGCACTATAGTCGACCATTGGTTGATTTCGCCTGGTACCCAGGATGTATTGAATGCATAGGTAACCATGGAACATTGACAAGTGGTTGAAAAGTGGTTGAAAATAGTTGCCACCCGAACTTGCTCCATGTGGCCAATCGAATACAGAGTTCGGTGATCACTTGCTAACATTCAAAGTAATTTGGCCAGGTAATGATCTGCACATGCTCAATTTTGACAGTAGTAAAGCATCACTTGCAATAACGTTCCCAATTGTCTAAAAGTGTCAACTCAAGTACTGTAAAATCTGATTCTAGAATGATTATTACATCAGCACTTAGTCTTGGTATAAATAGTTACAAGGTAACTTTTTGTTTTCCAGTGGTTTGCTTTGCTTTGACTTTAAAATGTTGTTGAGCTTCTGGCTGGTGCCCCTGAATAAAGATATCAACAAAAATACTGAAATACGAAGAACGCCAACATTTGGGCTAGTTGGCTCAGGTGGTAGAGTTCCGGCATATTAATCCAAATGTCGTAGGTTCAAATCCCACTCTAGCCAGCTTTTAATTGTTCAACCTACAATTAATAAAATCTGCTTGATCAGTTACCCTTGTGGTTTATTACTTTATAATAATAATAATAAGTTTTCAAGCGTTTTATCTGCAGGCATATCAAGCACTCATGTTTTTTAAAGACAGATATGCCAAGTGTTTGGGTTATGAAACCCAAAATATGTAGCACCTTAAGTTGTAGACGTTCACAAGGCAATGAGACACAATCTGCAGGCAAACATGCCAGACCCACAGGGGCAAACCCCTTCTCTTTATAGCATAAGTGTAACTGGGTTGTTTATGTGCATTACACAACACAAGAAACCACTATTTATGTCCAATTCGAAGGACGATTCAATAATGGTTTAGTGTCTTGCTTGAGGACCTAATTCGTCAAGACCGGGACTTGAACCCACACTCTGCTGATCAGAAACCCCAGAGCTTGAGTCCAGTGCACTTGACTGCTCAGCCATGACACGCTTGTATTGGCTTTTGTGAATTGCGTATGGAAAATAAGTGTACAACTGAATTGAATTACCTGTGTTGCGTGGAATAGCATATAAGCCAATATAACCTGGAAGAAAGCAATCCGTAGCTCCCTGGTGCTGACGTGCAAGCCCAGTTCACCCTTTCGGTCGTCATCCTTCCGGCGATCGAACATCTTCCCGCGGGTGAATGGCCAGATCAAGAGCAACGGCAGCGAGACGGCAAAGAAGATCTGCGACGCAAACGTGTTGACGGTGACGAGCACACCGGGGATGAAGAATAAATAGGGCGGGAAATCTCCGTGGAAACCGGTGAAGGCCGAGTCGAATCGGATGGAGGAGATGGTTGCTTGGTGACCGGTGGAGAAGAAATACTGACTGGACATGAACCCCCAAGCAGAGATTGCGTACCATGGCACTTGCTGCATACCTGGACGGGAATGAACAAATAAATTGCAAACTAGTTCTGTGAATAAGTTTGACATTTAAACCGAGAAGCCACTTGTATAAGCGTTTGATGCAATTCGCTCGGTCCAAGCGCCTCCCTCAAAGGCACTGGGCTGGGCAAAAAGAATTTTACAAGGCATGTTTTCCAGAACCCGCTGTCACTCTTTGTACGGGTGCAACAGCGTATCATGGCAGGTACAAAAGTTGTTCCGGGCGTTAAAATATGTCCACCGCAAGTCTGTCAAAAACAAATTTGCACATAAAGACTTCATCTGACATGAAGTGGTTAAACAGTTACAGTAATAGGAGTTTGTGCATGAGCTTTGGGGAAACATTTTTTCCACCACCCCTCCTGACCAAATTGACGATCCCCGTTGATTGACACCCCTCCTAAAACGTGTGTATTGGTACACTGCAGGATATCACGGAGTATCACGGGATTTGGATCTACCATTTTGAAATTGTTTTGTTTTTCTTTATATGTGCCAAAGCACGGTGGTTGAGTGCCTCGCTGCAAGGTGTGATACATGTACACCCTATTAGAAAGTGCCTTTTACCAAGGAAATTTGCCTTGCCCTTTAGAGGTTGCTAACGGCCTCCTACCAACATGTAGAAGAAATGACTCTGAAAAACAAGAGGTAAAAAGGTCCAAGCTCAGGATTGACATTTCACAGAGACAACAGAGGTACTGGCTTTGCACTTAAAGAACTAAGAGAGCATCTCAAAAGTTGGCTGGAACATTCTAATCGGATCGGATACGTATTTGAACACGTGCACATGGACAGTTTCGTTGGACCGCCGTAATGTCCAAGTGGAACGTTAAAAATACTAATGCTGGTATACACTCGTGTAGGATTGCTCCTGTACTTCGGCACAACGATGTGGTCTAGCGGAATCTTCTGACGGTCCAAATGGATTGTGGGCGCATACCCAAGGGAACGTTTTTTGTGCACACAGAATGTTCCCCGACTTTTGAGATGCTCAGTTGCAAGTGTCAGGCCCTGCTACAAATGTAACAGCCTCTTACCAAAGTGTAGGAGATCCGGTACAGCTTCAAGCGGAGCCAGTTGCTGTTTCCGTACCACAGCGTACAGCTCCAGGAATATGAGCATCTGGATCAGCATGGTGATGACCGCAGGAGCTATTCCGTCCCCGAGGAGTAACGCCAGAAGGAGGGCTACCGATGCGCTGACCAACAAGCAGACGGACGAGTACACCGTCCCTAATCCATAGACAACCGGGGGAGCAGACTCATTAGGGTCCAACTGACTCTCCTCGGGGAGGCGGTTGGGCTGGCGCGAGCTCCGCTTCCAGGAATTCTTGAGGTGGTTGAAGAGTTTAGGCACAACGGTCTCCCCTTCTCCGGGGTAGTCGATTGTCTTTTTGTGCTTATCCCTTGGTACTAAGTAAATGCACAAGGGGTTCCATAAGACAGAGACAAACGATAAGGATAGCATGATATAGGCAACCCTGGGCATCAACACCTGTTGCCAGGGGGGTAAACTGTCCACCATTTTTTGGGGTAGAGCCTGTAGTCCCCAGTTCAAGCAAATGCAGACTGTGGCGAAGGGTAGAGCGTATACAACGCTGAGCATGGGGGCTGCCCCGCCATTTAAGTTCCCTTGTTTGTTCAGCCAGAAGGTCAGCGATGCAGGGATGACCGCCAGGCAAGCCACAGAGAGCAAGTAGCGATAGTTCCTGTAGCTGCCCGTGTCATCGGAAAATGACCCCAAGGGTCTCAGAAGCTCCGTCTCCTGGCATGGATTTTGCTCCTCTCGACAAGCGAAGAATGCATTGCTGAATCGTACACACATGTGGAATGCAACTGCGAGTGCCACAAATATCGTGCCGGGATGGGTCAGGAAATGACCAATGTCCCTCGACTTCTCCACTTTGGCCTTCTTTCTCGTCTGTTCTTTGGTCGGTTTAGCCAGCACAAAGACAGAGCCTATGGAACACACACAGACAAACTGAAGACTATTCGTAAGGAACGATATAACATAACTCTCATACACAACAAAGCTATTGGAAGTTAAACACACTGAATACAGGAATGTCAACGCGACGGAGACCAAGGTTTTGCTGGAATAACTCCAGAACTTGACAAAGCTGGACACTTTCATCTCAGTGGAAAGAAACACTATCCATACGATTGAGTTCAGCAGGCTTCCAACTGCTGGTATGGTCAAAATCAAAACGGTGGAATGTAACTGCAGGCTCGGCATGGCCGCACTCATCATAACGCTCATCAAAACACATACGATTATAGTTACAGCGGTAACCTTCAGCAACGTTCCAAGAGCAGTGTCCAGCATGCTCCGGTTTCCAAAGTTATGATTGTGCGTTAGTAAGACGTGACTAAGAAGACATGCCCCTATCGTGATAGACAAACCAAGGATGATCAACGTCATGTCGAACCGAGCCCACATACCACGGCATGTTTCCTTCACTCGATCCAAATAGTCTACGTATATTTGTTCGCTGTTCCTCAGTAGGGCCATGGCAGTCGCCTCATCTACGCTTGCATCTTGAAGCGCCTCCCTGACGCCAGCTTCAGCGCCATCGAGGACGGTTTGAAGTTGGGAGAAGTACGCTCGAGGAAATTCCTCCGAGATTTTGGAATAGGCTCGGAGGTAAGTGTTGACTTGGTCTGCGTTGGTGCGCAGAGCAGCAACCTTGTTGTAGACCGACTGCAATTCTTGAGACCATCGTTGGTATGAGATGAGTTCTTGCTGTGTGATGGAGCATCTTGAAGAGCTGGGGGGAGGCTGAACAACTCAGGGATGACGCTTCCGAGATTGGAAAATGGGATGGGTGTGCCGAGGAGGAGACTCAGGGTTGGGACTAAATCAATCTGAGATACCGAGTGGAGAGCTTCCTGTGATATATAACAAATTAAACAAATTATAGCAACATTCTATTTCGGTGGAGTTATCCTTGCTCTGTTACAACAGACTAAATGCCTCTTGAGGATGGATGCTTCATTCTGGTAAGGGCAGGGCAATTTTTTCCTTGATAAAGAGCACCTCAATGAGGGGAGGGGCACGATATAACTGTACAACAGCAAACAAGAATGAGATGTAACCCTTTCTCTGTCAGATTTTAAGTTTTCTTCAAAATCGTGCCTGCGGAGAGTCCAGGCTTTGTGACTCTTATGTAAACATGTGATGTCACAGGTTACTTGGTCTATTGAAAACTATCAAAATATGTGGATTGTTCTTAATTTGTTTAACAAAATTCCTGCTGTGGCACTTCATGAAAAGTACAAATTGTCACAACTGGTCGCTCATAATTCAGCCAAACATCAAGAATAGACTTCAAAAATATTTAATTTATTACTTTCAGGAATGATATTTGTCAACTAGGATAAAAAGGAAGAAAAATGTTATCGAGTACAAGAGTTGACCTACATGTACATGTACAACTGGTATTGGCTTTACCAGACTTGTCAGGCTTTGTAATGAGGGCAAAACGATTGAAAATCAGATTTAAGGTAGGAAAAATACCATGGCTGATTTTAGAATCCTGCAGGCCTACAATTAAATGAAGGCCTCGGAGGCCATGGCCTCCAACACCCTAGTCTTTGCCTTGGTGCCCCTTCAAAAGTTTCCCCATCCACTTCCAAGATTTTCCAATGGAAATGCCCTTTGGCTTCGCAAAATGAAAATGACTATTCACACCTGATCCTGTCTACTCAACACCAAGCTCACATTTTGCAAGTAATTTTTTTATTTTCTACTACGGATCCAACATAAAACCCACTGAGTGATGTACACTGACCTTGTTAGGAGACTCCAGGTGTAACATTGATGGACTGTACACAAAAAGTGCTGCTGCTACTTCGTCTGGGCTGTCCCCACCATGGTCTCCTGTCCTTGTCATTCCGTGGTCGCCGAATACAAACAGCACGGTGTCATCACTTAACTTCTCCACAACAGATCTGAAAACAGTAACAGTTGAAAATCAAGTTGAAATTTCACTCCTTTAAACCCTCTTGCTGTCTGATGATAGATAAAATATGCCAGCCTGAAATATGATACCATGAGGGAATGCATGTACACAGTACACAGTACACAGTTAGTTCTGTGCACAGTTGTGCCACCGTACACAACCTTGGCAGTTGAATGGTTTCAAATGGTTGGTCAACTCACTGGAAAATGTTGCCAAGAGTCACTGACAGTAGGAGGGTTAAAAAGCTTTTGGGGAAGGCAAGGTCAGCCTGGGGTGTTTTTTTAAAATATCTTATGTATATTCAAAACAAAGAAGAAATAAAACTGACATGTAGGTAAACTATTTTTAAAGGTGTTCAGAATTTTGAAAGAACCTTTTCGAAAGTACACAACTGTACATACAAATTCTTTCAAAATCTTGCACTAATAAAAATCTCTCTGGTCTAGCAACTAAGAAATGTCCCAATTTTATATTCCACCTGAGATTGCAGATTATTTTTTTTATACTAGAAAACAATATTGCTCTTTATCCCTAAATGCAATATTAAATCAGTTAAAATTGTTACACGTAAGTTCACCTCAGAACTTGATCCATTTGTGACAGCTTTTCCCCCATGGCAGAATGGTAGGGCCCAAAGCGATGTCCGCAGTGATCAACCCCGAGAAAATGAGCAATAATGATGTCCCAATCTTCCTCGGCCATCTCCGGAATGAGATGCTCAATGACTCCGTTATCCACGGTGTGAAGATCCTTCACGTTGAACGACGGAAATGGATACGAGCGAGAAAATTTTCCACGGAAAAGTGATTCCCACGTATCATCGCCCATGAATGTGATTTTCTTGCCGAACTGATGGAACTGGTGGATGAAATTATCTTCGTTGACTTCTGTACTTGCAAAATTACTACCCGCATCAACGAAAGTCGGAAGACTTCCAGTTGTCAGACCCTTCAACCTCTGCATTGTCGTTGTGGGTGGGTCTGCGATGAACTTGCACAGCAGTGAATTTTGTGGCTTTTCTTTGAGCATTTCATGTATGAACGGAAGCTTATTTTGAAAAGGAAGCGATATCTCATCATCTAGCGATGTATTGTATACTGTAAAATCATACCGGAGGGCATCAATTACAATGATAACCGCTTTATTGTATCTGCTGTGCTGTCTGCAAAAGTGACTAGCGCCCTCTGTAGTCTCACTGTCCCTTGAATCATCATTGCACGAATTCTTGTCTGGAATTTCAAGTCGATTTAGCAAAAAGCCCCAGGAAAATATTGTAATACCAATGACGAATAGCGAGGCTATCCAAGCAAGAAGAATAAAAAGTTTAGTTCCGATGCTCATTTTGACTTTTTCAATGTTTAAAAATCGTGATAAAATGCAGAACTCAAACCTCACGCTCCGTCCATGGAGGTTGCCATCTTTTTTCAACCCTCGTTCTAAAGAATTTGCAAAATAAGTGTTTACTATTTAACTCTCTAAAAAAATAATTTATCAAAAAAATTGTTAAAATAAAATTGTAAAACTGTTAAATATATTTTCAGTTAAATAAAATGCAATTGTATAATACTTTTATGAAATATTGTTGTACATAATTTTATTAATGTAGAACGAGGAAAAGACCAAATTGAAGATGGCCGCGCCCAGGGCAGGAGAAAATCAGCAAACTGACCAGAAAGAAATCTCCTTTTTAAGGGCAAAACATATAAAGTTTTTCTCACGATGTCTGCAGATTCTCCCACAAAGTTATACTTCCCTCGACACAAGCAGGTATGAAGTTATGTTATAAAATGGTGTGGTGATAACGAAATAAAGGCCTATTCAATTGTCGAAATTCGAAAGAAACTGACGTTCGGTTAACATACATTACTACACTTAACACCGACACTGACACTGTCACACTGTGACACACTGTGACAGTGACAAATCAAATGACATAAGACATGTGAGACTGAGAGTGACTCCACACACTACTGACACCACACAGTGAAGAGTAAAGTGAAAGAGTGGCAGTCAGCATGGTCAGGGTCGGATGCAGCATTCTATTTCTATGTCAGACATAGACCCAGTATAGTTGGGGCGCTGTATTCCTTTTTCGAAATTTTGACATTATCTGTCATACTAGCGCCCCAGCGAAAGCTACCAAAAATATGGGGAAGTGCAATATTTTCATTAAAAAATAATGTCACACCAAAAATGCCCCAAAATGACGGAAATACCCAACGAATTACCTTCAAAACTGCCAACTGGCCTCTCCATATGTTTAAGATGTAACACCAGGCATGAAATTGTACTCACGGAAATTTGTCCGGCTAAAAAATGATGATTTTTGAGACATTCCCGGTTTCCTTGATCATGTCCAGCCATCGTTTTCATGAACAGCCCTGCGGGGGTCCTACTAAAGCCGACAACACGCCGACAACAAGTCCAGAGTGCCGACAACACGCCGACAACAAGTTTGAGAAACCTTAAAACCAGCAAATAAACCAAGGATTTATTAGAAATATGTGTACTATGTAATATTAACAAAAATGCAATGGCATAACTTCACGAAAAGTCTGAATTTTTAACCAGAAAAAAACACGAAAATACACGGAGTGCGGTCGGACGCCATCTTGGCCTCATCATTTTTTAGCCGGACAAATTTCCGTGAGTACAATTTCATGCCTGGTGTTACATCTTAAACATATGGAGAGGCCAGTTGGCAGTTTTGAAGGTAATTCGTTGGGTATTTCCGTCATTTTGGGGCATTTTTGGTGTGACATCTCTGATTTTTTATGAAAATATTGCACTTCCCCATATTTTTGGTAGCTTTCGCTGGGGCGCTAGTATGACAGATAATGTCAAAATTTCAAAAAAGGAATACAGCGCCCCAGTTACTGGGTCTATGTCAGACATTAGCTTAGTTAGTTTAATTATGCCTGAAATAAGTGAAAACAATTTTTTTTAAACTGTGTTTATTGTTTCAATGTTTTTTGATGATCTTCCCAACATATCACACCAAGCGGCAACACTCGGCCTAACACTCTCATTCAAACATTGGTTTAACGTCTAGACTATAGATTATGATCACGAATTGCACAATCATTAAATTGTAATTCAGTAACTAATCTACAGTACCTATCTTCTTTCTACTCATTGTAGTCATTGTGAAATCAGTGTTTAGCTTGGTCTGATTCGAACCCACAACCTTGTGTCGGGATTACAACTTACAAGTTCTGCAGTCTAACCACTTCACCAAGTGATTTATGATCAGATGAAATGAATGTTGGCAGCAGTGGCACCACACCTGGTGGTGGTGGTAGGGGGAGAGGGGGGAGGCAAGCTTTGGGGGCAAGCTTAAATTTAAAGGAACATTACAGAATTGGTTTTTGCTAACAAAACAGTTGCTGGCAGTGTAAGTACTTTATGTAATCCACCATATACATAAACTGACAAACCTGTAGAAGTTTGAGATCGATCGGCCATCTGGGTCATGACAAAATAGTGAAAAACCGATTACACATTTGCATGAAATCATGTAGGTTCAACAAATGAATAAAACGCTCACTGAGCGATAAACTCCAATCGGAAAATTAGTTTATTCATTTCTCATCAAATATGGCATTTCAGACAGAAATCATTTCAACGGATGTTTTCTACTATCATCATCATTAGACCGTGTAAGTTTTATGTAAATCTGTGATCAAAAGTATATTTTACAATTACCAATTCTGTAATGTTCCTTTAAGGCTTAACTTTAAGGCAGGGGGGAAACAATGATCTTAAATGTAATTTTGTACTTTGAAAAAGCATCGACTTACCACACTGACACACTAACACCAGCGTTATTCTTGAGCCGGTGTAATGTGAACATAATTGCATGGGTGCAGTTAGCCTAAATGGTACATGTGTATGTTACATTTAATCTTAAATGGTTGTTTACCTTCTTTTCTTCTACTCAGGTTGACTGTATGCTTCTTTGCCCTGTCTGGTCTGGATGTGATTGATGCTTTAGACGTCGTTGAGAAGGAGAAACAAGACATAATTGATTGGATTTACTCACTTCAGGTCCTGCCAGACCCTAATCACTATGGTAACTACATCAAAAGTATACACACGGTACAGGGCTCAAAATTTATACTGGACACAGGCCTAAGGCCAGATTTAGCATCGGGCCAGTAAACTCTCGACCGGACAAGTCGGGCGATCTTAAGGAAGGGTTATAACTCTTCCATCTTAAGGTTTTGACGAGTCTGAACTTTTGTTTTTATACTTGAGTAATGTTTTCAAGATCTTTTCCGGAATTCACATCATATTGATTTTCTTTGATTACCTTATTATGAAGCCAAGTTTAGCAGTTGTGGTGATGTAATTAATCGGTAAATACTCTAAAATGTAACACCCCTGAATTGAAGTTCAGGGGTGACACTCATGACCTAGTTGCAATAAAAGTAACCCTCAGTCCTCCAAATGGTTGTAGACCGGAAGGTTACAACAATTGTTCAATTTTCTTTTTTCAACACTTTAAATTTACCCAACTGTGCTGTCATCGAATAAGTGGTCTTTTACTTAATTTATAATGCCGAAATTAAAGAAGAGTGAAAAGTTTGCACACAGATTTCTGAGTATTCAAGAGTTTAGATTCTGAGAATTCAAGCATGGGTTTGAACACATCACCTGAGTACTCTTTGGTCGCCTGAGGGGACCAATCCTATTTCTTGTACGGGCGGCGCGGTACGAGACCAACTCGTCCGATTGCCAACAAATTCTGCAAAACTGTTGCACTTTGTTTACTCAAATCACAGCTACTTGTGACCAATTGAGGAGACTGCCATCCATTTTTTCAAGATTTTCATTTTTGTACGATCACACCAATGTGAGTTTTTCTTTCGTCAGTGTGGGTGTATTTTAAACAGCATACATTTGTTGACATTGTTTTTGTATAACTTGTTTTAGAGGAAACCTCCAAACATTGTGGATTTAGAGGATCGGCAACTTTAGGCACACCATACAACCCATCTGTGGTAAGTGACATTCTGCAGCCCATCTACTGTACTGTGTACAATCTGCAGCTCATCTATTGTAGATCACATCTTTTCTAGCTCACCAAATGTATGTGCTTAACACTGAGTTTGGATTTTATTCTAGAACTGAGAGTCACTTTACAACCCATTAATTGCAATCTACTGATACAGTACATAAATCATTCTGTAGCACATCTATTCTGTAGTCCGTCTATTGTGTTCAATCTGTAGCTCATCTATCACATCATTATCTAGCTTACCAAATACTTGTATGTGCTTAACACTGAGATTATATTTTATTCTAGAACCTATCTAGACTGAGACTGAGAGTCACTTTACAACCCATTAACTGCAATCTACTTATACAGTACATTGAATCATTCTGTAGCCCATTTACTGTGTTCAATCTGTAGCTTTTCTATTGCAGACCACATCATTCTCTAGCTTACCAAATACAAGTATGTGCTAAACACTCAATTTAAGTTTCCTTCTAGAACCTATCTGGAGTGAGAGTCATTTCATAACCCATTAATGGATTGAATCATTCTGTGCCCCATAATGTTTACATGTATTACAGCTTTGTTATAACAGTTGCTCTGTAGCCCACCAATTACTGTAAATGACAAAAAGTGAATTGGTCTGTAATTGGTAGTTGGTATTCAGAGCTCTTACTGCTGTAGTTGCGATAGTCACAATCATCAATCCTCCTCATTGTCAACGACCAGAGGGTTAGGATGAACCATGGGTTAAAAGTTTGGTAAATTTTGTGTTCAGCATTTTAAAATTAGCCCAATTGGGTGCATGTAAAATGTTGAGAAAAAAAAATATATTGAAAGCAAAGTTTTACACATGGTCCGTTGTTACTCTTAGGTCTAAGGGACCTGACCAAGAGCTACAAAAGTCGCAGCTTTTACCTCTGTAATTTTGATTTGTGTTTACAGAGCATTCCAACTGAGAGTCACCGCTATGATTGGGGTCACATTGCAATGACTTACACAGGTCTGTCAAGTCTACTCATCCTTGGTGACGATCTGAGTAGAGTCAACAAACCAGCAGTAGTGGCTGGCCTCAGGGCGCTTCAGTTGGAAGATGGCAGGTAATAGGGAAATTCATCCTTAACTTGTTGAGATATCCTGCTTACTGACAGACGGACCTACCTCAAAATTCACAGTCACAAACCACAATGGCTATCTTGTAAGGGCAGGCAGACAGACAGACGCCAGACAAGCAAACAACCAGAAAGGAAAATAATTACCTCCTTTGCGGAGGTAATGATTAGTTTAGGGTGCCTCTCAAAAGTTGGTACATTCTAGGCCTAAAGAACAATCCCACGGGCACACGCCGCATCCATTGACCGCCAGAACGTTCTGCTGGACCGCATCATTGTGCCACAGTGCGGAAGCAATCCTACACGGGTGAATACGCGCATAAAGCTCCTACCGTTCCGATTTTTTAGACGCTCTCTTAGCTACCATCTACCCAAGAGTATAGAGCATAGAGGGGCAGTTCAGAATAATCAATGTTTACAAATTGTGGTGGGTTGGTGGCTCAAAAGAAATAAACTGAAATTCAAAATTCATTTTTCAATTAAAATACTAGAGAAGAAATACAGTTTTGTGTGTTTGACTATCTCCTCTTCTATTGTGAACTGCAAAGTTGCATGCTGGAGGCCAGGAACAGCCATTGAAACCTCCTGAGCTGGGAGAGCATTGATCTACAATATCTGCTTCATTTGAGGCATCACTTTGTTTTTCAGTGTATAGGGTAAAATAATTGAAACTTGTAGACATTGATTATTCTGAATGGCACCTAAGGTGCTTTGTTTCCTCATAAAATGGCATGAGTAACCGCCAGGCCAACTTTCATGGCTCTCTTTCATAGAATTCTGTACTTATGCCGGTAGAATTATGTGCAGGGCACCATTAGCGCAGAATTTTGCAGTCAGCAGAGCAAGAGCAATGAAATAGTTGTGTTACTTGCCATTTTTTCCCAGGATGAAACAAAATATAAGAGACTTTCGAGATGATAGCGGGCTCCCTACTCACCAATCCTTTTCTATTGTTCTCAGAGACGAGAACCATACATGTGTAGATGAGGACCAGGTACCGGTCTTTTTCCATTGTTTTCCGCGACGAGAACCATAGAAGAGGACCGGTGAGCGGGACGCCCACTACCGTCTCGAGCGTCTCCCGTTGTTGGAATTAAAAGGAACATTAGTTCACCTTCTAATTGATGTGGATTATAGTTTTGCAGCAACTCTGAATGGCAGTGAGAATGATATGAGGTTTATCTACTGTGCCTGCTGCATCAGCTCTATCCTGAATAACTGGAATGGAATCGACATGGATAAAGCAGTGGAATATATCCACAAGAGTTTGGTAAGAAGCAGGCACGTGACTTGTCAGGATTTTATTTCTGATTTTCAGGATTTTGCAGAAATCTTCCGTTGCCTTAAAAATTTATTGCTGAAAGAGAGTCAAATGTAGCACTTCAATGACTAATTTTTCAAAAGTATATATATTTATATAATATCTGCATAAACTTTCGTAGCAACAGCAACTAAACTTATTTTGTTTTTTAATAAATTTATTTATTAATTCTTGTTGTGAAGCCAAGGATTCTCATAAAAGCAAACTTAATCATTATACTTGCCAAGAACCCCATGGAGAGAAGACAAGGAAGGAAGTTTCAGTTTTAGATGTGGGAGGAAAACCCCAAGATAATTATTCCAGGGAAAAACCCACACCATCAAGTAGACTAAACCCTATCCACAAAGTGCCCCCGGGCGGGATTTGAACTGGGGACCCTGAGGTGGAAGGCGAGGGAAAGATACCCCAACACCAACCTGACTGCCCAATATCCGGACCGCATTATCAACCGACCACATCATCAATATCATGAAGAAAAATGCACTGAAGTAAAACAACTTCAACCAATGTTTATATACAGTCCATCACAGTCTAAACAAAGGATGGCATTGAGTAGCTCCTGTAAAACAAAGGCGTAAACCGGCCCTCAGGAGAGAAAGACTTTGCTTGTTTATCTCCAAACCCCCTAGTTTTTTTTCATTTGAGTTAAGGTTTGGGGCCTTTCAAATTTGTAAACGGAAACAAAATTGTGATATCTGTTTATAAGTTTCCTTAATGTTTAAAAAAAATAAAAATCGACAGTAAAACAGCATGTCTGTAGAGAATAAGTTACCTGCTTTGTTTTGAAACAATGTTGGTGATACTTGTGAGTGACCATATCAGTGAGCACACACACCCTAGCACAACAGCACAGTGCTCGCTTTCTATTTTGCCACAGACAATATCCAGGGAGAATGATTGACATTCCTGTTGTTGGTCGGGAAATGTGTCCTATCTTTAATCCTATGTTAATTGTAATACTTATTTTGCTTTGTACCCCCCAAAACACTGAAGTACCGAACACCCAGAGGTTGTGCCCTACATTGCGGGCTTGTGACTATCGAGACTGGGTATAGTGTTGATCTTGGAAAGTGCATGACATCTGCTCCTCGCTTACAGATCGGCTAAACAAATGCACACAGAGCTTAGAGAGACAGTTCGGCAGGAGATCCTATTCCCTCCCCCCTTCGGGATTCTGTTCCCATACGAGGAATTGTGTAGAAATTTCATCTGATAGTGCCCTCTTTTGACTCAAGTTGCTTCAGCCGCTGTTAGTTTACCGCATAGGGGACATGCATTCTGGGAGACAGTATCCCCGGTACAAACATTTTTCCACACTTAATTTCACACTGTGTAACGGACGTTTCCATTTGTTTTACAGAGCTATGATTTTGGATTGGGACAGGGTCCAGGCCAGGAGGGTCACGGTATGTAGTTTTAACCTGGTTCATTACACTGTACGTACGTACCACAAAAATACATAAGACCATTGCCGTGTCTGAATTGGGTGGCTTCGGCTAGGGCTAAGGCTGTTGGCTGCTGCTTTACAGCGATCTGGCCTTTGCCACTTTCTAAGTCGTCAGTTCGAACGACACCTAAGAATCAATTGAGATCTAAGGGAAACAACCTGATTTTTATTTACGTTTGATCATCCCCATGTTTGTTTTTTTTTCATTTTACCTGTGTTTCCTTGTTTTTCTTTTGTATTGTTTTGCCAGTGAAGAAGTGTAATAAATAAATTAAAAAAAGAATTAAATCTTCAGAATTGTGCCATCATAAATGTGTGAATATTTTTTTGTAAAAGCTGTTCAGATACATATTTTTTTTTATTTCTAGCAGTGGACTAGTTCCCCTGGCAACAGTATTCAAAAAGTTTATTTATTTTGTTTCACAACCAACAGCACAATTGGCACCAATAATGGGATGAATAGGAAACGAGAAGACATTGTCAGATTTTTAGATGTGAGAGGACAATCCTTTGTCTATACCAGAGATGCAGTTGGTATCCACTGTCACCTCGCTAAGCATGGATGGGTTTGACGTCCGTGTGAAAATACTGTGACAGTTTGTTTTTGCTGTTTTCTCAGCAGTAGACACCGTAATTGGTGAAACTTTCGATTTTTATTTTTCAGCATTACGTTGACAAAAAACAATCTATGACACTACCTTTAAAGGCCTAAATCGAAATGAACCTCAGATTGGTAACATATCTGACGATTGCTATATCACTTACAGGAGGCACAACATTTTGTGCCATAGCGTCCCTGGTCCTCATGGATAGATTGGACTCTACGTTTAACGAGAGACAACAGGAAAGGATCAAATCCTGGTGCATCAAGAGGCAACATTCAGGATTCCAGGGCAGACCCAATAAACCTGTGGACACGTGTTATTCATTCTGGGTCGGTGCTACTCTTAAGGTAGGCAATCAAATCTCTCAGATCATCAAGAGTCTGAACCGCATTGACTAACCCTTACCCTCCCCGATCCCTTTAGGATTCAGAAGGACTGAGGTCTGTCCAAATAACAATTGTTTATCACTGGGTCAGGCATACCAATCTTATACAAGTCCAAGTAAAGTGACATATGGGTGGAGGATTGAGGTCACCTATGGGCAAGTAGGTCTAGGGAGTGTAGGGCTTTAAACATACCTCCAAAACTTTCAGGGGGGTCCCTTAGGATTCAGAGGGTTCAGAAGGACTGAAAGCTGTAGGCTCAAATAACATTTCAGTGTATCACTTATTATTTTATATGATTTTTCTGTTGCAGCTGCTGAATGCCTATGACTTTGTAGACTTTGCGTGCAATCGAGGATTCATTCTGTCCACTCAAGATGACACAGTAGGAGGGTTTGCAAAGTGGGCAGATTACCATCCAGGTATTTATTTATCCAATATTTATGACATCATCTTTTTTCAATTCTAACTTTTCAAGAGAAACTCCAAGATCAAATTCAGTTAGAGTCATTTTATGAAAGTGGGGAGTCTCTATTAACCTCGCGTTGAAATGGTGTCAAATGCCTCTGTGTTTGACACCCTTCCAGAGCAATTTGGGTCAAATTTTGATTGAAATTTTTGAAAAGTTTGATGACGCCATACATGTCAAATAGTTGGCCTGCTTATTTTTTGACAGAGAATTTTCAGTTCATTCCTGATTTCTGATGATATTCAATCAAAATGGCATTGAATTTGAGCGTATGACTGATGCAAAAAATTTGTCTTTGGAATGTACAGACCCATTTACTTTTTGCTGTCTGATACAACCGTGTTTCAAATTTCGCTCTGAAAGAGTATCAAATAAAATAATATTGTACACCATTCTAACGTGAGGTAGAGACTTTCCCCACTTTCATGCAGACTCCAGAATGGAAAATGAGTGCATCACAAAACACAACTTCACCTTGGTTCCCCTCTTGAACCCTAAACCCTCCCCACTTCGTCTAAATCCAAGTTCATGTTTTTTTTTTGTTCTGTTGGATTGGAGACGGCACCAGTAAACTGGAACAACCTCGCACAAAGACTACTTCGCAAATACTTTTTACACGAGTTAGCCGTTGAGGGTCTAGTTAATGACAGATGCTGGTCTGGATAATGACAAATTTGGTCATTATCTAGACCAGCATGCACCTTATTCCACGGCTAACGCCACGTAAAAAAAGTATATGCAAAGTAGATCCTGAACTCTGAAGTGCCAACACCTGCAATCTTTTTTTTCGAAAGGAATGTTTTTAGAAATATAAAGTAAGTGCTTTTGATTGAGGATTTTTTTTTTACTCAACCTGTACTTTTAAAAAATCTTTCAAACTGGCTATCGTGTTTGTTTGTGGTCTTTTCTTATACTTGTGCAATTTTTCTTCATTTTTATTGAATGGCTGCTTTACTTTTTGGATGTGAATATAGACCATGTTACATTTGTTTACAGAGTGGTGACCTCGTACATTATAATGCTATTTCTGATGGGCAAGATGCTACACAGGCTCAATGGGAAAATTTGTATTTTGTGTCATAATTTTCACATAAATTCAAAATTTACAAAAGCAACAGCTGTACAGCTTTTGAGATGTCCCCCCTTTCTTCATATCAAAAGTTGAGGAAAATCAGACGGTGCGATCTCCATAAAACATAAGATTTGTTGTATTCTTTCATTGAGCTGTGTACAAATGTGCCTGCCGGAAGTCCAGGCTCTGTGGCTCTTTTGTAAACATGTGATGTCACTGGTCACATCGTCTATACTTGGTTGTTGTTCTCTCTTTTATTGTTGTTTGTTTGTCTCAGGGGGCCAAAGGAAAAAACTGTGGAATCCCAGATGGAGCCCAGGGTTCAAATTCTGAAAATAAATCAACAAGACCATAGGAAGAAGTAACTATAACTATAAATAGTAGTAAACTTGCGGGTACAACCATGTGTAAAATCTCTTTTGTTTGAGTGTTGGCTCTGAGAAGAGCCGGTTTGGTCTCAACGTTTTGGACAGTATACTCTGCTCGTCGTCGCTTTACACATGGTTGTACCCGCAAGTTTACTACTATTTATAGTTATAGTTACTTCTTACTTTCAACACCATGCAAAGCTTCAAACACCACTTAAGACCATAGAACTTGTAGCTCAAAAGTATTACTAGACCAGAGTATTTTCTAGATAAAAGATGAGGTGTGGTATTAATGATTCAAAAACACAAGACCGCCGGACTTGTGTGGTTGTAAGTTTACTGGCCCCAATGCTAAAAAAACGCTTGCCTCTGGCCTGCGGTCCAGTGTAACTTTCGAGCCCTTAGAGCCCTTGAATAAGTAACACCAATAAATAAGTAAATAAATAAACAGATGAAATGCTTTAGATGGGATCAGGCATACCATCATAATCAGAGTCCAACAGTTTGAGGTGTTGAGTTATATGAAAATAGTCTGAGTACTGTACTGCCAAACTAATAATGCTTTACATGGGGTAAGGCATACCACAAAATCAGAGTCCAACAGTTTAAGGGTGTCGAGTCACCATATAGTGTTGAATTTTGAATAAGCTAGGTGCTTCCTGCTGTTGGCTGTGGTATTCATGGTTCCCAGCACAGGCCAATAGATATCCTTCAATATGAAATCAACGCCAAGTACCAGTGAAATTTGTGATAAACTACCACAGACATAAATGCGAGTGCAGGTAAACGCTACAAGAACATGAGGTTAAACTAATTTCTGTGCGTGTTTATAAGTTACAACCACTATGAATTATTCATGAGTTTGGGGCTTTTCCGGGCCGTGGAATGCTGGTCAAAATTTATATTTTTCTACACTAAGAATTTTTTTTAATTAAATTGTAATCACAAAGATGTAATCAGTTCACACACCCACAACATCAAAACTTGTTTTCCTCCTGCTAAAGTCATACTTTAAATGGCCCTTAGGCCTTGTGTTAATTAAAAACAAGAGGTCCATGTAACATCCAGCTGCCTGCCACGGGGGGCCTGGGGGGCACGTGCCTCCCACAAATTTCCAAGGCCCCCCCCACGAAAACCAATCGCGACAGTAATCATAAAAAAGAAAAGAAAAAGAAAAGGGGTGAAAAAAGGTCCCCTTCAAAAATAAAAGCATGACCCCCACCACTGACAAACCCATTCCTCCAACTTAAAAGCAATGCCCCCCACCCCACCCCCCCGAAAAAGTCCTGGCTATGCTGCTGCCACTCTCTCTTGTTAACAGCATATGGGTCATGAGTTGAACCCCCCCCCAAACAAACATTTCTCTTTGAACCGTTATTTTTGGTTTATACTTTCTGTCTTTTTCATTTAGCACACAGGGATGTGACATTTCAATATTTGTTCTGAATTACGACCTTTTTGTTTCTTGGTCTGCCTTGTGAAGAAGAAAAAAATGTGCCAAATTTCTCAAGATAAAATTTAATCTTGCCCTTTGATCTACTTCTCTAGTGCTGAGGATACTGTTTCCAAACTGCTCCTTGAAATATATAAACCCTGGGGGGGTTTTAACAAGTGCAAGTGCTTTAACTTCAACATACATAGTACCTCCCAAAATTAGGATCCTAGTTCCAGACCTTTTTTGTCAGCAATGACAAATCCGGACGACTTCACTGGGCGACCATGTGTACAGGCCTGGAATTACACAGAGGCCGCGTAGGCCAACATTGGTGCCCCTTCAAAAGTTTCCCATAGACGTTGAGATTTTCCAAAGGAAGTGCCCTTTGCAAAATTAAATTGACCCTGCCCTCTCAAAGATGAAATTCCAGGCCTGTGTGTACGTACACTTGACCTTAAGGTCGGTACATGTACTTGAACTTTTCAAAATTGGGCCCAGAATCACTCAATCGGTCGTTCTTTGTTTGGTCTCCTCCATAATTGCCTCCAATGTTGTTTCAATCTTCTACGGTGCTGGCGCAATTTAATGTCGGTCACCACTTAACCTTTTTTCACTGACTTATTTTAAAATCGTCTGTGCCCATTCCCCGCCCTCCAGCTATCAAATTAATCATCACTTAATGACCGAATTTCGTTTCCAATTTACGCCATCTTGGAATGTCGGCCACTTGATAACTCGGTGTACGCTGCCCGTGATTGCTCTTGATCTACCCACGCCTTTTGGAAATCATGCGGACACCGATTTATCCCTCCAGCTAGTAAAATACATTATTCACTCACGGTACGGTTTTGAATTTCTAGCTAACTGCTAGTTACGTCATCTACATTCATGAAGTCCCTGAGGAGTGAAATTCGATATTACGGACATTGTATTAGCCTCTGTAATTATTTGAGAAACCGAATTGACAGGTTGTATTTTTTGTAATTCGGAAAGCTTACAAGCTATTTACCCACGATTTGCAGCTTGCAGTAACACAAAATGAGTTGAATTTTGTTCTGATATAAACTTGTCCTGCAATTTTATCTATTGCCACGGAATAGGTTAAAACCCTGCGGATTGGCACCCTAGCTGTAGCTAACCCCACAAAATCACTGATTATTCAATAACAAATTATTCGTTTAATCAAAGATTTTCATTTTTTTTGTATTGTCCATCCTCGTATCAACACAAACAAACGGGAAAAATTTCACTTGTCTGAAAAACATTCAGGATATTAATTTTTAGTTTTTATCCATACACCGATGTGTGTTAGCACTGTATACTCAGTACTTTCCCGAGTCCTGTGAAAAAAATGTCACAGGCTTATTTTTTCAAAGGACTCGGGAAAGTACTGAGTATACAGTGCTAACACACATCGGTGTATGGGTAAAAACCAAAAATTAATATTCCACCCAGGGGTATAAATGGGTACCTGCGAGGGTAGAGGTTGATATTGTGTATGAAAAAGCCTTCGGAGCGCCACGACAGCCCAGGGCTGTATACTCCCCAGGGAGCTGAGAAAGATTACAGGAATGCTATTGGCCCAATGACCAGGGCACTAATGTAAAGCGCATTGATACGTTATTGTGAAATGCGCTATATAAGAACTAGTTATTATTATTATTATTCTTTATCCCCGATGCAAATTTAACATCTATTATAATCATTCAGGATGTTCAGCTGTGTGAATACCTGACCTCATTGCCTTCGTTCACAAATTATTGCCAGAAAATCTCACATTAACCAATTTTTCCCCACTGGGCCTAACAAACTGTTTTTGTTTCCCGTAACCCGATCGACTGCCAACCATAACAAAAAATGTATCAGTAATTTGAACAGATTTTTTTCTTCTTCTGACCAACCGCATGTTTCACTACTATACATTTGTACATGCTATACATGTACCACCAAAAGACTTACCTAAAATCTTTTATAAAATTTGCAGTCTCAATTCATTTCCAGATGTTATAGCAACATGTTGCAAAACAATTTCAAGTAGATTCATTTCTCCTTGGTCAGTGAATTTTATTTGGTGTGCACATTTACAAACATTTCCCTAAAATACTTTTCCCCCTACCTTGTGACTCTTATTCCGACCAGCATATTACAGGAAACACCAAAATAGTTTTTTAGGCCCTACATATTTCCCGTTAAATTTTTCTGATTTGTTGTATCATCACTATAAAAAAGTCCTGCACATACATGTTGACATAAATTGTATAAAATAATTTATCTCTGAGTTCTCCTAAAATATGAATGAATAGAAGAAATGAAATTGGATGCCCATTCCACTGATGCACTCAAATTTAAATACATTATCATTTTGAATTGGTAAATTGAAAGCAGTTAACAATTGAAGGGAATTGTTTTGAGCCAATTCCATGATCATTCGAGGGAATGTTTCCTTCATCATTTCTTAATTTCTTTCCTGCAGTGGTTTAAAATCTGTTCAAACAAATTTGTTAACAGATTTTCGTTTTGTATTGCCGTAGTCGCTATATTTACTATTCAACACTATCTGTTGGTGGTGATGAAATTGCACATGAAGTCATAATTAACTGTGTATTTTGCAGATGCATTCAGCACATGATATTGTATTGCAGGCTGGCATAGTTTGTCTATCACTCAAAACCACAGTGAATGGTCAGACAGTAGGACGGTTAACTGTATTTTGTAGATGCATTCAGCACATGATATCGTATTGCAGGCTGGCATAGTTTGTCTATCATTCAAAACCACAGTGAATGGTCAGACAGTAGGAGGGTCAAGGCTTTTTAGTAATTAATTACTTCATTAATTTATTTATTTTCAATTAATTACTTCAATAATTTGTTGATTTCAGATGCTCTTCATGCGTACTTCGGAGTGTGTGGCCTTTCACTGATGGGAGAACCCAACATTCTTCCAATAAGTCCGTCTTTAAACATCAGCCAAAGAGCGGTCGATCATCTCAAGGTGTTACATGACAGTTGGAACTCAGAAGTCGTGTCGTGATCTAATTGTCAGTCGTGCCCCGAACTGATGTATGGGGTTGTTAATCACCAAATTTTGCAAAAATGTTTTTTGTACAAATTAATGATATATTCATTACGTTTAACATTTTCCACAAGTTTCAGGACCTGAAGACGGAATAGTTTCATAATGACACTAATTAGCATGACCGACATATCACTAGGTTTGCCATTCTGTATTTCCACAGAAGTGACGTATCACGATATGCCACTTTATCCGTTGGAACACGTAACGCTGGCACAGTGTCAAACATGAGTAATACGACTTCTGCATTTTCACGAAGTGGCAAAGCTGTTGACCTATTGAAGTGCTGCATTTTCGCGAAGCGAAGGTATGCATTGGTTTGCACCCAGCGCTCTGCGTGCATGTCTCGTTTTTGTTTACACGCAGTGACGTACGTGTTTAAAAATGAACAACTCATCAAAACAGTTGCAAAATTGAAAACACATTTACAGTTCTGTACTAATGAAGAAGTCAGCTTTATTTTTGTAATTAACATTTTTTTTACAGAAAATAGTTGTCAGTCTACGAAACAGCAGTTCAACTTCAACTGCCATTTTTTTCCCAAACACAGTGTGCTGGCTGTGGTGCATCATATGTCAGTTCATGGCACGACCGTTGAAATTAGCTTCTCTGTTTTCACTCCCCTCGTGTAAATGCAGAGGAAACGATTGCGTTGGGAAAAGTGCTCTTTGGGTCCAGTTCGACAGTTGCTGGGAACGTGCAGTCAGAAAGCTACTGTTGAAAAAAAAACGCCATGTTGGCATTTCCAAGTTTTTTTAGGTCTTGCATTCGTGCACTTTACATGGTCATCACCAAGTGCCATTACTGTGGCGATTACATGCACCTATCTGAAATTGGAACAGTAACATACAGCACCATATGGCATTGTGTAATAAAGTAACTGCCAGGAAAAACAACTGCAAGTAAAAGTGCGTGGTGACACTTGTATGTCAGTAACTAAAAAGCAAAAATCTGCGGCTTAAAGTTAAAAAAACAAAAACAAGAACAAACTGAAAGCAAATCTGAAACTAATTTTAGAATAAGTTTGCAGGCACACCTGCGATAAACGGTGAAGTGGTGGCTCTGAGAAGAGCTGTCGGTTTGTACTCAATGTTTCGGCGGCCATCTTCTGGAGAATGACAGCCAGAGGGGAGTAGTTACTCTATGACTTGATGCCTCTTTTGTCGGCTGCCTACTTGAGCGTTAAAATGTGCCATATACTGGTTTATTTTAATCAACCAATACCAGGGAATATGAGGGAGCAACGTGTGCTAAGGGAAAAAATACAATGGCGCGGCCAGATCTATTACCCCTGGAAAGGAGGTTGCTGCAGATTTTACTCTAAAAAAAATTGTTTTTAGTGATTTGTTGGAGAGTAGCTGCTCACAACTGTTAAGGTCGTGTCCAAATTGGCGGCTGCAGCTACAGCTATGGCTAGATTTCCACGTCATCATCATGCGTTGAAGTATAGGACGTCCGTAGCAATACCTACAGCAGCAGTCGTAGCCGTAGCTTTAGCTGCCAATTCGGATACAGCCTAACATTCATAAAATTCTGCCAAAAAACTTGTGTTTTTTTCACGGTAAGGTGATCACCCAAAAGACAATGTGACAAGCTTGTTGGTGATTTGTGACGTAGTTGCATCAGATTTATAATTGGAGAATTACAGACACTGCGGTGCTTTGGAGAATAGCTGATCTATTTATATTCTCCATTTCCAGAAACGAGCCTTCTTAAATTTTATAATTAGTGTTAATGTCAAGTGAGTTCTGACATGATTTTAAATGAATAATTTCACAGGTAAACTTTTTGTTACTGACAAAAAAGAAGAAACTAAGTCTATTGTTCCCCCTCCTTTTAAAAACTAAGTAAATGACCAAAGTTAATTTTTAAATTTATGGCATTAAATGCGGGTTATATGTACCTCAAAATTTCATGTTCATTCCAAACGTTTGGTTGCATCAGTTTGTTTAGAATTTTACAAGAACCAAGTGTTCTGCACTTTGAAAAATAGCCATTGTTTGATTGTAGTAGATTTACCCTCCTACTGTCTGACCATTCTATATCTTCCACTGTGGTTTTGAATGATAGATAAACTATGCCAGCCTGCAATATGATATTATGTAATGAATGCATCTACACAGTGCACAGTCAACCCTCCTACTGTCTGATCAGTCATTATCATCCGCTGTGATTTTTTTAATGAAATGGTGAATGCATCTTCAGAGTCCACGCATGTGCTTGTACACAGTTAGTTCATCATACACAATGGGGTCCAATTTCATTGCCTAACAGTTTTGTGCTAACAGAGATGAGCAGGATACTAGTCACAAATTGTACATGTGGCATGACAGTTTAGCTGGTAACCTTATTCTGTCTGGTAAGCATAATTTGGTTGTGCTTAGCTACTTTTTGTGCGTAAGCAGCTCTATGAAATTGGGCCGTTTTTTGAATGGTTGGTCAACTCGCTTGAAAAAGTTATCGAGAGTAACGAGGTTATAATAACCAACAAAATGAAATCGGAAAATAGAGGCAGCATTTTTGTTTGGATTATCTCTTATCATTATAGCACTGAAATATGGTCATGCACTGAAAACTGTATAGATGTCTCAGTGTCAAAATGTATTAACACTGACAATCTACATGTGTATAGGACCAGACATTTTCCTGTACAGCCTCTGTATTGTATAAGGGGGCCGTGTCGTCATGATCAAAGCGGGCCTGTTTGGCTGTACATGGATGTGTGAACTCTCAACCAGTTACAGCACACACACACACACACACACACACACTCTCCATAGATAAGATATACGGAAGGAAGGTGTGCACACGCAGTTAGTGGGTGAGAGTTCATACTTTTATGTTCAGTCACAGGCCTGCCTTGATCGTGACGACACAGCCCCTTTAATTTGAGAGTATGCGACACCCCACACCGAAATCAGGCACTTCCGAGAAACAGTGAAGAGGGCATTAACATTGAAGACAACTGAAGGGGATGATATCGATGTATTAATTAATGAGAGTTCCTGAACCAAACTGTATGTTGAGTAATACTTGCCTTATATAGGACCCTGTAACCTGTGACACCATTTGTTGTACAAAAGAGCCACAGAGCCAGGACTTCCTGCAGGCACGATTTGTATACAGCCCAGTGGAAGAAAACATGCAATCTTATATATTTCATGGAGAGTGCACTGTCTGATTTTGTATCGACTTTTGATATGAAGAAAGGGGGCACATCTCTAAAGTTTATTTGTAATAACTCTCCAATTTATGTTGAAATTATGACACAAAATGTAAAGTTTCCCCCGTATGCTCAGTGAGTATCTTTGCCTGCCAGAAAGGCCCTGGAATGTACAAAAACACTTTTTTTTTTTTTTTTTACAAACAAAGGTTACAGGGTCTGTATGCATTAGTTAGGTGTTATTTGAAAGCTAGTCTTCTCCTCCATTTGATGAGCAGAAAAAACCCGCTTTGAGATTGGGCAGGAAGTGCCTGGCTTTGGGCATGGAGCATTACATTTTTATACAACCCTTAATTTGGATCTGTAAAACTGTTGTTGGACTCATCAAAATAAATACTTAATTTTCATGTATGTATATATATAAATATGTTTTTGTTGGAGGCTTTTATGATAGATAATTTTATTTGGTAGATAAATTGTTTAATTTTGTTTAAAAAGGCAACACCAGCCTGGATTCATGTGATTGTTTCATTAAAAAGAAGAAGAAACAAAAACTCAGTTAGCTTACAGATTCTTTCACTCACTTGTTATGGAACTGTTTTTTGGTGGCACAAGAATAAAACTCAAATTGAATGATGTATTTGTAGCAAATATTTGTTGCCTTCTTGATTTAGTTGGCTGGACTTGACTCTACAAACACTAGAATCTGCATTGTGTTCACTGGTTGGTTGGTTGGTTGGTTTGAAGATATGTTTATTAAAAAGCGGTCCATATAAATGAGGTTACAATGACTTTGATCAAAAACCAATCACTAATGATGCAACACACTTAACAACCGATTGCTTCTTTTTACGCATAACTTTTTCAAAACTGCCGACATTTATATACGTTTACGAGCATCTTGGTAACTGTCGGTTGACGTATAATTGTGCCCGGACTTTCCCTTATAGCGAGTGATATGCGTTGTTTCCCCTGTAAAAAAAGGGACAAAGAGTGCTGGAACTTATGCTTGAAATCTCACTTTTTCCCTGAGAGTTTTTGTGTATTTCCGAATTCCAGACCATCGTCCTTTTGTTGTACAAATACAGGTTACAAGAGATCAAAAGGCTGCCACCATTGTTTATCATTGTATTCGGCATATGGGAGGCAAGTCTGAGATTGCAGCATACCATTATCAGGTGTGTGGCTTACAGACAAAGGTTGGCCGATTCACGGTTAAGACATTCCATGTTGTCTTGAAAGAGACAAAAAAAATCCAGGTGCATTTATGAGAACGTTCGTCTTTAAACGGACAATTTTCTCAAAAACAAATCGGAAAGTTCTGAAAAACTAATAACACCCACAGGTACTTTAGTTTTACATTTTTTGTAAAAACCAACGTGAAGTGGTTTTCAGAGAAAATCTTAAAGTCTCAACCAAAATGAACACTGAAATAATGATACAGGAACAAAGTACACACATAAATTAGTGAAAGATCGCCACGATTTGAACACAGCTGTTATATATTTATCCTTGCCAAAATCACTCTCAAAATGATAGTATTTTAAAGGAAAATAGTGTTATAAAAAGTAGAACGGTATACTTCCTAACAGAATATTTGAAAAATAGAAAAAGAAGACGGCAGATACACTGGCTCATCAGGTGTGGAATTGTTTTTAACATAAAGGTACAAACTTTTAACTAAGCACATGCTATTTCTAATCTAACACAGAGACGATAATTTAAGACAAGGCCCAAATTTTTAAATTCTTTTTCAAAATAATCATTTACATATAAATTTCTATTAATCCAAAGGCCCAACATAAAACATACTTGTTATTGGAGTTCCAATTAAAAGAGAGTGTACCCAAGAAAGTAAAACTCATATCTTTGAGGTTTGGGTTATTATTTTTCGTTTACGAGAAATTAACAACTCGAATATGAAAAGAAACCTTTTACGTAAGTTGTCATCATTAGATATGGATCACTACACATACTATGGTTCGCATTATACCAATACAAGTCGACACATGTCACACACGTAGCGAGCAGGTATATAATTTGTTTTATCTACATCATGTTTACATTTTAATCAAGCGAATGATGAACATCTTGTCTCAAAATCAGTCAATAGTCTTGTTAGAAATCTTGTTGTACTTTATTCTCATTTTATTGGTAAAGATTCCTAGTACAGTTACTGATTATATAGACACTGTACGGGGCATATTGGTGTACACAATTACGTCACAATTTCTTTTAAGAGACTTCAGTTTTCCATATATTTTCGTATTTTTGACAGCGTGTGTAGACCAAATATACGTACTACGAAACAAGCAAAAAACAATGGTTTTCTCATTTTTGGGGGCATTGATTCAATAAAAACAGCATATAGGCGATCAAAATAAGATAAAACTTAACATTTTCAGTTGAAAGTGCCGGGCAAAAATCTTTCCCAATTTTTCCCTGTGTAGATGCTTACATATATATACACTGCACTGGGATATAACATTTTATTTTTTGTTTCTTACAGATCATGTCATTTATGTGTTTTTTCTTAATAATGCAAAACAACATGAACAAAATAGACTTGTACATTTCCATGTGAATTTTTTTTTTTAAAGATCCGGGGCCCATGGAGCTGCTTAAGCAGAAAACATTGATCACACAATTCCTGCTGACATGAGCAGGATAAAAGTCACAGATGGTTCATGTGACATGGTAATTTGGTCAACAACCTTTTTCTTGTAAGCACAACTTTATTGAGGTTAGCTACTTTTTATGCTCCATGAAATTGGGCCCGACTTGCCAAGGCTGAAATACTTGACTCGCAGAAAGCAGAAGTATTGACTGACTTTGTGAAATGATGTGAAACTAATCTGGCGTAATCATTGCTTGTGTTTTTTATAACAAAATAAGTTCCTTTTTTTTTTTTTTTTTTTAATATTAATGTTTCCACCAGCCGTGTACAGCCAGGAAGATGGCTGGCCTGAATAAACCTTGCCATGTCCCAAATGGTGACTGCGGATAATTCTACGGGTGTAATACTAAGGGCTTCCTATCCTTCAATAAATGTCAACAAGACGACCTGAACCTCATCCCCCCCCCCAAGCTGCCAGACATGGCCTAAGATAGAAAACTGATAAACAGTATTTGGCCTCTCTAAAAAAAAAACTTTTGAAAAGGTGTGGCTCAGTCTTGATTCTTGTGGGAAATGGCCCCCCAAATTGCAGAGTAGCGCAGCCGTAGCTGTGGTTCGGAGGAGACACAATGAAAGACTGATAGATGTGATTATCTTCAAGCAGGCTCGTAAATAGTGCACTACACTGTATAACACACAGGCTCCCAAAATGATGACGATGACGCCAGGTGAATTGAATCAACACTAAATTTCTCTTTTTTACATTTCCGAAAATACACCCCTGTAAGTACCACAACAATAGAGGAACCCCGCCCTAAATGTATACAGTATCAGTAATGTCTGCACACACAAAAAAACCTTTACCAGAAGAGTGGGACCTGATAATTAAACCTCTGATTCTCTGTGTCTGAATTGGCAGCTGCGGCTATGGCTGTTTCTAAGGATGTTGCTATGGGCCTCCTATGCTTCAACGCATGTGTTTGTGTTGATCTAGCCACAGCCACTCATTCTGACCTGGTTTTATTTACTCTTGGGGAAAGCAATCTGGACTCAAGTTTAGGGGTCTTCCTGAAAGCACGACTTTGCCTCCGTAGTCTATTTTGGAATGTTGCTGCGTAGATACAAGCCGCTGTCATGGATTACATAATGACTGGAGACTCGTAGGCAGCCGGGCAAGTGAGAGACGGGGGACGACTTACGCAATGGCTTTGGCTTCAGGAAGGAAACCTTCCCAATTCTGGATCAACTGTTGGAGAGACAAAAACATTGAAATCAGTGGTTTCTCTTTTACAACCCTCCTACTGTGTGAACCGTTTATAAACGTTGGATGGTTTATAGGTGGATGATACTCATAAATGAGTATCATCCACCGTGATTTTGAATGACGGATAAACTATGCCTGCCTACGATATGCTATCATGTGGTGAATGAATTCTATACAGTACACACTTAACCCTCCTACTGTCTGACCATTCAATATCATCCGCTGTCGCTGATTTTGAATGACGGATAAACTATGACTGCCTACGATATGCTATCATGTGGTGAATGAATTATATACAGTACACACTTAACCCTCCTACTGTCTGACCATTCAATATCATCCGCTGTCGCTGATTTTGAATGACGGATAAACTATGCCTGCCTACGATATGCTATCATGTGGTGAATGAATTCTATACAGTACACACTTAACCCTCCTACTGTCTGACCATTCAATATCATCCGCTGTCGCTGATTTTGAATGACGGATGAACTATGCCTGCCTATGATATGCTATCATGTGGTGAATGAATTCTATAGAGTACACACTCAACCCTCCTACTGTCTGACCATTCAATATCATATCCGCTGCTGCGACTGTGGTTTTGAATGATGGATGCACTATGCCTGCAACATGGTATCATGTGGTGAATACATCCACAGTACACACACGTTTACAGCGTTAGTCCTGTGCGCAGCTGTGCCAAAATGCACTACTCAGGAAGTTGAACGTTTTACTTTATTTTATTTATTTTGTCACTTTCTCTTATTACACTTCATCACTAGGAACAACACTACAAAAAGAAATATACAAGTTTATAAAATGACCAGTCAACTCGCCAGGAAATGGCACCAAGAGTAGGAGGGTTTAGTATAGGTTTAGGAATTCCTACCTACATGTACAATGTATATACAATGCTTTACAGGAGGAAAACAAATCCATTCAATATCTACTTGTGATTATCAACATTAACATCAAATGGAAAGTAAATTTCTTTAAAAAAGAAGAAGAGTTTCAACAAATAACTTTGATTGTTAACATACTAATGTTATACCCACAACAAAATGACAATATATCAAAATAAACTCAAAATATTATGCATCTGTTTGGCTGAACAAACGTCAGACGTAAACAGAAAAAACAAAGTGAGGTAAGAGAAAGAGGGGAGGCACACACACAAAGGCATTCTCAAATTATTATTGATTGAAAACGTATTTCAAACATGACAAAATGAGACCAAAATGCACCAACTTAAAGTCAGATAATGTCAAACACTGATCAAACAGACCCTTACAGAACAACAAAGCATCCAGACATGCATAACTCCAATCAAAAATACACAGCACCCCAATGTAAAAACAGCAGCACATTTCTCCGGTATGAGAAAAAATGCACAACAGAAAAGCACAGATATTGATCACACAATGTTTTTCCATAGACTAAAAAGGAGAAATATTTTGTTTTTACCTGTTGCTGGTGGTTCATCAAAGCTTCCAGATATTTGATGATAACAGAACGGAAGTCAGTCATTCGATTCACCTGTATTTCAGATTTATACATTTTAATTTTATTTTTGTGTGAAAAATATCAATTTTGTTTACAGAAGAATACAATTTTGTTAGTTTTCGAAGGATAGGGTTGTCAGCATTAACAATAGGCCAAACCGTTATGGCCCACCCAATGGACCAATCACGAACAGGATTACAAGAATTAACCAATCAATTACTAACAGAATACGTGTATTGACCAATCAAATCACAGAAATGATCATGTGTACTGACCAATCAAATCACAGAACTGATTACATTTCTTAATCGAACGTCGCCAAAGACCTTTGATACAATGTATACTTTACTTTAATAAACACATTAGCAAAAATAAATGCATATTAAAATTTTACATAGCTAAGATAAATTTTGTATTTACCTCAAATCTGCTGTACTCTTTACGAATTGTCTTGGAGATGTGCTCGAAATCCTTCTGCCCTTTAGTCTCTTTGCCTTCCCACTGTGAGAAAACCAAACAAAAGTACATTCCGTTAAGAGTATGCACATGACCAATTTGTCGACCTTTCCACCAAAGATCCATCCAAATCTAGCAGCCGGTGTCCGAATGCTTAAGGAGCGATGAGCAGGGGTGTTAATAGTGGGTGCGTTCGATTAGCTTCCCCGGGTCGACCCGGTCTTCCCCCGGTGCGTTCGAATAGCTTTGACGTCATTCACGGGGCTCACCCGGATCAGCCCCAAGTGCCCTCCTAGTGGAGCGGGTCACTAGGGGGCTGACCGAGGTGCATGACGTCACGACGAAAAACTTTCTCAATGGCCACCATTTTGTTTGTAATTCAGCGGTGCACTTTCAGGAAGTTTGACAGACATCTTCACCTTTTAAACAGAGACTTTGTGAGCAGAAGTATTTTTTTTTATTTGAAGATGGGTAATTTTGTATCAACTTATATGGGCATGTAAACAAATTTAACGTTGCAGTTTCACCTTGATAATAATTATTTTACGATTTTTTCGTGAATCCACGGACGTAATGCACAACATAAAAGTAGTTCCGGGTCAGCTGTCCCAGGATGCATTGGTGTGAATGCTGGGGGAAGTTGGCGTTCGATTAGCTCATGTCAGGGGCTCACCGGGATGAGCACACCGGGGTCGACCCGGGGAAGCTAATCGAACACACCCAGTGTCCGGCATTTTAAGTAACCTGCTTGGCTTAAAAAAAGTGCATTAGGGTGGCATAGTTGGATCATTTGTAAAACGCTCCCCTCTCACCACTGTGGCCCTGATTTGATTCCAAGCTAAGGCCATATGTGAGTAGAGTTGAGCCCTGGTTCTCTCCAATGCCAACAGGGTATTTTTTTTCCAGGACCTCTGGTTTTCCTCCCTCCGGAAAGATCCAACACTTTTGATCTCTAACCATGTTCCGTGGTGATATGTGGGTTGCAGTGGCTAGCAGCATAAGGCGCTCTTGCATTCCTGCGGCTCGAACATGGTGTAGCCACGTCCTTCGCAATTCAGCTTCTCAGTTTTGAGTAAGGATGATAAGCCTCCCACAATATTGTTATTATTGATATTATTATTATCATAAAAACATAATAGTCTTGTTAAGGAGTAGAAGAGATGAGAGCTGAAATCTTACCTCCTTAATTTCCTCCTGTATTTGGGCAAGTTTCTCCGGTTTTCCTCCCACCTTTAGCTTGGCCTCTTGCTCCCTTCTTGCCTAGCGTCACTTGCGCCGCCTGCCAAGTCCCAAACAGCTTCTCTCGCTCACGGAATGCATCCTATTAGACATTGCGATTGAAAAAGTGAACCTCTTGTCAGAGATTTGCATTTTTGAGTAGAGCATGAACATCTGGTTTATTCAAATCCATAAATCAACAAAGTATGGAAATGAGAGATACAGTCATCAGCCAGAACAACGATTGGTTCAAAGGGATACATTATTTTCACCAGAATTATTCTACAAAGTTAAGTGGAAAAATACAGCAATATATAGAATGGCTGAAGTCTGAAACAAAAAAATGAAAATTTAACATTTCAAAACAAATTTCCAAAAAAGTGTTTGCGTACAAAAGGATTGGAACAAACAAACATTGAAATTTCGTTTCCAAATTTCCTTACTGGTTATGTACGGAGTCAGCATAAAAAACAAAACAAAAAAGAAAACAACAAAGCCGACAGTAACACAAAAAAAACCTTCCTTTCCATTTTGTTGATGGAACTGTCTCATCTTTTATCCCCAACAATTTATAATATGTTATCTTAAATCATCCACAATTTGGTATACAATTTGCTTTGTACACCACCACCACAGCCAGAGCCACCGCCAGAGCCACAGAGCCACCTCTGCCGCCTGTGGTTTGTGGTTTATGGTTTTGTGACTGTGAAGACTGGCTATAGTATGCTATTTTTAATCTCATTCTATCCCGGAAGGTGTGTTGACAACTGCTCCTTGTGGATGTGGATTGTGGATTGATTTGAAAAATTTAATATAAATGGTTAACCAGTTAACCAGGTCACAGCTTCCGTTTAACAATCTGGCTATAGTATGCTATTTTTAATCTCATTCTATCCCGGAAGGTGTGTTGACAACTGCTCCTTGTGGATGTGGATTGTGGATTGATTTGAAAAATTTAATATAAATGGTTAACCAGTTAACCAGGTCACAGCTTCCGTTTAACAATTTGGGAAAGTAATCGTCGATGCACAACCGTTGTGTACAAACCTACAGTAAAGCTTGAAAATTTGTGAAGCTGTTGTACAGCCGTTTGGATTTAGGTATATTTGTTCTTTTATGTGCATTATAGAATTTATAAATTTAACACACCCTTCAGTATGCTTGCTTTTGCTCGCGTAACACAAATGCTCATATGCACGTGCATCAGTTCAGACACGAACATAAGTTCCATGAGGAATAAGTTAATTCTTCAGTTATGCACAAGACTCACACATATCTGCATCCAGGAGGAGGCTTCTAAAAATGTGTGCACGTGGAATCAAGAGTAAGTGCTCTAGTCAATTATTATCGCTCCTGCATACCTCACCAGTCTCGATCAAGGTTTGCCATCCCGGACGACCTGGCCTTCGCTCTGGTTCAGACAGTACACTCTTGGCAGTTCCAAAGGTGCATTCCGCTGCTGGGGATCGTGCATTTTACGCACATGCCCCGCGCCTTTGGAACCATCTCCCTCATCAAATCCGTTCTGCAGAGTCACTTAAAATTTTCAAGACACATCTCAAAACTTTCCTGTTCAATGGTTGATTGCTAAGGACCAACTGTCTTTCCATTAGTGCCTTTATTTATTGCTTATTGTTTAGTTTCTTGTTAAGCGCTGTGATACCAGTGTAAGAGTGCCCTATAAATGCCTGTTATTATTATTATTAATAGCGCTAAGTGGCAACATAACATTGAAGGTTTCTATCCACTCACTCTGACTGAACCGATAAGGCCAATGTAATCTTTCAACAGCTCAGACAGGACGTAGAAGTCGGTGTTAGCCTGCTCGTGGTGCAGCTGGTCAATCTTCTCTTCGGTCTCGGCCAGTTGTGAAATCGCCCTGGAGAGGGCGGTGTGCTCCTCCGAGTTTCCTAGCATGGCTGAGCTCTTGGCGAAAAGAGCCGTGCAACCGCCGAGCTCTGGGGGGGAAAAGAAATTACCAGGTAAAAATATTTTTTCTATTAACCTGGAAAAGGAATAAAAATAATCCTACTAACGATGGAGGTTTGGGATGCTAGGTGGCAGCAGACTTACAAGGAAAATCCAAAAAAATTTTCGAAAATGTTCGCATCCTCAGAACTTCGTTAACAATGAAAAGTTACCTGTCTGCTGCCACCTAGCGTTCAAATGTCTCCCATTGAGTTGACACTTTACCCGTGTTTTACATACTTTGCACTACTTTCATCTTGGGTCTATCTGAATTGGCGGCTACAGCTGTGGCTTAGACTGTTGCTAAGGGGGCTGCTAAGGACACCCTATACTTCAACGCATGATGACGCCGTAATCTAGCCGTAGCCGTAGCTGCAGCCACCAATTCGGACAAGGCCTAAACTTGTTATTACAAGTGTGAGAGTCATTGATGAGAGAGAGGAGGCCAGGAATTTCATCTTCAGGAGGGCAAGGCCATTTTCATTTTACAAAGGGAGCTTCAGTTGGAAAATCTTAAAGTCCAGGAGAAACTTTTGAGAGCATGGCCTCCATGTAATTTCAGGCCTGAAAAGGTCAGAAAAAAAACGATCAAAATTTAAGGAGGCAAGATTCAAAATGATGGCATTTCCACTTTTTAGTGACCACATGAATGATATATTTCAAGGAGCTTTTGGGAGAGCAGCATCTTCAGCGCTAGGTAAGAGCATCAACATAATGAGTTTAATATCTGAAACTATTTTTGTCACACAAAAAAAGCCTTGGTGTTCTTCAGGTTCCATTTCTATGGATGGAGCGTAGCTAGTGGACGTAGACAGGCTTACCTCTCCTATGGGCCACCATACTCTCCACGCTCAGATGAAGTTTCTTCAGCTGAGCATCAAGGCCATCTATCTGCTGATGCTTCTCTTCGAACCACTGTAAGACGATAAAAATGGCAATACGTCAACAACTCCAGTGGCTAACATTGTACAAAAACCATGCATGAGATTGTTGTTGATTAACTCCAGGCACATTACCTGAAGGGGCACATTGCCTAGAAATTTTGTAAAACTCTGCTGTTTGGAGTTGCTCCCTATCGTTTTCAAAAGTCGTTCACAAAAGCACCCACAGTGTTTTGAAATTAGGGTGTTAACAAAGTGTAATATTCATATTAAATAGCATATTTTTTCTAAAGTTAGAGCTTTGGGGAAGTTGAAGGCTGTGTTTTTGTTATCTCCTGTCCCAAAGTAGATACAACAATAATTAACTCAGTATTTACCATAGCAACTATGCCAGCAATTATGCCAGCAATAATCACAGTAATTACCCCAGCAATCACCCCGGAAATTATACCAGCAATTACCGTGGTAATTACCACGTAAAGAAGGGTAAGAATACTACTAAATCCACCCTTGATTTTGGCTGCTCTGACCTGATCTGACTCGGTGACCTTGTTCGTGATCTTCTGGGCGGTGTCCACCACACGACTAAAGGCACGCAGCATTCCTGCCCCACTCAACGCTGATGTACTGGTCGCTTTAGGAAGCTGAAAATCAAAACACGTTTACAAAATCTTCAGGGTCTCAAATCTTCAACACATTATGAATGTTCCTCTTCAGTGGCCAGGGGTGAGAGTCACTGCTGACATAAAGGCCTGTAATTAGGGTCTGAAATGATGGCATTTCCACCTTTATTTAACCCCTGGAGTTATAGATTTCAAGGAGCTGTTAGGAACAGTATCCTGAGCAAAAGAGAGAAGTCGATCGAAGAGCAGGATTCCTTTATAGCTGAAGAACATAACAACTGATTTTTTTCACCAGGCAGACATAAAAAAAAGTATGATTTCAGATAAAAGTCTGACATTTCTCATCTCTGAGTGATGTTGGCTGATTTAAAATCCTCTCTATTCCCTCTTTGTTTGTTGGGTTGTTTTTTTTGAGAAGGGGAGGTGAGTGAGGGGAAATTCCAGTTACTGTTTTTAAAAAATGTTTTTTACCAATAAACAAATATAATTTTTTTTTAAATCACAGTGGATGAACTGTCAGACAGTTTGAAGGTTAATGAAGCACGTTCCAAAACAAAGCTGTACTCATTTGTTCAACTGTTATAGAAATGAAAGTACAACTGCTTGACCTGATAAAAAAAGAAGACCCTTTTCGTTTTGAAAGTGGCCTCAATACATTTTCAGAAAATATATATCTACGTACGTCTTCTTTCTCCAGAAATTCGACAAATTTTTCGTCCTGTTGCAGCAAAGGATGGGAAGCAGTGCGGTTGAGGTATCGCTCCAGTGACGCACGCCGTTTCTCTACAAAGTCCATGGAATTGGACTCTTCAGCAGACTTGGACATCTTCACTTTGGTCATACCTAATCGGAGATAGATGATAGTCTTTGAGTTTTCGGGTTTTGTTTCTTTCAATGAATTTCATAACTGACTGAGTTGCCAGGCCTCGAATTTCGCCACAGCACCCACAGCAATTGCTGTGGGTGCCCTTAAAAACCTTCAATACAAATTCAAATTTTCCTCATTGGGTGCCCTTCATTTTGGGGAAATGGCCGTGCCCTTTTGAAAACGAAATTCAAAGCCTTAGTTACTGTTTACTGATAAAACACCCCCCCCCCCCACCTCCAAGCAATATATATATAAACTTTATGGCGTTTTGGCTGGTTTGGCTCAAAGGAAGATTTTTATGTACTTACAAGATTTTGCACCAACCAGCTTCATGAAATTTGGACCAGTCCAATATAAATATCTCATTGTTTGTGTGTGTTTTAAAACATTTACGTTTCAGAGAAACATTTATATATTGGAGTGTTTTGGGGCCAATGAGTATCTGGTAAACAGAACATTTCCAAAACAAAATAAATAGTTAGTAAGTTAGTAAGAACAACATTTCCAATCCTCTGAAATGGATAATCGTTTGCCTTAGTAAAGAGGTTTCGCAAGTCTACGGATTCATATACAGATGAGGATACGCCAAAACTTTGCATGTTCTTGTCTTGCGTAACTGCGGCGTCCATGCGTTAACAACGGATATGGGATTTCATACACATATATTAAAAAACAGATACCGCTGTGCAGATTTTAGCTGTATTTTTGCCCTAGATTACAAACATTTCCCACGGTTTTGCTTTTAATAGTGTCTTCCATGATATAGATAGAAATGTGTGAGACATTTGAAAGCAAAAAATGTTGTGTAAATAGGGTCTCTATATCACCATGCTCATTGGAAACTTTCTTTACAAGTATTTAACTTTAAACCTAGATACATGTACCCATTCCTTGTGGGTACGAAAACAAACAGTTGAATAATTATTATAATCAATCAAATTCTCTAATATAACAAAAACATACATAAAATGTTTTTGGGTTTGTTTAGCTTGCAAAACCTATGCCAAGGTAATTTGGCCTAAGCCTGACACATAACTCTATCATCACGAAACAAAATCTGACGCACATTCAACGCATCCAAAAATTAATATTCAATCAAATATTCTTAGAACATACACAAATTTTGTTTGGATTTGTTTTGCTTGGAAAAACCTATGCCGACGTCATTAAGCCTAGCCCCGACACACAACTCTATGATCGCAAAACAAAATCTGAAGCGCATCGAACGCGATCGGATACGGTTATCGTAACTGTATCCCTACGCTTGCGAAAACCTCTCTCGTGTTTATGAATGTCCTTACCAACAACACTCTTCTCTGGGGCAGGGGGTACAATGTGTCCTTTTGTGGTGTGTCTTTCCACTAGCTTCTGGTGAATACCCAGAAAGTCACTGAAGCGTCGGGTTACAGTTGTCTCCGGTTTCTTGAAGGACGGGTTACTTGTCTGATAAAAGTAGAAACAAAAAATAATAAATAAAACAAAATTGATGTGATGCATTTCAAAATAGCTCCCAATTTTCATAAAAAGTATTTATTCATTAATTTTTATTGTCAATAACGATATACTTACTTATTTGTTTACGTTTACTTACGTTTGTTTGTTTACTTCTGTATATATTTTTTATTATTAATTTCTTTATCATTTATTTTATCAACTTTAAAAAATCTATTAAAGTATTCATTTTTATTTATTTCTATTTATTGATTTACTTATTTATATTGACTTCATCATTTCTTCTGTTTAATCAATTTTTTTTTTTTGGGTACATTTTTTATGAGTTTATTTACTTATACTTTTATTTTATTTTAAGAATATATTTTATGTTTATATATATGTTATATATATATTTTGTATTTACTCATTCATTTTTGCTTTGTTTATTTATTTATTTTTGTATTTAGTCATTTATTAAATTTTTTTGGGAAAAAGAGAAGACATTAGTGCACATAACGACTTTTTAACTACCACCACATTTTCTTTGGGTACAGACCCTCCCATATCCTCTCAAATCTATGGTACCAGTGTACCTATCAGTCTACGGTAACTCAACACCCAAATGATTGGACCCGAGATCAAATTGGTACGTGTCAAGCTCCAAATACATTCAACTTGGGCTTGCAGTACCATTTCCTACAAAGTCAGACAAAACTTCCTGAAGAGGATTCTGGAGAATTAGTGAGTGTTAGGGTTTTCTGTAGAGCAAGGCTTGAACCAATCAAAGCAAATCAACCTTGTATTTATAATATCCAAAGTGATTATTACTTGGTTAGGAGCTTTTTTTAAATAAGTAATTTGATGTACATTGCAATTTTTTTTAAATATGTAATTGTAAACTTTGTAGCAATTTGGCCCCTGGGCTACAAATGCATAGTTTTAATAAACCAGAAATAATAATAGGAGATGATGTAAAAGATGTCACGGGTTTTCGTATCTGAATCAAGCGACTTCGGCTACGGCTTCGGCTGTAGCGACAATATCGGAGAATAGGACTTTTCAGCAATCCGGCCATAACCACCACCGCCGAAGCCACTGATCCAGACATAGCCTCTGTCCTAGTCAAACCAAACCGCAGCCGTTTCTGAAATAGTGGCTGCAGCTGGATCACCACGCTAACATGTGTTAAATTATAGGCTGCACTCGGCAACACACCCTTAGCAACAGCCACATCCGTAGCCGCACACCCTTAGCAACAGCCACATCCGTAGCCGCCAATTCAAAGATGGCAGGATAAACAGACTGCTCACTTAGAATGAAGAACTTCATGAAACCATTGCGCACCCTCCCTTTAAACTGATCAGTGCTCTTTATCAGGAAAATTCACCCCAACCCTCTTGGCTCCAAAAACAATCTCATTCCCAACTGAAATCTCAAATACCCAAACATCTGGACCCAGATAAGAATTGGACGTGTTTGGCTTCAAACCAAGCCTGCTTGTAAACCACTGCAAGCACAGCTCGTACACGTGCAGGTGGTGGGGTGATTGTGACACCCCTGAATGGGCTGTTACCATAAGAAGATTTACAGACAATTTACAGTATAACTGTAATACTAGAGTTTGGATACAATAAGGCCGTGTATTTCGTCAATGACTTGATGACAGTTCAAACTTTTAAGACAAAGGAAAGTCTATGAAAAAAATCCATAAATCACAAAAAAAATCTGACAAATCACAGGTCAACATGTGGCTTCACACTCAAGCCCAATGACATTGTTGGGAGGAAAACTTTTAAAATCTGGACCAGTACAATGAAAACTGAAAACAAAGTTTGAGGAAAAATCCTGACAATAAAATCAGACAAAACTCGGGCAAATTAAGGGAAAGGACTTGTGGAAGTTCAGGTTGAGGGATGTTACAAAATACAGAATTTGGGGCCATACCTTTGTGGTCACCTTGTACGCCATATAAGCACTCATCCGTCACCTGATGGAAAGAACAAAGTGTTCATGAATGGATGAAAGTTCTCTGTGGTACATTTATCATTGTGCCCCTTTTTTCAAATCAAGTAGGCTTCTAAAGCTAAAATTTCCCCTCTTTTAAACGCCCTCAGCCTCAGCATTCCGAAACCTTCTCAACTTCTTAGAAATATGCCAATTGTAGAGTGTTGTGGCCAAGTGGTCTAGTTCACCGGGCCCGAGGTTGTCAGCAGCAGAGTGTGGGTTCGAATCCCGGTCATGCCACTTGTGCCCTTGAGCAAGGCACTTAACCATAATTGCTTTGTAAAAAGTTGGAAAGGTAGTGCTCTGCTGTACCAGCCAAGCTCCTAGTGGATGCCTACATCCTTATACGGAGTGTGAAGGGGGTAACCCTGTTTCAGCCCCAGGAGTAGGTGGCGTGCCCCTGGTGACAGTTGATTGGGTCGACAGCCCAAATCAGTTGAGTGTAGCCTCACTAATCTTTGGATATGAGTTAGGAGATATTTTATAATTAAAAAAATATGAAAAACAGATTGTGAAACAACAATCTCTACCCTCACACATACCCATCAACTCTGAGGGATGAGAAGCAGTTATTGTTAAGTATCTTGTTGCCCAAGGACTCCAGTGTCATCTGGTCATGACCGGGATTCGAACCAGCAAGACATTTTTTCCCAAGTAAAGGGCACCTTAATTACAGGCAATTTCAACTGGAACATTTCAAGGGGCACCAAGGCCATGACCAGCCGTACGGAGGCAATCGCCTTCGTGAAGTATCGGGCCTGATATAACCTTAAGACATGGAAAAGTGTAAAGGTTGGCGAACATGTTGGGGGGATCAGGTTGTCTGAGTGGTTTCTTTCCCTGCTTGACTCAACATATTCATCAGAATCAAAGTCAACATTTGATACTAAATTGAAAAACATACGACCGTCGGACTCGTCCTGCCTTGAGTTTACTGGCCTGACACTAAATTCACTGGCCTCGAGCTTGTGGTCCAGTATAAAGTACTCCAGCATGGTGAGCAATAAAAATAGTGACGTCGTCTGAGATGGTTTTTTTACCTTTCTTGAATGGTTCTGTAATAGTGATCTCCATATCAAAGGTATCCAATTCCTCTTCCTCCTCTTCCTCTTCGACTGCCTTGGCCTCGGTCTTGACCTCCTCAGTCTCCTCCTCAGTTTCATCCTTCAAATAAACCATCAGCACAATTTGTTCCGTTTACAATTTAAAGACACTGGACACCTTTGGTAATTGTCAAAGACCAGTCTTCTCACTTGGTGTATCTCAACATATGCACAAAAAAACAAACCTGTGAAAATTTGAAGTCGCTAGATAATAATGGAAGAAAAAACACCCTTGTCACACAAAGTTGTGTGCTTTCAGATGCTTGATTGCTTGATTTCGAGACCTCACGCGTGAGGTCTCAAAATCAATTCAAATATTTTACTTCTTTCTCAAAAACTACGTTACTTCAGAGGGGGCTGTTTCTCACATTGTTTTATACTATCAACAGCACTCCATTGCTCATTACCAAGTAAGTTTTTATGCTAACAATTATTTCCCCTGTAAGTTTTTTTATTTATTTTATTATTATTTTAAATATTATAAACTGAATTTTGATTTTCAGTTATTTTTTTTGACCCACCCACCCACAATTAAAAAAAAAAGAAGAAGAATTATTTAAACATTAATTATTCTGGATGGCCTCTTAGTACCAACAAAATTGACCTTTGAACAAGACAGGTGACTGGCAGTGTGAAGATTCAACTGTCGGATTTCAATAAAGTCGGAGTGGCAACGAATGGGACTGGGGCATCAATATCCAACTTACAGTAACTTTAGCTGCAGCCGACCCCTTCGTCGTTACAGTCTCGGTGACTGCGGGTGAGGTGGCAGCAGGGGCCGGCTCAGTTTTCAACTCAGCTGGGGGTGTCTCCTTAGCGGGCGCCTCCTTAACGGGTGCCTCCTCCTTAACGGGTTCAGGCTTCGGAGGTTCTGCTTTCACTTCCTCCTTCAAGGGGTCATCATCCAGCGACACTTCTGTGCCCCCTCCTGAAAGGCCCGTCAACAAATTGCATTAATAAAGTGCCCTCCCACTTTAGGGCTTGAAGTTTGACAGATGCAAACATTCCTAAAGAATAGCTTGCAGGCCTGGGTTCCCCCTTATTTTATTATAGACTCTGAACCTCCCAGATGTTGCAATTCAGGAGGTTTATCGACTCTGTGCAACACCGGAAAGACAAATACTACAGGTTTGGAGACAATGTGGATTATTTCTTGCTCACTTCGGTGGCTGCTTTAAGAAAATTTGACAGCTCAATCAGAGTTTAACAGTTTGGGTGATTAGTTTTAATTACCATATTGTGTTGGATTTTTGTTTGTGAGGAAGGATCCTTGTAAATAACCATAATCTTTGGTTATTGCTTTTAGACACTGTTCAGTGTTGTGTAAGTGTCTTTGATGAGTAAGAATGCTCAATAAATGTATTTATTTTATTGTATTGTATTACTTTGAGAAAATCCTAGAATCAGGGGAAAACCCTGAGAAATTACTCGCCTGTAATACTACAAAAAAGTATACTTAAAAAAGGCATTACACCTTGCGATGAAATATCATACCATACGATATTAACACAAAATGTTTGGACTCTGATAGACTGCTACACAGTACATGTAACTGTGCCTGGTGAATGCTAGTGTGGTTTGAAAGATGAAATAATCCATCAAAATCAGACAAAACCAAGGGATCACTTTTCATGGATTTGGGGGATGCGTTTTTTTCTTTCGACTGCATTGCTTGCAAAGGGTAACAATGCATGTTGACTACCTTCTTGACCTTCACACACACACACACTAAAAAACGACTTCTCTTGGACAAAACCCTCAGTGCAGGCATGATATTTGGTCCTTGGAAAAGAGTAGGAACACTTTATCAAGCACCAGGGCTGACCTACTTGTACATGTTCATAATTGTGAAGGCTCTTATCCCTCCTACTGTCAGTGACTCTTGGCAACATTTTCCAGTGAGTTGACCAACCATTTGAAACCATTCGACTGCCAAGGTTGTGTACGGTGGCACAACTGTGTACTGTGTACATTCATTCCCTCATGGTATCATATTGCAGGCTGGCATAGTTGATCTATCATTCAAAACCACAGTGAATGGTATTGAATGGTCAGACAGCAAGAGGGTTAAAGACTGTTTCAGGCCATATAAATAATAATTTGTTTGATTTTTCCTAAGGGAAAAAAAAATCGGAAATCAGACTACAGCAGGAAAAATAACATGCCTGTCAAGGGTTCACTGTATTGTGGTTTTGTTGTACTCGAAATTTGGTGTTAGTTTTATAGATGCTTTTTCCAAAATTGGTTTTTACCCTTTAACCCAGTACTTTCCTACTCCCTAAGTCCTGCATGAAACAAATTCACAGGCTAACCAGGTGGGACTTGAACCCACGACCCCCCCCCCCCGCAACCCCAGACCAGATTGTTTGTTGAATTGTTTTGGTTTTCATTACCTGCAAAGAGGTCACTGTCTTCTTCTTCATCAACTACTATTGTTGGAGCCGGCTTATCCTGAAATACAACCAACAAATACAACATTATGTGTCATCTGCAGTGTTTGTACAATGTGAGGCTTGCAATTAAACAAAGACAAAATAAATGGCAAGAAAACAGGTGACAGTGCATGTACACCTTTAATGAAATAGATGGATTGCAATACGCGTCATTGACCACATGGAGAGCTATCATTGGCTGAGAGTCGTGCGTAGCGCATACACGCATGCACTTTTCCATCGTTTTACATCAAAGATGGCAGTCAATGACGCGTATTGCAATCCATCTATACAGTAGGCCCTACTGCTGAGGCCAAACAATCTATAAATCTTAGAACATAAGAGTAAAAGTGCAAGTGCAACTTCAATTTCCAAGACTTTAATTTTAACAGACTACAGGTTGAGTGTAGACCCAGTAGACCCAGTAACTGGGGCGCTGTACAAATGTACTTGTTTTATGTAAATTTTGACTTGAACGGTCAAACTGACGTCCTACCCAGGGCTAGGTCGAGAGCTAGCCCTGGTAGGATGTCAGTGTTCATTGCACTGCACTGACATCCCGGGTATAAAACTTCTCTAAAATGCCAACAAAATTGTAAGTAATGGTTTTTCATATTTTTACCTGATTTAAGAAGTTGAAATTTCGTTATGTTCTTCATGTCCATAACTATTTTTTTGACGGGTCCACAAAAATATCCATATTATTCCAGAAAATAAAAATAAAATCCACGCTTCTGTGTTAAGCATCTTGTACCGATTGACGTGTGAGCTTGCGTGAGCTTGCGTGCGCCTGCGAGAAATGCATAGCAACTCCGATTGACCTTCTTATCAACTAAAGCAAAACATTCAGTGATAGCGACCTATTCAGTTTTCGTATTCCTCAAGACAAGAGGAATAAATATTAAAGAAGGAAAATAAAGTCTAACATCTATTAAAAATCAAATAAATCCCTTTAGAAAGTAGCTGCCAGATACGGAAATTTTTCCATATTTTGTTATACATGAATGGATTTATTACACATTGAAGATCAAATCCATGTTCTTTATTAATAAGAACGTCAATTGAATGAATGTGTGTCATTTGAGTCAATTTACTCACGGTCTCCGACCGTCGGGAGGATGGAGGGTTATGATTATCGCAACTTTAGTATGAGCTCCTGTGGGAATGAAGTGTCCGGAATTTGGGCAAACCCTTGAGTTCCACCCATTTTGATTGAGGTGCAATTTAACACACACTCCGACCACGTCGAGTTTTGTGGGCAGTAAATCGTCTAAAAACACACTTACAACATAATGAGTTGAAAAATAATGCTTTCAAATTAAAACTCCATCAGAACACGAACCTAAGAATACTCACTTCTGAAACTTCGGTGGTTTTGACCTCATTTTGGTCATCGTCGTCGAAAAGAGGCGGAGGCTCCCTGTCTGCCATTTTGTTCACGTGAGATTTATTAGTCTGACATCCGGTGAGTGCTTGATTTTATAGAAATGCACACTTTAGTAGCGCGTTTGAGAGGCCGGGAACAGACACAAGAAGTACCTTTGTAACGTTGGGGGCGCTATGCTAAAATTTAAAAGTACGGCCCCCTGAAGGAAAAAATTATAGTAGTGTTTGGAGTAAGCATTGTTAAGGAAACTCAGATGCTTTAATTCGAAAAGGTGAAGTTTCACTGCTCAGCATTTTCTAATCGAAATGGTAGTAAATGTTTCATACTTATTGGTCATTGCACACCAATACTGAATGGGTAATTCATTTGGGTGTACGTTTGAACACTCTGGTAGGGTCTACACAGGACACAATACATACACAGAGAGCAAACAGTATAGATCATAGCTGATATTTGTATGCACTGCACTGCAGTAGTGGTTCCGACCATGAAAATCTGCACGAGGAAGAAAACTTATGCACATGGCCTGCAGATTGCAAGCAAAATATGTATATATTTTTTGAAACAATTGTATAACGCTACAAGGTGCTCCTTGAAAAGTCTCAGTTCGGACTCCCATTTAGGCCAGTTAGGCCTACCAAAAGTTAAACAGCTATACTGGAGCGAAACTTTGTTTACGGAAATAATGCTAATTTAAATTTGTGTTTGTGTTTATTTATCATTAATTGTTATTTTCATATTTTAACACTTCTGAATTTTTCTTAATTATCGATCAAAAAATTAGGCCCCCCAAAAGAACCCTGAACGTTTTGAAAAACTAGCTACACTTCTGCCGTTGACGGCGTGCGTCGAAATGACAAAACTTTGACGTCATTTGTGGGATGTTGATTTGTAATACCTCCATGTTGCAACGAAGCGGCTGTTGGCTGTACAAAACGGAGCTCCCACAACAAATTAAATAGTAATAATAAAATGATGTTTGGGGTTGCTCCTTATCCTATTCAAGAGTTGCCCATCCACAAAAACACCCACAGTGTTTTGCAATTAGTAAGTATAGTCATTACACAAAAACATAAATTTGCCTCTTGAAATTCCACAAAACGGTCCGCCACTTTGCCCAACACAATTGTTGGACCGTGTTGTCATGAAACTACACAACTATAATCCACTTTTAAAATATCTTTCAAACCATTATTATTATTCATTTCTAAACAAACTCTTTTTATAGCTCTGACCTTATTAGAACCCCAGCTCACAATAGAAGGCAAAGCTTTACTAATAAAAGGTCACATGAAAAAATCATCATTGTAATCTGCTTACAGAGAGGTGGAGGGGGGGGGGCAACATCATTTTCAAAATGTCACTTTTATTGCGAAAACATGAAAAAGCTCCAATCCGTTATTCTCAAAGTCAAAATGTTAAAGAAACATTACAGAATTGGTTGTTGCTAACAAAACAGTTGCTGGCAGTGTAAGCACTTTATGCAATCCACCATATACATAAACTGACAAACCTGTAGAAGTTTGAGATCGATCGGCCATCTGGGTCACGAGAAAATAGTGAAAACGATTACACATTTTGCATGACATCATATAGACTCAACAAATGAATAAAACGCTCACTGAGCGATAAACTCCAATCGGAAAATTAGTTTGTTCATTTCTCATCAAATATGAGAAATATTTCAAGGGATGTTTTCTACTATCATCATCATTAGACCGTGTAAGTTTTATGTAAATCTGTGATCAAAAAGTATATTTTACAAGTTTTTTTCTTACCAATTCTGTAATGTTCCTTTAAGGTGATTGTGAACCATTATGTATATTAAACTTGGTTCCAAGTCTGTGATCGTTTTTTTGTGTGTGTTCTCTTCTCGATAGCCATAAAATTGTTCGAAATAGCGCCTAATACCGCGATCTCAGACTTGAAATCAAGTCTACTATAATCAGTGATGTGCGCGTGCAGTAACTGGGCGACTAAGTTCATAGTTTAATTTACAGCTCATTAAGATCATGATAAGTTGTTAATGAACCCCGACAAAAAAATGTGTAATTCCTTTCCGAAATTTCACTTGCTATAAAGATGGTAATGGTAGTAAGCATCCTGCGAAATGATTTCGTCTGAAATGCCCCTGTTGATAAGGGGAAGAAGAAAAAAAGACGAAGAAAAAAAACCAACAACATTTGCTTCTGGCACGTGCTGGTGAGTGTACAAATGAGAATTTGGCTCTCTATCGTGATCATGTTTGAGGTATAGTGATATGCTATCAACGGTGACGGTTAAATAATGGTTGTAATCTCAACCATGAAACATGTAAGCATTTCCTGATGTGAGAAATGAGGTGTTGTAAATCGACTCCCATTTTGTAATTGCTATCGCGCGACCGGCTGTTTTCTTCACCCTTTCCGCACCCATGCCCTCTCTTCATTCAGATTGTAAACTTTGTGGTGATTCTGCGTAGATAAGGACTTTATTCAAGCAGACCGCCCCTGAGAGTTATTCAAAAACCTTTCCAAGTCTCGTTTAATATTATCAATTTTTGCAAGCATCTCAAGTTTTTATTTTCTCTACGCTGTGTTAAGAATTATAGGCCTAAATCCCCTTTGGCAGAGATTTTTTTTTTTTTTGGGGGGGGGGTAATAAATATGACGTTCGTCCTTTGCGCGAAAATGACCGCGATTTCATCAAAACAAAGGGGCAAATTTCATAGGGCAGAAAATATTGCTTAACAAATTTTTTGCTAAGCGCAATTTAGCAGGAAATCAGTTACAAATTGTACGTGTGAAAAGGTATTTCGGCTGGTCACCAACATTATTTTGTGCTAAGCTATACTTTTTTGCTCAAGTAGCTCTATACAATTTTGACCATGCAGGTCCCAATTTAAAGGCAGGCTACTTTTGGTAATTGTCAAAGACCAGTATCCCCACTTGGTGTATCCAAACATATGCATAAAATAACAAACCTGTGAAAATTTGGGCTTAAATATATTGTTGTTCATTAAAGGTGCAAGAAAATATTGAAAGAAAAAACACCCTTTGCATAGAGTTGTGAGCTTTCAAATGCCTGGGAAATGCTTCATGCCTGAAGCCTTTCTCAGATTCAAACATTTTAGTGAGAAATTACCTCTTTCTCAAAAACTAGATTATTTCAGAGGGAGTCGTTTCTATCAGCAGCTCCAAGGTGCTCCTTACCAAGTAAGTTTTTATGATCATGTATTTCTTGAGTAATTACCAAAAGTATTTACTGCCTTTAAAAGAGCCACAAAAACACGAAATGTATCTAAGCACAACAAATAATAATTAGGCTTTATATACCAGAATAAGGTTAATAGCGGTCAATCTACCATGCCACGTGTGTACAGCCTGCGACTGGTATCTTGCTTATTTTTGCTCAGCAGAAAATGTTTTTTGCTTAAGCAGCTCTATGACATTGGGCCCTGGTGCGAAGATCATAAGGTGGATTAACAACCCTGACAGAAATATATACATTACATGTATATGCTTGTGACAAATCGTGACAGTGGATACCAACCGCATCTCTAGCCATGTTGATGAAAGCATTCAATAACAGACATAACAGAGATTTCCAAAAGTTGCCTGCAGACGATCTTTGGAGGTTCATATTTGTCGACATACCTCAGACGAAATAGTTTCGCAGGTACCATAACCGTTTCGTTTCGGGAACATTACCAAAGTATGACACGACCTTTTACAGTTTGTTTTGACACCATATCTTTTGAAATCTAGGGTGTGCTTATTGTTGTCTTCAATCTCCTTCAATTTCGTTTTAATGATCCAATCAGACCGTGTCATCTGGAATGTGATATTTAGCTCGGTTTCATCACGCTGATAAGAAGGAGAAAACATCATCAAAATAAAAATAACCAAATATAAAAAGAAAAGAGTGAGGACGAAAACCTGATGGTTCGAAACCTTGTATATAGTTGTACGTGGTTATGGGTATAGTTAGAAACTGAACAATAAACAACTACATATATTTATATAAATAAATATGTCTGTGACAAAATAAAACAACACTTATAAAACAATATATAACATTATATTATATAAAATAATAAAACATAATATAGGCCTAATTAGAGCAAAATTTAGAAAAGTTTGTTGCACATCGCGTCTCGAGCACCCAACAGACTGCTCCAATCCTGATCATCAGATCGGGTAACTTTGCTTGCCATCCATATTGGACAGACCACCGTCCAATGTGGATGATTACTGGACGCTTCAATGAAATCTGGCCTTTCCATTTCACTCCGTTTCTCCTTGTGAGAACCCCGGATTTAAGGTCGAAAAATGTACACATGAATAGATACATAAGTTATTCGCCCCCCTCAAAAAAGTCTTTGCCCCCCCCTCCCCCGTTACACGGCCCTGACAGTCAAACCAATCTGAAACCCAACCACAACAAACAGAAAAATTGTGCTTAAATTAATTTAGAACCGTCTTCCTTTTTTCCCGCTAAACGTAATATAACCGGGGGAAAGTCATTTTCAAACCAACGTTATTTTTGCTGAGCAGATTTGGGTTACCAGCCAAAATTAATTGTTTGTGACTGCAGGTTCTCGAAAATTTTTGGCTTAAAGCACATTTTACAACATTGGTAATTGTCAAAGACCAGTATCTGCACTGTGACCCAACATAACACAAGAAAAAACAAACATGTGACAGTTTAAGCTCAATCGGTCATCGCAGTTACGAGAAAAAGAGGGGAAAATCCTCTTTTATGTAAGCACTGTTTTCAAACATCGGATTTTATCACCGTGGTAAAGACTAAATGTTTTACTCATTTCCTAAAAACTATAGCATTTCAAGCGAAACTATTTCAATGGAAGTTTTCCACCATGACCATCTTTATACCATGTAAGTTATGTGCAAATCTGTGAACATTTATATTTTCAACCTTACCAATGTTGTACAAACCCTTTAAGGAAAAAAATAGCTAACTAACGCTTTCTACTCCATAACAGCTTTATGCTTGGTGGAAACACTAGTCACAAAAATTAAAGGTATTATACACTTTTGTTAACAGCACAAAATCAGTGTCCACATTTTGTGTGATTAAACATATGCATGAACAAACAAACCTGTGAAAGTTTGAGCTCAATTAGTCATCGAGGTCACGAGAAAATAGTGAAAAGAGATCTTATGTGTTTTCTGTTTTTTTCTTCTTCAAATTATCGCGCGCGATAATTACTATTGTTTTACTCGTTTCTCAGAAACGATAGCATTTTAGGCAGAAACACTTTAAGGAACCCTTTCTACCATTACTTACTTTAAATCGTGTAAGTTATGTGTGAATCGGTGAACATTGTGTTTTTCGATCTTACCAATAGTGTACAGGGCCTTTAAACCACATACTGTAGAATAGAGTGTTTTGAATGATAACCCTTGAGCTCTCGTTGCTTGCTTTTCGAAACCACGTCTTTGGCGTATGGGCTCAGGCTTTGGCTACGTCCGCCTGTTTGACGCCCTGATACCAAAAGCGCACTTTTCCCCCAAATTACTGACGGAGCCAAAACAACAACAATTGCGAAATAGTGCAACAAATCCTTGATTGTTCTCCCCCCCCCCCCCCCTCAAAGCAACGTAAACCAACAGGTGTGGAAAACAGGCTGTTCTCTTTTATTACGAAGGAAGGACACATGGGATTTACAACAAGGCGTAATATCCAGTGGGTGTATATCTGAAATGGTTGACCATGTAATAAGTGTGAATGGCCAATATCGTAATCGATAATGTACCTATTTTGAATTTTTTTTTTAACCGGCCAACGCCCGCTTACTCAGAATCTGATTTTTTTGAAATTTGTTTCTAGGCTTAGAACCTATCTAGGCCTTACACGCCTATAGCGTGAGATTAGTGATTAACTCTCTCAAATGCCAAGCTTCTGTCGGCGTGGGCGAAAACAGTGAAATAATCCCAAATGATGAATTTTTGAGCGATTGAACTCGACGTGCTCCATAGAAATTATTACAAACAAAAAATAATAATAAAAATTAGTGTTATTAGTATTGAGATTGTGGTGGGCTAGAGCCCATCCGAAGGCCCTGAAAATACATGGAAATGTAGACAGACGGCCTGTGTTGCGTTCCTGTGTTTTGAGAGTTCAGTAGGCGGACACGTTTTCTAATGAGCTAAGAATGGTTTAAAAAACGGTTGGCCATATTCTGATGCACTTTTTCCATTTGGAATTATAGATGGAAAACGATATGTGCAATCTAATTAACCAGCAGCCCCCCCCCCGCCCCCTCCCCCACAGCCCCAGCAAAAGACAACCTTACGAATATTAACTTTTTCCAAACTTAACACTTTCAGGTTTACCTTTTTTTGTCCCCACCCAGATAATTTGTGTTCAGTTTTTGTAATGTTTGGGGGAACTCTTGAGAGAACATGGTAGAGAAATATTGCGAAAGTTGGGCCCGGTTTATATATTTTGATCGGTTTTGTTAATTTATTTAAGACTGAAAGTTTGTGAACACAAACTGTGTCTCTTTTCCCCGTGACAACAGTGCTTCATATAGGCCTGTTTGCATGAGCCTCACGTCTCCACTGGCTACGCCCCCAAAAGGGTGGAGTAGGATAATAAATTATGGAAGACACAGAGGAAGTAAGATAGTCTGGTTCCAGTTATGTGTGTGGCTCATGACCACAACTATTTGGAAAGACTGATATGAATTTATTGAAACGGTTTGGACAGGTTCCTCCACACACGAGAACACACACACAATGTTTGTCAACCCCGTTAATCGAGGACTTCTCTTTGATCTCCCCTTGTTGTTGTTTTTTTTAGCGACAACCCTCTGAGCCTTTTTGAGATATGGTGGACACTGTAATCATGGAGGAAGACAATTTTCTTCCTCCTATTATTAGTGAACTATTTTGTTTGGGTGTATACAGACAAATTTACCCAAACCTAACAGTGTCATAGCATTGTGTCAACCACCACCATCCCGACATGACTAATTGGTTTTTTTTTTTACGCGAAAGCGAACGAGGACGTCCCTGCTCTGTCAAAACACCCGGAACCCTTTCGTTAAAACTTTTCCGTGCTCGGTTTCTCTACAGACAACCCCCCGTGTCATCCTATACACTGTCGCAATATGCCGCGCTCCGTCGTGTATTAGTAGTAACGTGGTCGACACGGTTTGCGTCATGGTTCAGCGGTGGAGTTAGGCAAGACAGAACTGAACGAGTGAATGCATCTTGCAGGCAATCTCATTAACGCCTCCAGTCCCGACTGACCCTAACACTGTGAAGCTATGTCACTGGCTCTCCCCTACCCTTGAGATCCATGCTGAACGAGAAAAAAAAAAACGTCATCCCGGCATTAAATATAAAATGTGAAATATCGGTGATTGGAGTGACTGTCAAGTGTAGTCCACTCGCATGGAGGGGTGGGCGTTTTTTAGTTTGCTTCGTAACGAGAGCAATATCTTTGAATTATCGAGACACCACCCCCGGGTGATTTACCGTTGATTCGTATTGAGATGTGTAGTTACATTGACATGCTAGCGATATTAGTACAGATGGTTGTTTATATTAGTGATGATCACCCCAACACCCCTTACAGAAAATAATGGAAATGTCCAAATTTCTGCAACTATCAAGCAACGATACCTCAAATTCACTTGTGGAAAAGTAAGGCTGCCCCCCTATTAAAAAAAAAACTCTCAAAAATTCGAAAGTTGTCATGCCGTCGGTATAAAAAGGCCACAAATAGCACCGAGGTGGCATTCTGCCTTGCTGCCTCTGTGGTTAAGACTGTTGATCATGGATATTTTGAAAGGGAAGACGATCGACCAAGGCATGGAGAGCTCTTTGGAGTTTGCGCAGAGGATAATGAAGATGGTGAACTCCGCGACTCTGACAGTGGCACTCAGCCTGGGTGTGGAGACGGGATTGTTCAAAGTCATGGGCGGACTCCAAGAACCGTCGACGAGCTCGCAGATCGCACAGATGGCCGGGCTAAAAGAAAGGTAAACACCGAATTCTCTTTTACGAAGCATGCATTGCCATAACACACCGTTAACGACTCTCCTGTGGCTGCTATTGGTAATAATATCCTGGTCATTTAGTTTATTGGAACGCATATTGAATCGGTTATTTCCTCCCGAACGATGATTTCCTATCCTTTGTTTGACGTCTCAATAGAACCATGAGCTGCTTTAAGCACAAGTAGCCGCCAAGTAGGTTACCATTCGAAGCGCACGTATACCGTCTGTGACTAGTTTCCTGCTTATAGCGGAATACTGTAAGCGATGTTTTCTGTTGAAGCAGCTCTATGCATTTTTGCCCCGGTGATTCCTGTTTAATGGTGCGTTTACATACAATGTGTACATTTTGATCACTGATGTTTACTTTCTTTAGCTATTACGATTATGGGACAGTATTACTTTATTTGGGCCAATAAAAAACACCCATTCGAAGTAAGCATTTTTGGCAGAAAGACAAAGTGTCCAAGTCGCTCCGTCAGCGTAGCGCACAAACTTGCTAAGAAAAGAAAATTGCATACACTGTTCCTGTAAATTTGGTTACCAGCCGCACAATACCATACACCGATATCACCATTGACTGGTTCCCGTTGAGTCTATGATGACCACGCAAATTTTCCGAGCCGTTTCTCTCTGTTTACAAGTAGATCCATGAAATTTGGGCCAAAGTGTAATCCATACGGGAATAATTCTGCCCCGCAATCCTCGACTTTTTTTTCAGTGATGTCATCACAATCTAAAGTTGAGATTTGAGAAGGGGGGTCATTTGACTACGGTTAAGTCTACTTATTACAAATCGATTAAAATCGTACCCTTGGCCCTGTAAAAGTACAATACTCTAACAGAGTCCTCATCTGTCATACAAACAGTTTTTTCTGCCAAGCTTTTCAACTAGTCAGCTCCTTTTACAGCACGTGGACACCATTTGGCTAAATTGTCAAAAACCGGTACCCAGAGTTACGAAATAACAAACCGGAGAAAATTCATGCTCAATCGGGAATCGAAGCCGCGAGAAAACAGTGGGGGGGGGGAACCCAACAGCTATTTACTTTAACTGTTTTCTAACGCCGAATTTTGAACTCGCGAGACCAAAACTGATTTTGTTTGCCCATTTCTCGAAACAATATAGGATTTCAAGGGAAGTTTTTCACCATGACCATCTTTGTACCATGTGAGTTATGTTCAAATCTGTGAACAGTTATGTTTCCAGTCTTATCTACGTTAGGCCTAAACACACCCTCTACAGTTCATTCAAAATTCATTGTGTGTGTGTTTTTCTCTCAAGCAACACAATCGATATATGTGCTCTCGTTTTTTACTTCCTTTGGTCAATGAAGTACAACAATAAGACATTTTCTTCGACTTTTAAAGGAACATTACAGAATTGGTAAGAAAAAAAACTTGCCCAAATATACTTTTGATCACAGATTTACATAAAACTTACACGGTCTATAATGATGATGATAGCAGAAAACATCCCTTGAAATATTTCTGTCTGAAATGCCATATTTGATGAGAAATGAATAAACTAATTTTCCGATTGTGGAGTTTATCGCTCAGTGAGCGTTTTATTCATTTGTTGAATCTTTATGATTTCCTGCAAATGTGTAATCGGTTTTTCACTATTTTCTCGTGACCCAGACGGCCGATCGATCTCAAACTTCTACAGCTTTGTCAGTTTATGTATATGGTGGATTACATAAAGTGCTTACACTGCCAGCAACTGTTTTGTTAGCAAAAACCAATTCTGTAACGTTCCTTTAATCATAAACCAAATTAAAAATGTCACCGACCATTCAAGGACACCGGAGGGCAATGGCCTCATGGCGGAATGTCAATGTTGATGAAACGCCTCATTGTAGCTACCGTGATTGCGTTTTGAAAGAAAACAACGATTTTGCATCACACGGTATCATCATACTGTTTTAGAGGCAGTGTATACTTTTTGTAACTATACTCAAGAAACACATTACCATAAAAACTTACTTCAGGCACCAGACATGAAGCCTTTCTCAGGCATTTGAAAGCACACAATTCTATGCAACAAGGGTTTTTTTCCTTTCATTATTTTCTTGCAACTTCGATTTCCAATTGAGCCTAAATTTTCAAAGGTTTTGTTATTTGATGCATATTATGTTGGGACTTGGGATACGCCAAGTGAGGATACTAGTCTTTGACAATGACCAAAAATATATCCTGCCTTTAGCATACTCTGCACACGTTGCACACGTTGCACACCAAAGACAATATTCAGTGAGGTATTATTATTGATATATATTTTGTAATGAAACCCAACAAGGAAGCCTCATAAGTGAACTTGATCACTGTAGCACGCAAGCCTGAGGAAACCTGTAAAACAAGGATGCTTGCTATGTGAACCAGAAACACCGGGGTTCCAATCCTATAAGTGCACGGCTTAAAGGTACACGTTGCCTTGAATCGGCCGAGTTGGTCAATAAAAAGCGTTTAAAACCGTTTGTTATAAATTGCATGTGGTTAGAAAGATGTTTTAAAAGTAGAATACAATGATCCACACAAATATGCCTCGAAATTGCGTGGTTTTCCTTAAAGGTCGTGAACTAACACAGTCGGCCATTTTATGGAGTCAAACTTTTGACTCCACAAAATGGCCGACCGTGTTAGTTCGCAAAGTTCAAGGAAAACCACGCAATTTTGAGGCATATTTGTGTGGATCATTGTATTCTACTTTTAAAACATCTTTCTAACCATATGCATTTTATAACAAACAATTTTATAGACCAACTAGACCGATCCTAGGCAACGTGTACCTTTAATATCCCATCCGAAGGAACAAAGCAATTATGGTAAAGTATCTTGCTCAAGGACACAAGTGCGGTGACTTGGACTTGAACCCACACTCTCCTGATTAAGACCAAATTTGTGAAGGGTCCTTATTTCATGTGTATGGTCGATCACACAAAACATGAACACTGTCTGCAACTAATGTATCTTGTCAGCTCTGCCAATCCTGTACAATACCTTTTAGCTGTAAATTACTTCTAATACTTCAGAAAATTCAAAACTTTCAGAAACAGTGACTGCCGTCATTGCATAAACAAGTTCAAAGCTGACTTCTCAACTTTCACAAGGGTCATTTGAAGGTCATGTGGTGTGTTGTAACCAATAGAAATGTGTTATAAATACGGCCGATCGAATCAGCCCTGCCAAAACACAGTCTGAAAATTTGGAGGATTTAATCGGCCTGGGACGCTGTTAAAGCCAATAAAAGTACAACAATATTGCCTTGCCAGAATAAGGTTACCAGCCAAAATACTGCTGATCAGAAACACTAGAACTTGAGTCCGGTGCTTTTAACCGCTAGGCCACGACACGACACTGTTCAGTCATCCAGTTATCAGTATCATAATAATTCATACTATACGGAGTGATTATAATTATTGGTATTTTAGTATTTGTACATACTCAATACGCAAGGAGGCAACTGTACAGCAGGCAGTATTTTTTTTCATAATAACTGTTTGATACAATTTTGAAGGGTCATTCATATATTCGGCTTTTCAATAGAATACCAAATAAAAACTGACCAGTGTAAGTTCTAGCGGATTAGGTAATCACCCCCAAAACAGTGTCATACTTTGTCAATGACATCCTGACCATTTTTTCAAGACGGATGTTCGATGTCACAATTTAATCCGGATTGTCGTGGGGGAATAGACCGATCCATTAAGCTCCGCCCCTCACGTTTTGACCAATCATAACCTTGGCTACGCCACCGAAAGTCCGAAAAGAGTTCGACACGCTAAAAAATCCCATTAGAAAAGTAAACTTGCGTGCGCGCGTACTTAAAAGCGCGCACGTTCATGTCGCGAGTGTGGCATTGGAGAGATGCACATGTGCTGCCCACGTGTGTGCAGTGGTGATGCAGCCAAGGCTGTGATTGGTCAATATGTTAAAGGGGTGGGGGCTTAATGGGTCAGTCTATTGTGTTGCACAAGCCAGTATCTCAGATATGATGTTTTCCTCTGGACTATTGAAACTGATAATAAGTATGAAGTAACTTATTAAGGTAGGGTCATAGATTAATAAAAATAACAAAAGTTATAAGTGATAGTAAAAACTTACTTGGTGAGAAGCACTGCAGCTATTGATTTTGTAAACTATTTGGAGAAAGGACTCCCTTCGAAGTAATTTGGTATTATGGTTTGGATAATTGTTCACCCCAAAACATGGATGGATTCTGTACGTTGGTGTGAAAATATCGGTGACAGGTTGTTGCTGTTTTCTCAGCAAGTAGACACTGTATTCAGCTGAATCTTTCACAATCATGTGAAATGTGTTTTTTAAACCTATAAATCAGCAATACTTTGACAAAAACCAATCTATGACCCTAACTTTAAAAGTGCAACTAAAGATTACAACCCAAACATAAGCACTATGAGGGATTTAACATGCAGGCCTACTGTTCATAAACACAGCAAAACTACCAAGAATCAAAACAAAACAAAAAATTCAAAACGAGCTTAATTTTTTTTATGACACAATTTTCGAGCCCCCTTTTAGTGATAGTCTAATATTCAAGTTATCGCTATCCTAAAATGGATCGCATTACAATGATATAATTCCAGTATAGCTTCCAGCCATACACTCCGTGCCTGACGTTGAGCCACGTCACATGGGGGGGGGGGGTCCGTGGTGCCCATGTATGGATTCTCAGTTCGGCAAAGAGTCACACATTTATGTTTTATTTCATTTATTGTTTATTTAGGTTTTGTCTGTGCAGCATTTACATATACAACTATTTTTAAGTGTAGCTTTTCTATTGCCTAAATACTTTCATGGAAACATAAACAAATACATTTATTTCCATTTTGTATTGGCTTCGGGAAAAGACATTGTTCTGATCTGGGCGTGGTTTCCCAACATGGCAGCCTATAATTTTTTTAAATGACGTCACTTGGTGGAACATCTTCTCGAGGGGGTTATGTTGGGTCCGGACCGTTAACTAACCTCCGTGCAAGGTTTAAGCCAGGATTTGGATAAAAGGCTGTCCAAATTTGCTGGAAATTCTAAAACTGGGTGTCCAAACTGTTCACTTACAATACATTTACATGTAAATGACAGATAAAACAGGGTGTCCAAATTTCAAACAGGGTGTCCAAAAGACACCCAGACACCCCTCTGGCTAACACTACGCCTGCGTGTGACGTCAAAGCTCTTACAGATACAGTAGAGAGCGGTGTTGCTATACTCGTACTCGGTACACATACTCGAGTACTACTCGAGTACCGGTACTCGTACTCGTACTCGGCTAGCAAAACATTACCCCTTGAAGTCCATATTATTCGATACTCGACTGAAAAATAATCTGTACTCGAAGTCATGTACTCGATACTCGACTGAAATTGTACCCAGGCTCCATTTTTTAAGAACTCGTGGTCAAAGTGCCACTTTCCTGTACGTGCGTTAATGCAAGGAATAGAGACAAAAAGCTCTGGTAAAATTGAAGTTGTCTATATGATGTATTCAATATAGCAACGATACAAAATGACCCCACGAACTGCATCCTTAAGGTTGGTTGTGTTTGTGTGAAGTGTTTTATAATGACTAGTATTCGATGGGTTTACGACTGGTGATTTAATTTCGATCATAGGTCGGGGTGGATGGGTGTATGATGGTGTATGTTGTGTCAACTTTCTCCCCAAATCGACACAATCTCGAACATGTTTGTAGAAGGATTTCTCTTCATATGAATTGTTGACCAATTGGAATCTTTGTGATTAGATCTCGTCTAAAACAATCATTTTTTTCTTCTTATTTTGTGCTTCAGAACACTGCGCCACTGTGGGTCTAAGATTTTGTTTTCGGCGGGAAGGTGTGGGGGGGGGGCAGGGTGTGGGAAAAGATAACATTTCCAATTGTCTGATTGGAACGAAGTGTCATAATGTTTTTGTTTTAAATTCTGAGTTTCGTTTAAGTGGAAAGCCATTTTGTTTTCAAGTGTTCATTTGACGTTACAATTTATCTGTTTGTTCATAATATGGCTTTAAAGGTATTATACAGGATTGGCAATGATGAAAAACACAATTGTTTTATTTTAGTCTGAAAGCTTCATACTAGAACCATTTTTCTGTGGAACTATTTCCGACTGAAATGAAGTCATATTTGAGAATGCTGTATCAGAAACCTATTTAAAAAAAAACACAACCACAGCTGATGGTGGTTGTTACAACCCAAATTAAGGACAATGTGTTTACATGCTGAAAATTGTGCATGCTTTTTTATTATTTTCTCCTGACTCACACAATGGATTAAGCCAAAGTTTTCACAGTTTTGTTATATCATGTTTATGGTTAATCACACAAAACATGAACACTGTATGCAACTATCTTGTCAGCTTTACCAATCCTGTATAATACCTTTAACGTTATCATAATATTTGATTCAATGTGAGCTGAAAGTCTGGTGCGTACGCTAATCTATGAGGGATGAGGGTCAATGCCAAACTCGGGGCCCTGGAAGCTTCAAGTGCTAATGAAAATGTTCTAGGATTTAATTTGAGACCAACATTTTGTTGGTTCAAGTGCATTTTACAGTTCACAATATATCACAAGACAATAGGTTTCCAAGACGAGTTTAAAGACGTAGTGGACTGCCAGATCCCTCTTTGGCATGGGTACCACCCCACCCCCAAAGATCTCAAAACTCAGATTGAACTTCGTTCTGGTATAACTGGGACGAAACACGGTAAGTTACTATCAAAGATCAAGACATCACCTACAAAAACAACCCGAGGCAGAGACACCGTTTGAAAGAAAACATTGCCGAGTATTTTTTGTCCCCTTTTTAACAACTTCTTCTTGAAGATAACGGTGATAAATGTGTCGGCAAATCAGCACATGTTGCAATATTGCGGAGAAACTTTCTGAAAGAAAAGCACGCCGGCCGTAACTCCTCGGGGCAGGGCAGTGGGAATGCTTTACAACAGAAGTGAAACGTCGGGTAGTTTTGCAACACCTTTTGACCCAGCTGATCTCCCCTGTGTGTATTTGCTTCCGGCTTCCTAGAATTTCCTTCACCAAAAAGGTGTAATCTGAAATTTTTGTTCGAGAAGAATGCGTTCGTATAATCCCCTGCGTTTAAAGGTTACCGAATGCGCATTAGAACTTGTACGTTTTCCTCCCTAAATGAAATGGTGATAGATTTGTTGAGAACTTGTTCTCATTTCCCTTGATCATAGGCCTGGGGTGACCCCCTAGCTCCCCTGAATGCATTCGCTTCCAGCTTCCTGGAATTTCCTTTACCAAATAGTGTAACCGGAAATTTCTGTTTGAGAAGAATGCGTTGGTATAATCCCATGCGTTTAAAGGTTACCGAACGCGCATAAAAACTTCTACGTTTTCCCCCCTAAAAAAAAATGGTGATAGATTTGTTAAGAACTTGTTCTCATTTCCCTTGATCATAGGCCCGGGGTGATCCCCTAGCTCCCATGCATGTATTCGCTTCCAGCTTCCTAGAATTTCCTTTACCAAATAGTGTAACCTGAAATTTCTGTTTGGGAAGAATGCGTTGGTACAATCAGACGCGCTTAAAGATTACCGAATGCGCATAATAACTATTACGTTTTACCCTAAAAGTGATAGACTCGTTGAGAGCGTGTCCTAGTATCCTTCGATTGTAAGGGTGGGGGGGGGGTGGATGGGGGGGGGGGGGCGTATTTAGACTGAATCACAGTTACCTCATTTACACGTTATTCCCATACACTAAGAGCCACACATACCGATGGTATTTAGGTTAATGGCTTCTCATGATTTTATCTCGTTATCCAATGAATGTTCATTGGGGGATTAATGAAAATACAACATTTATTCTACGGACCACTTCTTGACTTTCCGGGAACTAAATCACACCGACCTTTGCTTAGCCTACTTACGGGCTTGTAGATGACTCTGCCATCAGCTAACCAAAAAAGTGTCACCCATTGTCTACGGGTGCTGTGTAACCAGGGGTCGATTTCACAAAACTCTTCCTAACTTAGGACTAGTCCTAGGCAATGCTAAGAGATAGGACTAGTCTTAAGTTAAGACCAGTTACTGGTCCTAACTTCAGATAAGACTAGTCTTATCTCTTTGTGAAATCGGCCCCAGTTGGGACATAACTGGGCGTTCTGGAGTCGCTGTGACGTCATAGCAATCAAAATGCCGCCTTCATGCCATTACCGCTTGTCCAAATAATGAGACAACTTATCGCGCCCAAGTTGCTTTAGCGAATGTGCTAACTTGTAGGAAATCAACTTGTCGTGATGATAGTGATAACTTTTCGTTAGATGGTGCATCAGGGATAAAGAATATTGATGTTATTTCATCTGAACCAGCATTAGGAGCCGAATGGGTAATCATTTTCAATAATGTCTCGGGCGTTCATATTTCATCTTGTTTCAACCATCTTTTTAGTATGTCTTGCGTGTCCAACTGTCCGTAATCCTACGACATTACAAGTTCTTTCGACGGCGTGAATAATATTCTGACGTCTTAAACACGTCGATGCACACCTCCCTTTTCTTATTAAAAGAAATTTTGAGACAGGCAAGATGGCGACAACTTGAAATATATAAGAAATACCCACGAGAAATGTGCTCCCAAACATACATGCTATAATAACCATAGACGTCAAGAAGAGATCGATGAGCGAATCGGAACTAATCGTATTTTGTTAAACTTGCCAAAAACAGACGGAGACACAAGCAAACGGACCTAAAAAGTAAAGTCCACCAGTATAGCTATGCCCAACATTCTGCTGGCGCGTTAAAACATTTTATGTGGGCGAAAAAGGTGACATTGAGAATTCCTTAATCCTTCAATTGCATTATTTCGTGACGTCACCCGAATAGCCTGTTACATTCAACATTTTTAAGATGCAAAGAATTTGAAAAACGGACCTCAGTTGAAAATAGGAAAATGGTACTGTATAAAATCGTGAATCGAACGTTTGAATTTACGTTAAATGTACGTTTTTTTTGGTGCAAATACATACCGCTATATACTTTCACACTAACTGTTGGTGCACAAGTATAGGCCTATTATTGTAAAGCTTGTAATCTCTTTAAACGTTGCGACTTTTTTTTCTTCCTCTTACATTTTCTTTGGACAGGACAAACTGATAATTCGAAGTAGACTAACTCAGTTTACGGGTAAAAGAATCCTTGGTTTTATTTTTTGAAAAGTAAATTAATTAACATTTGTTATAGACACTGACTGTGAATAACTTCATGGGTTCAGATGGTCAGGGTGTTTTTTGTTTAAAACGGCGGGATATTCTATTGCAGATGTCAGGGTTATTGTGCACTTCTCATGCGTAGTTATTTTGATTTTTTTTTTACGCTAAACTCAAAATTATAAACAGCGATGATTTTTGTTTCGTATATAATGGGGAGGGGGGGTTCATGCTCGAAAATATTTCAGATGGAAACTTTTGTCCTGAGGGGGGTTGGTCATGGAACTTTATAATAATCAGTGATTATTATATTCAACATTGGAGATAGTTGTTTTTTCTCTAAATGATTACCAATCAATTTTTTTTCAATATTTGAACTAATTTGTTTGCGTGATGACGACGGGTTTCGAGTGAGCTTGGCCGAGCTCCTAAATGGGCCAATACACTTAATATGTCATTAAAGAGCTCAGGGAACCAAATGTCATCTTGTCTGTTGAAACTGAGATTGTCACCATGTTTCTTAAACTATAGGCTGGCATTCTTATTAGCCTGAGAGACACTGAACTGTTATTCCTCCAGAAGTGCATGCTACCTCAATGGATGTTTTTCTCATTTAGGCGTCGAAATTTAGGTCAAAGTCCTCTTACAAAAGGTTATGCGGTTTGGGCAAGCTTGTATTTGCTGATTTGATCAAACAGGACTTTGTACAAAAAAAACACGTAATGATTACACAACACACAAACAATGCAGCCTATGAAGAAGGGAATTCCAAACGATATTACAGCATATAAGGGGAGATTGGTTGTTTTCACCATAATCCATGCGGCTCAATATTTCCCCGATTATGCCTCTTTTACTTTTATATTCTCAATATATTTTTTTTATTACATTTCTTTTTTCTTCAATTTGTATAGTGGGTGGTGAAAGTTTTGTTCTGCTGGACATCTTTGCGAAACAGTTTCACTGAACGGTTTTTGCCCAAGATAGATAAGGAACGAAAAAAAAAACAACCCAAAACAACTTTGAAATCGTCCGCGTTCAAGGGAAGAATTTCACTGGTTGATTTTTGCATGCACGGTATGGAGGCCCATTTCGTAGCCATTTCGTATCCTTTATATTTATGTAAAATGTTCTCATTAGTTTATCGTTGGCAGGGCTCCGGTTGTACACATCTTCGATGGCAGTTTTTATACTTGTGTATATATTTTCTTGACAGCCCCCGTTCCACTTTTATTCATTGTGAAAATGTCTAACTATTTACAATAAAAGATAAATAATACAAAAATATGCTTGCTTTAAAGGAACATTACAGAATTGGTTTTTGCTAACAAAACAGTTGCTGGCAGTGTAAGCACTTTATGTAATCCACCATATACATAAACTGACAAAGCTGTAGAAGTTTGAGATCGATCGGCCATCTGGGTCACGAGAAAATAGTGAAAAACCGATTACACATTTGCATGAAATCATATAGATTCAAAAATGAATAAACGCTCACTGATCTATAAACTCCAATCGGAAAATTAGTTTATTCATTTCTCATCAAATATGGCATTTCAGACAGAAATATTTCAGGGGATGTTTTCTACTATCATCATCATTAGACCGTGTAAGTTTTATGTAAATCTGTGATCAAAAAGTATATTTTACAAGTTCTTTTCTTACCAATTCTGTAATGTTCCTTTAAAAAAGAGTGTTACCAATCAGAATACAGCGTATAAAAAGTATATTGTTTTATAGTGGGGTAGATTGGGGTGATATGTAGGGGAATGTTGAAAAGCATGGAATTTGGCACACAGTCATAATCGTGTCTTGGGCAAGATATTTAGCTATAGGACCATTGCAGATTTATCCTTTGAAAAAAAGTACATTATACAAGCGATTTTTTATAAAAATGGACAAATC